>CM035125.1:11178536-12378536 GCA_020205555.1 Panax stipuleanatus | reverse complement strand
CAGATAACATGTTAGGCCAGACCATGGTGCCATTTTAGTAAATAAATGATATTTGTCGGTAATTTTGTTTTAGGGACTCGAATGAAATGAGTTAAAAGGGTTCTTTAACTCTCAAACCGCCTTCTTCTCTAAGTTCCTTCTAAGACCGTAATTTCTCTAAAACATTAATCTCCATCGTTACTTGGTTAAAAGCTCAAACCTTGGAGCTTAACATATTACCTAACCTGCTTCTGTCTTTTGGTGCAAAAACAATAATGTCTTACTACCCTTTGCTTCATAACCTCCCATTCTTTTGGCTTAATGAGGTGTATCTGTGTTTTGTTGTGCACTTTGTGGATTTTTTGGGAGTGTTTGTTATAGGAACCCAATGTAGTGTTTGTATTATTTATTCATCATTTTAAAAAAGGGAGAAGTAACTGTATTATTTATTTATCATTTTTAAAAAGTAACAGTATTATTTTCTTGCCACCAATGTATCTTCTTGTACTATTTCCCTTTTCTCATTGTGTTATGCCCCTCCCATAGTACCTATAAAAGTTCATTGGAATCTCTTTGATCTAACTACTCCTGATATTATGTTTCTATTGATTCTAGGCCTAATCACAAAAGGTCATGTATCTACATATTCCTGAACGTTTTCTCACTTTTTAAAGGTTAAATTAGGTCTTTGACATAGAAAATAAATCATGAAGGCTAAAGCTGTATATTTTTTATAACCATCAATATAGGTGATTATAAGAAAACAACCCACTGAAATGTAACACAAATGACATTACGTCTATGTCTCACTACTCTTTACATTGGATGAGAGGTTTACAGAAACTCTTAAGTTTTCGATTGTGAAATTGGTTGTAGGATTATATTCATCGAGTTGGAAGAACTGCTCGGGCTGGACGTTCTGGGGTTGCTATCTCATTAGTGAATCAGTACGAGTTGGAGTGGTATTTACAGATTGAGAAGCTTATCGGTATGCAACATATCCGATAATCATTGTCCTCATGGATTTTGCCAGACAATATAATAATAGTGTTTTCATGCTGACAATTTCAACTCCCAGGTAAGAAGTTACCGGAATTTGAAGCTCAAGAGGAAGAGGTTTTCCAAATACTGGAGAATGTCATGGAAGCCAAAAGAATAACCCTGACGGTATGACATCAGTTCTTCTTTTCAATTTACTTGAAGTAGTAATGAAATTCGACACATTGGTGAGTTAATGTTCATTCTGAAGTATATCATCTGGTGAGTTAAACAAATATATTGTCATCTGAACATTGCAAGAACTAGGAATGAAGTTAATTCCTCTGAAAGGGTTGTAGCTGTGCAGTGCTGGTCGAAATTCCGTGAAAGTCAAACTGATCATATAGTTGTCGAAAAAGTATGAATTATTTAACTTGAATATCATCACAAAAGTAGAATATATGTTACTGCCAGCAAATTGTCGGGATTAGGTATCAATTGTTTAAGAATAATATTACAGTTATTTAGTATTTCTGCAATTTAAATCCTGATTTAGATTGTTCTTATTACAGTTTTACAGAGCTCTATTGAGTTCTCAGACAGACATTGAGGTGCAGTGATTCTAGCCAATTTACTTCCGAACTATTACCTCCGTCCCATAATAAGTGATTTTTTAGCTTAAATCACACATACCAATACACAAGTTAAAATGGCAAAAATACCCTTAATATACTTTCTTTGTTTTGTTTGGGACTTTTTTTTATTGCCTTTTGGTCTGTCTTTCTCTTTCTTTAACCTTTCAACTTTCCAATAAATACGCAATAAATACCATTGATTGCATAAGGGCACGTATAGGAAAATATTGTAAAAATTGTATTGGAATTCAAACACATCACTTATTTTGGAAAAAATATTAAGCCTAAAAAATCACTTATTGTGGGACGGAGGTAGTACTAAATTTATAATATTGAAAAAGAAAAGCCGTGCCACTCCATACTTATTTGATCTTCCGGTTCCCCGCGCCCAACTAACTAACTTTTGATTTGTGAAAAGAAAGTCTATATTGGGTCGCTTAAACCAACTCTACAGGACCACAGCGTAGGCCCATAGGCCATAGCTCCATATGATAACAGAGTTCTACTGTTACCTAATTTCTTTGTAGCCTCCAAAGTAAATTTGGGGTACCTAATTTGATTACTTGCATCTTGAGTTCCTTTTTAGTCACAGAAGATGTGTATTGTATGCTGCTAGTCTGATTAGTTTCAATTTTATAACGTTGTAGACATGAATGAGTTAAAAACCTCAAGGTTACTGGTCCCAATCCCCACACTTGGGGCCAAAATAACTTATTGTTGGAACACTAAAATGAGGGTATGGGTAAACTTGAGATGTACTTCCAGTTAGGGATCTACTTGAGCTCCAATCCGGTCCAGTGAGAGTCCCAAATCCTGCAATCCAAGAGACAGGTTAGAAGGACCCCCTCAGGTTCGTCCCTGGGAGGCCCCCCACCGATGTAGGAGCTAGTATGGGTCTTGTAGTGAGGGGAGTATATTTCTCTCTGTATCTAGTCTTTAGTAGAATGAATTTAGTTAATAGAAAAGATTGGCCATACCTGATTTTTATAGGATATGGCATGGGTGAATTACTGCTATGCCCTTGGTTAGTAGGGAAAGTCCAGAATGTCCTCGAGTGAAATTACTGTAATGCCATTTGGGCTTGTATTTTGGTGATATTTTGATATCCTTGCACCTATTTAAAATAAGAAAAAGGAAAATGAATTATACAATTGTGAATTGCATCCTCTGTCTGGGTTTAGATGCCACTTTTGGCTTTATCAAGCATTAGAAACATTAAAATGGGTGTAGAAGACATTGAAATTGGTGTATAGCATATTTAGATCAGTGTAATATTCAAAATATGCCTTTAAGGTCCCCTCCTTGGTACTTTTTTAAATTATTAATGAGGAGAAATTCTTGGAACAATTAATAAACTAAGATAACTTAATTTTTGGACATCTAAAAAGGAAAGAGGGGCGTGTAAATCCATGAGGAAGTAATACTGTAGAAGGAAGTGTTGGGTTCCAAAAGCATATCATGTCTTGTTGTGCAGCAAAAAAGTCTGTTTTAGTAGGTCCCTTTGCACTCCACTATGTTATGCAAGAACCCTCTAAATGTGTAATTAGCCATGTCAGAAGTCATAGCCTTTTCCATCTGCAGTTGTTGTTTGATGTGGTCTCCTTGTTGAATTGGGCTCAAATTTTGAGGATTCTACTACAATAAGAGGTCCTTCAGAAATGAGGGATATATATATATATGATGTTATTCCTCATTTCCATTAAAATCAATATTATAAATTAATAGTACATGGATTCTAATTTTCTGCACTTTTTGTTTACTTGTGCAAAAATAGAATTAATGCAAGGTTTAGAATATTTGCAAGGTTTAGAATATTGTTTATCTTTCAAGTTGTCTCTTGAAATGCTTTTAAACTCTCAACCTAATTCTGAATCTTCTGCAGAAAATTAAGGAAGAAGGAGGGAAGAAGAGAAGAAAGGGCGGAGACGATGACGAGGAAGATATTCAGAAATATTTAGGCTCTAATAAGAATGGGAGGTCATCTAAGAAAGCGAAGCGAAGATGATGCAAGATATCATATTCTAGAATTTTGTTCAACTTTGAAAGTTTTGTATTTGGTGCAGTATCCTTTTATAGACACGCTTTTACTGCAAGAAAAATACTCTCAACTGATCTTATTGGATCTGGGATTATGATGTAGGAACGAGATATTTCATTGAAAAATCATATATTATTACGAGTATTATTGATTCGTAGGGTTGATTACACTTCTATTCATTTACTGAGCTGACATTCAATCCAGCTTGTTGGCGCAAAGGTGTGTACTTTGGTGTTCTTTGTGCTCTCATTTTTTGTTGCAAGTTGTAACTGGTTTTCTTCTCGTTAGCCGTCTGATATGGTAGTCGAATTATAATTTAACAACTTTCTGGGATTTGAATTTCATAAAGTTGTTTTCGACTTATCATATGTAAAGAGGAATTTGTTGCATTTGCTATGGTAAAAGTATCGTTGTTTTTCGATTGGCTCGCATTCTTTTAAGCACACAAATGCAACTTTTGCTATAGCGAATGTAAGAAATATCTATACTCTTATTAGTCTTATATATGTTAAGTTGTGCAGTCCTTCTAGGAGGACATTATTCTTTTTTCTTTTTTTTTTGCTTCGACTCTCAAAAAATGTATAGTATAGTATTTATTTCAAGTGAAATCTTTACAAAATCTAATAATTTAGATGTAATTTGAATACATATAAAAATGTTGAACAGTCCCCCTGACTTATTGTAAGTTGTGTGCCAACTTCATCCAATTTTCTGAATGTATGAACATTGAACACGGAAGTGCTTAGCGTGAAGTTTATTTTAAGATAATTGGTCAATAGAATACTGACAAGCAAGCGAGGCTGTATGTGTGTTAGCATTCTATTGGCTAATTGACCAACTTATCAAAAAAATAACTTCATGCTAACCGGATCCATTGAACACTATTGAAACTTTAATTCTGTGTGGTCATCTATTAACTTTATTAAAGGAGGTGAGGTACCAAATGATGACTAGAGCACCACTGTCATCCCTAACATCTAAGCTCCGGGAGCAAGTTGAGAGAGCCAAGCTGCTGTTTTATGATGGTATCATATTTAGAAGATCATTTAACAAGTGCCAAGCTGCTGTTTTATGATGGTATCATATTTAGAAGATCATTTAACAAGTTAATCTAATAAGTTTAGACCATCACAATTTATGTGAGACTGACAAAATCATCAAAAAGGGTCTCCTATTTTTCTGGAAGTACTCATAGTATGTTCTTAATCTTTGGCACTGAACATGATTTTATATATATATCCATGCTTCCAACATAAAGTACAAGGGACAAGGATGTCCAAAACAAGGAACATACAGAAACAACTTCCATAACTGCTTCGGAAACAACTCAACATGAATACCTATTCTCTCTCGTATACGCCGCCACTTCATTCTCTCGCAATCTTTATCAAATCTTGCAGGTATTTTGGAAGAATGAAAATCCATGTACCCAACTGAAGCTTGCAAAACAATGGCCAACACAGCTCATTTGCTTCTTTGTTCTTTTTGCGTTAGTCTGGGTATTAACTTCTCTGTTTTCTTACCATTCGGTTAAGGAGTTATTCCAGGAACACGAGGAATAAGTGGTTTTGGTTTCTGCGTCTTTTCTACTAGTACAGCTTGAGTGGTTAGGACTATACCGGCAACAGAGACGGCGTTTTGAAGTGCGCACCTTAAAACCCGACAAGGATCAACCACTCCAACAGCAAGAAGGTCTTCGTATTCCCCGTTCATTGCATTGTACCCTGTTGGCCAATCAGAAACCCGGATTTTTTCCACGACTAAATCTCCATCAACTCCTGCGTTAGCTGCAATCGATCTTGAAGGTGCCAGAAGTGCCTGAAATTTGTCATTCACCACATTAAGTTGCAAGGTATATGTAACTAAATTATTTTGTATTAGGTTCACAATTTTCCAACAGAAGTGGACTTCAATTATTAGACAAAAGTAGGATACGGTCCATATGGACCTCTTCATTTAGGTGGCTAAAGAGTAATGAAGGATTCTCCAGTAGTTAGTTTATATAAATTGGTCAATTATTGGCTGAGCTCTCAAAAAATAGTGGAATTGAAGGAAGAAATGACCCAAAAAACAACTTAATCAAGAAAAGAAAGAGTACAGTCTGTACCTAACACCGAATTGTGAGATTGTACTTGCTATATTTGTAGAATTGGTAGAGAATACTTTCCAAGGAAAGAAAGAGGAGAATAGCACATTACCATCCCTACAATGTCAGCACCTATCTTCTCGTCCGAATCTTCCAAAAAGTTCTTTATGATGGGAATTTGTTCCAAGAGATGTACATATGTAGCGCCACCACCAGGTACAATACCTTCATCCATGGCAGCAAAAGTGGCGCTTTTTGCATCCTCAATTCTAAGCTTGCGGTCTTCAAGCTCCATCTCTGTATGTGCTCCTACCTGAAATCAATCTAAGTAGCTTTGTAAATATTTTTAACATTTTTAAGTGAAAACAAATTTATGCCATTAAGAACTGACAGCATCGCCTACTTGGGAAAAAAACCCTAGGGGTCAAGGTCGATGGTTCCAATACCAATACATGGGGAAAAAATTATCATTAAGAAAATGTTGTCTACTTGGAGGAAAAAAGGAAAACCAAAAAAAAACAGGAGAAGAGAAAAAGAAAACTTCCTTGAACTTGCACTTGGGATGCTTTAGCTAAAATCTAAATGCAACATTCATTTATACGACGGAAATTTATGAAGTAAATCAAAGTTTCAAACAGGTAAATCTTTATTCCAGAAAGAAACTGTAAAGTACAGATTATACAAGCGGCATGTGATAAAACTAACAAGACAAAGACAAGAAAGGGTGGGAAGTTTTCTTAAAAGATATAAACACCAACTGAAAACAAATTACATAATGTAGGAAGATGAACAAACAGCCAACAAGGTATTTTTATTCATTTTCAGAAAGTTGAAAAACTAGATTAATTTTATTCTGGAAAAAAAAGAGAAAAGAACTTCAAGCACATTTGAAGCACCTCTGAAGTTGAAAATATATTAACAAATCCACATAAATTAATTTTCTCAACAATTTGATTTGATAAAAACTAATATGCTTCTTTTTCAACTTTGAAGTTGAAAATCCATAAAAGAAAGGAAAAGTACATGAAAATTATTTTAAAAGTTGGGATCTATCATGCCAACTAACTTAAACAAAATCACTATTAGAAGATTACTCGTTCAAAAAAAAAGTAGAAAAGGTTCATCCAGCAAGTTATATTCATTGTCTAATTTTCTACACACCTTAATGATAGCTACACCACCAGAGAGTTTTGCGATTCTTTCAGATAGCTTGCGTGACATATATCCACTATCTGATTCAGCAAGATCCTTCTTTATCTGCGAAATTCTGGCCTGAAGCTCAGCTTTAGTAGAGGGATCAGCAACAATAGTTGTAGTATTACTTGTTATGGTTATTTTTCGTGCAATGCCAAGCTGATCAGAGGTCGCACCCTCAAGACTCAGGCCTAGATCTCCAGAGAGAAAATCAGCACCTGATTACAATATGATGATGTCAACTTGAAGTAGGCCAGTAAGGAGATACGAGTAATCATCGAACTAATTCAAATGATGACACAAGAAAAGAATCACAGGTCATCACTATATCATTGTTTTCCCCCAACAAAGGTATACATGTAAACATCATCTGGATGAATGAGATGACCCTGTTACAACATTTCTTTTCTAGAAATAGAACACAGCACCTGAATTCACCTGTCATAAGGGCAATATCTTGCAAAAGTGCTTTCTTCCCTTCTCCAAGTCCTGGACATTTAACAACAGCAACATTAAGTAAGCCTCGCCTTTTATTCAAGACCATTGTTTCCAGCACTTGCCTCGAAATATCCTCAGCAATAATAAGCAGAGGGACAGTCAGTTGGGTAGTCTTTTCTAGCAAAGGAACAATCTCTTTGACAGTTGATATCTTTTGATCAGTTACCAACACTCTAGCATTTTCAAAATCCACAATAGACTTGTCCTGATTTGTGATGAAGTGAGGTGACATATAACCTTTGTCAATCTGTAGAGAAAGAACGCCTGAATAGAAGTTAAGAAAATACAAAAAGATAAGAAAGAAAAAGATGATTCCGTTATGAGGCAATAAGATATAAAATAAGAAAAGCATATGAATCCAATAGGCAACTAACTTAGAAAAAGTTTCATTGCAACACTAGAATTAGATTAACTTATATGAGAATTTTATATAGAAGTACACTAAAAAAAGTAATCAATGTATAGATTAGTAGCATTCTAAAAGTTCATAGGAAGAAAATGAACACATGCAAATCAATTGCAAGGAAACATCCTTTTGAAATACAAATTTGTATCAAAGATACATCAGCAGTTAATCCCTGTCGGCACGTTGTCAGTTGTCACTATAATTTTGTAGTTTTACTCAACAAAAGCTCAAATGCTTACACAACTGTCACAATTTCAATCCATGGTGAAGCCTTCTAACTTTGGTTCATTTACACACTGAGTGATAGTTTTAAGATAAATCATGTTTTAATATAATCTGCTTTGAAGTCAAACTAAAATTTAATACCTCTTTATATGCAAGGAAAAAACCCATTAAATTTTATACCTCGTCTATAATATTAATCTAATAAGTATATTATATCAAATATAATCCCTAAGTCACAATATACGAATTACCTTCATTCCTTCTTCAACCATCACAGAAGTTTCAGATGATGAAGACGATTCGATGGAAATGATCCCATCAGGTCCAATCTTAGTTATCGCTTCAGCAATCAGGCTCCCAATAAATTCATCATTTCCAGCAGAAATTGAAGCTACAGCTGCAAAAAGAAAAAAATTACGATTTTTCTTAAGTTGCAATTTTAAGTAAAATGGAAATATTACCTTTTATATCGTCCCATCCTTTTACCGGGACACTTTTCTTCTTCAAAACTTTTACCAATTCTTTCACAGTCGTCTCCATTCCTTTCTTTAAAGAAACAGGGTTAGCCCCAAAAGTAACAGCCAACAACCCCAATTTAATTATTTCTCGAGCCAAAATGATTGCAGTTGTAGTGCCATCACCAGCTAAATCATTTGTCTTAGTTGCAACCTGCAAAAAGGTCAGGATTCCATATTTTGATTATTTAACCAAGAACAGCATGTTGTTGCTTGATGAAGAAAACTACTTCATCCGTTCCACAAAACAAGTCCCATTTGACTTTGATCCTAGCTAATTTGCAAAATCATAAATTCAAATTGTATTTGTGATGTGAATCTATTTTATTTTTCGAAATAAGACTTTGTACTTTATCAAAAACAAATAAATTCACATCCATTTTGAATTTAAAATTTCACAAATTGACTAGCAAAAAAATCAAATGAAACTCTTTTTGTGGAAAGTATGGAGTATCGTGGTAACAATGAACAACCTCTTGGACTAGCAGTGCTCCTGCATTTTCAATTGCATCCGGAAGCTCTATGGCTCGCGCAATTGTAACACCATCATTTATAACTTTAAGATTCCCAGACTCTGATAGAACAACATTGCGTCCTGCATAATTTAATATAAACCAACTAAGTCGTTTTACATAAGCAGCAAAGAGCAATGTCATGAATGTAATACTCTACAACTCAAAACACCATGACCAAATCTATCTTTAAATGCTGTAGTACTAGGTAAGAGACATATCAAGCTTCTTTACTCAATTTGAGTAAGACCCTCAGGTTTATGCTTCTAGTATTTCATGTACAGAAGGTACATGAAATGCAATAGAGAATCCAAAACTGCACAACCTTAATTTTTAATTACGAATTCCTTTGGACTAACCCAATCGTAGCACAGTGTAGCTCTATTATCATTTTCCATGTTACAATATATTTAACGCGAGAACAACAAATTTTTTGAAGTTTATGTCCTAATATTGTAATGCTTGTACTTGAAATAAACTAGGGTGGGAAACCTCAAAATAAAAGCTAGCGATTCAAAGACTGCCAATCTTTATGCCTTTGAATGAAAACTTTCTGCAACACTTTCTTTGTTTATAATAAAATTACAACCAATTGACAAAAGGCCTGGTAAATTCAGGTAGCCACCTCTGGCCCTCACTCTGCATCAGCTCAGAAAGTGTAATTAACATGTAAGTTCCCCGGGGTAAGAAAGAAAACAATAAACAGATACAGCCTTCAGCTAGCATATGTATAGAACAAACCCATAAACTCTTTAAAAGTATTAGAGCAAAAAACTAAAAATTGTGCACAAGAAGCGACTTTAAGCTAAATACTGAATAATACTCCCTCCATTCCTCAAAAATAGTCCATTAGACTTTGATCTAGTCAATTTGAGAAATTCTAAAATACAAATTGTGATGTGAGTTTATTTTAATTTTTGAAATCACAATTTTGTACTTAGTAATACTTTTTAAGTACTTTGAAGTAATAACTATTGCATTAATCAAAATCAAACAAATTCACATCAATTTTGAAATTTAGGATTTCACAAATTGACTAGATAAAAAATCAAGAGAATTGATATTTCCACAAGGCCTTACTCACATGAATATGGGTCCCGTTTACTATTCATGTGAGGAGAGCCTTGTAAAAATATCAATTTCCCTTGTGGAAATATCAATTCCCAAAATCAAATGGGAGTGTTTTTGTGGAACAGAGGAGAAACACCTGATACACCTCTAATTCCCAACTCATCAAAATAACCTTTAATGAGAAATTCAAGCTTTCCCCATATTTTCATTTTCCATATTATGATAACACATTTAACCAATACCACCAAACTACAAGCTTCAGAAATTAAACTAGAAGGTATAAATACATATGAATCCATTAAAAACAAACTAATTGAAAAGTAAAGCATCAATTACTAAATAAAAAAGATAAAAAAAATACCCAGAAACCTTTAGGTCCAATGGTGACAGAAACAGCATCAGCAAGTTTATCTACTCCAGCTAATAACCCATTTCTGCATTCTTTGTCAAAAGATATCCTCTTTGGCCCTGCTCTTACCACTAATTTCTTCACTTTCTGTTTGTTTTTCCACAACCCACAAATCCTTTTCTTCACACCGAAATCCTACAGTTAAACAAAGGGAGAAAGTTTTAGTCTAAAATTAGATGCAGCAAAGAACTTGTGAGGGAGAAAGAGAGAGAGATTTACAAAGATGGCAACTTTTGGAGGGAAGAATAGCGGTGAAGACAATGAAATTGACATTTTTTGGTGGCTCAAAACGGTCTGCGGATTCTTTTTGCGAAGGTTTTTAAAGGGTTTTAGTTAGATGACTGGGTTGGGCGAGTAGGGTTAGAGAGTCGACTCACTAGGCTCTGACTCAAACTTCAAAGGCTTATCAATGCAGTTGAAAATTTTACTAGTTTTTTAAATATAATTTGTTTATTATAAACTCGTAAATTTGTGCTGCTTAGTATATTTGAAGCGTTGATTTACCACGATTTAATATAACATTAATTTTAGTATTGGAATTTATTGTGTTTGTGAAGTTAAAACAAAATTACATTTAAATTTTCATATACACTTTCAAACATTCTAAGCATACGTTCAACACACTAAGGTCTTGTTCGGGAACAACTTATAAGTTGTTTTTCACTATAAATGTGTTTGATAATTACTTATTTTTTGATTTATAAGTTGAGTTTTAAATCAAAAAAATAAGTAACTATTTGTGACTTATTTAAAAATAATTTATAAGTCATTTTAAAATATGTTAGTTTGACCAAATGTAATGTTTAATTTACCCCTCTTCTATTTTACTCATCTTTTAATTAATGTTCTTTTTAGTAATCTTTATATTTATTTTAACTTACAAGTCATTATGAACCGAACACTTACATAATTTGTTTTAATTTAATTTCTGACTTATAAGTCAGATTGATGCCGAACACTTTTACTTATAAGTCACAATTTAAATAACTTATAAATCAATTAATATTTTACTTATAAGTGATTTTAAAATAAGTCATTGCCGAACAGGCTCTTTACCTTCACTCACTAAGGTTGCTCAAAGGCCTAATTCAAGACCTTGGCCTTGTGTTCTTGTTTAGTTCTTTTTGTTTTTAATTTTTCTTAGAGAACTTATTTAGTTTCGATTTTCAATGCATACACTTTCAACTTCAAATTTGATATAAACTTATTAAATTGTAGTATAATTTTTATACTACTATTGTTTGAGATTAAGCATATGAACCATACTACTATTGTTTGACAGAAAATAAAGGTCACCATTTGTTATTTGTAATGCTCTCAGTAAATCATGCATGCATGTGACACCCTCTAATTTTTCTCAACCTTTCCTCAAACCATTTTCATGCTTCATGTAATAACACTAACTAATTTTGCATAACTTCCTCCATAAAATTTCCAAATGAGAAAATTACTGTTGAGATCTGGAATTTGTCAGCACAAGAATCAATAGAAATAAACCAATATAGTGGTGACACGCAAGACGTCACCTTCCAATCTGAATGTCAACGCTGTATTGGTCAATTGATCAAAGTTAATTTCATGCTAAGCACTCCCAAATAATTGTAAACCACGGAAAATATTTCTGGTTGAGATAGAAACATTCAACACTAAATTATTCGTTCCTAAGAAAGAAAAGAAATGCAGCAGAACCACTTGGTGGGATCAAGAAACCAAAACCACAAAAAGAATGCTTCTAACTGCTTCTAAACTTGAAATAAATGCTCAATCTCGAGGAAACATTGTAGGTTCACTAGTGCTTTGCATCTTCTTCTTCACAGAAGTTGGCGTACCGGTTTGAATCCATTAAAGATGCCAATTCGTCGTTGTTACTCAATTCCACCTTTATAATCCATCCATTTTCATATGGGCTTCCGTTAACCTATAATTGAGAAATGGCTGTTAAACTTCTATCAAACAAGAAGGAAAATGTAACGAGGATACAAAAACAGAAAAAGCTAATGTTCTATTAACAGTGTGTGTAGCTAGAGGTAGCCTGTTAATCAATAAAAGGAAATGTTGGATCAGATCAAGTTGTATTGATTGATAACACACTTAGATCAGATAAAAAAGATAATAACCCAAGCCCAATACATTTAGTTCTATGAAAAAACCACTAATATCCTGTTGTATTTTCACCCATTCAGGTCTTTGGTGTCTTGGACAATTTTCATCAATTGCATTGAGTCACAATAGGGCCTAGGTGGTCGACGCAAACATCTTACGAAAACGGTGAAGTGCCATGTCATTTTCATGAATAATGGTAAAGTAGATAAACTGCAATTTTAGGCTTTCAACTATTGTGGAAGAGTGAGTCGGATATTCTAGTTTCTTTATTGTTACACAACAACTAGTTGCTCGCAAAACTAAAAAGGTATCCACAATAACCATACTTTGTGAAAGATCTCCTAGACGCCAAGTGTCCAGAAGTATCAGCACATCACCCCAATAATCAAGAGATGGGAAGTTGCTATTTCACAGTGATAATTACATAGACACGCATAAACAAGTGTAACATATGCTGTAAATATGTGAGCCTGTATAAAAAGAAAGAGAAGCACTACGAACATGTAAAAAGAGATGAAAAGGAAAGCAGCAAATTTATTTGACCTTGTTAAAAGGATTACAGTGGTGGCTACTTAAAATCCAAGAGTTCGAAGAATTTTCATTGGTATTATTTTGTGTCATAAAAACCTCACAATCCTGGAAAAGTTCTTCCTTTCTTCCTGTATTTTGGTTCCATGGGATACAGTAAACTGATGGCACAATTTTATTTTATTTTTGCAGTACTTGCAGTCAGTCTTAAATGTTCACTCGTGGCTACATACTCTTACGGAAAAATTTAATATGGTATATAAGCTTAACTGATGCATATTCTCAACAAAGTATTCAACAAAAGAGTTGATATTCAAGGAAGAATTAAGTTTATTGCAAACAGGACACACACATAATTCCAAGCATTGATGTGACTACTTTCCATATAAGATTTTAAATAACTAAATGTCAAGTTATTTTCTTTTCGAAATGAATGTAATATGAATTGATAAAATATAAAACATAAAATCAAGCAACTCAATGAAATATTACAGTCTTAGCTTATGATGACTCACCAAACCGGGAGAGTTACTGAGCTCTTCATTGACTTCAACCACCTTTCCAGAAACAGGAGAATTGATGTCGCTAGTGGCCTTGACACTTTCAACCGCACCAAAGCTGTTGCCCTGTGTTACAGCAGCCCCAACATCCGGTAATTCAACATACACAACATCCCCTAAATGATCCTGGGCATGGTCAGTAATACCTACAATAGCAGTTTTACCCTCAACCTTTACCCATTCATGTGAGTCGGCATACTTTAGATCCTTCACGACTGCAAGTATAACAAAGAAAAAGAAAATGTCTTATATCAATTGATGGATAAAAATATGATTCAAGTTGGCTTATGGCACGCCTAAGATACATAGCAGGCTATTTCAACTTCTCAACTCTAAGAAATTTTATTCTATTACGTCAAACAAGCATGATTTAAGAGGACTCTAGATATTTTGCTGCCTTAAACTAACAGCCTTTATTCATCTCAAAGAATCAAAGAAGCAAATATCCGCAACAACTCCTGCACATTAATTATTGGTAAACAGATCATAGCTTGAATTTAAATAGTTAGGTAAGACTACAAACCATGCTTGTAAAAACTGGAAAACAAACATAAAATGGTGGGGGAGCTTAAAATTCATGATGCCAAAGATGGAACTAAGGTAGCATAGAATGTCAGTTCAAAGATAGAACAAAATGTCGAGAATGCAACTCTAATTCTGAATTGAAATGATCTGAATCAAAACATGCCATACACAATTTCTTCAATGATTCGGGTCTGGTCATGAAACCTTCTCAGAAACTCAATCACTAGAGTTGGCTTTAAATAAGCTTTTTTGCCATTCTACTCTTTAAGAGTTTAAAATGAACGGAATGATACTAAAGACAAAGAAATCAATATGATTCTAATTGTCAAGCAATAGATTCAAAAATACAATATTAAATGTATTATCCTAGTCCCACATCACTAAATCAGAACATATAGGTTTGATTAGTGAGTATAACGCCACAGGCCACTACCAATATTACCAAAACTCGTGGCCTTTTGTTGGGTCTATGATGGACCAAGATGATCCAAGTTGATGCTTGAGCCCTGATGTGATTGATTTGGACTCGAATTTCACCCGGGACTTTACATTAAAACACATAAGAGACAAGTTAACTGGCATCAACTTTACCAAGAAAGTGACTATTAATCGAGTAAGGACACAAAACAAGACAATCAAATTCAAGAAACATCACCCACCCAAATAGAATTATCTAATACTCCCTCCATTTCACGAAAAGAGACCCATTTACAAAAATTGCAAATATTAAGGATGAAATTTGTTTCCCATGCTTACCCCTAAAATAATAAGTTGCAATTTAAGTACTGGTGGCATGATAACCAAATTGTGATGGGAAACTTGTGGGTATTGTGTAATTTTGTATAATAAAAAGATATACTCCTTTTGTGGGACAAAAAGTAAACTGTAAATAAGTCTTTTTGAGGAACAGAGGGAGTTTGATGCATAATATATATATACATATATGTATATGTGTGTGTGAGATGCTAAGGGCAATATGAAATTTTACATATACACACCTTGTCACCCAACATCAATCAGGTAACATAGAAGCTAAACACCAATCCACCAATCTAATTATTGATCAAATAACATAAATAAGCACAAACCCAGCTGGAAAAATAAGATCTTTACTCGAATAAATCACAGATCAAGCTTTTCTACCAACAAACACACTAATGGGATTCATAAAAATAAAAATTACAACAAGAAAATAAACATGAAAATGGAATGGGTAGGGTGAAAAACAAAAAATACCAGAAGCAAAGCCTCTGTTGAACGTTGAGATCCTGAGATATGAAGCTGTCTTTGACGCCCACAATCTTAGAGCCATTTTTATTCACCCCAACAACAAAACTCTGCTGCTTTTCTTCTTATTATGCTTTAACTAGGAGATCTAAACATGGCATATATTTTATATAGTTTTAGGAGAAACCTAGTGACAAACATAATTATAATATTAATATTATTAATAAAGAAATTAATAAATTTGAAGGTTGTGGGTCGATGCGATATGTCAACAAACCCACTAACCAGAAGTTGGTGGAGTGGTGGACTGATGATGACTTGATGAAAGGCTTTCCTGCCTCATGGGCATTAGTTTGGTAAATGGGCTTTTATGTAATTTATGTTATATGTACTATCCACAACAAGAGTTTTATTTAATTAATTTACATGAATTTTAAAATTAATATAAATTTGTTTAATTTTGATAAATGCGATAGTTGATTGTCTGAGTTGCTCAAAAAATAGAATATTATCATAATTTAAAATTAAAAATTTCTCAAAGTTAGATTCTTTTGTTATCTCTTATTCCGACTTTTATAGAGGCTCTGGTTGTGGTTGCACAACCGAGACAGCGGCGGGTGCTCCACATTTCATGTTTAATTTTATTAACTTATTTAAGTATATTAGAAATTGATTTTTGCTTAATTAAATACTTGGACGAACTGGATTCAGATCTGTTTGAAAGTGTTTTGTGGTATTTCTCTTTGTTTCTTTTTGATATATGGCTTCACCTTATCAATTTTGGTGGAATTTTATTGGACTGAAATTAATTATTGCAAGCTCTATCCCTATTGTTTGTTGATATTTTGATTCTAGAGTTTTGTTTTAAAGCATGTAATAAAATGGCATGAAACATTTAGGTTAAGTTTGTTTGGAAAATGACAAGTGAGATATGACTATTTGTACTAATTTATTACCATTACGGAATAACGATTTTATCCATGATTAGTTCGTTATTTAATGTGATGGACTATGTTTGTCATTTCTAAGGCCATTTGATGATGGATTGTATTCCAAAGTGTATCAAATGGCCTTAGAAACAATCACAGATAATCGATGGATTGATATAAAATTGTCCTATGTTGGTTAATATTTAGTACAACTAATCCTATCTCACCCTTCATTTTTGCAAACAAATATAGCCTCAATAAATTCAGGGGGAGGGGGGGGGGGTAACATGTAACAAAAACATATCCTTAGGTTTTTATTCATTTTACAAATGGGACTCTATTTGTGCAAACAGAGTGATAGTGTTTAAGGTTTATTGGCAATTTTTATACAATGACTATGCTTTCTGAATTGCCATCTTAGTTTATGTATGTAAAAGTGTGCAGACCTTATATGAAGCATTTATAGCCAAAGAGATTCCTCCATCTGATGCAGCATGGTCTTGCATCTCTAGCTTAATTACATTATATATATGATTCTTCTCCACAAACTGGAGTCTTGTACGTACCATCAAGAAATACCACCAGTGTATCTTGAAAGTGAGCTGCATCCATCCAAGTAGTACTGAAAATAAGGGTTCAGATACCTGCAGAAACGATTGAACAGGTGTTTTAAGCGTGGCTCCGGAAATATGCACACAAGCAGGGGCAGAGGGAGGGGGGTTCAGGGGGGGTCCACGGCCTCCGGCTGCCGGAAAAATTAGTAAGTATGCGTGCCTGGTAAGAAGAATGAAGGAGGAAAAGAAGAAAAAGAAATTAAAAATATATATATATATAACTTTATAATTAAGTAGCCTACACATAATATAAATACTGACATATTAATAAATTTTTATCCGTTTGCAATTTTAAAATGGTCAAAGAAATGAATTTCTAATTTAAAAAAGGAAGAAGTACTAATTTATCTAGATTTTTTGCATCTTTTGGACACTTGTAGAGGCAAGTTGTCTAACAAACTTTATTATATAATCTTTCTATTTTGCAAGAGAAAAAAAGAGAGTCCCATATATAAATTTTGCAAACACTAACTACTTTTCATTTTATATATGTATACTTTTTAAAATAATAAGGTGTTCATTCATTAATAATGACATTATGTACATGAATATAACTAAGTGATAGGATTTATTTTTTTTAAAACGAAAGGAGTATTTCTGTTATTTAAAAATAATAATTACTTCGTTTCACAAAAAGAACTTTATTTATAAAATTTATCAATATTAAATATGTATTTTTGTTCTATATCCATTTCAAGTGAATAAGTTGTTAGGTTAACATTAACCACACAATATTAAAATATGATGATAATTTATACTCATCACTACAAAAATAATTATTTTTATACTTTTTTTAAAATGAGTAATGGACGTGTTTGACCCTTTCAATATTTTTTTATTTGTGAAACGAAGTAAATAACAGAGGAGGTCTGTATATTGGGGGTTCTGGTAGAAACGGAGGAGGAGAGGAGAGGAGAGAAGAGAGTCACCGTTGCTGCCGCCGGTCGCCACTGCCGGTCGCCGCGCAGATACCCGGTCGTTGGATCCCCGGCTTAAATTCTCTGACTCCGCCACTGCACACAAGAAGTAAGACAATGACATGGACATGGATATGGTCCATGCATGATGAAATGTACTGATCTGAATGCATCATTGGATGATGAAGTCATGGACTTGTTGCACCAGGCTCACAGTCACTGCGTGGTAAAGACGAACAAATATAGACCAAACGACGGGCCGGGATGAAAATATATATTGGATGTAAAGAGATGGAAGACCAGATTTCAGAAACAAATAGATTTCGAGCCGCCACTGGTGACAGCAAAGAAGATGGAAATTGATGCTAATTAGCCGCATTATGATCAAAGAGAACAGCTAGCGACTGGAAGAGAGTCGTCTGAGATGAAGCCATCGCTAAAGGTTTTGCTGGGGTTTCTGAGGGTATGCCATTTGTACACAATGCAAAGGCGAAAAAGAAGTTAAATGTGCATGTAAGACTACTCCATATAATGCAGCATATGATATGAGGGATTGGCAGGTAAGCCAGAAGAAGGCAAGCTTAGAAATTAAGCTCATTAGGCCAGACTTGAGTAAAAAAGAGTGCATGGCCCGATGATGAAGGCAATCAAAGGTCTCCATTTCACCAAACTTCTTCTTACAAAGACGACAACACAGCAGGCTAGTTACGTTATTAAAAAAAAATGATTAACATCTAAGTGCTTATTTTCATGAACCACCAAATAATGCTGAATGCAATTTTCTTCTGGAAAGTCCAACTTTTTTCATCCAATATATGGAAAAAGAAAAATTCGTAAAGCTTTCATCACGTTTATGTGATTTATTTGTTCGTCTAATAGTATTTAAACAACTTATTACAAACGTAATATTTAGAATCCACACGTTAATAAACCCCACAAAATAAGCCAAGATAATTGGAAAAAGAAAAAAGAAAATAACAAAAATAGAAAACAATTTCAGCAGCAAATTAGTAGTAGTACTACAGAGAGTAGTCGTAGGAATAAAAGGCTCCACTTTTCCACTGCTTCCCGCCACTTTGAATCTCTTTTTGTCTTTCTCTCTCTCTTCCTTCCCACGCAGAGCATTTTTCATGTTTGTATTCATTCTACTCTTTTTACCGGCGGACACCTCAGTCCACACTCCCCCAAGTTTAATCCAAAATGCTTAGGCACCTCCGCGGAAGGCGTCGTCCCCGTTACGGCGCCCACCTCTGCGCCTTGACCGCCGCCCTCCTCCTCCTCCTCTCCGTCTCTCTCCTCCACAGCCGCCTCACCTCCGAGCGCACCTCCGACCCTCTCCGCCACTCCACGGACGCCAATTCCTTCTCCGATCCACTTCTCGAGGACTCCGATCCCGATGACCTCAAATCAGCAACCGGATCCGACGACCGGATCGACGAGCTTGACGACGGCGCTCAGGAGGAGTCCGATCCGTCTAAGGTTTCTAACGAGGACGAGATTCTTCGCGGGGTTGAGTTTGAAGAAGAGGATAATAACGATCAGTCGTATAGGGGTTCAGTTTCTGGCTACTATTTTGATCATTTAAGTAATTCGATTCGACGTGCTTTTGACAAGAGATCGATTGATCAGTGGGAGGATTATGCGAGTTTCGATGCGAATTTAGGGTTTGGGGTGGAGGATCCTAGTAAGGCTGCGTTTGGCTCTGATGATATTCCCGTGGATGAAAATGTGAGGAGGAAAGCAGGAGAGGTGAAGGGGATTGAGGATGCGCTTTTGTTGAAGGTGGGAAATAGGGATTCGCCTTTGAGGGAGGGGTGGGGGGATTGGTTTGATAAAAAGAGTGATTTTTTGAGGAGAGATAAAATGTTCAAGTCGAATTTGGAGCTGTTGAATCCTATGAATAACCCCCTTTTACAAGATCCAGATGGGGTTGGGGTTACCGGGCTAACAAGGGGGGATAAGTTGGTTCAAAAGGGATTGTTGAACGAGTTCAAAAAAGTGCCTTTTCTTGTGAAGAAGCCACTGGGGATTGCTATTGTTAATGAAATCGAGGGTAATAGAATCAATGGTCAAATTAAAACCAAGGAAACTGAAATGAAGAGAGCGGAGCAAAGAACTATGGATGACAATGCACACAATGGTTCATTTAGTGAGAGAGTTGTTGGTGGCACAGATAGTAATGCTAAAAGAGTGGATGTGGCTGCTGGTGATTCAGGTGAATTAAGAGGTTTGAAGCATGTAAATGCTAATGCAAGGGTTAAATCTGAGTTTTCAGGTCAAATGTATGCTGATGGCAAGAGATGGGGTTATTATCCTGGACTGGATCGTCGTCTGTCTTTTTCAAATTTCATGGATACTTTCTTTAGGAAAGGGAAGTGTTCTATGAGGGTTTTTATGGTGTGGAATTCGCCACCATGGGCCTTCAGCGTACGACACCAACGGGGGCTTGAAAGCCTTCTGTTTCACCATCGAGATGCATGTGTGGTGATATTTTCTGAAACAATTGAGCTTAATTTCTTTGATGGTTTCGTGAAGGATGGGTAATTCCTCAAGTAAACTTATTAATGTGTTACTTTTGTATCTTCTATGAATTTGCTTATGGTCAGCTTTCTTTCACTATGAAATGTGATACCTTTATCAGACTTTGTTGTCGGCTTATGTATGTATATTGTTGAGGGGTTTTGAGAAGTTGCTAGTAGAACTTGTGGCTTTTTATGATTGAGCAGTGAGTTAGATTACTTAGATAGATGCCAAACAGCTAACAGGTTTTGTTGTTTACCTGTTTCACAGTTTTAAGATAGCTGTAGCCATGCCAAATCTTGACGAGCTGCTAAAGGACACACCCACCCATATATTTGCTTCTGTCTGGTTTGAATGGAAGAAGACAAAATTTTATCCTACTCACTTCAGTGAACTTGTCCGGCTTGCTGCCCTCTACAAGTAAGTAATCTAAATGTTGTATAAACTGAATGATGAAATTTGAGGTTTATCCATCAGAGTTCCGAGACTGAAATTTACAGTATTCAAGTTAGTTTGTTTTAATTTTACTTTTTATGGATATGATAGATTGTTCTAGGAAATGAATTCATCGACCTGGGGTGGAGACAGTGACTCAGCATTAAAGTTGGAGACTGTAGAATAGGAATACTAGAAAATTTGGATAATAAAACTTAAATACAATCCATGAACATGAGAGTTTATCAAGTTTTCCAAATCTGCTTAGTAAGCCCCTGGCCAATATGAGACAATTATTTACGAAATTTTCTCATAGTTTTCCAAATATGGTTTTTTGATTATGCATACTATCACCAATGAATTTGTGCATTTGTTTTTTGTGTGCTCAGGTATGGGGGAATCTATCTTGATACGGACATTGTAGTGTTGAAGCCATTATCTTCACTTAATAATACTGTTGGCCTGGAAGATGAGCTTGGTGGAAACAATTTGAATGGTGCTGTAATGGCATTTAGAAAGCACAGGTATTGCATCAACTTGCTATTTGCATGCCAGGTTTTTATTTATATTTTATACATTTATTCATCGTCTTAATCTTTTTCTAATATACAAGAGTAGTGGAGAAAGATTGTTTTGTTGTGCAATTTTTGAATTAACTTTTTACCTATAAACTGATTTTTCCCCTTCAAGTGTAAGTTCAACTACTTATATTCTATGGTTGATCTTACCGAAGTTCAGTTTTCTACACTACCTATTCAATATGTTATATGGCTTTGTCTGTGCTTTAAACTTTATCATTTTCACTCATACTCCTTGCTAGGTTTTATTTATCAGTACTCTTGTGTTAAATGCAATATATGGAGAGTTGTTGGGTGAAGAGAGCATGCTGCCTAGTGACCATTCATACAGTTTATTAATAGCTACATCTGAAAATTATTTCAAACTATCATGAATGGTGAACTTAGACAGGAAAACGCTTTTATAATCCATATATGTGTGTGTGTATTTTGTTTTATTCTTTTGTTTCCTGTAGTGATACTCAACCTTTCTCTGCAGTCCCTTCATACTGGAGTGTTTAGCAGAGTTTTATTCAACATATGATGATACCCATTTAAGATGGAATGGAGCTGATCTACTGACTAGAGTAGGTAGAAGTTTTCTGCCTAAAAGGAATCTCTCTAACAAACAGATGGAGCTGAAACTGCAACCCTCTTTCGTTTTCTTCCCTATTAGTCGTGACAATATTATAAGGTATGCTTTCAAACATGTTTTCAAAATGTTCTTCTGAATGCACATGCTTACAAGGGTATATCGTTTCAGAGTTCTTTGTTAAAGAATTGAGACTTGAATATGTCCTATCCTTTGTAATACTTTAATGATATCACAATTGGATATCCTTGTACTTCACAATTTGTTTAAATTACTGATTATGAGAAAATTGTCAATGCTTGGTTTCTTTTCGTTTCATCCTCACCCCACCCATTTATTTCGTCTTTCAAAACATAACATTTGCATCATGGTAATTAAACCCGGACCGGACCGCTGATTCGACCGGTAAAAACCGAAACCGATTGGCTCTCAGGTCCGGTTAAAAAAAAAACGTTTTTGGTCAAACCCGGTGACTCGGTGCTTGGACCGGTCGACCCGGTAACCGGGTCAACGGTTTTATCGGTTGCCTACCTCACTTTTTTTAATGCTAAGCCTTTGAATTTGATTGAATAAATGTGTCATTGATTGAGTTTTGAGTTATAATCATGATTTAATATCTTTCTTTTCATATAGATTTAGTATTTATTTGAATTGTATAAAGTAATCATTGTACAAATAGATTTAGTTTTTTTTTTTACCGAATTTGAATGAATGTATCCTAGAGATGTTTGTTATTTGTGCTTGATTTTATCACTCTCGAGTCTTGAGTTATGATCATGATTTAATATCTTTTTTTAAAATAAATTTAGTATTTATTTGAATTGTATAAAGTAAACAGTGTATAAATTAATTTTACATATTTACTAAATATTATATATAATATACAATAATTAATATATTTAATTATTTATTATTTATTACATATTAATGACGTCACTGGGTCAATAACGGTTCGCCCACGGTTGGACCAGCGACCCATCCACCTGAAAACATTGATTTGCATGACACATATTTGCATGATATCCTCATATCAAAAATATCTATGAAACATGAATAGAAACAATGGCATGCCGACATGGTAGATTATAAAATTGTCGAGACGTATTTGATCAAGGACACGTCGAAGACCAATATATTATTATATTATACTCTTTTCGTTCCAAATTATAAGATCAATATTAACTTCATAAAAGTCAATTTAGGACATTTTTAAATTTAAAATTGACTTGATTTATTTAAGTTTGGAAAACAATAAATCTTATAACTAGTAATACTTTTTAGGTAGATTATGATATTTATAATTGTATTGACATAAACTAAATAGATACATATCAATTTTGAGTTTGATATTGACTTTTATTAAGTCAATATTGAATTATTGATCTTATAATTTGGAATGAATGTTGTATGAATAATGCAAAAAGTAATATCTATATATATATATACTCACTGTCAGCATCTATATTCACTGTTGGTTTTATATTACAATTGGTGTTAGACATCCTCTTACAAGGAATTGATTTATAGATTAAATTTTATTGGTTGTGTGTTTGAATTTCTAATATATATTGCTTCTGAATTTGCCTTGCGATTCCCTTTATGCCTTGATCATATTGAATTGCATGCTGGAATTTTCATCTTATACGGTTTAGGTAACTCTCAGTCGCTTTTCTTCTGTGTTCCGTAATGCTTTTAATTTGCAAACAGTTTCTTCACCGCACCAGCAACCGAAACGGAAAGAGCTCTTCACGATGGCTTGTTTAAAAGGGTTCTCAACGAGTCATTGACATTTCATTTCTGGAACAGCTTAACATCTGCCCTAATTCCAGAGCCCGACAGCCTTGTAGCCAGGCTTATTAACCACCCCTGTATCCGCTGCTCCGATGTGTTGTAACTTACCAGAATCTCCTATTTGCCCAAAAAGTGCTCAAAGCAGGAAGAACTAACCTTGAGATCTAAAAGCTGCTCTCGTTGAACTTGTATTAAAGAATTACAAAGCTGAATGTGTTTGAAGAGATACACGTTGGGACACGACTGATTGATTGCTAGACGATCAAGCGTTTGTAATGTTGATCACAACTGAAGCACAGAATACAAACGGCTCGGTGCGAATTGAAATGCAATATCTTGTCAAGCTTCTGCAATTTGCCTACACATAACTGTATGTCGCTTTGCAAAATTGCGTTGTTGTAACATGTATAGATAGATAGAAGGGGAAGCACCATGTTGTAAGAGTTTAAAGAGGCATTACGTTGCTGAACGTTATCTCTCTCCTTTATGCATTAAAGTTGGGGAGAAGATTTCCTTCAATTTTTGTTGCTGAGAAAATTGTGATATCAATTTTCCCTCGTGCTTACCTATTATATGTTCATTTGTCATGTTGATAAATAAACGTCGTGGGATTATTTAGTCAGAGGTTTGTCAATTTTTGAGGTGGTTTTTCTGTTTCTCTCTTCATTGTAGGTTAAATAATGTTACTATCACATAAAAATAGGTTACATAAAGCTCACATATACATGCATACTGTGGGTTCCACGTGACAGGCGGGACCCATAAATATGTATGCATGTGTATGTGAGTTTTATGTGATCATTTTTTATGTGATAGTAGCATTGTTGTTGTATGTTACTGCGGCGCCACTACAAGCTTCATTGAAAGAATAAACTTCATTGTCAACCTTTTTAATTTCTTTATTTTTTCCCTAAAAAAATATCAAAACAAAGTGTAGAAATTTATTAGTTAGAATTAGACCTGACAAACGGGCGGGTCGGGACGGGCCGAGTTGGGCCAAGCGCGGGCCGGATCAAAACGGCCCGGCTTTTTATGGGCTGAAAAGCGACGGCCTGTGGCCCAACCTGGGCAGGGCCGGCCCGCGGGTTTTTGTCTTTATTTTTTATTTTTTTTGCAAAATTTATTTTACATAATCTTTTTATGTCATAATTTTGCAAAATTCAAGTTCCCTCAGCTTTATGAGTTAAGGATATTTGTTAATACTACAATCAAAACAAATCGAACTCTTTTTTTGAAATAAAAAAAGGCAAATGGACTCTTTTTTTTGGAGCGGAGGGAGTAGGATTTAACATTTGTAATTTTGTATGAAGATGGTTAACTAAGGATGAGTTGTCATCACACATGGGCACATGGCATATGATGTGTATAAAAGAAATATTTCAAACATTATAGTTTTGCTAACTTCTTTTTGATTATTTAAAAAAAATTATTAAAAAAAATGACATTTAATTGTTAAAATAGAAAGCATACATTTTTTGCGTTTATAAAATGTATTAGAAGTTGATTAAAAATATATGCTTACAAAATAATAGTGATATAAGATGTTGAGGCTAATTTGATCTAAAAAATTTTAGTCTCAAACAAGTAGTTGTTGTAGCTCAGTTGGTTTAACTCTTATTTAATAAGTTGGATGTCTTGTGTTCAACCCTCACAAGCATCATTGTTAAAAAAAAACACTCATGAACGGGCTTTACATGGACTGAAATTATAAAGTCCGTAACCCGCTTTTTCCGGGCCGGCCTGTAGGCCCGGGCTTCTTTTGCCAGGTATAGCTCGGGCTTCTTTTGCCAGGTATAGTTAGAATGTTGCTACATATGACAAATTTATGATACATGCATTATTATACATGGTTTAGGAGGCAATAAAAAAATTAATTCACATATTATTATTCTATTTTATTTTATCAGTTAGAGCTTCATGTCGGCTGCAAATTAAAATTATCATGAAATTAGTTAATATATAAATTGTTTTTTTATTAGTTAAAACACTTTAAAAGGAGTTGCCACATTAGTTCCTTATTGTTTTAACAATATTACTCCTTTCATTTATAAAGTAATCTAATTTATACAACTTATAAATTTAAAGATAACATATTTTTGCTAAAATCGATTAGTTTAGAAGAAGTGTATATCTAATTAACAAAACACAGTTGATTTTGAATTTTTCGCTCACTTTAATAAACGACCAAGACTGTTCAAAGTTTGGAATAAATCTAACCGTCCATTATATTCTCTTCTTTAATTTCAAAGAAAAAAAAATTACCATCTGCCTACTCCATTCTCTAACACCAACAATCTCTACTCCCCTCCCCTTTCCCTTCCCGCATAGTATCGGCTAGTATAATAATATTTTTCTAAAATTTGAGCTCGGCTCAAGTTCTCGCTTGTTAACGGCTACTCCTAGTCTCCTACAGTCCAACTACATGAAAGTTCTTCGCAAAATCCATGGTATCTATTTCTCTTCTCATCGTTCGCAAATTTAACCAAAATTATCAACACATGGTATCTAAATCATTCTCAATATTGAACCTCAAATATGAACATTTTCATACAAACGCCACTATATCATTATCATCAGCAACATCACCGGCATCATCATCACGATCAATTATTAAACAAGTATGTTCACTGGTCTGCCAATCTTACTACCAAAATCAAACCCATTTCAGATCAACACCTCCGAAGCTGAATCTCCTGATACATTCTGAGCTTCTCTCCCCTGATCAAGCTATCACAGTTGTTGCTTCTCTCTCGGACGAGGCGGGTTCAATGGTGGCTTTGAGTTTCTTTTATTGGGCAACTGGGTATGCTAAATATAGGTACTTTTTGAGATTTTATATTGTTTTGGCTTATTCTTTAATTGAGAATGATAATTTGGAGAGAGCCCATGAAGTAATGCAGTGTATGGTGAGGAATTTTGCTGAAATTGGGAGGTTAAAGGAGGCTGTTAGTATGGTTATTGAGATGGGAAATCAGGGGTTGGTGTTAAAGACTTGGACTTTGAATTTTGTTGTTGGTGTTGCTGTTAAAATGGGTATGATTGATGTGGCAGAGAATGTGTTTGATGAAATGTGTGAAAGAGGGGTGTCTCCTGATTCTTGCAGTTTTAAGTTGATGGTTATTGGGTATTGTGGAATGGGGCTAGTATCTGAGGCAGATAGATGGTTGAGTGCAATGTTGGGAAGAGGATTTCTGGTTGACAATGCAACATGTACTTTGGTGGTTAGATTATTTTGTGAGAAGGGTTTTGTAAATAAGGGTCTATGGTTTTTTAATAAAATGGTTGAGATGGGTTTGACTCCAAATGTGATCAATTACACCTCTTTGATAAATGGTTTGTGCAAGAGGGGGAGCATTAAGCAAAGTTTTGAATTGTTAGAGGAAATGGTTAGGAAAGGTTTGAAACCAAATGTTTATACTCATACAGTGTTGATTGATGGTCTCTGTAAGAAGGGGTGGACTGATAAGGCTTTTAGGCTTTTCCTTAAACTCGTTAGGAGTGACAATTACAAACCTAACGTGCATACATACACTGCTATGATCACCGGGTACTGCAAAGAGGGAAAAATGAATCGAGCAGACATGCTATTGACTAGAATGCAGGAACAGGGATTGGTTCCTAATGCTAACACTTATACTACTCTTATTGATGGACACTGTAAAGTAGGGAGCTTTGATCGTGCGTATGAATTGTTGGATATGATGGGTAAAGAAGGATTCTCTCCTAATATTTGTACATATAATGCAATTATTGATGGTCTCTGTAAGAAGGGAAGGGTTCAAGAGGCATATACACTGCTGAGGAGCTGCTTTAAACGTGGTCTGCAGGCTGATAGAGTTACATATACCATTCTCATATCAGATAGCTGCAACTGTGCAGATACTAGGCAAGCTTTGGTGTTCTTTAATAAGATGTTAAAAATTGGCATTCCACCTGATATACATTTATATACTACATTAATTGCTGCATTTTGTCGTCAAAAGAGAATGAAAGAAAGCGAGAGGCTTTTTGATGATGCCGTTAAGCTTGGCTTGGTTCCATCAAGCAAAACTTATACTTCCATGATATGTGGGTACTGTAGAGATAAAAAGGCCAGCATGGCCATGAAGTTTTTTCAGAAGATGACAGAACATGGCTGTGCTCCTGATAGTATCACTTATGGTGCTCTTATAAGTGGGCTTTGCAAGGAGTCCAAGATGGATGACGCTCGCACACTCTATGATGCAATGATCGATAAAGGAATTTCCCCGTGTGAAGTTACTCGGTTGACAGTGGCATATGAATATTGCAAAATTGATGAATATTCGACTGCCATGGTTGTCCTGGACAAACTAGATAAAAAGCTGTGGATTCGCACTGTTAACACCTTGATCAGAAAGCTTTGTAGTGAGACGAAAGTAGACATAGCAGCATTATTTTTCCATAAACTAGTTGATAAAGACCAAAACATAGATAAAGTTACTCTTGCAGCTTTCATGACTGCGTGTTACGATAGCAACAATTATGCGCTTGTTTCTGATATATCTGAAAGGATTTTGAAGGAGTAAGTTAGTGGCTCTACATATCTAATGCAAAACTTTCCTTGATTGGAATTTTTTGAGTTGCTGAATAGCTTCTGCGTTGTTGACTAAAGTTGATATATGCATGGCATTCTGTTCTGTTACTAACGGTTGTAATTTATCCTTTTAATCTAGTATCAAGACTGTTTGTCAAATTAAACAGTGGGAGCTTGGGGTGGCAGCGCAGTGTTGTAACTTATGACAGAAAACAGTGAAAAGGCAAATGGTGATTCATTTGCATTTGATTATTATTTTGTGGAAGTTTATGTTTCTTCTGTCTCCTTTGACTCCTCTAAAGATACATCTAATCCACACATTTGATCAGGCATCGCCACAAGAAGGTAAGACCCAAAATTTCACAAAACTGTGGTGGGGTGGTCTTTTTTCTTCTATTTTTTTGGGCCTCAAGTTTGCAATTAGTTTTGTTGATTCTGTTGACTCATTTGAAGCTATATAGTGCAGTTGATTTCCTTGCAATAAACTTGTAGAGATAGATCTTATTTTACCATGGTGATTGTAAACTTTCATAGTCATTAATCAGGCCAACCACCATGGTTTACTTGTTTCTTTCTTTTCTTCTGTCCACATCTGAGGAATAGTTGAGGTCATACATATAAGATGAACTGCATTCCTAAACTTTAGATTTATCACTAGCAATAGGTGGCTAGGCGCATTGATTTTCAAGTTTCAACAACTCTAATTAGGAAATCAGTCAATTCAGTTATGGTACTGCACTCTAATGTCAATGGGATAGAGGTTGGTGATTCTATGAAGATATCATGTAGCTGATTTTGAGCTGAAATTTTGGGAGGTACTGAATTGGAGCTGGTTATGGGATTTTCAGTTCTTCGACAATTTATATATGTGATCCTGATTTCTAAAACATTAACCTTGATTAATTATTATTTTTGGGTGGGTGGGTGGTATTTATTTTTATATATAAAAATTAAAAAATAAAATAAAAATAAAAAATAAATATGAATTAATATTTAGATGGCGAGTAAATGGAAACTCCACTAATGCCAAATAATATTAATTATTAATTATATACATAAAGGTTGATAAGTAGACAATTTGTAGAACAACACTCTTTGAGAAGAAATTCATTTTCATCCGATTATATATACGGACACTATTCTAACAATTACAATTACATCTTACACTGTCTATCATGATATTCAAAGGATGGAATTAAAGTGGACTTGAACCTTGTCGCTATTCCTTCTAGCAACAGACATATTCTTTCTAGTGGCCCGATAAATTACAAATGTGTCCTCCATTCAATTTCATCACTACCGCTAGAGGCTCTACTCCAATTTAGCTTTGATTATTTTTTTCCCTGTGGAACGAAGTGAGTATTATTATGTTGTTTGATTTACTAAAAATAAACTTTTAATAAATCAAAATTACAAAACTATTTTACCATTCTCCAATAAAAAAATAATAATTAAGAAGACAATACATTTGTATATAAATTATTTTTTTCATTAAAATATCAATTGAATTATTATTGAACATTTTTTGTTAAAAACATTATTTAATTGATACGTAGAATGTGAACAAGGGCGGGAGAGTTACTACTTTAATAAAGTAAGTTCAAATTAATTTTGATTTTTTTTTATAATTATTATCAAAAATTTAAAATTTGTGTGTTTGATAGAGTATTAAAAGGATGAACAGTTGGGCTTAAACAACCATAAAAGAGGAAAGAGACTGAAAAAAACCCATATATATAAATGGAAAGATTTAGGAGATCATGTTGCTTCAAGATCAAGAAGACCCCTCCTGCCTCTACTCCTTGCAGCGGCAGTCTCGATTTAACAATTGAGGCCTTTTTGGTATCTGCCTTGTCGCTTAAAAGGGTAATACTGCTCTACGGGGTGTTTGATAAAAATTGAATAAATCTAAATTTGAATGAGCTGAAAATGAATGAATGAAAAAAGTTGTTTGATAATTAATATGTCTGAAACATCTGAATGATATAATTTTATTATTTTATCCCTCTGAAAAAATTCAAAGTTGTTGTAAATTTATTTAATATTACCTAATCATTCAGCTTAATCATCGGATCGATTCAGTCATTCAGACAATTTTTTTCCAAAACAAACGCACTTAATGACTGACCGATTCAGTCATTAAGATGTATTCAGTTCTAAACAAACAGCCCCTTAGTTTTTGTGACAATCGGTTGTCACAGATGAGATATATATATATATATATGGTCTCCATCGGTGACAACCGGCCGTTACAGATACTATTCCAACAATCATAATATCCATCGTTAATCAAGAGAATGGATGACATGGATTGAAAAGAATTTTATCTAAAATTCTGTCAGCGGCAGCAACAAAACCTGTAGCGGCAGCAACAAAGCTTGTAACGACTAGGCTAATTACTCCCATGTCCTTCTTCCCATATTATTATATTATTATACTTTATTGTTGGAATTGTCTTTCTTAATTGCTACACTGCCTCCGCTATAGGCTGTAGCGGTGGTGTAGCAATTTTCCCCTCAGTTTCATTGCTGTTGCTCCTATATAATGCCCCATATTAGGAATTTGAGATTGAACTTAGTTTTTATGCCTTAGTTTCATGGAAAGTACTAATTTTATTATTAATGTACAATACTTTTATTTACTATCAATTGATTTTATTATTATTATTACTTCCATAAATATGAACAATACGAAATGATAAAAAATTTCATCTTTAATTGGCTTGCAGTTGTTGACCATTCTTCTCTCTCTTCTTCCATCCCCTCCATGTCCCGCCTCTCCACCTCCGCTGTACAACTATCAGAGGTACCGTATTCCCACACGAAGATATCAGTTCTAATTTTGTGTATTGTGGAAGGGTATCAAAATAAAAAAGTCATTCAGCTAAATTCAATCGAGAAATTTCTACTTTGTCTATCAGGGAATAGGATCTCTCCATTTAAAGTGAATGTAGGCTCTCCATTTCATGGTTCAGATTTAAAATGTGTTAAATATGACATTATACTTACAGGAGAGGGAACGCACATTTTAAACCTGAACCATGAAATGAAAAATTTTCATTTATTTGAATTAGAGAGAATCTTAGTCCGTCTATTAGATCAATCCAAATCTATTAAGAACATCACTTTTCTTTATCAAAAAATCTTAGTCACTTATTCAATCAGCTCTAACATCATTCAGACCCATAGAGACCTTATTAAAAAGCCCTTAGCTGCTATTACAAATCCTACTAATATTAATATAGGCTTAAATATGAGATGTGTCCCACTAAGATAGCCACGTCAGTAATTTTTGACGTGACAATCTCAATGGAATAAATTGAAAACAATTAATAGTTCAATCACCTAATTAAAAAAATTAAAACTTTAATCACCAAAATAGAATATGACCTATAATTCAGGTAATAATTCATATTTAAGCCTATTAATATAAGCCCAAACAATAAAAAACAGAAATAGATAATCTCTTTCTAAAACAGTTTTGCTATACATTACAAAATTTTGAGCTCAATTATAATTATAACCTGTATAAATATATATAATAAATAATAATTAAAAGATATTTACTTTAATTTATTCTAGCAATTCAACTTTTTTAAATCAAACATGGACATCATCCTTTCTAAAATGCAAATAGTCAAAGCTTTTGGGCCAAAGCAACTTCACATCTGTAATCGCCTGCAATTCTCTTCCAAGGTAAACGCATTTTACTTCTTACCCATTATGATCTTCCTGTCCCTTTTTTTCTCTCTTTGATCTGTCTCTGAGTATGGATTTCTGACCAGTATACTAGTAAAAATGTGAACTTGATTTCTGAGATGGAGATGTTTTCGTTTATTTCGCTTATTGTTTCCTTTACCACAATCTCCTGTAAATTGGGTTGATATGTTCTATACTTTAGCTACTGTGTTTGATAATTTCGATTACTTTTCAGATCAGAGCTTGAAATTATTATTATATGATTACTTAATGGATGCCCTTTAATGTATTATTAACTGTATTTGAATTAAAAATTTGTTATAATCGGGAAAGAGAGAGAGAGAGAGATGGGGATTTTAAAGTGTCTTGAATATGATTATGAGTTGTTTGAGAGATTGAACAGTTTTTGCTCGGTGTGAACTGCTGAGAATGAATTTTCTGATATTTTTAGATTGAATTTTGTGGGACATCTTGGGATTTTGATTATTGTCGAGAGTCATTTAGTTTCTAGAATTTTGTTTTCCAGGGAAAAAAATGGATCTCATTTTATATTGGATGACAAAAAAAAACGAATGATTCATGGGTACTCTCGGAACCCTTCAATATTAGCTCGGCTTTAGTTGTTATGTTTTTCGGAAACTTATCTTATAGTAGCAAACTTTAGACAGTTAAATGATTGCTTATAATTTTTTCGTAACTTGTTGGATGGAGGGATCTGTTTTTATGGCTAATGTTGCTCTCAGTGAACTTGCTGCTACTCTTGGGTGAAAGCGTCTTTGGTAACTAGTTCTTTAGTTGAGTTTTTGTTTCCTTGATGGATTAGTTGATAACTTGATATTTATAGGGTGAAGAATCTTTTCCTCAAGTTAAAAGGACATTGTGAAAAAATGGGGCTTATATAATAAACCGAATTTTCATCCCCGAGTTGTGGTGTTGCTGGATGGAATTAAAATTGACATATAAGTGTGTATATATATACTTGCCAGTTATCATACATGTTATATACCTGTATATATTTATATTTATACATTAGTAGCATTTGAGAAGATTGAACACCCAAGTTACTAATTCTCCAATATCTAGTATTATGATACTGGAACAATGATTCATAGTTCAATAAATCAGTGTTTTGTTACTACTTAAAGTGTAGATGGAAGTTTCTGAATTTTGGGTTATTCTCTTCCATTATTTGATATGCCTGGGAATAGGCAGAACTAATTTCTGCTAGTAATGCATTCTTCAGCACATTCCTCAAATGGCTCGTTCAGCCCTAGATGAGATGTCAGAGTCTGGTGCTTTTATAAGAACTCCTTCAACATTTCGTAACTTAATCTCGAGAGATCCAAAGTCCACTTTCCCTGCAGAAGCTGGAAGATATCATCTGTATATATCATATGCCTGTCCCTGGGCCTCCAGGTGCCTTGCATACTTGAAGATTAAAGGGCTTGACAAAGCCATCAGTTTCACTGTAAGTTTTGGTTATTCTTATACTAGTTCTAAATAAATGCAAGTGATTAAAGATGTTAATTCATTCACGTATCAGTCTGTTAAACCAATATGGGAGAGAACAAAGGACAGTGATGAGCACATGGGATGGGTCTTTCCTGCATCAGATACAGAGGAGCCAGGAGCAGAGGTTGACCCTTTTAATGGAGCGAAAGTATAAGAGAACTATATGAGCTTGCAAGTACAAACTATGCAGGAAAATATACGGTTCCTGTACGTCTTTTTTAATATATTTTCTTGTCTCTTTTGCTGTTATTTTGAATCTGAGTTTTGGATATTATATGATTGGGTATATGTTTGATTGTAGGTTCTCTGGGATAAAAAACTCAAAACAATTGTGAATAACGAGAGCGAAGAGATAATCCGCATGTTGAATACAGAGTTTAATGATCTAGCAGAGAATGCAACTTTAGACCTCTACCCTCCTCACTTGCAAGAAAAAATCAATGAAGTAAATGGTTGGGTATACAACGACATAAATAACGGTGTTTATAAATGTGGATTTGCTAAGAAGCAAGGGCCATACATTGAGGTATCCATTTCTTATGCATTTTGATTTATTTATTTTATTTATTTTTTTTGGAGGGGTGGGGAGGGGGGAGGGTTTGGAAATGGTTCTCCCCATGGCTGTATGCTCAAAGAATATTCATTGATCTGTGTTTGTTCTGAAGGCTGTGCAAAAGTTGTATGAAGCCTTGGACAAATGTGAGGAGATACTTAGCAAGCAGCAATATATATGTGGGAAGACACTGACAGAAGCAGATATCCGCTTGTTTGTAACCCTTATTAGGTTTGATGAGGTAAGAATTCTTTTCTCCGAAGGCAGCAGGTGCCTTCTGACTTTAAGCTACTTTTCTAAGGTTCATATATCCTGATAATTTTTATTCCAAAACAATATATAAGCACACACACATGTATAGAAGTGTTGATCATTATAATTATGTAAGAACAATCATATTGTTCTCACAGTCCACTGCTGGTAATTTTATATACTGGATACTGAAGGAATGCTTATAATTCTTCTACTTTCTCCTTATAAAAAGTATAGTATTGTTCTTTTTCTCTGCTTGGAGATCACTATGAAGAGGTAAATTGGAAGGGTTAGGTAACTCATATTTCTAAACTAGTGGCAGTTTATCAAACGATAAACATTTTGTGGAAGTTGCTTGCTCCATAACTGTTTTTTTCATCATTCTATGAGGAGAGAAAAACGATACAAAGAAGTGAAAATTAAAATAATACCCAAAATCTGGTTGATGAATGTAATGTTATAGAGACATATTTTGAAGTCTTTCAATTTCATGTGTAGCTTTTGTAATTTATTTGCAATTGAGTCTTAATTTTGGAAATTCGTTGAAATAGCTAGTTTTGGTGCACTTTGTAATGCACCAAAACTAGCTGCACTTTTTGATGCTTTTACTTTTGCTAAATTTTTCGTCGCCCTTTATCTTCTGAACAAGTGACGAGCCTCGAGAAAAAACTAAACTTCCTATTGAAATTGGCCAATCTGTGATTCATAAATCATAATCTTCAGTTTTTCTTGCAAATATACGACTCTTGGCAATCTTCATCTATTCTATGTAGTTTGGATCCATGCCTTTTGGTAAAACTCATGGTAAAAACTTTAATTATTGAAATGGTCCTACCGTATTAACTTAGACATGTTCAAGTTTAACTATCAAATGTGCTACAAATGCAGGTTTATGCAGTTCACTTCAAGTGCAACAAGAAACTCCTTCGTGAGTACCCAAACCTGTTCAATTATACGAAAGACATTTTCCAAATCCCTGGAATGAGTAGCACCGTCAGCATGGAACATATCAAGAAACATTATTATGGAAGTCACCCTTCAATTAATCCATTTGGAATTATCCCTCTCGGTCCAGATATTGACTATTCCTCTCCTCATGATAGAGCGCGATTTTCTGTTTAGAATTTTCACATGTAAGCAGATAATAATGCAATCATTCATGTTTTCTGGGTTCTATTATATTTTTGTTTAAACAAGACATTATAAATAAGGTGGTGTGCGTGATCAAAGTGGTATTTGCCATAAAATTATGTTATGTGAAGAAGAAACCTTTGGGTTGCTTGAGTATTAATGTTACGTTTGGATTGAAGGAATGAAATGGAGAAATGAATTAAATGAAAAATAGCGTATTTTTAGCATTTCAATTGTATGCTTGATTGTTGTTGGTGGTGGATGGTGACATACATCCATAGGTGTTTCTAGCAAGTAGTACCCACCAGTCATGGTTTGAAACTTAATAGGGGTGGGTGTCTCGGGTGATAGGCAAGGCCTGAAATGGTGGAAGCAAATGGCTATTTTGTGAATGTTTTCTTTTTGGCAACTGGCAAAAACTTTGGTTATAGTAGAAGAATTTCATAAGATGAATAGCTAAGATATTTGACATATCTCATGTTTAACCTTTAGGAAAAACTGATTAGACCAAGCACCATCGTAATTCTAGTCTTAAATCTCAATATAAGTTGTTGTTTCAAGCAAAAACAGAACACCAACATTTATTATTTAATCTAATAGAAAGAAAATTAGAAGATATTGTGTTTTATAACTTTTTTTTCATGATTATCCTTTGAATAGCAAAAGCATATAGGCGGGCGTTGGTGTTTGATACTTGTTTATTTTAAATTTCAAGTACGGATTATTACAGAGAAGGGGGGACCATGTAAATACAAAATATCCATAAAAATAAAGGATTTCCATTTATTTTATAATTTATAGAGTTTTAGATTATTTTGATGTATTTTTATATATTATTTAAGAAAATTCAGTAGTTTAACTTAGGGTGTGTTTGATTAGGATTGAATAGGACTGAATGAACCAAGATCTGAGCGAATCAGCCTTAAGGCTGTTTGTTTAGAAGTTTTGAAATCAAAATAGAGCTTAATGGATCTGAGCGATTCTTTGGAAAAAAGTTAGCTGAATCGGCTGAACATATCTGAACAATGTTTTTTACCCAAATAGCCATGACTTCTCTCCACCGCTGCTCTCTCTTCTTCGTTTACTAGCAGCAAAGGTTGAATCTGAGGAAACTCTGGACATCTGGACCGTTGTTCCAAATGAGTACCTGAACATTGTGGTCTTTCCAAAACGAAGGATCTTCACAGATCTCGAAACTCTGGTTGTCTCCTCTCTCGGCGATGCTCCGAACTTCAGACGACTGAATTAGGTTCTCTTTCGAAGCTAATTTGAAGATATCGGGATTGAAGGGCATGGTGGTTCAAATTCAGGGGAAACAGAGTTTAGAAAGTGAAAAATATAGAGTTTTTAGGATTTTCAGAAAGATGATAAGAAAAAGATAAAGGAATCTGTGGAAACTGAAGCTATCAAAATAATTTTAGTTGACGCAAATTCCAAATAGTTTTAGATTTAAAGGTTTTTGCTTTTCATTCTTTGTATTTATTTTTTCATCAATAAATATTGTATTTAATTTTTTTAATATATTCAGATAAAATTTTATACTTGTTCAAGAGGTAAAATAGTAAAAGACTGTTATTCAGATGTTTCAGACATATCAATTATCAAACAACTTTTTTCATTCAGATTCAACTCATTCATATTCATTCAGTTTTTATCAAACAGCCCCTTATTTTGGTTGGTTTGTATTTTGAGCTCGTTATCTAATAATAATAATAAACAATTTAATTTTTTTTTGCTATATCATTAGGGAAGTAGGTGAAGTATTTTAAATCGACAAGACACATTGTGTCAGCAACCGTCACACACATATGAAGAAACTCCCACACACTTATATTGGGGTAGAAACTCAGGAATTCTCTACAAAAAATAAATTGTAGCACGTAAAGTTGTCACCAAGCAACTGAGACACAAAACAAACAACCCACTTATCACTAGACCAACAGAGACTTTCCTTAGGCCTCAAAGATTTAATATTATTGTTTGGATCTAGAACTAAAACTTATGTGATTGAACTAAGGGTGCGTTTAGACTTTAGATAAGTTATTTTAGAATTCAATTAAGATAGTAATTATATGATATTACACTTAATGAATTTCAATTACAAAACATTTTAATTCTTTTGTTTAGATAACACATTGATTTCATATCGAATTTCATTAAGAATTAATAATTTATTGCTTGGATGATTATTTTTTTCGCATTGAATTGATCAGGCTGTTTTTCATGCCCATAAAGAAAAAATTGATTAAATTCCATTTATGAAAGCTTTATGTAGATAAATTTCCATACATTTCAAAAACAAAAAAACTATTCAGAAAAATAAAAATGAAAAGCATACAAGTCAATTTAAATACTGTAAAAAAAACTTGAACAAACAACAATAATGAACTTGTACAAAAAGGAATTTTACAAAAATAAATAAATAAGACAAGTCCTACAAAATGCATCCATTTGTTCTCTCATCAAAATCATAACTACAAGCTTTACGGATAAAATTAGTCGCTGATTCTTCAAAAATATCCATCAATTTGCTTTCACTTCATGAACTTAGAATCTTGACACTGATTCTTCAAAAATATCCATCCATTTCATGAACTTGGAATCTTGATCTTTGGTAGCTACTAGCTACGTAGTCTAACAATCTTGAGCTCAATTTGAGTCTTTCTTTTGAAATCTTCAGAATTCTCACCTATAATCATGGAAGAGACTCGTAAGATACAACCGGGGAACTAAATGAGACAATGAATTCAAAAACTTAAAAAGATACAAACCAAATAAGGATTGTCATGGAATAATTCATAATGTGACGTATGAATGAGCTAGGCTGGCTGCTCATAATACAAAGTTCTATATAATAAACCAAAGGGTCTTGGCCCAATGATTATCCTCATCCCTTGTGTACCAAGAGGGTGGGAGTCCAAACCTTGGCAATGGCTAAGGAAGGGTGTGTGTTCAAACTAGCAAAAAAACAAAAGTTCTATATAATAAAAAGTCATAGCATAACCAGTACTGACACTGAAAATAGAATAATGCAACTAACAAGAGGAAATTAGCATATATGGTTCATTGCTCAGTTGAGCTCTCACAACTATCTTTGTGCAGTCAATCACACTTTCAATATGCAAAAGAACTTCTTCTCACCTTCTCATGACAGATCGTTAATATTAACATAGAGAGGCAGAGTGTGATGACCTCATTATCAACCAAATAGAGCAAGCTAAAAAGGTAATCATCTCATCCTAAATTAGTAATTGAAGGCCACATCTCTAATTTTTTTTAACAAAAACCAGACAAGATTGTCACAATTGCTTCACATCTAGATGCAATCAACTGATCAAGTGGACGTGACCAAGATAAAGAACATGCTATTGCCATTTGTAACATAACCATTTCAGAAAAAAGAAACAGGTTCATATAATCAACCAAAAAAATAATTTCACTTTCTTAATTCAAGCCAATAAATTTCTCTCCTTTCTTACATTCTATCATTTCTTATGCAATGCTTTCTTATCCATATTTTCATATCTGTCCAGGCGTTTTCTCTCCATAATTTAAACAAGCTGTTGGTGGGCGTTACACAGAAGGAAAAAAAAATAGGTCATTCGTGTTTCCTCTTATTTTCGTAATTTTCTAATTAAAGCATACGCAAGAAAGTGTATATGCGAGTATATAGAAAATTAAAGTATAAGCAGGAAAGTGTATGTGTGTGTGTATACACACACACAAACACACAGATATAAAAATTAAATTGCCCACAGTTGATACAGACTACCTGAGGCTTGAACTTGAAGGACTTATAGTCCTAATTTCTCCTTCTCTGTGAATTACAAATTTGAACAACCTGATTATGTTTGGTCTGCAAGTCTTACGTAATCATAGTGACGGGAAATAGAACTAAAGGTGGCTATTGTGGTGTCAAATAGAAGAATAAAGTGAGAGGGTGAAGAAGCGGATGACAGAAATGCAAATGATGACGTTTTCTGACGATGAGAGACATTGACAGTGAGGAGGGTGAAGAGAGAGGTTGTGTGTGTTTTGAGTGTGTATTGGTGTGTGAGCCCAATGCTTTTATCGGGTACTGGATTCTAAAATATTGGTTTTGAAAATCTCATGTTTAGCTTTAGTATTCAATTTATGGAAATAACTGATTTTAAATTTTATTCAACTTAAGTCTGCAATTCCTAGTGTAATTTAATGATCCAAACAATAGTATTGAAATTGGGAGTGCCAACTCCAATTCCAAACCATTGAATCAAGGTTCCCAAACGGCTGTAGTAATTCAATTTGATTTACAAGTTGGGAAGCATTACCATTTAACAAATTATAACATAAGGCACCATTTAGGCTTTGTTTCCGAATAGAAGTTTGAAAGAATATTTCTCTCCTTCATGGGTGTGACTCGTGAGAAACACCATTAATCAATGTGATATTTCAATAAGCAAATAAGAAATTAGAAGAAGGTTTTTGCAAGCTGAGATGCAAAGAGAAACATTCTGGTGAATGTATGAAAACATGAGTACCTTGGTAGATGTAGGATCTATACAAGCTAGCAATGACAATAAATTTACCAACAGCAAAATGACCATGATATCCTAGGGTAACGGGTTCTAATTAACATGGCTAGATACATCTTATGGATTTGTGAGGTCAAATCTAAGGAATAAAAATAATGATACTCACATTTTGATTTTCGAAGTAGGAAGACAAATTCTATTTAGTCAAAAAAATCATATCACCTTTTTATCCATCGATATTTAACCTTTTTTACCCACTACTTAACTCAACCTTGCGTCGCTTCTTGTATCTGACGTAGAAATACCAACAAATACTTCTACATGATATCTAAAGTGAATCCAAGAAAACAAGTTGTTCTCCTTTTCCTGAGAGAGGAAGAAAAAGTCGTTCTGGCCCCATTTCTACTGGTCTGTTTGTGGTTTTCTTAGTCCAAGCTTAGCCTAACTATTTTTCTTCTTAGACGGATGATTGCATCAATGGATATATGCAGCTTAATCAATTGGATTCTTCTGCCAAACACAAAAAGTGAACCAAATCCGAAAACCACTCTTTGTGGAAAATATTTATTTCAAGTTATCTGTATATAAGTTCAAAAGTATCTCAAAATAATTGAAATCACAATATAAAGGCAGATAATATCATACAAGTATACAACCATATACCAATCCAATAATCTCTTTCAAGTTTCAATATGTTTTGCAACACTTTTAATTCTTTACACTGACCTCACTTTTAGTTAGATAAGCAAGAAATAAAAAAATACCAACATTATCTGAAAAATTCATCAGTCAGATCGCTTAAAAATTGAACATGCACAAGCTTAAAACTCAAAAGAAAGCGAATAAAACTTAATTTCAAAAGATAAACATAATCAAAAGATCATAAATTTCATTTATATAAACATAAATTAACGAAAATAAGCCGAATCCAAACAGGAACTTACAAATTCTAGATTGGAGAGTTCTTAATTGAAGTGAAGAGAGAGAAATTAGGGATCCGATTCTAGGTCTGACTTTGATGGGAAGAAAGGCAGACAGCAAGAGAAATCTGAGCTTGTTCACACTGAGACCGTTTGAGAGCAGTCCCACCACTACTACAAAGGCTCCGAACCGCCTCCGATTCGTCGGGGCAAATCACCGCCACCAGGCAATCGGCTAGTGATCGGTTCAGGTGGCCGCACGCCGTCTGCCGTGGTCGCCCCTCCGGGACCCGATGGTGGCACTGCAGCAGCGAGCGGTGCAGGCGTTCGCACTCAATCGGAACACCAAATGCACTGCCCGAATCTCCTTCTGCCATTGATATTTTGGTGGGTCCTACAAATGTCTCAGGTAAAGAGCACAATCAGACAGTTGTCCTGTTTGGCGATTTGTCAGTTTCTCTTTGCAATTTTATTTTCTAAAATAAAAAAAAAGATTCTGTAACCACATATATGATTATGGATAATCTTTTGTAACATTTACCAACAATAAAGAGTTTAATTTAAGTTTGTTTTACAAAATTTTAAAATTTAAATTGTGATGCAAGTTTGTTAAAATATTTAAGATAATACTTATATATACTTGAGGGCTGCTTGATAGCAGCTTAATGGGTCTGAATGGATAAAAAATTGAGCGAATCAGTCATTAAGAGTGTTTGTTTACAACTTTGAAATTTTGAATTGGGCTGAAAAGGTCTGAGCGATTCTTTTAAAAAAGGTTGGCTGAATAACTTAATTTTATCCAAATAATCATAACACACCTATAAAACACACACCCTCTCTCTCTCAATATATAATATATATATATATATATATATATATAATTAATTAAAAATAATATGGACATATGATAATAATATCAAATTAAGTGAAAATAATTGATACATTGAAATTAATGTAATTTTATTATTATGTTGACATGTTTGTTTAATTCGTTATATTTCTTATTTTCTATGAAACTTGTGTTAAAATTATTTGAATTATTCAATACTTTGTTTGAATTAATTATTTTTATTTGTTGTACAATGAATATTTTATTTAATTTTTTTAAATACGTTCAAATAAAATTATATACTTATCCAGCATAGTTTAGAGGGGTAAAATAATAAAAGACAGTTATTCAGATATTTCAGACATATCAATTATCAAACAACATTTTTCATTCAGTTTCAGATTCAGATTCAACTCATTCAAATTTAGCTCATTCAGATTCAGATTCATTCAGTTTTTATCAAACAACCCCTAAGTAATACTTTTCTCAAGTAGTTTTAACGTTGACTATTGCATTAATTAAATAAATTAAAATTTATTTAATTTAATTAATCAAATTAAATAAATACTCCATTTTCTTCGCAAATTAAAAAGGAAATAACTTTGAAGTGAAAAACATGAATTAGGATCCTTTCAATTACACCAATATGCCTATCCTTCATTTATTCCTATACAGATTCAACAATAAAAATAGTCATGTTATATATTACGAAAGATTTCTGTCAAATTACGATTATGATATATATCAATACAATTATAAAATTTGTCTAACGTATTAAATATATCGTAAAAGTATTATAAATTAGATGTATCCATGTAATTTGCAATAAAAAAGTTGACATTTAAAATCATAATATATATCAGTATCCATAAAAATATAACATATAGTAACAAAATAAAATTAGTTATAAATAATTATGTCAATGGCACCGTCACTAAATTTAATATTTATGTCGTTAAATGTGTATGGAAAGAAATTTAATCATAGGTGCAATGGAGGCAGTGGCGGAATCATAACATTTTTACAGGGGGGTCAAAATACATCAGTAAAAAAAATTATTTATTAGCGCTTGGAGTGCTTCTTTCAAATTTATTTTGCCCAATTATAGTATTTTATAACATCCTATTCCAACCCTTGTCAACTTTTGAGTTGTGAGTCTAATGGCTTTAAATACACACACACACACACACACACACATATATATATATATATATATATATATTTTAATTTCCCCCAAACTATGAGATTATTAATCAGACTTTGAAGTTTTTAGTCAACTGATTAGCTATTTTTTTAGATAAATTACAAATTATAATATTATATATTCAAAATTTTATATCGTGGTTCATAAGATTAATTAGCTTAAAAAAAGGATTTCCAACAAAAAAAAGAAGAGAGATTTAATAATCTTGATAGGTTAGAACTATGGTGCACTTATGGTCACTATAGTTGGATCCAAAAAAAATTATTTTATTTCTTTATCTTTTTATTTTTAATTAGTTTATTAGAGAGAATTGCTATCACGTTTTTCTGCACAATTTGATGATAAAACAAAAGCAAGAGAAAAGTAAAGGAGAAAAAAAAATACATAAAAGAAAAAGAAAGGGAAAGGAAAGCCAATAACTCCCGGAGATTTCAGGGTATCCCCTCCTTCCGCCTCTAAATGGAGAAGATCATAATCTGATAAACATCTACCACCATGCGGATTAAAATTCACTCCATTACATATTTTATCTAACTTTTTTTCATTGGGAAAATAAGTGACCCGGGTCCATGCTCACTCTTTATGACTCGTATTTTGGGGGGTCATTCCCCAGACGTAACGTCACAAATAATTGTCACTAAAATTGTTGTTAAAAATAATATTTATGTCATTAAATGTACAACATTAAAAAAATTAGATGAAAGATTTAATGTAGTGCATCCTAATCTACCACATTCACCCTTATGCAGTGAGTTTATAACTTTGTTTACTATAAAAACTTCACACCATTTATAAGCTATATTCTTTGTCTGAAATTGAAAATTTTATTTGGCCTTCTAATTTAATAATTTTACAACTTGTATATTGTATAAAATATTCTATGCATATAGTTTATCTATCATATGAAAAATTCAAACTAGCTACTTCCTAAACTTTCAAATAGAAAAGTATTTTCACAAGTCCCTTTTCCTTGTCAAGTGTTGGAAATAAAAACCAACAAAATGAATGGACCTAAAATCTGTAGCTCTAAATCCAAATGGAATGAAGATATGTGTTTGATGTCTTAGCCTGCTCAAGAATTCACATAATTTAACTCATTTTTTAAAAAAAAACTAAGCATGATAATAATAGTCAAATTTGTGCATAATTTGAGCTTAAATTAAAGTGGGCTTCATTAATCATTTGAGAAAAATTCACATATCAATATATTCTATTACATGAATAGATTAAAAATCAAGTATTAAGAAGCTCAAATTCATGAGGTGATGAATGAAAAAATTACTCCCAAAGATCACCATTGAAAATGATAATAAATACTTGTGGGAAGCTAAAGTCTCACATTGATCAAGGGCTAAATATCAATTGAGTATATATATAATTAGTTTCTTCTTGGGTTTGGGCCCAAGGTGCACCCCACTTTCGTGGAGGAGAAATGACCTAGCCAATGCTTAATTTGACCACGTGCGTCGCCGACTGACCAGGCTGTACCCGAACTCGTGAGTTTGGGGGTCATTGTGTATATATATTCTTCTTGGACAATTTTTTTTAATTTTGTTTTGCTTAGTTCCTTTTTATGTTTTTGAAGCAAGATAAGTAAACAAAGAAGTAAGAACAAAAAGTCAAGCGCCGCGGCGCTCTAAGGCCCGCGCCTGACTTGCTTGGTTTCGTCTGGCCTGATTAACTGTACTTGTTCAACCACACCTCTTCATATGCATCCGTTCGGTTCGCAAGAGTTGTATCCCATCTGAAGGGTTACTAAATCCTCCTATAAATACCATACGGGGAAAACCATTTGAGGCATTTAAATTCAATTTATTCATCTCTTCAGTTATATCCATAGTATATTTAAGAGAGTTCAGAACATTTTGATTTGATTCGTTGTGTATGCTATTTGTAGTGATTTATAACATACGTCGTTATTGTATTTTGGGTGACAAGTGCTGATAACTCCAAATACTGATAAAGAGGACATAATTATCTTAAAAATATAAAATCAAATACTAGTCTTGACATACTAATTTTTTGAGTTTTCAACTCTGGTTTATATATATAATTAGTTTCTTCTTGGGTTTGGGCCCAAGGTGCACCCCACTTTCGTGGAGGAGAAATGACCTAGCCAATGCTTAATTTGACCACGTGCGTCGCCGACTGACCAGGCTGTACCCGAACTCGTGAGTTTGGGGGTCATTGTGTATATATATTCTTCTTGGACAATTTTTTTTAATTTTGTTTTGCTTAGTTCCTTTTTATGTTTTTGAAGCAAGATAAGTAAACAAAGAAGTAAGAACAAAAAGTCAAGCGCCGCGGCGCTCTAAGGCCCGCGCCTGACTTGCTTGGTTTCGTCTGGCCTGATTAACTGTACTTGTTCAACCACACCTCTTCATATGCATCCGTTCGGTTCGCAAGAGTTGTATCCCATCTGAAGGGTTACTAAATCCTCCTATAAATACCATACGGGGAAAACCATTTGAGGCATTTAAATTCAATTTATTCATCTCTTCAGTTATATCCATAGTATATTTAAGAGAGTTCAGAACATTTTGATTTGATTCGTTGTGTATGCTATTTGTAGTGATTTATAACATACGTCGTTATTGTATTTTGGGTGACAAGTGCTGATAACTCCAAATACTGATAAAGAGGACATAATTATCTTAAAAATATAAAATCAAATACTAGTCTTGACATACTAATTTTTTGAGTTTTCAACTCTGGTTTATATATATAATTAGTTTCTTCTTGGGTTTGGGCCCAAGGTGCACCCCACTTTCGTGGAGGAGAAATGACCTAGCCAATGCTTAATTTGACCACGTGCGTCGCCGACTGACCAGGCTGTACCCGAACTCGTGAGTTTGGGGGTCATTGTGTATATATATTCTTCTTGGACAATTTTTTTTAATTTTGTTTTGCTTAGTTCCTTTTTATGTTTTTGAAGCAAGATAAGTAAACAAAGAAGTAAGAACAAAAAGTCAAGCGCCGCGGCGCTCTAAGGCCCGCGCCTGACTTGCTTGGTTTCGTCTGGCCTGATTAACTGTACTTGTTCAACCACACCTCTTCATATGCATCCGTTCGGTTCGCAAGAGTTGTATCCCATCTGAAGGGTTACTAAATCCTCCTATAAATACCATACGGGGAAAACCATTTGAGGCATTTAAATTCAATTTATTCATCTCTTCAGTTATATCCATAGTATATTTAAGAGAGTTCAGAACATTTTGATTTGATTCGTTGTGTATGCTATTTGTAGTGATTTATAACATACGTCGTTATTGTATTTTGGGTGACAAGTGCTGATAACTCTAAATACTGATAAAGAGGACATAATTATCTTAAAAATATAAAATCAAATACTAGTCTTGACATACTAATTTTTTGAGTTTTCAACTCTGGTTTACATTAGAAAGTTTATATATATATCCATTGCTCATTTTACTAACATAATTATCCAACAATAGATTTTAGGCTGAATTCTCATCTCTCTCTTTTCTAATTTCTTCTTCCACCCTCTCGAGCAGGGGTGGATCCATTAAAGGGGCAGCATAGGCAGTTGTCACTGCTGAATTTTTTTTATATAGGAGTAGGAGTAAATATGTAAGTGAATAAATTTAAAGAGACAGATTAATAGAAGATTTAAACTTGTAGGGGGCAAAAGAAATATTCATTCATATTCTAAATGCAAATACAGACAAACATATATTTATTCTATTTCTGTCTTCTAAATTGTATATACATATTTTTTATTTAAAATTTATTTTTTTAGTTTAGATTATGAATATTTATTGTAATTTATAAATATTATTATGATTAATTTAATTTTTTTTATTTAACTTTAATAAAAAAAATTATTTAAAATCCGTCTCTGCTAAACAAAAATTATTTTCCGCCGGCTCTCGAGTCTTGACAAGAGTCGATAAATATATAGAGTGAAAGATGGTATGAATTCTATGGTGTTTCTCCAACAAGAGAAAATATCTAAACCATAGGCTTGTTGATGATAAGGTAATCTATTTGATGATCATTGTTTACCTTTGGCCAAAGTTTCATATGTTTATATTTTATTTTATTTTTGTTGTTTTCATCTTCATATTTGGATAGTGTTACATAGCCAAAATCAACTGCACGTCGACTATTATTATATGACATCATGTATCGTCAACTTTGTTAGCGTTATCACAAATGTTTAATTTACGTATGACCCACTTTTCTTATAAATAATTATCGTTGGGATTTAAATAAACTTTATAACAAACTTCATAAGTAGTACTCTTTTTATCCCAATTTAATGTTAGAAACTTTATAATGATCCATTTATTTCTTCTTCTTTTTTTTTTTTTTTAATTTGAACAAACTCACACATTCTGTCTTAACATGTCAAGACTCGAACTTCCAACTTCATAATTAACATGAGTTGGATAATACTGCTCGGACCGAAAGTCTTCGATAATGATCCATTTTAGGGTTCACAAGTTTTTCTTTTTAATAATTTTTACCAATAAAATCTATCTTTATTTCACAGACGAAACCAAGATTTTTTTAGTGGGATACAAATAATAAAGTTAGAAAATGATATTTTCACATGTTAAAATGATATTTTCCACATGAATCTCTTTCATATGGAGGTGAGACTCACTCACTATTCATGTGAGATGAATCATGTGAAAATTTTAATTTTTTATGTAAAAATATCAATTTTCCTAAACTTATAAACAATTTGGTTTGGGTCTGGGGCAGTGCCCCAAGCCAACATTTTTGGTTCATTTATTGTTCGTATATATAAAATATGCATTTAGTTATACATATGATATATATATATATATATATTATTGACTTCTAATATATTTTTTTAATCACAAATTTGTTCATAAGTACTTAATTTTTTATTCTTTTTTTTAAAAATAACATAAATTATGCTATTATTTGTTTTAAAAGATTAGAGCATTCACAATAGTTTCATTATCTCTATCCATACTCTGTAGTGTCATTGAGTCATTCTGCAGGATACAGATTTAATTTTTTCATTATGTACCCAACATATTCCTTATATTGATTATTTAAATAATGAAATTTAAAGTTTAAAAGTATGTGATATTTTTAATTTTAAAATTAATATAAATTTAATCAATACATATTGTAATTAACTTATTTAGAAAAAAAATACTACTACTTATAAAATTTATTATTTTTACAATTCTTAGCAAAATTATTAAGTTTGAGAATGCATCAAATTGACTTATAAAAATTAATAATAATCTTATAATTTATAAAAGAGAGTATAATTTATCAATTGTATTCCACTGTAAAATAAATTTTAAGTAATTTATAGAGTGAGTATTGAATGGATTGTAGCTGCAAATGTACATAAGATCAATATTAACTTTAAAAAAGTTAATTTGCGATATTTTTAAATTTAAATTTAATATGATTCATTTAAATTTTGAAAATAATAAATTTTAAAATTAATAGTACTTTTATAATATTTATAATTATATGGACATAAATTTATATTAATTTTAAATTTGAATACGTTTGAAATTAATTTTCAAAAAATAAGTCAATATTAATTTTATAATTTGAAAGCGAAGTAGTAAAAAAGTCATGTGACAATAATGTCAAGATGTGTATGATTGATGAGTTGTCCACTTAAATGTGGGTGTGAAATGTTATTTTGCATATATAGAAAACAGTCTTTTGACTCCCTCACTCTGGAGAGTAAAATCCTATATAGAATTAAAATAGAGAGTTAAATAGGGATAAATTTGTTATATATTCTTTAAAATTAAGATAAAGAGCTTATTAAAAAAATTATTGTGAATACTCTAAGAAGGAAATACGAGAGAGTAGGAGTGATATAATGATTATTAAACTTGTAAATTTCTTAGTTTGACCACATGTATTAGACAAATGGTCAACATATATATTACACCTATTTTTATTTTATTTTAAAAAAATTTGTCATATATTATAAAACAAAAAAAAGTTAAGTGGGGTCAATCCACCCACTAACTCTAACATTATTTCGTCCCTGCTCTATTTTGTTGAAAGAAATTGTTTTTGGGACATCCTATAATAAAAATATATAACCACATAAAATAAGAAGGGAGAACACAATTTAATAAAAAGTTCATAATTCATATGATCATCATTTCATGTGCCAAAAAAGAAATTATCTATCCCAGTCAAGAGGCCATCATTTTATAATTGAAACATACTAGAAGATGATGACATTGACATTAGATGATAAGATAATAGAATGATGGTGACATTACATTGGTGGTGTGCCTAATATTCTGAGTGCACTTAATATATTTTTGAGTACAAAAATAAGTTTATACGTTCTGAATTATAAAATTATTATTTTTAAATTTATTTAAATTTAAAAATAAAAAATATTATAATTATGAGTACTTTTTAAGTAATTTATGACTTTTAAAATTTTAGACATAAATTAAATGAATGCATGTTAATTTTTGAGTTTAAAAATATTTAGAATCGATTTTTAAAAAATTAATATTAATCTTATATTTTATTTTATTGAGTCAAAGAGTGTTACTGGCTTTGTAAATTCTTTGTCTAAAATTTATATTAATATTTTCACAAACGTTTCAAGTTTCAACTATTTTTTTTTTATTTTTAGGAACAAATATTGCTCCTACGACAAAAATATAATAAATTACCAATAATTAAGTTCACTATTACTCGAGTTAAATTTAAGATTACACTTGTGAAATAAACTTAGTAGTTAAATACTTTACAACTATAATACTTTTTTTTTTGACAATCACATAATTTATTATGAGATTACAAAGTTGGTCTAATATAAAATAAAATGCACAAACGTTAAAAAAAAATAATACAAAAATCATAAAAGAGAGAAAAAGGGGAAGAGTTAAAAAAGATAACGTGCTTTTTTCAACTATGGAATACTACGATGAGCCACACGGACATTTCGTTTTGTACAAAACGTAATGATAATATAAGGGACCTATTACTGGGCCCCATGGACCATTATTACATTATCTTTTGGTAGAAAGTCCACAGAAGTGGAGCCCATGATAATAATTAGTGGACCCAAAAAGATCACCTTCTTTCTTTTTTATTTTATTTTACTTCACTTTCTTTTTAGGTTCTACAAATAGGGAGCGGTTAGTATGAAGTTAACTTTGGTCAATTAATTAATATTGTGTCGACACCTTTTTCTTGACATGACAATGATCGAACTTCCAATTTCATAGTTACCATGAATTGTGTCATACCACTGAACCAAAAGATACTCGGCGGTATGCAAATTTAACTTTCTTTTTTAATCCATTCTATTATAATTTTATTTTAGGGTTACATTTCATTCTAGGGTACGGAATAAAACCTGAGAGAGAAAGAGGGGAGGGGGAGGGGAGGGGGAGGGGAGGGGGAACCTAGAAAATATCAATAATGTTACTATCACATAAAAAATAGTCACATAAAGCTCATATAAACAAACATGCATATTCTTGGGCCCCCGCCTGATACATCAGGCCTACAATATATATGTGTGTGAAATTTATGTGACCATTTTTTATGTGATAATAGAAAATATTTATCTTCTTCATGCAGCTCCTTGATTAGTTCTAAAATATTTTGATTTCTGTTGAACATAGAATAGAAAAGAGACCTCTCCACAGTAAAAGAAAAGTTTTAACAGATTAGATATGTTGAGAGATCACCACATAATTCCTATTTAATTTGTAAAATTATTACCATAAATATATCATTTTACATGTGAAAATTTCAGTTGTTTTCTATCAAAATTCTCTTATTACATACTCCATTTCAAACTATAAGATTATTATTAATTTTTAAAAGTATATACATTTAAACTCTAAATATGATTCATTAACAATTAATTTTTTTTATAAAATAATAGGTCTTTTTTTTATTTTACCGTATTCATCGTAATATCGATTAAAATTAAATGAATCTATATCAATTGTTAAATTAAAAATATCTCAAATTGACTTCAAAAAATCAATAATAATATAGATAATTTAAAATTTCAGACTTTCAAAGTTAAAAGTTTAAACTACTCTCATAACACAACTCAAGTAAAAGAAAAAATAAAATTAAACTTAATCCATTCAAGAGGTCATTGAGGAGGGATATAAACATAGCATCATCCTCAAAATTAAAATATTAGGCAAAGAAAGTGCAACACAGAGTGCAAAATAATGCTCTCCCATGATCTTCCACCCCCTAGTGAGTAGTGGGAATTGAATTATTTGTATTGGAAGGAAGTGTGCAACTTTTGGGGAGCAAATATGGATGGCACTCCCAAATTCCCAATCCCCTCCCAAATTTTATATCAATTGGTATCCAAGAAAATGTTTTTCATTTATATTTCTCTCCCCATCTCTATCTTTCCTCCGTTTAAAATCTTCTCTTGCCAGTGTCCTGACCTATATGAGTGGCAAATATGAATGCGAAGAAAGAAAAAGAAAAGAAAAGAATGACAGAGACAGCAAAAAGGAAGAAATAAGAGAATACTTTTATTTTTTTACACAACCCTAGCTGATACTACAGCATAGGCCATAGAGATTAGAGATATTAAATTTGTTAGTATTTTTTTTGTTTCCAAGTATAGTAGTTTCTTTCTAAAAATAGCTCTCTTTCTCTCCCCTCCCCTCCTCTCCTCTAGTCCTCTTATCCCTCTCATATTTATGATTTCAATTTAGCAGCATATACTGATTATGTCACACTGGCAATATGCTGGCAATATGGGCAGGGTTTTGATTTGTAAAATCTGATCTGGTAGATGGTTGAGTAAGTGCTAGGGCCTGGAAATCTTAAAAGGGATTTGCTGTTAATTTCCAATCTACAGCTCCACCATTGCTTTAAGGTGAGTTATCATTGTATTTGCAGCAAAGATACCATTTTTCTTGAATTTCCTTTGGGTTTTGTGCTGGCTATGCTTCCTTGTTATAATTTGTTTCTGTTTTGATTCTTTAGAGTCTTGGGAGTTTGTGCATTTCCTCCAATTCCCATTTCTTAGTGGTTGCTCACCAACTCTTAATGTGATATTTTTATTTTATTTTTTAATTGTGTGTGCGTCTCTCCCCCACAAAAAAGCAATCAACTCACTATCTTCAGGTGCCCCATTTTGTCCCAAGTTCCATTTGGCGTTTCTTCATGAAAGTTAATACATTATTTGTTTATAGATTTGCTGTTTATTTTCTTAGATTTTTCATTTATTTTCTCTTTCCGGGCTTAACCAAGTTTGGCATACAGGTTATCATTGCTTGCTACCTTAATTATTGTTTGATTGTCTCTTCCCTCTACATGAGCAATCGAGTAGCATGGGTGGGTTGACTTACTGACTCGAACTCCCTCATATAAGAAAGCTCACACATTATTTTCCATTATTTTGGTGCTACTCTTCTTATATTGAAACTTTTCAGCTTCTCATCTCAGATTTCTTTGATTTTGATCAACGGCGCAGGGTAAAGAAATTTAATCTTTAATTTTTTTTCCTTGTTGTTTTTGGTTTAATATATCTATAATTGGGATATATATACATATATTCGTGGAGCTTTTACATATGTTCTACTACTTATTTGTGTTTGTTATTTATTTGATCTAGCCAACCAGTATGAACTTTGTTTCTTTGTTGTTTTTGTTCTTTTACTCCTGATAATGTTTGAGCATATCAATGTTTTTGGTAGAAGCAATGATTTCAACTCTGGTTTTTACCTACCCAAAGAAAATATTATGGTCAAATAACTTGGTAAAAGGTTCTGGGTATTATACCTTACTTTGAAGGGTTTCTTGTATACTGTAAAAAAACTTTAATTCATATTATGTAGAAGGAGAGCTGGAAGATGGACAGAACCAGACTGGATTTAAGATTTCACCCCTCTAGATCAACACCGTCAGACGAATCAGCTTTGGATTTGGAAAGAAACTACTGTAATCATCAGTACCTGCCTTCACGTAGTCCATCACCACTACAAGCTTTTGCATCAGGTGGTCAACTCTCTGAGAGTAGTGCTGCCTATTTCTCATGGCCTACTTCCAGCCGCTTAAATGATGCAGCTGAAGATAGGGCAAATTACTTTGGAAACCTTCAGAAGGGGGTTTTGCCTGAAACTCTTGGGCGACTGCCAACGGGGCAGCAAGCTACTACTTTACTGGAAGTAATGACAATCAGGGCTTTTCATAGCAAAATCTTGCGTCGTTTTAGTCTTGGCACAGCAATTGGTTTTCGGATCCGGCGGGGTGTTTTGACAGATATACCAGCCATTCTTGTGTTTGTTGCTCGGAAAGTTCACAGGCAGTGGCTTAGCCACATTCAGTGTTTACCAGCTGCTCTTGAGGTTTGACATTTGGGGCTTGTGGCTTTACTTGGGTATCTTGCGACTTCTAGTATGTAGATACACTTGTTCCTGTGCTTTGAGTACAGTCTTTACTTCCAAGACTGAAATATTTGATTTGGCGTTAATGTAGGTTTTGGAAAAAAAGTGCAAATCCCTATAAAAGTTCTTTTAAAAATTGTAGACTGGACATAATTTTGGCTATAAATGTTATTGAGTTGGCTGATGTTCAATCCTTCATTATTTTTTCCTCGTGTATTTGGACTTTGAATTTAATATCGAGCTTTCATTGAAATTCTAGAACCTTCTTCAATTCTATCATTGACTCGTTCACTTGATTGAGCAGGGACCTGGAGGTGTATGGTGTGATGTAGATGTTGTCGAGTTCTCTTACTTTGGTGCACCTGCTGCAACTCCCAAGGAACAATTGTATACAGAGCTGGTAGATGGCTTGCGCGGAAGTGACCCATGCATCGGTTCCGGTTCCCAGGTACTATGGTGATCTATTTTCATTCAAATACAAGAACCTTCATTTTATGTTATGCGGAGGGAAGTCTATTGATTTATGCATATAGATTAGCTTCCATGTTAGATGCTAGCAGAGGGTTCAACTCAGTTTAGGATAGTCGGAGGGTTCAACACGCTTGCGTGAGATGGTCGTCGTCCGGATCAAAGTTTTATGGGTGGAACATCAATGACCCCTTGACCCCTCACTTATATTGAAGCGATAACCTTAGTACAATCAACGATTGATATATGGTAGAAGACACCACAAACACCTATGGATTGATGCCTGATAAGTCGGATTGATCTCCACGGATACACCGATAAGATCGAGAGTTCTTGAAAAGAACAAAGATAGAATACTCTCAAGTAATCTAAAAAGAAGTAGTATTATTAAATCAATCAGTCCCAAAACCCTTGGCCTCGAGACCTATTTATACTAGTACAAGGACTTAATTATGGTAATAAAAACCCTAAAAGTGTTGCCCTAATTTTACCTAGTAGAAATCTCTAGAATTGCATTCAAAATAAATCATAACTCCCTTAAGAATCATCCTAAATTACCTAAAACAAAAGGAAACAAAATACAATATAATCTGCCTAATATTTTAGGAAACAAAATCTTCTCTAATTCTTGAATTGAACTTGTTTTAAGAAACAAAATCTTCTCTAATTCCTGAATTGGGCTTGTATCAAACTGATCCAAACTTGTGTCTCATGCTTCTTAGCCTCCTCCTCCTTGGGTCTCCTTGAGTTAGCTTCAACCCAAATATCTTGGATCAATCCATTGAGGCCTTGCTTGAAGTTTTAGTTCTAGCCTTTGTAATTGGCCTAACTGACACTTGAATTGGATCTCCCCTCGCTCCTTTAGTCTTGTTTGAATCAGCCCATGTCATGTCCTCATCAGTTAATGCAAGAACATTGAGATGTAAGTCCTCTCTTTCTCTAAGTGACTAAGAGGAACTGCTGAAAACCAATTTGAGGTATGTGAGATTTGTCACCCTTTGTACTATGCTGACCCCAGTAATTGAGTTGTATATTTACATCAAGTTGATATCCTCTAGAACTAAGTATATCAATGAGAACTATTCGTCTATTTTATCAGAATTTAGTCATGTTATTCTCAAATTGGAAAATTCAATCAACTGTTTAGGGTCGTTCTAAGTCTGATTTCAACCTAAGTTCTCAACACTTGTAATTTCTTTTACTTTTGTCCATTAACCGTTCTGTCTACTCAAGTCGTAAGAAATGATTTTATTCGAATTCCTACAACGATCATAATAATGCATTCTGGTAGACTAATTTTATTAATTTCTTGCAGAGTCCGCAATTTTTGGATGTGAACTCTAGTTGATCCCTGGGGATTTTACAATTTGTGTACGACAGTATGTACATCCACTTTGATAATATGAAAGAATAGTGAAACATTATTTGACAGGCTAAGATTATGGGGTCAAAAATACTTTAGGAATTAGGTTTCATGGCATTAACATTGTATCTAACTGGTTACGCAAAATGTCTTTGACCTTTTTTATTCTGGTCTGGCATGCTTTAATTATATTGCTAATATAGAGAGAGAATAAGGCAGAATTGGCAAACTAATGTTGAGTAGAATCAGCTGACGACTAGAAATCTTGAACTGCCTTAGTGTAGCTAAGTATGAGCTGCTTTAGGTGCAAAATACAAAAAAACTGCTTCAAAATAAGGAATATATGGTTTCTTCTCTCTCTTTCTCTCTCACTGTGTATATCTGGCTATGGATCTCTGGCGTATATTATTTTTCCTTTATTTGTGCTTTAAAAATTTTCCTTTAATATGCAAAGGTTAACTAATGCCTTGTTCTTTATGGTATTTAATAAACTTAACCATGATTCATTTATGGAATTTGTTTAAGCATTCCGTCACTTGCCCCTTTGTGGTTTCTCTTCATTTCTCAAATCACTTTGTTCCATAGGTTGCTAGTCAAGAGACATATGGAACCTTGGGCGCTATTGTGAGAAGCCGAACAGGAAATCGCCAGGTTGGTTTCCTCACGAATCGGCATGTGGCAGTTGACCTGGATTACCCAAGCCAAAAAATGTTTCATCCTTTGCCACCAAGCCTTGGACCAGGGGTGTATCTGGGTGCAGTTGAGAGGGCAACATCGTTCATAACAGATGATCTTTGGTATGGCATCTTTGCCGGGACAAACCCAGGTATTGTAGTTTTTGGTGATAGATATTTAATGTATGATCAGTTTTATTTTACTATGATAATATAAGCAAGTTCCAATTTTCAGTTGGGCTATGCTTGCTTGCTTGGGATTTGACTATTAATTCTAAGTCACTTGTTTGTTTTTAAAATTGGACTTGGGGATAATAAAATGACTTGGAATGAGGGACTATTTACTACTATGTCCAACCAGGTATTATAATCCCTATCATTTGGGATTAAAATTTTTTGGATTAAAATTAGAGTTGGGACTATTAGTCTAGGGATAATAAAATGACTTGGAATGGGGGACTATTTAATACCATATCCAACCAGGTATTATAATCCCCTATCATTTTAATTTTTTTTGTACAAAATTAAATTTTATCTTTTTTGAAAATGACCAGTGTACCCTATTATATCCATCTATACTCACACTACTGAGAATACAATCTTTTTGTTATTACTGGTAAGTGTATGATAGTCCAAACAATAACTTTTTTTTTTCTTTAAATTCTTTAAATAATCATGGATAAAACAAACATAATATGAAATTATTTTAAGTTATTTCATGAATAATTTTATTCTAAATAAACATATGATCTATTTAATCATAGGATTAATAGTATTGTGATTATAATCCATAAGAATATAGTCTTGCGATTATAATCCTTACAAACAAACATGACCTTCGTATATTATTGTCATTATAAATAGTTAGTGGCTGATTCAGAACAAAAACTGATAGTAATAAAATTACATATTGACCATACTATATTTCTTATGGCACAGCTTAGGTGGTTATTCTCTCAATTCAAATAAGATTCAGACCGTTCATATAGTAATCTTGCTTAGTACACTGGCCCAAATTTTATCCGTATCCATCATAGTTGTTAAGGCGTTGCCTAGGCGACGCCTAGGTGACGCTTAGTGTTCCAGTCGGTCCGATGAATACAAGGTGTCTGGGCGACTTGGTGGAAGTTTGCAAGTTGAGCTCCTATGCAAGAAAGTCGTCGCTGTGGACGACTCGTCGACGACTTGTTGGTTGAGCGAGCGACTTGGCCATTTGTGCAAACTGGGTTAAAAAACGAAAACAAAACAACATCGTTTTCGAGGAAGACAAAATTGGCTCTAATCGCGATTCGTAGTAGAAGACTAGAAGGGGGGGAGAGAGAGAGAGAGACTGACGATTGGCGACACGAAGTCCAATCGGCGCGATTACTACTCCGATCGCTACTTCTTTGCAGCCTACTTCGATCGGCGCGACTCCGAAGTTCTACCGGCGACGCTGCTTTCTTCTTCCTCTTTCTTTTTCTTTCTTCTTTTCTCGTGCCGTATCTACTTCTTTTGTTGTTTTTTTTCTTCCCCTTTTATTTTGTTTTTTGTTTCGTTCTCTGTTTCAGTGCTTTTAGTGCTTTGACTGCTTTCTAGTTTCTTGCTTTCTACTCTCCTGCTCCTTAGGTCCAAAAATGAAAGTATATATAAATAATATATATATATATATATTTATATTATATATATAATATAAATATATTTTATATATATACTCTTTGCTTCGGATATATAATATATTGTTGATTTGTTGTGGACAGTGGGTTAGTACCATAATTCTTTCTCAATCTTTGTGGAATTGACTAACTGAGACATATACCTATATGTGATTTTTTTAAAAAAATTTCTATACACCCTATGAAAAACTTTATTTTAAAAAAAAGTTGCAATTTTTATTTAGTTATTTATTGGACATTTGAAAATAGCAATGTTGATCATTTCCGGACTCAAATAACATTGAATACACTTCTCTATTTTCATTTGTGCCATAATTGTGTTTTTAATGTTATTCCATAGTGTTATGTTTTGGGTTTTAATGTATATGAAATTTTATTGCAACAAGTAAAATAAATATAAATAATATATAAATTTTACATTATAAACGACTTGTCGCCATACGGATGTCATGACGGTCGCCTTGTCGCTTAGGCATCCTGGCAGTTAGCTACCGCCATGACTCGTCGTGGCGCCGTGACAACTATGATATCCATCTGTATTAATTTACTCACAATTAAATACTGCTTTTTGCATCTCAGTTATTTGGACAAATTCTAGGTTACATTCACAGTTTCCATTAACTCGAGCAACGAGATCACATTTTTTGTTATAAAAATAACACATTCATAATTCAAGTTGAATGTAGCAAAGTGCTTTATCATCATCTCAGTCAAAGTCATTAATTTCAATTATAATCAAGCCATCCCCCAGTTACTTTCGCATTTCAACACCATCAACACATACAACTTTAAGTTATTCAGCTGGTCGGCCTGGTCCACATTGTTTGAAATTGTTTAGAGGAACAGTTTTGGTTGGAATCATCTCAATTAGGAGTTAGAACCATTCAATGTCAAATATGAACTAGAAAAAAGGTACACTATTCATAAGAGGTATGTTGGGTTACTCGCAACCTTACATCATGACATTTGAGTTTATTGAGTGTTTAGATATTAGATGACACTTTACTAGTGTAATCCTGAATAATCTAGCCAACCATCTTTTGTATTTATGCTAAATCAAAGTAAGTATTGCGAAATGAGTTTGCATCGAGTCCTAATCCTGCCCATCCCCATCACGATCGGGTGATCCTGCAGAAACCTTTGTTCGAGCAGATGGAGCATTCATTCCTTTTGCTGAAGAATTTAATATGTCCAATGTATCTACATCTGTAAAAGGTATAGGCGAGATTGGTGATGTCAATATTATAGACTTGCAGTCTTCAATCAACAGTCTGATTGGCAGACAAGTGATAAAAGTTGGAAGAAGCTCTGGCTTGACTACTGGGACGATAATGGCTTATGCTCTAGAGTACAATGATGAGAAAGGGATCTGTTTCTTTACTGATTTTCTTGTCGTTGGTGAGAACCAACAAACATTTGACCTTGAAGGTGATAGTGGAAGCCTCATTCTCTTAACAAGTCAAAATGGGGAGAAACCGCGGCCTGTTGGGATCATTTGGGGTGGGACAGCTTATCGCGGTCGGTTGAAACTAAAAGTTGGCCAACCTCCAGAGAATTGGACTAGTGGAGTTGATCTAGGGCGTCTTCTTGATCTCCTAGAACTTGATCTCATCACAACCAGTGAGGGCCTTCAAGGTTTGTATTTTTAAACAATATCTGTTTTTGCAAATTACATAGAGGCTGCAATAAATTTTGGAACTTGTTTTGTATGTCCTTATTGTTTCATTGCGAGAAAACATATTATGCTAATAGTATGGTTTATTGTCAAGCAAATAAGATATGCAAGCAGTAAGCATGGATGTACTGTGAAACAAAACGTGGACTGGTGAATTTGTACTTGGATAATTATGAATATACAATTCTTTACTTCCTGCCATTAAAGAAGCTTAACAAAATTCAGTGCAATATATTTATTTCTCTGCTATGCGTATGCGTTTCTGTTTTGCATCTATATTTGTGTCCACTAATTATAGTAGTTGCTGGGTCTCACATTGTACTCAATATATCAATCGCCAGAATGTACGTCATATTTACAACTGAAAGACCACAATAATATGCTTCAAGTATTGCTGTCAAGTGCCAAACTGTAGATGACATCTGGTTCTATTCAATTGTACTAGTGATGTGTTTCTGTTGTTTATCCATAATTTTATAATTTCTTGTTTTAGTAGAGGCTGAAATTTCAAATTAACATTTGGGTAAAACTGGGACTAGAGTGGTAGAATTCTGGGGTCAATTGCGCAATGGTTAAATTTTGAGGCGAAGGAACGACCAATTGCAGTAATCAAATATTTATTTTCGAGTCTTTTGGTTTTTTAGCAGAATGAGGATTATCCTGGAACGATTGTTGCTGTTATTGATTTTTTGTCGGAGTTTAGCTTTGGAACATGATTTTGTCGTGTTAATTGGCGACTCGGGTCTTACATGCTGTTGCTTTATATTCTTAATTTTCCTGTGTGGCACCCACTTGTTGCCTCCATGAGTAAATTTTTATTGATGAAGAAGGTAGACTTTTGGGTTAATAGATCACTTTTATCAGTGAAGATTTAGGATACATGGACTTCAAATTAATTTTCCTGTGTTTCTTTTTTGTATATATAATTTTTATTCATAACTAATCTCATATCCCCTTTCCTTTTTTGGGCTTGTGTTCAAAATAGCGGCGCTGCAGGAGCAGAGAAACACCTCAGCAGCAGGAATTGATTCTACTGTCGGAGAGTCATCTCCTCCCGAGAGGAAGCAGCAGCAACTAAAAGAAAAGACGGAAGAAAACTTTGAGCCGCCACTTAGGCTGAACATCCAAATTCCTATGGAAGGCCAATCCCATGGAGATATTACCCCACATTTCCTGCACGAGGAGTTTCGCATTGAAGGTGAAAGTGAAGCAGCTCCAAATGTTGAACACCAATTCATTCCAAGTCTTTCCGGAAGATCTCCTATTCGCCAAAACAATAAGCAGAAAAACGCAGAATCTAAAGGCCTCGTGGCATTGCGAAATAGGGGTGAAGAAATTTCTGTTTCCTTGCAGTTAGGCGAGCCGGAACCAAAGCGAAGAAAGCAATCTGATACTCTGCTGGCAGATCCAAATTGAAGGGAAGGAAGCTCTGCATTTTTTGCATAAACTAATAGCACATCATGTGGAATTCAAATTCCATAGTGTAAGTATTATCAAGTTTTGACTACTGAAGGGATCAAGAGTCAATGATGCCCTTCTGCTAGATGCATTATTATTATTATTATTATTATTAGGAATTTCTTAACACGTGTTCTCAGGGTATATGCTAAGTACACAGTTCAAGAGAATATTTTCTTGTATTGTGTGCATATTCTTTTGAACTTGGTGCAAATGCAGAAATCAAAGAAATATGCACACAGTTCAAGAGAATATTCTCTTAAACTGTGTGCATAGCATGTGCCCTAAGGACACATGTTAAGAGGATCATCATCATTATTTTTTAATTACAATTTTAGTTTCCCAATATAAAAATTTAGAAGAGAATATTTCATAGAATATAAGTTTGGGTCTTGTTTCCAGTTCAACTGTGTTGTATGTATCATAAACACTCTTTCTAAGTAAAGGGGTATTGTCAACAAATACGAATGTTACCATTTTTATAATTTTAAAGCGTTATATGACTATAAATTTCTTAAAATTTAGAGTGTTATTAGATATATTTGATTATCTTGTTATTGATTCTTTTAATGACCATAAAAGGGAGAAAATGGTCAAATTTTGAACACTTTTCTTGCCATAATTTCCATTCAAAAATAGATGAAAATTTAAATTAATTAATTTTTTTATAATCTCTATTATACCCTCTACATTATAAGCATGACATATAACTAATACTCTTTCTGTTTCATATTATTTGATCATTTTATAGTCAACTTAAGAGATTTTTAATCATAAAATTGACTTAAGTTCTTTTAAATTAATCATGAATATCGTAAATATTTAAACATAATTATTCATCGTAAATTTTATTTTTATTTATTTAAAAATATCTTAAATTAACTTTTAAATAATTTAAAACGGGAGGGAGTATGATTTTATAAAGGATAAAATAGAAAGCTGAACGTAAAATTTAAAATTTTTTTTATTTTCTTTTATAAACTCCTTCACAACATGAAGAAAAGAAAAGAGAATAACAAAAGAAAATACAAAAGAAAAATAGTAATAAGAGAAGTGGGGATCACGTGAAACTCACGTGACTGCACCATCTTCCGCACTGTAATTCGACCCGCTTTCAGTTATGCCGCGACTCTTCAATTCGCTGCTCTGCAACTCAACTCGGTGAGTGACTCATTTCTCTTCTATTCCCTCCTGCTTCAAAATCTTATTCTGTCTTTTATATTGTATGTTCAATAATTGAATTTAGGGTTCTTAGAGCATGTGTAATTATATATAAACTAAAAAATAAATGAAAATTAGATACATTTTGAGGGGAGAAGATGATCGGTAGATTATATAGATAAACGTTTGAAAAATAATTGAACCCCTTGTTTGATAAAATTCAGATAAAATCATTTAAAAATTTGTTTATTTAATTTTAGGTTTTTCAATTTTTGATTTTATCAGCTAAACTTTTTTTTGTGTGGCTAATTTAGACTGAAATTTAACTCACTCACACACCCATCCTTGTCGATGCCAATGTTTGATCCCACATACTTTGCTTTGCAAAGGTGTGGTACTACCATCCGGCCAAAGGCTCGGTGGTTTTCAGCTATACTTTTGATATCTGTATATATTTTTTTCATCATTTCTTGCTCAGTTGTGGACTTTTTGTATTAGTGAAGCAGAAAAAAATGAGAGAAGCCGGTGGTTCATCATCATTTTAGGTCATTCATTTTGTGTTATATCAGCTGAATTGTGATATATTGGGTATATATTTGTATTTATATATAAATGAGAAGAATCTGAGAGACAGTTGAACTCTTTTTGAACTCGAGAAACAGGAGAAAATGGGAGAAACTGTTGATTCATCTAAGTCATTTTTAAGGAGTCACTGGGAAGGGTACAAAGAGTTCTGGAGTGATAGGTTTTCGATAATGGACAACTATTCCACGTTCATCAAAGGGCATGAGCAACCCCTTTCTTGGTCTGCCTCTGATGTTGAGGAATTTATCAAATCCGATCCAGTTCATGGCCCTGCTGTAATTATTTCTTTCCGTGTATCTCTCTCTCTATATATGTGTGTGTTTGTGCATATATCAATGTCTTTATTTATCTGGGTTTTCTTGGCTGATTTGAGCTATCATAAGTTCTTTAATTTTCCTACTTTTTCTCTGATTGATTTTAGTGATTATAGTAGAGTAGATTAAGTGTGTGTTTATTTGCATACCATGTGCTAGGCCCCCGCCTAGGTAAAATAAAGCCTCTATTTTGAAGCTCCACTATACTTAAATGAATTTGTTAAGCCTTGAAATATATTTTTTTGGTAATGTTTCATGTAAAATTTTAAAAATTTATTTCTACTATATGTTTTTAAGTATGTACAATAGAATAATAAATAAATGAAAGCGTCTAAGAAAACGCTTAGTCCGCCTAGAAAACGCCTAAGCGGCCTAGGCGCCACCTCCGCCGCCTAGGCCCGCCTAATGATTTTTAGAACACTGCATACCATGCTAAGGAATTGGAATTTGGTCATTTTAGTTTAAAGTTTAACCTATTTTTCCCCATTACCAGTTACAAAGTGCCCGTGTTTGAATTGTCAGGTTTTTTTCAACTCTCTGATGGTGTGTTTTGTTTGGCTGGGTAAATTTTTAATAGTTGGTTAGGAAGTGATTGATGAAGCATGATTTTTTGGTATACCTTGCACAGGGATCCTGCCAAAGCTAAAAATTTCTTAACATTGGCTTTTGTACCAGACAGTGTGATAGAATTTCTACGCAAACTGTATCGTAGGTTTGCAAATTTAGGGTGTGCTACTAGTTCAATGTCCATTTGTTTGGGCTATGTTGAAGGGTTCCAACTGATCCATATATTCCTAAATTAAAATTACTATTGGTACCCCCCTTGGATATTAGATTAAAAGCTCAAATCTCTATGTTTTCTGAAAGTCCATATATATATATATATATATATATATATATTATACGTACATATATACATCTGCAATTCTAACCCTTCTCGTGGGATTCCATCCACAAACGCAAAGTTTATGGCTGATTGATATAGCTCATCATCATTTAGCTATTGTGTCTATTTTTCTCGTTGCTAACAGAGATTACATGTTGAAAGAAAACTTTCTCCTTAATTTCTTCTTTTTGAAGCCCTTACTGCACTCGGATTTGGTGCTTACAGTAGTCTTGGCTGGCCTTCTCTTGACTACTTGGTGATTCTAGTAGTCTTGGCTAGCCTTCTTTTCACTACTTGTTTCCCTATAATTGAATAAAACAAAATCAAGAAAGTGTTACTTATCAAAAAAATAAATAAAACAAAGAAAGTGTTCATATTTACTTGTATTTTCCAAATTTATCTCTGGGAATGACGCACCATATTGAGACTGACATAGTAACTACTAGCCTTTCGATGACCGATAAATTTTTAAGAATATAAATTTGTGAAATATCTGCTTACTATTCATCAATACTATTCTGTTTATTGTTATATAGGAGTGCTTATTTACTTCTTTATTACTTACAGCTGAAGATTGCTCGGGAAGCTGTAAACTATGGTGCTGTAGGAAGCCTAATCGGAGCAGTTTCAACCGCTGGGTTTGCTTGGAAATATTCAAGGAGTCTTCATGGTAGTGTGGTCTCTTTTTAGTGGCTCTTATTCTACTTCATAACATGCTTAACTGTTATGTGATGGCGTGAACGTCATATGGTACTAATACTAGCAGAAGATAATAGATGATCGCTGAAAAGTTCACTCGGACTTGGCTTTTAATCCAAACTTCTGAAGTTCACTGTTCTCACAGTCCTTTCTCGATTCAGCTTCATTGCTAGTTTAATTTCAGCATCTCTACTTCATTGTTTCATTTGCTTTTGGGTTGACTAAATAAGATATGGTTTGCCAGTTCTCTTGAGATTTAATAGCTGTAAACTTGATTAACTAGTTTGATATTATTCTGGCACTATTGCGTTTTACTGTGTTTACCGATTTGGACTTGGGCCCGTTGTTCTTAATGCTTACAATTTTACTTGTAAAGACTAAACAAAACATATCAGCAGACACAAAATTAATGGTCCTCTTTTCCTTTTTTCGTTTCTTTTCTTTTTATTAGAATCTATATGATGTTTGGACATTGGCATCCACTTTGTAGTAGTGCAGGTGACCTAGCACTCATTCCTGAACCAAAAAGCTCAAGCCAATGAGTCTCGAGTCCATCCATGTATACCTACTTATCTTTGTTAACCAACATGGGCTGCTCGACTTTTCCCAACAGTTTCTTATTTTCCTCTTGTTTCTGGAGAATCATTTGAAATGGAGCAAGTACCAGAATCTGGCCTGTTCCACTAACTTAAAATTTTCACTGAATTTGTATGAGGAGGTAGCTCTTGGCTATGTTCTGAGTTTGTCTGGTTTAGTGGTCAACAATTCCTATTGGGATTTGGACTTTTGAGTGTAATAAGATGGATATAATTATTTGTTCATGTATCTGTAGTGTTAATTCTTAACTTGAACTTCTCATTGGTTTTTTTTTTTCCCAATAAAAGTATTGTAAGAGCCAAGTATTAACATATAAATTGGCAGGAAGGTAGTTCACCGGAAGCAAATGGAAAGAACTGCTTTTCTTAAGCGCGTAGATAAATTGTAACTCATCCCTTGCGTTTTGCAGGTGCTGCATTATCCTTTGGAGCAGGAGCTGTGTTTGGTTGGACATTTGGACATGAAATTGCAAATCACTACCTGCAGCTTTACAGGATTGATACCATGGGTGCGCAAGTTAAGTTCTTGGAATGGCGTCAGAGCAAAACTGAAGGAAGGTCTTCTTAAAGCCTCCTGTAGAATGTCAACTAAAACTTACATTCCCATGGCAGCAAGGCACATTAGTTGCATGTTTTGAAACTGTACGCAATAAAGTTTGATGGAATAGTTTTCTAGCTTTCTAGTATCGTCATCTTTGAATGATTGGATTCTGTTTCTTGTTCTAATGCAGAAGTACTGGTATGAATGTAAATCACCTTGGAGCTCTTGAATGTCCTCCATTAGCAGTAAAATGGAAACCCATTTGATATGTGCTGCGAGATGTGAAAGATTATACTTATGTATTAGCCTTTTAATAATCAGCCTCTAATTTTTCTCGAATTTTATTATGACTAATGCTAGAGATAATTTATTCTACAATTATTTTACAATTTGCTGTTGTGACATACTCCACCTCAACATATTGATGAACAAATTGTTTCAATGTAGTCTTTGGCCCCACATAAAAGCTGAGGTAGAGTATGTCACATCAGTAAATTGTAAAATAGTTATAGAATAAATTGTGTCTCTAGCATTATTCTTTTATTATTGGGTAGAGGAGGTTCCCCTTTACTCTTATCATATCTGTAAGGAAAGTCTCACGTGGAGGTGAGACTCACTTACAATTTATGTGAGAGGGATCATGTGAAAATATCAATTTTTTATGTGAAAATGTTAGCTCCTTATTTGTAATTAGGTTTTTGTTTTTGTTTTTTTTAAGTCATCATTATGCATTTAAATGTCCTTGTTAGTTCTTGAGAAAAATAGAAAATTGTTAAATTCACTACATTTTTTTTTATTTTCACAATAAAAATGTCGTTATAGATCCTATAGTAACAGTTTCGAAAAATATTATATATCATATGATAAATGCTTCCTTAATAAAATTTGTGTTTTATAACTTGATTATTTATTTAATCAATTTGTGAAGTTTTTATATCAATAAGTCTTATATTTAGCTAATGCGGTCTTATTTCTTAATTAACTTGATAGATAATATTGAGATCGTGAGATTTCAAGTTCAATTATCTATTACTACCTCCGTCCCACAATAAGTGCTTTTTTAGGCTTAACATTTTTTCCCAAAATAAGTGATGTGTTAGAATTCAAATACAATTTTTACAATATTTTCCCATATATGCCCTTATGCAACTAATGGTATTTATTGCATATTTATTGGGAAGTTGAAAGGATTGAAGAAAGAGAAAGAGAGACCAAAAGGCAATAAAAAAAGTCTCAAACAAAACAAAGAAAGTATATTAAGGATATTTTTGTCATTTTAACTTGTGTATTGGTTTGTGTGATTTAAGCTAAAAAAACACTTATTATGGGACGGAAGTAGTATAATATTTGTTTGTTACACGTCCTTTAGGGGGAATTAGTTGATATTGATTACGAAATTCATTTTAATATAAATTTAATCTTAAAAAAGTCGGCAATTATATTTATGTGCAATATATATGTATTAAACCTTCCTTGTTGTGTAAGCCTTTTTTCTTAAAAAGGCTTATATGTGCAATATATGTATTAAAACCTTTTTCCACATCTTCATCTTCTTCTTTTTTTTTCTTTTTTTTTCTTTTTTTTTTTTTTTGGGGGGGGGGGGGGGGGGGGGGGGGGGAACATATATAGATGCTTTTCTTCCTCCAAAATGAAATAACATACTATAAAATTTCAGCCATCAAAAGTTGTAACTATTTTTTCTACAAATCAATTATAATCACCAACTACTAATTAAATATACTCCCAGTTAATCAATTACACAAACCCTAGCTTCTTGTTCTTTGTGAATGAGAATAATTTATTTAATACTATGTCGTCTTGGTGTATATTAATCTGGGATTGATCACATATATTTAAGATTCCACTTCTTTAGTTGGAAAGTAAAAATAACCCTCTATTTTCTATGACACTTGAAGAAGTACAAGATCAAGATGAGGAAACATTTGAATAAGATTATACGATCAAAAAATACAAATAAAAATCAGATTGCCATAATGAAACATTGATTGCTTTTCCACCTTCCTTTAACTACCACAACTCCTTTGACACACGGAAGACGGATTAAAGAATACAAATAATTACAGAAATTGAATATATATATATATATATATATATATATATATATATATAATTTTACAATCACATGAATTCATAAAGTTGGATAAACTAACTAAGCAGCCACGATGTTTATAAAATATGAGTAAATAAAAGTTAACATTAAAACACATGAAAATATTATTTAAATGAAAAACTTCGGAAGATCCAAACACATGTTTCCAGATCTCTTTTGGGCTTTTTACGGTCTCCTTAATTCATGACCAAAGGTGATGAGATTGGTAGAGCTCGTCGTATGCTTTAATTTGATATATTATATATGGACCCCATAACTCTAAACAGATCAAAAGTTATGACAAAAACATTGTTGAATTTCCTTCATTTTCCTATTCTGACCGTGTCATCCTCCTTCCCAAGTTTCATGCCTTAATTGCGATTATTCTGCAGAAACAGATACTAATTCTGGTGGAAGGAAGAGAGGCCGATAGAGTAAAGTTTCCAAGGACAGAAAAACTTAAAAGATGAGAATAGTACTCCATCATATATATGCATGAGCAAACACTTGCACAGAAGTAATTATTTAACATTACCAAGTAAAACCATATATAAACTAGTCATAATTATAATTAATAAAGAAAAACATATAATTTTTATTGCTTAACTACCTCTGTTAAACTGTCATTAACTTTTATTAATAGTTAGTAATACTTAAACAGCATTATAGCATCCAATCTCTTTATATTGATGTCGCTTTAATTTTTATTTTATTTTCTTGTTTTTCTCTCTTTTTTTTTATTCTTTATATATATTAATTCCACTACATACATACATATTTACTCAACATGATTAATCCTAATTATTAATTCAACTCTAGATACCAATTACACAATGAAGGACATATATGGCAAAACAATGTACTTCATTCAGAATATATATACATTTTATGCCTAGCTACTAATGAAATGAATTTCAACAAATCCCTTATTTAAAAATACAAATTTCTTAATCCACATTTCATAAAACAAATTAAATCATATATATGTAATAATGAAACATGTTAATCTTATTTGTCTTCATCTCAAATTAAGTGGTTGGATCGTTCGTGAACTCACATAAAAGAGTACTGCATGTGGTTCTAGCTATAGTCTCACTTATCTCCATTTAATTAAGATGTTAACAATGGTATTATCCCAAATTTTCTTTCTAATGATCTAAAAATTGTGTAGCCCTAGAAGCATTACAAGGAAGTTGGTTAAGGCCGTTACTATCCAACATCGATCCATTGGTGAGAGTAGAAGAAAACTCAGTTTTTCTTAAGTAAGGTCTTGAGTTTGAGTCTTGAGAATTCTAAAAATGGTGTTGGAAGAGTTTTTCTAATTGAGTCCGACCGTAAGTACTCAATCTAAAAATGGCGCTAGAAGCTAACAATGCCGATCTAAAAATGGTGCTAGAAGTTAAAAATGCCGGATATCGAGAGTTGAAAACAAGTTTTTTTTGATCGGCAATTTTTTTTTTAACGAAACCCAAAGTCGTACAGATTGAGGCAAATCCAAAAGATATGGATAATGCCGCAAAGAATTACATAACATCACAGGCTTAAAGAAATTAAGAAACCTAACCATTTTTACTACATTATACATGATCAAAACCTGATTTCGATGGAACACAATCATCCTGGCTTGAAAATGCATCAAAGTTATCTGGAAAACACCCTTAAATTCTCCATCAAAACAACCCAAAACAAGCAAGAGAAAAGACCATATTATATAAGGTTTAAATTAGATGCTACTAGCTAATGATAAAAGTAGCTAGACGCATGCAATGTTTGAATCAATATTGATTAAGAAGCATGTCTTTCTCGTGTCTTGGGATTTTGTCCTTACTTGTTGACTCATTGATATATGGATCTGCATACTAGACAAACAAGTATACACAAACATAAAGATATCTAAAGAGAGAAAAAGATACATAAATATATGTATATATATTGAGAGAGTCTGGAAGAGTACCATTACCTGCAGAATCCATGAATTGTGTTAATTAGGGAAAAAGAGGTAATTGTATTGACTGTTGGTGAATGAGTGATTGAAGCTGCAAGATGACCTGATGGAACCATATCTATCTATGAACCAAACAAATATACCCCAACTCCTTATCCCACCATTCTAAAACCAACTTACCTCTCTCTCTCTCTCTCTCTCTCTCTCTATATATATATATATATATATATATATATATATATCAAGAAAATTGATGAATTTGATATAATAGCTTAACCCATGATTGTGATTTTTATTTTTTGGGGAATGGAATGAATGAGAAGATAATTAAAATTCTTCTTTAAAAAAAAAAAAATTGGAGTGAAAAAAGTTTCCGTTGCTATATATCCCTTTAGTTTCCTTCACTTCAGTACTCTCCTCCGAAACAAAACTCACAAACACAAATTAAGAAAAATCGACAGATAAATTTTGGTGGTTCATCTATGTGGAATTTAAATTGCGAAAAGAAAGAAAGAGAAGGGGAAAGAAAGAAATCTGGGATAGGTAGATAGATATATAAGATAAATTAAAAAAATTGAAATGAAGAACTTTCTCACAAACACAGCCTAACGACAATCGAGGATTAAGATGGGTAGGTAGATATATAGTTGTTACCAGATCATGCTGGCAGCTTCAATCTCTCAAACCAACATAATTAACTGGCCCGGCCACTGGAGACGATCGAATAGGGTTTTCATATGCTCATCATCATAAACCAATATTTAAAGAGAGGCGGTGAATATAAATAGGTGTATTTTGGGGAGCCTTTATAAACTTTAGGGGGGGGAAGCTGATGATGAATCTGCAAAGAACACGAGCCATGCATGTAATTATATATCTATATTTATATCTATATGTATGTATGTATATATGTATGTATGGTTTGAAAACTCCTCTCGTGATTCTGTCTCTAGATCTCTCTCTGCTCATGACCTCATCATATAGGTATGTGTATATATATATATATATGTACTCCCTCCATCCCATAATAACTGTCATTTTAGCTTCATGCACATGGATTAAGAAAGTCATTTAATACTATCATTTATTAATTAAAATTTGTGTAAAATTTCATCATTACCCCTTTATGGAAAGTTGAAAATTATTAATACATGGGAGAGGGAGAGAATTTCTTGGGACAATGAGAGAAGGTAGGGGTAATATAGAAAAATAAATAATTTATTCTCCTAAAAAATTATAAACGACAAATAAATTGAAAAAAAAATTTCTTCTAAAATGACAATTATTATGGGATAGCAGGAGTATCATGTATGCAATGATATAAATGTTCTCCTCTCCTCTTCTTGTACAGTTACATATATAGAGTTTTCAATGGTCCTTTCTTACAGCTATCCTCTCTCTCTCTCTATCTCTCTCTCTCTCTATATATATATATGTATATTGACACTGACTCAATCCTCCCTTTCTCTCTTATATACATATATTATATACGAGGGTTTAATATATATGAAGCATCAATTTTGTATGGAATTTCTTAACATATGCCTTAAGGGCACATGCTAAGCACACAGTTCAAGAGAATATTCTTTTGAATTGTGTGTATATTCTCTTGAACTTAGTACAAATGCAGAAATCAATGAAATATACACACAGTTCAAGAAAATATTAACATGTGCCCTAAGGACACATGTTAAGAGGACCCATTTTGTATATAGGAATTGAACAGCAATTGGGACCACAAGCTAGGTACCTTGCCAACTCCTCCACAAATTTCCATGTAATATTTTTTCCAATCATAAAAGAAAGTCTCCTTTTTATATTTTTTTTCTGTTTTGCATAGACTGATCTAGTGATGATAATATAAAATAATATAATATCTTTAAATTTGTCATCATATTTTTTATTATCATATCTTACCAGTACTATATATGCTAGTTAATTAACAATTATTATTAGGGGTTTAATTTACGTGAAAAATATATATCAACAATATTCATAATTTTATAAATAAAACTCTTTTTGTATATAGTTATATAGGAGAGAAATTCATATTACATATAGTATCTATAAAACCTTATACTGCTACTAAATCTTACATGATTCATTTCAAAATTTAGAAATCATGATTTAAAATACACAACTCTGCTACAACAATACAATATTGCAAAGGGAGAGTTGTCTATCGCAACAAAGTATTACAAATGGCCGACTTTATGTGTAATTAAATCGTGACCACCAGATCTTACGATAAATGTTGTAAAATATAGTTACCCCATAAGTTTCTATTCAAATAAACATTCAATAAATACACGTAGGTAGACAGGTATAAGGTGGTTTTCTTTATTGAAACTTATAGACTTTTAGCTTTTTTGAGCCCAAAAAATCAAACATGCATGACAGCGGTTGTGTTTATCGATGATGCTAAGTTATTTGATTAAGTTACTAAGTTGAAAAATGGTACTCTCTCCGTCACTTGTCCCTTAATATATGACGTTTTAGAATTTCAAGTAAGTATTAATTGTTTAGTTTTTAATATTACTCCAAGTATTAAATATAACTTTGGTTCTCTCACTATTTTTTGCCTAATAAATAACAATCTTTTTTTTCAATACAAGGACAATATAGACATTTGATATTATATTTAATGCTATATAATAATTTCCTTAATGCTTGTGCACAACTCTAAAAAGTCTTATATTAAGAGACGGAGGGAGTAGTACATTAGTATCTATAGCCAAATATTCTCTCTCTATATATATATGATCGAGTCCTTCTACGCAGACCAAAAATTTGGACAGAAAAATTAGACCGGAAGAATAAAATAAATTTATTTCAACGAATAATTGGACATATTTACCTGTCCGCGTATAATTATTGTATATGATCAAGAGAAAAGGTGGCATTTTATTAATAAATAGGGCAGGGCGGCGGGGGGGGGGGGGGGGGGGGGGGGGGGTTAAGATGGGATAGAAGTTGATCGCGCATGCTTACTGGAGTCACATGGGCAATGTTGTTTGTGTAGACAAATTAAATGCAAGGTCTTGCTGACATTATTCTTTGAGTAGTTGTTTTCAATATTATTGGGGCATCCCTTAAGGAATTAAGCTACACAGTATCAAATAGGCCAGTTTCTATCATTGGTTTTGATGCTTCGCTATCAATAGCCCAGGAAAAAGCTAGCATTTTGTCAATATGGCTGTAATCTCTCAAGGTTGAGTAAAAAATGGGATAAAATCGAATAATTGAATCCATCGAATCATATTTTTTAAATTGAATTATTTCGATTATTAGGTTATTTATGTATATTTGGTTATAACTGTTTTATTTTTTGGTATTCGGTTTTGGTTTCAAATATAAAATTAGACTATCGAGTAACCGATTAACCAAATTAGAAACTTAAAAAAATAATATACATTTTTAAAATTAGAATTTGATAGATATTGTCATATGAATTATGTACTTGTGTATTGTTAATTTGAAATTATTAAACTAGTTTATGAATTATTATGGTTGTGGATTGTGGTTAAATATTGTTTGAAAACATTAGTGTGAAATTTGAAATAAAATTTTTGTTTTGTAAAATTTAGTTCATATTTCGGTTATTAACCGAATAATATAATTCTGATATTCGGGTAATACATATTTTAGATACTTGTTTAGAATATTGAAACTGTATAAAATTCAGTATTTTATTATAATTAAATAAACAATTCGATTCGATTATAATTAACCGAATACTCACCCCTACTCCCATGTATGCTCTATTAAATTTATTATATATATATAATACCATGGGGTTTACTATGACTGACAATCACAACTAACAGTTTCATTAATGATAATTTTATCACTTCACCAAGTTTATTAGTGACAATTTTGTCATTTTAACCTTATTATTAATCAAAATTACGTTATTTTTAACTGTTTGCGACAACCAACTTAACGTGACAACTATATTATTGAGCAAGTATATATTGCGATCAGTTTCTCACTAACACCTTAAGATTTTTAGATCGCATAATTGTCAGAGCTCTAAATATGTACTCCTTTCGTTCCTTAAAGACTGTAGTTTTTGCAAAAAACACATAAACCAATAAGTGGGATAAAATGACAAAGCTAGCCTTATGTGTTTATTAATTATGTGAAGAGAGAAATTGTTGGTGAACGTAATAACTCTTTGCTGCAATAAATTAAAACAAGGGCATATTTGAAAAAAACATACAAAAATTATATTGGGTTCCTAAAACTGCATTCTTTAAGGAACAGTTTTTTTCTCCTAAAACTGCAGTCTTTAAGGAACGGAGGGAGTAATATATATCTCGTAACTAATTAAAATGAGATGGTTTGGTTTATATCCCATAATATATATATATTGCTATAAACTAGGCAGCCATTAGGTTTATTACTTCGGGCACCACTCAAATTCCATCCCCTGGCGCCATGGTTGATGAGTATAGCACAAAGACCATAGTTGATAGACCTTTAGCTACTAGGGTTTCATGCTACTATATATGAACCAAAGCTGACATAACAATAGTAGCACTACTCAATCAATTAATAATATCTTCTATTTCATATATATATATATATATATATATATATATATGAAGGTTACATGTTGGACAGGTTGGTGGAATCAGTTGAGAGCACCCTTTTGTTTTTAGCTTTGGGCGGTTCTTCTGTGTCCATGGTGTCTATTTTTGACATACAATGACATATAGACAAGCCCTTATGGGTAGGGAAGGACCACAATTTTTATTTATTTATTTTACTTTACTTAATTTTGGTAGTTTGATTAATAGATAGAGTACTCACATGGTTTTGCTTTGTAATTTAGCTCAAAGAGTTGAATCTTCATTTGATTAAGGTTGGTATTGTGATGAGTTGTAAGTAATGCAGTCCATATATATTTAAGGGTTTTCTCTCTCCACCAAAAATAATTAGGGTTCTTAATTATTTATTCAGTCATAAATACAATTTTGGTCCCACTAGCTAGTGTGTTTCATTAATATGAATGCTCCTATAGAAATAGAGTCTGCAGATGCCTTTTGTTTTGTCCCAGTACTAATATCTGTTAACGGGTGTGGCTTATATTCACTGGCCGGATTCCATTATCTCTAATATTTAGTTTTATATCACCAACTAACTAATCTTTACAACAGAAAAGTTTAAGAACATATAGAAAAATTTGTTCCTTTTTGTTTGATAATCAGAGTATTAATTAGTAAAAAAAATAAAAAGCAAAGGCACAAGAGTGTTTCAAAAATAGACTAGTTAACTACTAATTGTGTGCATATTCTTTGTCTGTTGATTCAACTGCTTAAAAGAAAAGGTTGCTTAATGCACTTTTTCTATTTATTCTTGTGTGACTTAATTTGCCTTCACTTCAGATAAATCTCTAAGCCCTCGACACGTCTCAAGTTGGTAATAAAGAATTTACAAGTAATTACTTATGATGTGATATTGTCAGCGATAGCTGTATTAGAGGTTTTACGATTGATTCCCTAGTTTCTATTACTGATTCTTAGGTAGTTAATTGGGTGGTGAATATTTTTGAGTTAATGTAAATTGATTGTAAGAATATTTAGTTTCCTTTCCTGTAGAAATAATTGTGTATATATACACATCTTCTGTTATAGAAAATATATGAATGAAAGAATATTTTCTCCAGAAAAAGCTTAGTATTAACATGGTATTAAAGCAGGTTCAATCCTAGAAAGAAAGGGATTTTGTTTCTCTGCCATACCTTCACCGATTATCTTCATCAAACCCTCACCTTCACCTTCATGGCTACTTCTGGACAAATCACCCCTGCTGTATCGACCGAACCCACCGTACCTGTACCTCCACAAATTGTTATTCACCAAGACAACACCGCATTCCCCACCGGAATCACACTTGATGAAACGAATTATTCACTCTGGTCACAGTTGATGGAGATGTGTATTGGTGCCCGAAATAAAGCCGGGTATCTCACCGGAGAAACGAAAAAACCAGCGCTTGGAGATCCCAACCTCAGCACTTGGATTACTGAAAATAATAAAGTCAAGAGTTGGCTTATCGATTCCATATCCCCTCCTTTGATGCAACGATTTATTCGGCTCTCCACAGCAAACGAAATTTGGGTTGCTCTGTCCAAAACCTTCTTTAATGGATCCGATGAAACTTGCCTTTTGAATTGAACCAAAAATCCTTCTCCATCAAACAAGAAGGTCGACCTCTACCCACATATTATAATGAACTATGTGTTGTCTTTCAGGAAATTGACCACAGGTCCATTACACAAGAAGGAACTGTTGAAGGAATCATACAACTACATTTTGCAATGGCTAGGCTTCGAGTCCACATTTTTCTGAGTGGGCTTGATCCAGAATTTGATTAGGTCCGTGGAGAAATTTTGAGGAAAGAGCCAAAACTTGATCTGGAGAGCAGCTATGCGTATGTTCGGCGAGAGTATCAACAGAAACAAATTGACAATGGGAGGTTCACGTATGATTTCAGAAAATTCTGCTATGGTGACTAATCGGACTCGACTTGGAGCATCACCTGGGTCCTCTAAGACTCGAAACAACAATTAACCTAGAAGATTTGGTGGTTTGGTGTGCACTCATTGTGGCAAAACAGGCCACTCAAAACAACGGTGTTATGAAATCATTGGTTATCCAGATTGGTGGGATTTCACGAAAAAACCAAGGAAGCAAATACGAAAGGCCGTGGTAGCAAATACAGAAGAAGAAACTCCAGTAGTCAACCCTTCAGCAAATGTTACCCTTCCAGGTATTATTGGTAAAGCATCTGTTTTGTCAACAAACTCTAAGAATAGTACTTAGATTATTGATACAGGTGCATCTGATCATATGACAAATGATTCTGATATGTTACAATCCATTTTGTCTTCACCTCAAACTGTCATATCCACAGCCAATGGTAGCACTTCACTTGTTACGGGAGAGGGATCGGTTGCTCTATCCACAAAACTCACTTTAGACACTGTACTTGTTGTTCCTTCATTAGAATATAATTTGTTGTCTGTTAGCCAGATTACTTCTAAACTATCATGTACAGTGATTTTTCGGCCATCTTATTGTGTATTCCAGGACATTCGAACTCGGAAGATTCTTGGTTATGGTGTTAAACGGGGCAAACTCTACTATTTGGATCTGACAAAAGATGAAAAACCAAAGGCAAATAATACAATAAACTCGAGTGAAGTGGAAAAGGCTCGGAAAGCTATTTGGTTGTGGCATCGAAGATTAGGACATCTTTCTTTTGGTTACCTTAAAAAATTGAAACCATTTGTTTTCAGCTGAAAGGTTTTTAGATTTTAAGTGTGAAGTTTGTGAATTGGCTAAGAGCCATCGTGTGTCTTATTTACCAAGTTTTAATAAGAGTTTGGAACCTTTCATGGTAATTCATTCGGATGTTTGGGGACCTGCACGAATTCCTTCCATTTCCAAAGCTCGTTATTTTGTTACTTTTATTGATGAATGTACTTGTATGACTTGGATTTCTCTTCTTAAAAATAAAAGTGATGTCTGTGAAGCATTTCAGGAGTCCTATAGTATGGTTTACACTCAATATCAAAAGCAGATTCGAGTTTTTCAAATTGATAATGGTAAGGAATTCGTGGTCATACCAACCCTTGGAATTTTTTTGAGTAATTATGGGATTAGACACCAAACTTCTGGTACCTATGCTCCAGAGCAAAATGGTCTAGCGGAAAGGAAGAATCGACAAATTATGGAAGTTGTTCGTGCCTCACTTTTTGGCATGAATATGCCACGATTCTACTAGGGAGAGGCTGTGAAATCAGCTTGTTATTTAATAAACCGAACACCATCCAGTGTAATTAATTTCCAGACTCCACTACAGAAGATGCAATCGTTACTTTCCATTCCTCCGCTGCCAAATCTAGAACCACGAGTGTTTGGTTGTACAACGTATGTTCATGTTCCAAAAGTTCAGCGAAGTAAGCTTGATCCATGTGCCAAGAAATGCTTTTTTGTGGGTTACTCAGATTTTCAGAAAGGATATCGGTGTTATGATCCTCATACCCAAAAGATACATGTCACTCTGGATGTTTCCTTTCATGATATGGAGTCTTATTACTCAGGGGGAGTTTCTCAAACTTCTCTTTAGGGGGAGAGTGGTATTGAAGAAAGTTTTGAATTTGAAGAAAGAAATGAAGATGATGTCCAAGACCAGAACAAAGAAACAATTCTTGACACTCTTGATCAAATAGTAGATATCCTAGATTTGCCCTTGTTAACACCATCATCTGAAGAATCAACCAAGCCCGAGCATGTCCTTCCTCAGGTAATCTCACAACCCATACTGAATGAGTCGAATATGATTCCTCTTGTTCCTACAGAAAACATAGCTTCTAGGTATTCACAAAGAATAAATAAAGGAGTCCCAAAGAAACAGTATAAACCCAATCTTACGTCTAATACTAAATATCCCATCAACAACTATGTATCTGACCATTGATTGTCAAAATCGTATGCATTTACTATTAATCAATTATTCTCTGTCTCTATTCCTAGTAGTGTACATGATGCTTTGAAAGACCCAAAGTGGACAAAAGCAGTAAATGAAGAGATGGAGGCCTTACAAAAAAATGCTACTTGGGAACTTGTACCTTTGCCAAAAGGAAAAAAGACAGTCGGGTGTAAATGGGTGTTCACAGTAAAACTTAAAGAAGATGGCAGCATAGACAGATACAAAGCAAGATTAGTTGCAAAAGGGTATACACAGAAATATGGGGTGGATTACCAGGAAACTTTCGCACCAGTAGCCAAGATTAACACAATCCGTATTCTCTTATCTATAGCACCTAATCGAGATTGGCCGCTACAACAATATGATGTTAAGAATGCCTTCTTGAATGGAGATTTAGAGGAAGAAGTATACATGGACTTGCCCCCAGGAACAAAAAATGCAAGAAATGGGATTGTCTGCAAGTTGAAGAAGTCATTGTATGGGCTGAAACAGTCACCAAGAGCTTGGTTTGGTAGATTCTCAAAAACTATGAAGCTGTTTGGTTATAAGCAGAGTAATTCAGATCATACTCTGTTTATAAAAATTAATGCAGGACAAATAACAGCTCTAATTGTGTATGTTGATGATATTATTATTACGGGTGATGACTCGTATGAAATGAAGGCATTAGAAGAATATTTGTTCACAAAGTTCGAAATGAAGAATCTTGGTCAGTTGAAATATTTCTTAGGAATTGAGGTTGCAAGATCACAACATGGAATTTCTTTGTCACAAAGAAAGTATGTGCTTGATCTTCTAGCTGAAACTGGAATGCTTGATTGCAAACCAGCAGAGACACCCATAGAGATGAACCATAAACTCGGAGATCTCATAGATCAAGTCCCATCAAACAAAGGTCGTTATCAGCGTTTGGTTGGAAGATTAATATAGTAGTCATATACTAGACCTGATATAGCTTATGCTGTAAGCGTTGTAAGCCAATTTATGCATGCACCAAGTGAAGAACATATGAATGCTGTATATCGAATCCTAAGATATTTGAAGAATTCTCCAGGTAAAGGTTTGTTATTTTCAAAGAATGGCAACCTTGACATTGAAGGATACACAGATTCAGATTGGGCAGGAGACCAAACTACTAGGAGATCCACCTCGGGGTATTTTACATTTGTAGGGGGAAATCTAGTCACGTGGAGAAGCATATATAAGCAAAGGGTTGTGGCAAGATCAAGTGCGGAAGCAGAATTTTGAGGTATGGCTCATGGTGTTTACGAGTTGTTGTGGATAAAAAATGTACTAAAAGATCTAGGGATCAAGCATCTGAAACCAATGAACTTGTATTGTGACAACAAAGCAGCCATTGAAATTGCTCATAACCCAGTACAACATGATCGCACCAAGCGTGTGGAAGTTGATCGTCACTTCATAAAAGAGAATCTTGATCGAAAAGTCGTACATTTTCCATTTGTTCAGTCCGAAAATCAATTGGGAGATGTTTTAACAAAAGCTGTTTCAGGAAAGGTGTTCAACATCTCATTGGACAAGTTGAACATGATAGACATCTATGCTTCAACTTGAGGGAGAGTGTCAGCAATAGCTGTATTAGAGGTGTAAGATTGATTCCCTAGTTTTTGTTAGTGATTCTTAGGGAGTTAATTGGGTGGTGAATATTTTTGAGTTAATGTAAATTGATTGTAAGAATATTTAGTTTCCTTTCCTGTAGAAATAGTTGTGTATATATACACATCCTCTGTTATAAAAAATATATGAATGAAAGAATACTTGATATTTCTCCAGAAAAAGCTTAGTGTTAACATATATATATATATATATATATATAGGGTCAGTCTCTCCAGCGAACCATAAAGAGCGAACTAAAAACGAACTGGCTATAGCGACGGTTTTTTCCGTCGCTATAACATAGAAAGTCCGTTTTTTATGTTATAGCGACAATAAAAACCGTCGCTATAGCCGGTTCGTCATTAGTTCGCTCCCTATGGTTCGCTAGAGAGACGGATCCTATATATATATATATATATATCAAATAAATAAGGAAATGAAATTAGAAGTTGGGATAGTTATGAAATATAAACTGGCCGGTAAATACAAGAATTTTCTTTTGGGATAGGAAATCACTACTTCTTTCCGTTTCAGAATTATATATATATATATATATATATATATATATATATATATATAAACTTGCAAGTCTAAATATTACTTAATTAATATAAACAATAAAATTTTAACGGGGTGATATTAACATGATAAAAAGTATAGGGACATGAAAATTATTTTATTTTAGATAAATATACGTACTTACCAATCCATGTTATGACTTTTAATCCTGATTTAAATAATAAGAGCATACTAACTATATATTTGTCCTAAACAAAATAATTGCTCAGATTTCATACGTTTTACCCTATTAATATCAACTCCCCAATCTTTTTTGAATTCATTAATTTTTCTCAATCTATCCGAGTTTTACGCTCTATGAAGAGTCTCGGTGGTTGAACTGTTTAAAGTAATGACTTAAAAACATCACTATCTGCAACAACGGTCTTCATTAGGTTGGGATGAATGTGATGTATATATATATATATATATATATATATACCATCAAATAAATATTAACAATTCCATTTATATATATGGTGCTAGTATGCATACGAATTTTCTTTACTTTGGACTAGTAGTGGCTAACTTGTCCAGTTTGCTTTTGGCAACTTGTGATTCAGAGTAAAAGACTTTTAGAACTAGGGAAATTATATATTTAGATCAAACCTTAATAATTAATGTTAAATTTCAAATCACTCAATTACACCTTATACTCAAGGATTAAAAAGTCTGAAATGTTTCTTTTTTCAAGACAATAGAAATGACCAAATTACCGGCCGTCGGCCAAACAACAAAAAATTATGATTGAAAAAATTGAAAATTTGCTTATTTTCTTTAAAAATTTACCCAAGTCAATCAAAATAATAATGTTTAAGATTGAAAGTTTAGTAGTATTAATATTAAATGATAGGAGTAACGACCGAGACCGATTTGATTGGATCCACGTACGAAAGGGTTGATTGGATCCACGTACAGGAAAAAAAAATACATACATACATATATATATATATATATATATATATGCGTGCTAGGAGTAATATTAATTTCCCATTTAATAAAATTGTAGCCAGATCGATCATATTAAGTTTTCCTTTGGAGTTGAGAGGTGGGGTAGGGGTAGGGGTAGGCGTGGGCGGGGTTGGGCAAAAAGAACAGGATCAGCTGGCACCACATGGAAAGAAAGAAGGGTGTACCATGGATTTAATTTCCTAAGATATTCAATATTACTGTTACTCTAAACTAATTAAGCTATAGCTTGAGGTCTTGAGCTTTCATATTAGAATTATGTTATGCATTCTGAAATTATAATTGTGAGATATTTTTATATAAGAAATTAATTATAATAAAAAGGATAATTTATATTATATGTTATACGTTTCTTTTGAAAAGTTATACATAATATTTATTCGCATAATTGAAAATAAAAAAATAAAAAAATAAAATCGCAATATATATATATATATATATATAATATTATTCCAATGACAAATTTCAGTCTTAAAAGTTGGAACTAAACAAATTATAAATGGAAGAAAAGTAGGTACAACTGTGTCATCAACAAATTTTATCATACATAAACAAGTAGAAGAAAAACCAAGTTAAAAGATGAAACTCATTAATTTGACTTGTCTTCAGTCCTCACTCAATATATATATATATATATATTGGGTCAGTCTCTCCAGCGAACCATAAAGAGCGAACTAAAAACGAACTGGCTATAGCGACGGTTTTTTCCGTCGCTATAACATAGAAAGCTGGTTTTTTATGTTATAGCGACAGAAAAAACCGTCGCTATAGCCGGTTCATCATTAATTCGCTCCTTATGGTTCGCTAGAGAGACGGACCCTATATATATATATATATGAGGAATGATCTATAACAAGTAATTGTTATGGATCAAAAACTGATATACACTATTTATATCATTGAAAACGAAAAGAGACGATTAGAATTAGAAATTAAAAATCGACGTCTGCTACTAATAATAGCGGACGCTAATCAAAATAAACATTTGATTTTATTAACTAGGGTTTAGAGCTTATTAACTAATGTTAAGGGTTAGAATTTATAGTTTATTAACCAGAGTTTTAAGGTTAATTTATTAACTCATTTTTAACAAGGGTTTAGGGTTTATTGACCTTATTAATTAATATTTAGTTAATAAACCATAAATTCTAATTAATAAACCCTAAATCTTGGTTAATAAACTCTTAACCCTAGTTAATAAACCCTTACCCCTTATTTATAAACTCTAAATCCTAGTTAATAAACATAAAATCTAGTTAATAAAACTAAACTTTTATTTTGATTAGCGTCTGTTACTATTAATAGCGGATGATATGCGTGTTTTTAACCATCTGCTATTATTAGTAGCAGACGATTTTATAATTTTGTTCGTTGATATTATAAATGGATGATAGAGATTGTGTATGCCCTATAAGATTTCGTAGCAAATACGTGTTATTGATCATTTTTCTATATATATATATATATATCGTTTGGTCAAATTTAAATAAATTAAGACAAATTGATCGAGCAATAAAATTAATGACAAATCTTTTAATGTCGGTACTAAGAAATTTACAAGTAATTACTTGAAACCTGAACTCTCCTTAATCCCAAAGGTGACAAATCGATGACCACATTAATAATATAACAAACTAAGGGGTGTTTATTTAGAGTTGAATAGTTGAATGACTGAATCGGTCAGCCGTTCAGTGCGTTTGTTTTGAATAAAAATAATTTGAATGGTTGAATCGGTTAGATTTTTAGGTTAAATGGCCAAGTGTGTTTTTTTGGCTGAATGTGTTGAATGAAATATTTTATATTTAATTTTTTTTACAATATTAACTATTATATTAAGTAATATTAAATAAATTTACAACAATTTTGAATTTTTTCAGAGGGGTAAAATAGTAAAAGACTGTTATTCAGATGTTTCAGACATATCAATTATCAAACAATTTTTTTCATTCAGTATTTAACTTCATTCGGTTCATTCAAATTATTTAAATATTCAAAATTATTTAATTCAATTTTTATCATACACTCCCAAAGTAATTAGGCAATCAACTTCATTGATTTAAATGTTGGGGTCTTTCTAATGTGATTATGTCTGCGTGCTTCCTATGCTAAGATTGATGCACTTACATACTACAACTACTACTTAATTAAGAATATGATATATATTATGACCATGGCAAACATGTTTACTTAATGATTTGTTTAAATTAATATGCATATAGCAGATTGAAAACTGACCTGCACCCAACAATTTAATTGTCATTCAAAATAGTTTTAATTAAACCCGTGGCTTAAGTAAGAACTTGAGTTCAGCTATAAACTCGGAGGTCTTGAGTTCGACTCCCACTCGAAACAGCATTGCACGTACCGCAGGTGTAAGCCTGTTTCGGAAGTCTTGTTCAGAGTAGAGAGATTAATTCGATGCAAATTGGGATACTCCACATATAAAAAAAAAGAAAAAAAAAAGAGTTCTAATTAATTATCTGCAAATCATGCTTTCAACAATCTGACATGTAAAACAAATTACAAAAAAATTTCCAATAAAAAAAATCAGTATTATTACGGTAAAATAAATAATTTCAATTACGATTTTAAAGAATGTTTTAATCCGTTCTTATTTTTATTATAAAAAATAAATTAAAATCTAAATGAACATAATGAGATAGTTCAATCTTGCTCTTGCCTTTTCCCTAATTTAAATCAATTTAAACATGTGATTAAGGTCAAGAATATCGTGCCAATCTTATAGTAAATATATTTAATCATATACATTTTGTCTTTGTTTTTCTCATTGAAGAAAGTTAGTTCAAAGAGATTCAATATTGGACAGAGAAATAAAGTCAAAAGATTATAAGAACTAATGTCTTATATTATTGGATAGAGTAATTCATTTCTATTTTTAATTTAATAATAGAATTATATGGTTGATCAATGTATATAATTTATATTTTAGCAATAGTAGCAATTTAATATTCCACCCGTCCGATTTTATTTATCCTAATTGACTTTTTATGGTCAAATTAATCATATTTAAAATCAAAAATTATTTTTAAGTTTATTAAATATAGGTACAAAATTATTATCATAAGAAAGTACAACGAATATACTATTTCAAAGTCTAACTTGTTTGATTTCAATTTTTTTAATACATTTGTTTAATTATTAATCTTAAAATTAGTTAAGTTGATCTTAAAAAGTCAACCAGGACAAATAAGTTGGACAGAGTATTTGGTAACTAGCCATGCCTAAATCTAATAAGTACTTTCTTGGACTGACACCAATACTTTTTTGGGCTTGAAAAGTCAATGCAGCCTTGCCTTATGAACCTAAACCTAAATTCTAGGCTCGACACTTTCTTGGACTGGGCATGGTGGCCTGGACAGTTTAACAGCCCATAAATTTCAGTACTTGGCCATGATTGAGTTGTGTGGTTGGTAATTTGTGAATGGAACAATTACATATAATAGTACATTTTAATAAAATATTACAAAAAAAGTGCATAAATAAAATATTTACAAAATTAATACATATGCAATACTTAATTACAAAAAGAGTGCAATCTTATCCCTTTAATTATGGCCACCATTATCTCCCTTATCTCTCCCATGATTCTCTCCACTCCATTTCTGCCTCCCATCTCCTCCTCCTCCTCCGCCCCACCCCCTCCCTCTCCCTCCGCCTCCTATCACTCTCCCTCTCCTCCCGCCTCCTTTTCTCCTCCTCCCGCCCCCGCCCCCCTCCCCCCTCCCCCGCCCGCCCCCCTCCCCCCTCCCCCTCCCCCGCCCCCGCCTCCCCTCCTCCCGCCCCCTTTCTCCTCCCCCTCCTCCCGCCCCCCTTTCTCCTCCACCCGCCCCCTCCCCACCCCCTCCTTCTCCTCCCACCGCCCTCCCCCTCCTCCCGCCCCCCCGCCCCCCTTTATCCTCCTCCCGCCCCCGCTCCACCACCTCCCCTCCCTCCGCCTCCCCCTCTCCCGCCCTCCTTTCTCCTCCCCCCCCCCACGCCCCACCCCACCCCTCCCCTCCCCTCCCTCTCCTCCTCCTCCCGCCTCCTTTCTCTTCCCTCAGCCTCCCATCGCCACCAGTCCATTTTTCACCTCCACCGGTAACCAAACATTTATATGTTGGTAACCAAACAGTCATACCAAGGTAACCAAATATTCATACCAAGATAACCGAACCTTAATATGAAGGTTTCCTTAATATGAAGGTTCGGTTACCTTGTTATGAAGGTTTGGTTACCTTGGTATGAAGGTTTGGTTACCTTGGTATGAAGGTAACCAATTCATTTTTATTAGGTTACCAATTTATTGGTAACCAAAATTCATGCAGTTGGTTACCAAACCTTCCGATAAGGTAACCAATTCAGTTTTATTAGATTACTAATTTATTTTGAATATGATGCAGTTGGTAACCAAACTTCATGCAGTTGGTTACCAAACCTTTTGATAAGGTAACCAATTCAGTTTTATTTGATTACCAATTTTATTTTGAATGTGATGCAATTGGTAGCCAAAATTCGTATAAAGGTAACCATTTTAATTTTTGTGGGTAACTAAATCGTCAAAAAAAATTCAGAATAGCAACTCCGGCGATATAGCTGTGGCGGCGGTGGCGGCGGTGGCGGCGGCTATTTAGCGGCGGCGGCGGGAGGCGGAGGAGAAGAATGATGAACAGTAACTCTTTCATAATTTTTTATTTTTAATTTTCTCATTTTGATTTAAATTTTGAATTATAGATTTGAAATTATTGTTAGATCTAAAAGATTTGAATTTGAATTATTAGTTATCCTTGATTTTAGATTTTCATATTTAATTTGAAATTGATGGTTTGAATTTTTGCACTTTTTTTGTAATTATTTTATGAATGCACTTTTTTTGTAATTACTTTGTAAAAGTTGTATAGTTCTGTAAAGGACTCTTTGTGAATTCTTTGGATTATTTCTTGGTGAAGGAATTGTATTTCCTATGTGGGAAATGCAAGAAATGTAATGTAAAAAATGTCATACAAGTGATTTCATGTGAATTAAGAAATCAGCTTTAACAAATTAAAAAGAGAGCATACAAAATAAATTTCCAATGATATGCTTAAGATTGTTTAACACAAACATATATACTAGTAATTAAAGTGGATATCATATAAATATGGTCTTTGTACACTAATAATTCACTTCTGAAAATATGGGTATAATTTTTTTGACAAATTGAACTCAATTGTGAGATTCTTCATGTGACAAGGAAGTTAACTGCCAAAAAGGGTATTTTCAGTTATCACATTTATAACATTTGCATCGGTAACATTTAGCGCGTTTGCCCACTGCACTAAAAATGGTGTGGTGCGTTTAAGCTCCAAACAATGCGTTAAAAATAAATTACTTGTAGATGAACAAGATTTCTCAAACACTAAACGACACAAAAGCCAACTACTTCCATGATCAACAAAACATAACCTTCTCCTTCCAAAAGATGCATAATAAATTTTTCATTTTCCAGCCCAAATGATTTTCAGTAGCATTATTAGTAAAGAAGTTTCTTATCATTGCATAAATATTCAATATACAGAATTAGTGCATGCTTTACAAATTGAATCAAACCTCAAGTGTTTTCAGGCAGCAGTAATCAATCTCCAGAAATTTCTATGTTTGGCCAGCCTTGATCTGCCTGTGACTTCACAAACTCTGCCAAAAGTCTAATCTCATCTTCTTGCAGACGGGCTCCGAATGTGCATTGACCCCTTGGTGTACAATTCTCACCAAAACCCTAAAGAGACCAGATCCTAACATGTAAAGATTCATCCATATGGAGAAACTAACACCAAAGATTCTTAATTTTAGAGCATAACTTACTGGCATTCTTCCCTTGCCCAAGTATGTGACACGGTATATCTCATCTTCTGTGTCAACTCTATTTCTGCAGGAATTTGTGAATAAATTAATCCATGAATAGATTTTTTTTCCTAGCTAATCTTATGAATTAGCAGTGAATATCTGAAAAGACTAAAGTGCAAAAGTGTCCCTTGTGTTTGTACCCGTGTGATATTTTTGTCCTTGAGTTTGACTAACAAACAACCCCATCCCTTAAGGTACAATTACTAGTGCAACATTTACCCAAAAGGTACATTTTTGCGCTAGTAATTGTACCACGAGGTACTGATTTCTATATTGTAAAACAATGCACTATATCTCCACAAAGTGATAAATTCAGGGTACAACTTTGCATTTTAGTCATCTGAAAATTACACGGTATCACAGTTTTGTGCTTTAGAATTGATGGCAGCATGACAACCAAAGCAAACCCCATCAGTTCAACTCTGAGAACCAAAACTTGGCCCTTATTCTAGTTTGTATGATGATTTCGTTCATTTTTTGGTTAAATTCTAGTATTAAATCACCCCTCTAATCCCTCCCCCATTTCCCGTGCTTTTCACTACTGCATATGTTTAGTTTCGATTTCATTGAAAACATAGGGCAGGCACTCAAACAGATTGATTAAAATTAATGTCATGTATTGGGACCAAAGACACTTTGTAAGTTTTATAAGTAGGAATTTGCAGCTATTTGATAAAGTTTTTATTTTCTTCTTATCTAAATACTCTTGTTTATTTAAGCTCTTGTTTATTTAAGCTCACCATAATCTTTTAATATCTATTCAGACACACAAAGAGAACTCAAAAAGAGCTTTATTAAATGGTACATAACATGTTGTTACACCTTACAATGGATGGATGGATTCAGCTTGGACCTAAAATTACCTTTCTAGATCTTTTAAGAACAATGTCGCTCCCTGGCAAAATGAGGGAACTATGGGTTAGAGAAGTAATTAAATTTTTTTACTGGTTATCCAAAGCTTGATAAATTGAGGGAGACAGGAGACTCACTGGTTGTATTATATTTCCTCCTCCAACATGACACGCAATGCAAGCTCGATTAAACAGCGTGGCTCCTCTTTGTATATCCACTGTTTGTGCAAATGACACTGCACCATGGCAGAAGATATCAGAAACACTGTGAAGATGGATTTCAGGTCATATACATAAACAAGGACCAGGCTCGCTAATCAGGTAAAAGAGTCTAGCACTCTAGTTCAAGCTTAAATGTCAAAACTGAATTAATATGATCGTGGCCCCTCTTGGTTCATTACCATAACTATTTAAGGGCTTAAGATCAAATGACTCTTAAGTCATCTTGATGCAATTAATTATACTATGATTCTATGAATCGTACAATTTAATCTTACATCAAAGGCTAAAAGCAAGCAAATCTCCCAAAACTTTTATGCAAAAGTGACCTCATAAGCTTGCAAGCTTAGTGGGCTTCATGAAAAGCTTGAATCTAGGAAGTTCATAAGTAAACTTAGGATGTTATTCCTGTAATATATATAGTATTATTTAATATACATATAGATATAATAATAATAAACTATGCAAATCAGAAACAAATTATAAAAGGAAAAATAACATAAATCCGAGTCCTTTGAATTCACAAACTCTCCTTAAAGCAAATTTATTCCCTCACTGGTGCTAAGGATTAATTGAATAATTGCTTCCCAAGATAAAACGGATTTCCAGTTCTTAATTAGAAGCACTTCAAAATTAAGAACACTTCGAACCAAATTTCATGTTATGTACAGAAAATAATGCATGCAAATACTTACACAGAAATGGAACGGAACAGAAACGGAACGGAAATGCAGAACAGGAACGGAACGGAAATGCAGAACAGGAAGAAATGAAAGGAACAGAGGGAACGGAACACTGCAGAACAAGGAAGGAAAAAAAAATAATAATGGAGATTAGGCGCCCACATCGATTATTTATAGAAATAATTCGCGGTTTATTACCGTTGGCGCGTAAAACCGCTGGCAAAACTACGTAGTATCATGAAAACATTTTAACAAAATCTGATAAAAAAAAATTAAACAGATTTTGTCCAAAAATATATATATCATGACCCGACCCGAGCCGGCCGGACGGCGGCGCGCGTGGGGTTTTGAACTAGGCCTTGGCTAGGTCCTCTCCCTTCCACAAAAGTGGGGTGCCCCTTGGGGCCCTTCCCATTGAGCAAACATCCCATATATATGTTCTTCATTTTTCCCTCTAATGCCCTATGTGGGACTTTTGCAATTTTCAACATTTCAAGTAGGTGATTTTGGAGTCAATTTTCTCATTCAATTCTCAATGGATTTGAACATATAAATATACCACGTTATACTCCTCGCGGAGTAGAACGCATAGGTGCATGGACCCGACATTTACGAAGTGTGGGTCCCACATTAAATTAAGCCTCAATATGCTTTAATATTTATTTTGTCAAACCCATTTCCAACATAGGATTCATTTTTTCAGCTAGCCAAATAAAAATAATGGTGAACTCGCTTCAAATTACTTCATTTCTAGTCTTACATAACACCACGAAAACGCTTTAAAATTACTTGTTCTTTTCTGACTAACGTGACTATTATTTATAGACGCATCAAGTATTGCACGTCTCACTTCAATACAGTCACACTTTGTAAGCAATCAAAGGAACTATCATTCTACTTTCAAGAAGAAAAGAAAAAAAAAGAATCCACAAAAACAGACAAAACTACTATAGGTAATTATTTCTCATGATTGATTCTCATATTTGAATTCAAGCCCTAAGAAGGTGTTCTTGCAGCATTCAAATGATTTGTGAGTCTTTTAACGATTAACTATATTTCATCTTATACTACTAGCTTAATCACTAGACACCCCATTAGGTCGATCAGTCGGTCACTCATATAATCCACTATTTTTTACTAAAACTTCACTACTATCATTTAAAAACAATTGTGCATAACTATCAGATTCATCTACTTCCTAGTCCAATCATAGAGGACCACAACAAAAGTTTTATAATTTCCCATTCCTCATTTAGTTCTTAGTGTAAATTACAAAATTGATGCCTTGCTTATTGTTAAGTTCTAAAACTTGGAGCCTTGCTAATTGATAAGGTCTAAAAATTGAGGTTCTATTCAACATTGAATCAATTTCTCAAAACCTTTCTTTATGGAAGGAGAATGTGCTTCTTCGATTATTTTGAATAATTTGGAGAACTGCAGAAACTATATAATTCATAATCTTATGATTTTCATAAGATATCAGAAATTTGTTAAATTCATCAGCACGGAGGATCATAATACTAACTGAAATTAACAAAAGAACACAATGCATTATCAAAATGGGATTCATGTGTTATTTGACAGAAAAATAAGGGCATATTGAATGTTGAAAGCAAGTAAAGAATAAAAGACTGAAGAAATGGGTGGTGGTTAATTTTACCAGGGGGATTGACAATTGGAGATAAGGCAAGCAGTGCAGCAGCCATTAGAGGTGAAGCGAAGCTCTGTATCAGAAACTTCACTTGTTCATTACCCTTTTTAGCAACCGGGTCTTGCCCTCCTTCCTTCACATTTCCCTAAATTATGAACACCCATAAAAAAAAGAAAAGAACTTCAACAATTTGCAAATGTTTTGATTTAGTGAGAGGGAGAGAGAAGAGAGAGAAAACCTTAGTTAAGAGTTGAACGGAGCACTTGATTTTGCAAGTAGTAGGCATGGTAAGGGATAAAGGCTGCATATCTGTGTGGAAAATGGTATATGGGGAGTAGTAAATTAGTTATCTTGTGATGGGGTGAACCCATGAAGACCCGCCTGGTTTGGCTTGCCGTGGGCCTGTCATGTATTGGATTTTGATCAGGTCATGTCAGACGGTTGACTTACATTGGCCGAGCATCTCCAAGGCCTATATTTAGTCCATATGATAATGACATTAATCTATGAGATACACTAGAAGAAAAAAGTTTACCTGCGAATTCGGTCGCATATATTTATCAGTGACCGAATGCAATTGCAGATATGAGTTGTATATGATTTGGTCACTGAGTGTACACCAGCAACCACTATTAGCTACCGAATAATCTGCGACCGTCAATAGCGACCGGTTTCGTCTCTGAGTTATCGCGGGTCAAGTTTGAAGGCTGACGTGGCCCATGTGTTAGCGACTGTGATTAGCTATCGGCGCGGTCACTAACTCCCTGACACCATCAGAGGTCGCTGATACTTAATTAATTTTTTTTTTTTACTGTTTTTTGAATTTTTCTAAAAAAAAATTATATCTGTATTATATCCCAACACACATCAGTATATATAAACATCCAGTTCATTCTTTATATCCCACAATCTATGGTATCTATGAACATTTTTTCCTTTTAAAACATAACTACAAATAATAAACCTAATACTCCCCAAAGGAGATATTGTTCGGCAATTGAAATATCAAGTGAACATGGTGTATGCAGAAAACAATACAAACCTTCAAGTTTTTGAGCTTGATCCGAGGTAAGCATGACGGAGAAGCCTCTGAAACTTTTGGTGTAATGGTGGAGTGATGCTTCTTGTGCTCCATCCAAGCTGCAAAGCAGTTCAACAACATACATGCAAGGACCCGTATTTAATCCTGCATAAGATGAAAGTGGAACTTTAGATTATAGCAAAACTAATAGCAAACATAAAAAGAAAAAATGAAAAGAGTTCTCCTTCAAATTTTGCATTTTAATATAAAATTGTTCTCAATAAAAAAACATGGTTCCATTTAATTTAATCCTAGTTGAATTATAAAATTTTAAAATTTAAATTTGAAGTGAATTTATTTTAATTTTAAAATAATATTTTTTGCTTAACAATGCTTTTTGAATAGTTTATAATATCTTTGTAAAAGAAGAAGTTAATATCAACTTTTACATTAATTAAACTCCAATAACTCGCGTGAATTTTAAATATTAAGATTTTATAAATTAAATTAATTTTGTGAAATGAAAGATTAGCAATTAATTCCTAACTTATTTTTGTAACTCAATTTAAATGATAATATATATAAGGATGGCCTCTAAAATTAGTGTTTTACACCATCTAATAATAACATGTCACGTAGGGAATTTAGAAAAAGATTAAGAGATTTAAAATTTAATATGATTGATTAAACTATTTTACCATGGTAAATAGTAATTAAATAATATTATAATTCATTTTAAATTCCTTGATCCCCTCCTCCTATATTTCCTACGTGACATATTATTACGTGATATATTATTATTGGATAGTGTAAAAAACTAATTTTACATACCATCGTTAAATAATTTATTCTCTTATTCCTAATATTAGTACTATTCTCTTATTCCTAATATTAGTACTATTCATACGAAATAATCTTGATAATACAAAAAAGTTTGTTTAGTTGTTAATTTCTTATCAAAAAGTTTGATTTTTTTTTTCCCCATTTAGTTTGAAGGAAAGCATATCCTTTGCTTCAAGTCCAAGACCTCCACAGTCATGTCACTTTTGGCTAAAAAGCACAACCTGTTTGGCAAGTGGTTTAAAGAGAATAACCATTTCATCATCAAGGACAAGGCAATTCTTATTCTGATTCTCGGGGAAAAGAAAAGAATAAATTCACCAGCAAAAGGACAAGGTATGCGGCACGTGATATCTCACGTGATACTCCTCCATAGTCTTCTCGTGTGTGCTCTGTGGCGCACTTAACCAGATTGAGTGAAAAAATAGTGATGGGTGACTGAGAAAGATAACTGCGAGAAATATTCTTTCATTTTTATTCTAAAATGGGAAAATGTTTAGCGTCATCAGCAATCACTCCACTGAAACTTAGTCGAAAACCCAGATCAATTTCACCATTAAATCCTCAAAATCTGAATTTTCAACCAGAATTCATCGCAAAGTTTCAATCTTTGAGAGGTTTTCAACATGGGTGTGATAGGAATCTGTACTTAATCACCAAACCCATAAGAAAATTGTGTACGAAGGCGGTGTTATCAGAAATTCCCAATCAGAAACAGTTTGCGAAAATTGGTGCTGGTTCAACTGGGTCCATTCCGTCTGATCAGCTCCTTCAAGTTGTTGAAACTGCTGCTAAGATTGGTGCTGAGGTATGAGCAAAATCTCTCTCTATTTCTTCCTCTCAGTCTCTCTCTCTGTGTGCATATATTCTTTGATTAAATTAAAAATCAATTGTAAGCTGTTCCATTGGTTTTTCTGGTTTTATTATGTATACTTCACTGCATTATACGTGTTTTTGAGTTTTGTAACTATAGTGATTTTGTAAGTCTCCCAAATTGATTGTGTTCTGTCCACCAAAGAATAAGGAAGTAGGAACTACATAAAATTTTCTTTTTGGGGGAAAATAAGATATTTTTAATTACTTTTGTGATAATTTGATTTCAAAAATAAAATCCATTAGTGACATTCTTTACAGGATTGAGGTAGTATATGTTTATATGTATGTTTCATAAGGAAAAAGTGTTCCAGGGGGGTCAATAAACATATACTACATTCACTTTTGGCACAACTTAGTGCTCTATACTTCTTAAACACATAAGCATACTTGCAACCCGAAAATCAAAACATATTTTGGTTCTCTCTCGAATTGTATGCCCACATTCTTTACGAAGTTGTTGAATCTTTAAACTCGAACTCAAACACACGATCACAGCCACGGTGCTACCAATGTTGCACGGCGGTGAACCGGAATCAAGATCAATATGAATGGAAACCGGACTACAACTCCACCGTCCAGAAAGCTTCGACCGATAAGCTTCAAATAGCAATGGTGTATATTCTCTCTCTCTAGGAAATATGATGCTTGTACTGATTTTTGTGTGTGTTATCCTTCACTAGCATCATTATCATTTCCTATATAGGCATTACAAAATCATGCTCATTAGTGATTCATGACTTGATTTTGTAGCTCCCAAAACATGAATTCAGATTTTGAATTCATTTGTAACTTCCATCTTTGTAACTCCCAACAATATGGAATGGAGAGAATAATCTAACCGGTAGACCGATCCATGGGCGCCACCGGTTCGGTTTAAACCTGAATACAAATAGCAACAACACTGAAGTATCTTGCTTCTATTGGGATATGATGTTCTTGATGGCTATTGAAATTTTGTCAAACTTTTCTATCACGACTATAAATGGGGTGCATCTCGCTGGGATGATGTGTAAGATGAACTGTTCCCCAAATTATAGTTGGCTGGCCATTAAATTCCATACCGAGATTCTCTGCAGTTTTGTAAAACATATTTAACATATGAACACGACAAGGCAACTTTCTCAGGATTGGGTACTGATGTTTATCGGCTGTTTTGTTGATTCATCAATAGCCTTCAGTTGTAAGTTGTGGCTCTATCCTGTCTATTGCATAGTGTTTTTTCATTCATTTGGAGGAGCCTTCTGAATTACAATGTTGACATTATGCTTTAGGTTTAATACTAAATCATGTTTATCATGTGGTTTTCTCTGCCTCTGGAGTATCCATCATTTGACGATATTTACTTATTAATTTTTTTTTAAAAAAGTTACAAATTCGTGTCTGTTATTCACTTGCAATCAGCTGTTGTTCTTTCCAGGTTGTGATGGAAGCTGTGAATAGACCTCGAAATATTACCTACAAAGGATTCACTGATCTTGTGACGGAGTAAGTTCTAGATCTCTAAATTTTCATACTCGGTTTATTCTGTATCTCATATATCTAGTTCCTTATTTGTTTGAGACCATTAAATACATATAACATTGACCCAACCGTCACCCTGCCTCAATATACCGTATCTTAACAACAACCTCTCATCTTAATTTAGGATTAACTTCCAGTTTTAGAGTCATCTAATCTGTTTATATTTCTTGTCTTTGTTCCTGTCTCTTGTCTTAACTCTCGGCCTATATTTCTTGGTTTATATCAATTTTAATTCATTTGCAGCACAGATAAAATGAGTGAGGCTGCTATTCTAGAAGTGGTAAGGAAGAATTTCAGTGACCATCTTATTCTTGGGGAGGAAGGAGGAATAATCGGAGATTCATCTTCTGATTTTCTATGGTGCATAGATCCATTAGGTTTGGCCTCCAGAATCTTTTGGTTAATTAGTTTTTCTTGACTGAAACGACCTTTGGGTTTGATCATTCTTCATTCTATTATCTATGTAGACGGGACAACAAATTTTGCACACGGCTATCCCAGCTTTGCTGTCTCTGTGGGAGTTCTGTTCAAAGGAAAGCCAACTGCTGCAGCTGTGGTACTTAATTATATATCGTAGATAACTTCTTATTACATTTGCTTATTCTATAAATCTCCACAAAAGTTTAAATTTATGAAAATGATGTCTTCACAAATCTAATTAAAACCGTATGATATTTCTCTTCAGAATGTGAAACAATTGGAACCTCCAGTTGTATCTGATAGAAATGATTAAAATCTGGGACCTCCAGAAGTTTTCTAATTAATACTGCCCTTTGTTATGTTATTTAGATGTTATATACTCCATTTTGAATTTTAACTCCATCTATTCATTATTCAAGTAACATTGTACATTTATATCTGAAAAACAGTGCACTTTCAATTTTTTTATAGAATAATATTATGCTGATTATAATGTCACTCAAAACAATAGCGTGGCTATTCTTCTGATATTCAACACATTGCATCCACCCTGCTAAATATAATTGTTTTCTTTATATAAAACAAATTTTTTGCTTTACTAAAGGTTCTACCGTAATTTATCCTTGTCTACTCTGAAACTTAGGCGATGTAGAACAATTGGTAAAACGAGTTTTTGTTATTGATTGATAGAAGGCTAGAACTAGGATTTAAGCTTTGCGCTTAAATTTTAGGGTTTAGAGTTTCAACTCGACGTCTATTAACTCTAGACAGATATCTCCACGAAATAAGAAAAATCAATAATAATCTCAAAATTCAGAATAATGTCCTCCGTGTGAGGATTACACGAGTATTTAAACAAAACAACCCTAAATTGGACTTGGAGACCAAAAAGACAAAAATACCCCAACTAATTAAAACAAGTCCTTAATAATGAAATAAACAAAATAAACAAGACAACTAAATCATCGATCCCATCATTTCTCCCCGACTGTGAAAAATTCAGCGCTGTTGAAATAAAATCTTTGTAACGCTCCAATAATGTAGGGTCAATGCGATGAAACTCGTCCCTGCCAATCCACGCACAATCACTGTCAGGCTTGCCGCGCCACTTAACCAAAAATTGGTGGTATCCTCTGCGCCTATTCGACACAAACCTCTTATCCAATACATCCTCAATACCATCTGCTGTAGACTGTGAAAAAACAAGAGTAGGTGTAGGTGGAACATGTAAAGGAGGAACAAGTATAGGCTCAACATGGTTGGTAGATGAAGCAGGAGATGGAGTCGATAGAGTAGAAGGTTCATGATATGGAGTAAGATCAGCCACATTAAATACAGGACCAATACCCATATTACTAAGAAAATCTAACTCATAAGCATTAGCACTAACATTCTTTTTAACACGAAATGGACACATCCGCTTAGCATGCAACTTTTCCATGTGCCCGGAGGTAACCTCTCGACACAGTGTCGAAGCATCACCTGATCATTCTTATTGAACTCTTGGTACTTGCGATGAACATCTGTAGCAGACTTATAATTTTCATTGCTCAAATTAATTTTTTGTCTTATCTCAGCATGCAAATAATTAATGTGTCATGCAAAAGTTTCAACAAGCCCATTAGCTCTATATGCAAAGGGACGCAATGTTCGAAAAAGTTAAAAACGGTACAAGGCGTTTTTTTCCGGACGGGATGAGGCGAGATGTAAGCTTTAAGGAGGAGCGAGGCGGAAGCCTCGATTTGAAGACCTAAAAGTCCCCAAAAAATTATGAGATTAATTATTTGTGTAAAGTGGTAATTTGTAATGAATTTTATTTATTTTAAGTAGTATATACATGCTTATACTATTTAAATGTATTGTTCTATATAAAAAACACAATTAAATTAACTTTAAATAGATTAAAAAAATATTAAAATCATATAAATACATTATTCCGACCAATGTTATGATCAGATGGTCACTTTAACTTAATTTGTTTACTTGGAGGTTACTTCTATTAGTTTTAACTTTTTTTACAGCAATAAGAATCAGCCAATATGTAAATAAATGGGACAAAAAGTCATTCATGTTATTCTATATAAGAATGAAACTATGTCTGCAAGTGGCAAACCATGTATGTAAATATATCAGAATATGTTTTAGTTAATGATAATATATCAGAATATGTTTTAGTTAACGATAATATATCATAATATGTTTTAGTTAATTAAAAGAATTAATTAATATGTTTTAGTTAATATATTTTAGTTAATTAAAAGAATTAATTAAGTCATAAACTAAAAACAAAACCTTAACAGAAAATAAAAAAAATAGAGGACAGACGAAGGAAGGACGAGTCGACAGAGGCAGACGAAGAAGGACAGACAAAGAAGACGAGTCGACAGAGGAAGAAGAAAGACTGTCGCAGACGAGTCGACAGTAAGGAAGAAGACGAAGGAAGAAGGATGAGTCGACAGAGGAAGACGAAGAAGATGATTCGACATAGGAAGAAGAAAGACTGTCGCAGACGAGTCAACAGTAAGGAGGAAGGAAGAAGCGAATACGTCGCGAATTAGGGCTCACGCCTCGCGGCGCCTTGAGACGCAACGCCTTGAGGCGGACGCTTCAGCTGAAGATAGCGCAAGGTTCGTTATTGCCCAGTATAACGACCGCCTCACCTCGGCTTCCTTCCGCCTCGCTATGAGGCGCGCCTCGAGGAGTGCGCCTCGAGCGCTTTTTCGAACCATGAAGGGAAGAATGACCAAGTCAATAGGTTTCCTAGGCTGATAACCAGTGTAAATCTGAAAAAGACTCGCCCCAGTAGAGCGATTAATCGAACTATTATCGGCAAATTCAACCATAGGTAATACTTTATCCTAACTAGACACATGATCTCTTGTAAGGCATCTCACCAAATTACTTAGACTCCTATTAACTACGTCAATTTGACCATCAATCTATGGGTGATAGGCTCTGCGTTTAAATTCTAGGGTTTAGAGTTTCAACTCGGCGTCTATTAACTGTAGACAGATATCTCCACGAAATAAGAAAAGCCAATAATAATCTCAATATTCAGAATAATGTCCTCCGTGTGAGGATTACACTAGTATTTAAACAAAACGACTCTAAATTGGATTTGTAGAATAAAAAGACAAAAATACCCCAACTAATTAAAACAAGTCCTTAATAATGAAATAGACAAAACAAATAAGGCAACTAAATCATCGATCCCCATCTTTAGGTCTCCACCTTGTCTGCACTTCATATTTGTCCAACTCTGTATTAGCCTATTAGGTGTCTTTGTGCTACTTGTTTGAAGTCAAAGTCCGGGTAAGTAAAAAGTAATTAAGAACAGAAAACAAGATAACTTTTGCATGTCCTTGTAATATAGTCGAAGGCCTGAAGACGAGCTGGAGTATTCTTAAACCTCTACATATATGAACATGGTGATCACACTACGCTTTTAGAGTAACTTTTACCTCTTAAACTTGCTCCTAGGCCTAACTTTCACATTCTTGAGAAAGACCTTTCAATTATGAAAATAACTTCTCTTAAATTGGATGAGACTGCTTTACCAGATAATAATGGTATATGGGCCTGACATTAGCTGATATTGATTCTCATAAGATGATGTCTAAGTGAGCATTTTTATTGATGGATTGAAGGAAGTAGTGCTGTGAGAAGTCTGAATAAGATTCTTAATTGCTGGACTGAGATAATGTTTGCATTTTAAAGTATTTTTTTTGTTTGTAGGTTGAGTTTGTTGGAGGTCCAATGTGTTGGAATACACGCACATTTTCTGCAGTTTCTGGTAAGCATGTTCTTTTCAAGAAGTTATTCAAAACACTCTTTAAGCTTATAATTCAAATATAAACTTACAGGTATGATCCATGATTTTCCAGGTGGGGGTGCATTTTGCAATGGGCAAAAAATTCATGTTAGTAAAACTGATAAGGTGAGTTTGTATGCTATGTCAAGATTACATTGTTTAAGTTTAGTGGATGGCTTTGATTCTACAGGCTTTATCATTGTAATCCTTAATTTCCGTATAACATCTCAACTTCTTTGACCATTTCCTTTAACATTTTGAAGTTTATTCACTGCATTATAGGTGGAGCAATCTCTTCTAGTGACCGGTTTTGGGTATGAACATGACGATGCATGGGCTACCAATATCGATTTATTCAAAGATTTTACTGACGTTAGTAGGGTAAGAACTAAGGACCTTTTGCTTTTGCCTTCTTTTAAATCACATTTTGCTGTTGTTGTAATATCATTAACAGGAACAATTTTTGTGGAATATCTCATGCTTAACATATTTGTACACTCTCTTTCTGGAATTAATATATATATAGGGTGTGAGAAGGCTTGGTGCTGCTGCTGTAGACATGTGCCACGTAGCTCTGGGAATTGTAGAAGCGTATTGGGAGTATCGTTTAAAACCATGGGATATGGCTGCAGGCGTTTTGGTAATGATAATTTTCTCCAAATATAAGTACTTTTAAATTTCCTTTAAACATGCTTACCAGAGCTTCATTTTAATTGGGGTGTGAATAGATATGATAATTATGATGATATATACTTTGAGTCCTTTATTAGAACGTAAAATAGTTTTTTCTATTTAAGGCTTCATAGATGCAATATTATTCTTCATATAAAGGTATGCTATAAAAACGAAGGAAAATATTAAAATAGTAAAGTTAAAGATTATTGTTTATTTTCATGTTGAAAATCTGAAACAGATTTTCTTGAAGATTATTTTATCGAGATTCTTATTTGAGAAAATTCTATTGTTTCCAGAGGTTTGATAATTAATCAATGAACTAATTGTTGCACAATCAATTCAAACATGCGACCATATAATAAAGATGATCTTAATGTGGCAATTAGGATAATTGATAAAGAAGCTGTGGATTTTGATTGTCTCTCTCCTGATGTCTAATTTATTCATCAATCAGATGGTTGAAGAAGCTGGTGGAACAGTTTCTTGCATGGATGGTAGAAACTTTTCTGTGTTCGATAGATCTGTTCTGGTATCCAATGGTGTTCTACATGACAAGGTTAGGCTTCTCCTCTTATTCAATAGTGATCTTGAACTTGGTTTAAACCTCCACGAGGATATATACTTTTGTGTTGTCACAAGTTGGATCTCATGCTTGTGCTACCAGAACCTTGAATTCTTGCATGTTTGTGTCTGACTGGTATTACTATGTTCTTAATTGCATGCAAAGCGGCATTTTATTCCTTTGTTTCGTCGTGGCACCCCCAACCCTCGGCTCAGGAGGGACCAGGGGCGGCCATAACACAAGGCTATTACTTTCACACCTCTCAATATTTATAGACGCATTTCTATAGAAGTATATTCATTATTGAAGTGCATGTATGAATAAATCAACATTACTTTGCATAATACTAATATTAACAGAGAGGTACTACAAGTTTTTTGGATATCATAGGTGAGATGTAATGATATTAATTTGTTCTCGACTTGAAGCTGAAACTTATGAGACGTAGGTCAAGGTTTAGAAATCTGTAGTAAGTGCGTGTTTGATTACACAGCGTTTGGAGCGTTTGGGAGCCCAAATGCACTTGAAAATTTGTTCATCTAAAAATAACTAATTTCAAATGCAACTTATTGAACTCACAAACGCAGTATGAAGCTCAAATACAGCACCGCAATGAGACGGGGTTTACAGGATTCTCATTGGTAGAAACTTTCAACTGTATTATTATATGTTTGGGTGAGCCAAGGTGAAAGCAAAACCACTTAATCATGTTGTATGTGAATTGCAGCTTTTGGAGAGAATTGGTCCAGCAACAGAGAAATTGAAGACCAAAGGTGTTGACTTTTCATTGTGGTTCAAACCAGAAAATTACTGCACAGAACTCTAATTTGTACCCTGTAGGCCTGTACTTCTTTATTTCATTGATGAGCCTACTACAAAAGTTTACACAGCAACCACATGTTTGTCATTTTATACCCGAAGTTTAGCAATTTTTATGAAAGGTTCATCTAAATGGTGGCAAAAATTTGATACCGCGCGCATATGTATGAGAGTAAAAAATTTCTAAGGTTATCTAATGAAACGACATAGTTTAAGCATCATCTTGTAATTTATATAGTCACTTCATTTAATATTACAGTAAACCACCTAGTGCTAGTTGATTTTATATATATATATATATATATATATATATATATATATAAACGGTCTCTTTCTCTAACGAACCTTAAACAGTGAATCAAGAACGAATTAACTATAGCGACGGTTTTTTTCGTCGTTATAGCATGCAAAGCCGACGATATAGCTATGTTGTTATAGCCGGTTTGTTCTTGGTTCGCTGTTTAAGTTTTGCTGGAGAAGGAGACCGACGACTTTTTGAGCTGTGGCGACGGTACGTACTGTCACCATAGCCATGTTCGTTAACAAACAATACATTTGTGAAGGAGACTATATATATATATATATATATATATATATATATATATATAAAATAGAGACGGTTGATATTTTGAAAGTAACAATTATAAAAGTGTTGCTAAATGTGTACTTACTGGCACAATATCAACCACCTGTATAATCTATCGTGAAAAAAATTATTTTATAATATATATTAAATTTAGAAGAAATTTAAGTGTAATGAATAAATTGATTTCATTGAAATTTTATAAATTTTTTAATATACGGGTTCAAATTAAATTTTTTATAATTTTTTCAATTCCATATTACTTTTATTATTTGATGTATGCATCTTCCTCTAATATTTTTAAAATAAATAATAATCTAATTTATATTATTTTTATAACATAAGAAATTTAAATATTTATTAACAAATTTGTAATTAGAAAGGCGTATTAGGGGTCAATAAGGGGTATGCGTGTGTATATATATATATATATATACGGTTCGGATCTTAAGCTTATCCTTTATCCAACATACTTTGCTTACTCCACTTTAGCAACGGATGGAGCGACGGTCTGGTCCGTCGCTATATATATACAACCAATGCTATATGTTGTCCGTCGTTAAAAACTATAGCGACAATTGTATATATAGCGACAGATCAAATCGTCGCCCGATCCGTCGTTAAAGGAGGGTAAGCAAGATATGCTGGATAAATGGTAAGCTTAAGATCCGGACTGTACTATTGAGAATCCAGTTGGCTACATAAAGCATATAGTTGATGGTTAATGATAACAAGGATCTTAGCGGAAGAAGTTTATATCAATAGTTGAACCTTACGTTCACCTATGATCCTGACCCTAAGTGTAGAAACTAAAGGTTGTGAATTCTGGAACTGATAAAAGATTGAAATAACTAAGTTGAAATATCTATATTGTTATTGACTATCATTTACCGTAAGAATGAAGTTGAATAGTGATGAAAATCCAGAAAATGAAAGAAAATCATAAAATTTGTAAATTTATTCGCATCTTATCAATTATAATAGTGGTTAATGCTGTAAAGATGAAATGAAGCTATTAATTAACGCGCAAGGGCGGGAATGAAAGTAGTCCTGAATTTGGGGTCATTACAACATAATCATACCAAATTCTGATTAAGATCAATAAATACCCTAACAAGTTTATATAAACAGAAAACATGCATTAAAACTAAACATAAAGGAATCAAAATCATCAACCATTATGCACCTATCAAATTCTCCCACACTTAGCTTTTATATGTCCTCATGTAAACAAAACATAGATCATACTTAAAATTCATCGAAACTCTAAACTCCCAAAGGTATCAGACTCCAATCATGAATATTAACACTAACTAACAGATATTTAATTAACACCCCATCAACCAACTCACAACAATAACCTTGTCATTTTCTACTGAACTTCTCTAAATTCAATTGTACTTACACAAATATCTATCCTATGATCCATATACATACTCAACCAAGTCAACATGGAACATCAACTGTGCACAATGTCTCAGAACTCAGAACACATTTTTCTGCTATATATATTTTTTCTTCAACCAGAACCTTCAACTTCACTTTATTTTCCAGGTGAATGCATTTTATGCTCCATTTCAGCTTTCATATTTTTCTTTCTTATTTTATGCTTCATCTCACTTATTTGCTTACCAATGTGTGCATTTTACGCTCCTTCTCGCTGTATGTGTGTATGGGTGAGTGCATTTTACGTTTCTTCTCATCCCACCACATGTTTGTTCACTAATTATTATTTTTTCTTTCAATTTCCTTCAATTTTCTTTTCACACATGGTTCTACAAACAAAGTTAGTAGTTAAATAGTTCTAAATTATGAAATCAGTGCACATAGTCAACTCCACATATAACATAGCCAAATAAGCATATATCTCATAGTCAAGTATTCATGCAACGCAGATTCAATCAAAATCAGTTAGTGTAGATCATGACTTAACTATCATCAGTAATCAATCAATTAAGCATCAATCAGATTCTGAAAATAAACATTAATTTTCATTCTACCATTTCAACCTTCAAAAGCTTAGCAGAGCACTACGATAGTAGAGTAACAATCGTAAAGTTAAGAATTTTGAAAAAATTCCCAATTAAACACACATTGCTTATATATCAACATAATCTAAGCCTAAACGAGAATAAACCAAACCTAAACCCTTCCCCCACTTAAACCTTACATTGTCCCCAATGTAAGACAATCATGCAAAGAAGAAAGTACTAAAATACAACTATAAAAGAGTAAAGGGAAAGAAAATCAAATCTGAATCTTGGGTTGCCTCCCAAGCAACGCATTTTTTTAATCTAAGAAAAACACTACGATAGCAGAGTAACAATTATAAAGTTAAGAATTTTGAAAAAATTTCCAATTAAACACACATAGTTTATATATCAACATAATGTAAGCCTAAACTAGAATAAACCAAACCTAAACCCTTCCCCCACTTAAACCTTACATTGTCCCCAATGTAAGACAATCATGCAAAGAAGAAAGTAACTAAATTACAAATATAAAAGAGTAAAGGGATAGAAAATCAAATCTGAATCTTGGGTTGCCTCCCAAGCAACGCATTTTTTTAATGTCTTATGCTCGACATTCTTTCTCTCTCAATCTTCATAAACTAGATCCACCATCATAAAAAGGTTTCAGTCTACCTGTTCCATTGAAACACCATCATAAAAAGGTTTCACTCTACCTGTTCCATTGAAACACCATCATAAAAAGGTTTCAGTCTGTGACCATTTACTTTTAATTTTTTCCCTATTTTTGGTTTTTGAATATCAATTGCACTATAAGGAAAAACATTAGTATTCACAAAAGGTCATTCCCATCTAGAACGCAACTTACTTGGAAATAACTTCAGCTTTGAATTGAAAAGGAGAAATTTTTATCCAACAGTGAAAGTCTTCCTTAAAATCTGCTTATCATGAAAGGCCTTAGTCTTTTCCTTGTAAATTCTCAAGCTCTTATATGATTCATTCCTTAATTCTTTAAGCTCTTACAACTGCAACTTCCTATGATCTTCAGCTTCATCCATCTTCATGTTACATTGCTTAATTGCCTATAAAGCTTTGTGTCCTAACTGTACAGGTAAGTGACATAGTTTATCAAACACTAACCTATAAGGTGATATACCTATAGGTGTTTTATATGCAGTTCTGTAGGCCCAAAGTGCATCATCTAATCTCAGACTCCAATCCTTAATATTTGGTTTGACTACCTTCTCCAAAATGGACTTCATGTCCCTATTAGATACCTCAGCTTGACCATTACTTTGAGGATGATAGGATGTAGAGACTGTGTATCACATTATACTTCTTAAACAGTTCTGCTAAAACGCTATTGCAAAAGTGTGTTCCTCTATCACTGATAATGGCTCTTGGACATCCAAGCATGTTAAATATGTTAGATTTAACAAAATCTGCAATAACTTTAGAGTCATCAGTCCTGGTGGCTTTAGCTTCCACCCATTTTGAAACATAGTCAACAATCAAAATGATATAAATATTACCAAAAGACGAAGGAAATGGACTCATAAAATCAATATCCCAAACATAAAATTTTTTAACAATTAGAATAAGGGTTTGTGGAATTTGATTTTTATGTGATATATTACATGTCTTTTGACAATTTTCACATGATTTACAAAACAAATAAGTCTTTAAAAATTGTTGGTCAATAAAAACCCCATTCTAAAACCTTATGGGCTGTTCTTTTAGGTCCAAAGTGTCCTCCTTAAGCATAAGAGTGACAAAAGGTTAGAATAGACAAGAATTCGTTATTAGGCACAAATCTTTTAACTACCTGATTAGCATAGAATTTCCATAAATATGGATTATCCCATACATAACATTTAGCATCACTCTTAAGCTTATCCTTCCGGGGTTTAGAGAATTCACTAGGGATATATGTACTTACTAAGTAATTTACAATATTAGCATACCAGGGCAATTCCTCATTAATAGAAAGTAGATGCTCATCTAGAAATGAATCATGCAATGGTAGCACCTCCTTATCCCTTAGCAGTTTACTCAAGCGATATATAACCAAGTTATTTACTCATTTCTTGTCTTTGATCTCCAAGTTAAATTCTTGTAACAGCAGAATCCATCTAATAATTCTTGGCTTTGGGTCCTTTTTGGTTAGCAAATACGTGAGAGCAACATGGTCAGAATAAACTACTACTTTAGTACCAAGAAGATAAGATCTAAACTTGTCTAAAGCAAAAACAACAGATAAAAGTTCTTTCTCAGTCGTAGAGTAGTTAATCTGAGCAAGGTTTAAAGTTCTAGAAACATAATATATGACATGCACAACTTTATCAATTCTTTGGCCTAGAAAAGCTCCCATTGTATAATTGTTTGCATCATACATGATTTCAAAGGGCAAATTCCAATTTGGTGGTTGGATCACATGTGCAGAGGTCAATAGGCTCTTCAGCTTGTCAAATGCCTCCTTGCACTCATTATCAAACTGGAACTCCATATCTTTTTTGCAGCAGCTTACGTAATGACAAAGCTATTTTTGAGAAGTCCTTGATAAATCTTCGATAAAACATGCATGTCCATGAAAATAACGAATCTCCCGCACACTTGTCGAGTAAGGCAAAGTAGAAATAATCTCTATCTTAGCTTTATTTACTTCAAATCCTTTAGCTGAAACAACATGGCCAAGTACTATACCTTGTTCTACCATAAAATGACATTTTTTCCAATTAAGAACAAGATTAGTTTCTAAGCATCTATCAAGCACTTTAGTTAATTATCTAGACAAGCATCCACAGAATCACCATGAATTGTGAAGTTCCATGGCAAAAGGTCACAGCGGATACCATCCAGGATTCAACAATTCTGTCTTCTCTAATGTGCACTCAAATAGAGAAGGTGACATGAACAAGCCATTATTTTTTCTTGAGTTTTAGAACAAATGACTCAAGTGAAAGTATTGTAGTGCAATATGTATTTTTTTTATATTTTATATGAAGTAGAAGACATGCATGCATGCTAATCTCACTTTTTATAATAGTAGAAGCATCTCTCTATATATTATTTCATGCATGACTAAGAATTAGCTATGTACCAAAAGGATTTTGTAACGACTAGAAAGTTAAAGGTTTTGCAACAGCTAGAAACTTAAAGTTTTGCGACAGCTAGAAACTTAAACTTTTGCAACGACTAGAAACTTAAAGGGTTTGCAACGACTAGGAAATCAATTACTCAATTAATAGAAATCAATCTCATTAATATTGTGATGGAAGGAAATCAATTTTTGTAACTCAAACAATATAGAATTTAATCGTAACAATAAAGCACACTTTGAAATTCTTTGCAAATTTTATAAATTAAAAAAAATCTAACAAAATGCACAGGCGAGTGATTTTATATTTTGAAACGGATGGAGTATATTATATGTTTGGATGTGATAATACATGACAAATGGATGATGTTCACTATAAAAAAAAATAACCTTTTGTGATGGCTCAAATCCATCATATAAATTCAAAAAATTATCACAAAAGGTTTTTGTGATGACTTTAGTCGTCACGAATGCCATCTTGTATACCCCATTCTTGAAAGTCTTTTTGTGATGGTTTTGACAATCATGCGAACGCTTAGTGCTTTTGTGATGATTAATACAATCAAATTAACACATAATTTATTGTGATTACCAAAGCCATCACAAAAAGACACGTGACTTTAGGTATCAAAGGTAAGAACGTGAATCTCTTTTTACGGATAATTTATTTCACTATATTAACTGTATAAAATAATATTTGTAGGATTCGAACCCTCCCATTTGCAAACTAAATAACAAGTATTACCACTACATCAAAGCCCAAATCATGATTATAATTTTAAAACAAAATATAAAAGGAAACATATATGAATTGACTTACTAAACAAAATTAGTCGCACATAAGATTTGATGATTGCAATGGTAGTCGCAAATACTCTATAATGATGGTAAAATTAGGTATCAGTGAGAGCCATCATATATTTTATTTTTTTGTGATGACTTGAAAATTCCATCACAAAATACCTTCTTTTTGTAATTGCAAATAAAAGGCGTCACAAAATCTATCTTTTTAATGATTGTTACCGTAATAAAATATTATTTTAATTATTTTTTTCATTAAAATATTGGTAATAGCTTAAATGCAATTACAAAAAGGGTATATCCTTAAGTGATGGCTTAGTGCGTCACAAAAATAAAATTTAATTTGTGTGAAAATTTTGATGATTTCCATGGTCATCAAAATTATAATACGTTGATGACAAAATTAACCATCATTAAGAGCCATCATATATCTATCTATATATATATAGGATAAGGCTCTGAAATGAACTGTTCGTAAACGAATATATGTAGGACCCAGTGTCGAAGGTTGTTGATTGGATGAGAATATTTAACACTAATTAGGAATATATGATGGTCCATAATTGGGCCAATCAACAACCTTCAACACTGGATCCTACATATGTTCGTTTACGAATAGTTCGTTTCTGTGACACCCCCACATCCGGTATCTTAATTTTTACAGGATTTGGTGTTCACTGTTCCAATATCATACAACTATCTACCCATAAATAATGAAATTCATTTATTAGATAAATAAATCATCATCTTACATCATCTGAAATAAAAATACATCATAAATCCCAGGTTATACTTAACCTTAAATCTCTTTTGCGGAAACGTAAATAAATAAGTCTTAAATCATCACACATAAATCTTAAACTTTAACATTATTCATGACAACACAAATCTTCATCACTTGTTAGCTTTTCCTTTGCCCTTGCTACTAGAAGGTACATCACTTCGTTCATTATTAGCTGCAATGTTATTATGCAAGAGTGAGCACGGATGCCCGCAAGTATAAAAATATGACAGAATAATAACATGCGAGTGAAAGAATTATGAATAACAGAAAGCTCAACATTTGAATCAAGAATATTAACCAAGAGTCAAATTACTTCTCAACTTTTGAATCAAGAATATTAATCAAGAGTTACTTCTCAACTTTTGAATCAAGAATATTAATCGAGAGTCAAATTACTTCTGAGGGTCATTAAGACCTTGAACCGAGTCTTAGGTTGTCAAGTATATTAACCTTTCCAACCTTTAACAGTCACAAGACTATAGACTTTACTTCTCGTACTTAGGGAGATCAGCCCTTCGTACTGATACTGTGCACATTATCTTAACGCTTAAAGCATCTTCATTAATCCCCTACATTAGGGTTGTTCATCTCAATTTGACATCAGAATCCGTACCAAATAAAGTTGGTTTGGATAATTCAATAAATGATATTCATCTTGAATATTAACTTCTCAAGGTATACAATCGAATAAGTATTGTACACTTAAATGATACTTTTAAAAGAATCATGGCATCTCATGTGAAATTCTAAACTTGGATATTCAAGAGTAAGAACTTTTTTCAACAATAGTAATTAAGCATAGCAATTGCTTAATTAAAAGAGCTAAGTTTAGGAAACTTGCCAAACAATAATAATAAGTTAGGGATAGAAAACTTGCTCAAATATAAAGATTTGAGTTTAGGAAACTTGCCTCGTGCGCAAGCTACAATTATTACTCACTTCTTTAATTACTCTTACCTATCAATACATTCACAATATCAATTAATCACAAGTTCGATATGATTATTGATTTACAATAGTATTCTTCAAACTCATTATTAGGTTTTCAAATAATGGTTTACGTTGATTAATTAACTTGTTAATTAATCACGTAACTTAAGTTATTAACTTGTATTAATAACTCATTACATACATAACATGTCTTCATGTTAATTAGATTTAAAATAATGTCTTAATGTTTATAACACATTATTTAACCTTTATAAATAATAGTTTAAGTCACGTAATTAATTTATTAATTAATCACATAACATAAATTATTAAACTCATTTCAACATTTGATCATATTTATACAACATGTGTTCATGTTCATTAGACTCAAAACACATTTCACAAATTTTCAACACTTAGCAATTTTTTTTCAAAAATTCAGGCCTGGCGCGGCCGCGCGCCGTTTAGCCTTGCACCCGGCGCGGCTGCGTTTTTCCAAAATTTCCAGTTCGCGAAGAACACTGAAATTCGGCCATTTTCTCCAATTTTACCCTAATACACTGATTTATAGTGTTACCCATGAAGTATAAACTTCACAAGAACATTATATATCACTTATAACATGTTCTTAATCATTTCAAGTCATATAATTACATAATTTAAAACCATCAGTTTCACTGTTCTTCATAAATTTTATAAAATTTAATGAAAAACATAAAATCTAACATTACGGATTCGTTACTATATCGAATCCGTTCATTTTAATTCCATTCTCTTTGTTTAAACATATACACTTATAATCAAACGTCAATTTTAATCAAAACATATGATTACAACATGTATTTCACCCATATGGGTTATTAACCCATATTCAACACTCTGTATTTTTGAAAAATCCAACTCTTAACAAAATTTCTTGGTGTGATCAGTGTAAATCATACCTACATGATTCTACACATAATATCAACATATATGTTTACATATATAAACATTTATTGGTTTAATTTTTCAAAATAATTATTAACAGAGAAAATTTGAACATATATTTAAATAAACTCTGTGATTTCTAAAAACCCAATTAAGGCCATCTTAAATAAAATTGATCCTTTTAAATCATGATTATATATTATAAAACACGTTATCATCACATACCCATATAGATAAAATTATATTGTAACCCAATTGGGAAACCCAATTTCACAGAAAACTTAAAAGTACGTATTTAAGAAATCTTAATTTTGAAAACTTAAAAGAAGAATTACCCTTTAGTAGTGAAGATAAATCAAAGTTAATAACACAATGATCTCTCAATTCTTCCTTTTTCAATTTCTCCCAATCTCTTCCTCTTTTTCTCTCTGAATTTTTTCTGATATTTCTAAGTGTTTCTCTGATAATGGATTAGAAAAACAACGTATACGTATTATAAATATTACCGTTGTAGACTAACTCCTCCTAAGGCCTTGTTTGGCTTGTTCCCTTATTCTTTTTCCATTTATTTTAATTAACTAGTTTACTATATAGTTAATTGTCACCTTACTTATTGATTAATTAATTTTATTTAAATTAATTAAATAAAATAAGATAATTCACATTAAATCACATTGTCACATAATTAATATTTTTATTTATTAATTATGTCAATTCATTAATTCATTAATTAATTATTAAATTAACAAAAGTAACATATGCTTATTTAATTAATTCAATTAATCAAATAAACTCAATTAAATATATTCTTTGAACAATTACATTACTCCATATTAATTTAATTAATGTCACACATATAATTAAATTAATCTACCACAAATTCATGAATTAATTATTTAATTCAATAATTAAATCATTAAAAATATTTATTTATCTCTATAAATATTCAAATAACTTTACAAATTTCTCGTTCGTCATAGTTTCAGAGCCTTATCGATATATATATATATATATATATATATATATATATATATATATATGAAACCATCAGTGACAACCGGTTGCTAAGTGTATTGTTCAGCAACCAAGTTTACATCCGTTGATTAGATGAATGAAAGATAATGATTAAAAGTTTTTCCCCCTGCCACTACAGGCTGTAGCGGCATGCACTTATGTCCAAAAAATGTTCGGCTAATTACTGTGTTGCCCCTCTATATATCCAAGCCGGTTCTATATATATTTATCTTCCTCCTGCCGCATGAGCCTCTCACGGCAGGGCAATTCTTTGCGCTACTTTATGACTATTATGACACTTTACTTGTCATAATGAATAATAACTACTTGTCATAATGACGCGAAATTTTTTGTAGGCTGAAATTTAACCTTTATGCCGCTACAGGCTGTAGCGGCAGCTATCATTTTTATTAAATCTCTTGCTTGCTTCCTCTGTTGTTGAATTATCTCTCCAACATTTGTTTTCCCAGATCTCAGATAGCGGATTGCTTTTTCTCTATATTTTTTCCCTTTGTTTCAGATTTATTTTTTTTCGTTTGATGTTGTTGTCCACTTTTTCTCTCAAGTTTAAGTTGAAATTCTGATCTGACGATTCTTCTCTCTTATTTCAGAATGGCACACAACATACATGATCATAAAAGGTTTGTATCTAGTTCTTCAGATTCTGTTGCTAGTTTAGATTGTGAAAATACATCTAAGTTTGTAAGTGAAGTTGAAAGTAGTAAGTCTGAAATGGTGCCATACGTTGGTCAATTATTTTCTAAGTTGGAAGAAGTTGAATTTTTTTTACAGATCGTATACTCAAAAAAATTGTTTTGAGATTAGAATTGCAACTAGTCATAAACATGCTGGTACTAATGATATGTCGTCTAGGTTGTATGTTTGTAAAAAAGCCGGTACACCAACTTCTGTGAAGAGTTTACCTGATGATGAAGATGGTAGTAATAAAATAACTAGACAACGAGACTCTATAGGACACATATTATGCAAAGCTAGAATATATGTTGTTCATAATAAGAAAGAAGACAACTGGCGTATTTCTACCATTGAATTAGAGCACAATCATCACCTAGTAACCTCTACCAAGGTAGATTTAATTGAGACACATAGAAATATTACTCCGGTTGCCAGAAAGTTAATTGACCCTTTAAATAAGTCTGGTATTGAACCTAGTAGGATGATGAATGTTTTGAGCACAATGGGTGGTGGGTTGCAAAATGTCCCGTTTTCTAATGTTAATGTTCAGAATGTGGTGAGAGATTTAAGGCGGGATTCTGCAGATGAAAATGATGCACAAACTGCTGTAAATTTTTTGAAGAAACTTGGATCCAGAAGTTCGAGTAAATGTTTTTATCGTATCAAACCAGATGAAACAAATCGCATAGCATGCATTTTATGGGTTGACGCCTGATCAAGGTTTATGTATCAATGTTTCGGAGATGTTGTGACATTTGACAGTACGTACAGGACAAATAAGTATGACATGCCATTTGTTCCTTTTACCGGGGTCAACCACCATTTTCAATCTATATTGTTTGGATTTGCATTGTTAAGGGATGAGACAGAGGACACTTTCGTTTGGGTATTAGAGACATGGCTCGAAGCCATGGACTACAAGACACCTGTAACCATCATCACTGACCAAGACAAAGCCATGAGTAATGCTATTGCTAAGGTACTCCCTTATACTCATCACTTATTGTGTTCCTGGCATATTAACAACAAATTTCCTGAGAAATTGCATCATGTTTATTTTGAGCACCCATCCTTCAAAGACCATTTTAACAATTGTGTGTATAATAATGTCCATCGGGGAGTTTGAAGAGCGTTGACAGATTCTGGTGAGGAATTATGAGTTGTATAATAATGAGTGGATTAGAAGTTTGTATGATGTACGAGAGAAATGGATTCCCGCGTATACAAAGAGATATTTTGCAGCGGGAATGCCAACCACTGGAAGAAGCGAGAGTATGAACCATTTTTTTGATGAATTTGTCAATGCTTCAACGGGCATGAAAGAATTTGTAGTGCAGAGTCAGAAGGCTATAGAAAAATAATTTATCAGAGAGAGGAAGACCGACTACATAACAAAACATCAGAAAAGGAATATGGTGCTTGGGTCATCTTTGGAAGTGCATTCTGCGCAGGTGTACACAAAAGAGATGTTTAGACGTTTTCAACGTCAAATCGTCGATTCCATGAAGTACAATGTTTGTAAAGTTAGTGAGTGTGACCTTGAAACAAAGGTGTATGCAGTATAAGGCAGATGCAACTGAAAATGATGGAAGATATAAAGAAATCGTCAACAATCGTCAGCTGGGCTCGGTAACATGTAATTATCAATTATTTTCTCATTCTGGTGAATTATGCAGGCACATCTTGAGATATTTCTTATCTAAGAGTATTTCCCAAATTTTGAGCAATATGATTCTTCCTCGGTGGACAAGAAACGCGAACAAAATCGATGTTGAAGAATTACTCTTTAGCCCAACAACTACTGACTTTGAACAAGATAATGCGTTTTAATCATTTGATGCTGGATTGCCAGGAGTTAGCCAGCAAAGCTGCTTGCTCAGCTCGAGGTTACAAAATTGTCCTGAAGTTGAATGCACGAGGAAAAATGTTAGTTGACCAGTATGATCCGGATGAGACTCTTACTGAATTGGCTGACGATGACATTGATCACACTGTCGGAGATACACCTCAGGCTATGGGTTATGATAATGGCGATGAAGATGCTCAGGAAGAAGCAGACGAAGATGAGTTTTTGCCATCAGTTATTTCTCAAACAAAGGGCCGCAAAAAACAATCTAGATTGAAGAGCACACTCGAGAAAATTATGGGTTCTAAATCTCATCGAAAATGTGCAATTTGTGGCTTTGAAACTGACCATGATAAGCGCAATCATTATCGAGTGTTAGGAATTCCTGAGCCAAAAAAATAGCCTAACAGTTGTATTATTATGCTATGTTTGTATTTAGGCCCAGCTGTATTATTATGCTATGTTTTTATTGATGCTCAGTTGTATTATTATGCTATGTTTTATTTATGCCCAGCTGTATTATTATGCTCAGTTGTAGTAATATATTATTAATTCTTGTAATTTTCTTATATTAATTATAACTTTTTAAAATAAACAGTGTAGCGCTAATAAAGCACAAGCAAACTGTATCGAAATATCAACATAAGTACAAGAATGGTATAAACATAAGTCTAAACATAAAAACATAATCAGTATATGAATGGTATGAACTAAAACATAAATCTAAACATCATCCGCTGGAAGAAGTCTAGGTTGACATCTAAAGAGTTCCCAAGCGATTCGGTATCGAAATACCGTTAAATCTTCTAAGGACCATTTTTCTTTGGGAATATTTACACTACTCCTGACAAAGTAGTCAACATATTTGCAGACTAAAATACCATAATTTGTCATGTTTTGCTGCACAGGTATGGTCTTTGGTATAAGCACGCGCAGATCCTTAGTTGGCCACTCGCGCTGCGAATCACCAATTCGCAAACAAACTGGTATCAATTTGACCTGCGAATGTGGAAAATATTATTTATGGATGAAAATTGTATAACAGATATAAAAGTACAATACTAATCATATTACATATACATAACGCAACTTCAACAAATTCTGTATACATTTGCTGGATCGTCATATACGGGGTATCATTGTAGAGAGGGTCAAAGATGGTGACTGCCCTATTCGGGCACCGAGAATACAAACAAGATAAAATGATGGGTATCTTGAGTACACAATGGCAGAAATATAGACGTGCATTCGTGTAAAGACGGACCCACATCTGGGAAGACATAAGGGCAAAAACTCTATGCCCCATTCGCTTGGCTGGGGGGCAGAAAGCTCTTGCCAAGATGCATGAAGAGTGATTCCATGAAAGAAAATCTTGCCCACATTCTAATTCCCCGAGTCCTATAGTACTCCTCTCTATCTCGCAGTAATAACATATATGCGTCCACGGAGTGCTCGAAAATCCAAGTGTTAGGCCTTAAGGCCATGAATGCGTTCTGTTGCAACGTATACAAGTGTTGCGGATGTGTGACAGGAAATATAGATGGATCACACGTTGCATTCCCAAAAAAATGGTTATTTATAAACTCTACCTTGTGTTCCCTAAGTATTTTTGTGGGGCACTTTTTCCTTCCATAAAAGCTATGCCCTTTTGCTAGGTCTTGTACCTGAAACAAACAAAAAAAACAATTACTAAAATTAATATTTTTAAAACCTAAAAATAAGAGGGAATTGTATAACATGAGAATAATAGTACCTGTTTACCCGCTTTCTCTATATATAAAGACAGAAAAGCCTGTGTGGTGGGGATGTACCCTTCCGCTATATCTTGTACCTGAAAAACATTAATAAAAGCAAAGCATAACAGCGTTAGTTAAGATTTATAAAACATAAAATTAAGAGTAAATAAAAATAATAACATTATAATAATAGTACCTGTAGTTCCGCCTGCTCTATGAAACCAGACTCGAATGAGTAGGAGGGAACATAAGTCTGGGTGATGGGGATGTACCCTTCGGCTATATCTTGTACCTGAAAGATAATAATAATAATAATCATTGAAATAATAAATATCATGCTAATTACTATTATTAATAATTAATATGACCACAGTAAGTACCTGAACTTTCATCTTTTCTGTGAAGTCAGACTCGAATAAGTAGGAGGGAACATAAGCCTGGGTGGTGGGGATGTAACTCTCTTGTACCGCAGCATTACTTGGCTCCTCTCGGTCTTGGTTCCTTTGGTAGAATGGAGAATGAGATCCTTCACCATTGAGCCCCCTCTGCTGAGTTTCATTGTTCCCTCTAACTTCAGAGTTGTATACACTGTAACAGTGGTCCCACACCTGTTTTTCAACGACATAGTCTGGAGGCATCTCAATAAAAGCAAAGCACTTATCAAGTAAGGACTTTGCACTCTCAACCTATCATGTAAGATGAACACAATATTAGTATTAGTAAACAAGATAGGATGTATAAATGTAATAATGCATAAATTAATGGACGACACAGAAGTTAAAATATGCAAATGTTAAGTGTACTATGTGTATAAGATAATGCTGCTGGCTATAAATAGTCCGGGGCTCTTAAGTAAGGTCTGGGTCTCCTTCCCGTCTAGGGCGATGCAGTTTTCTATGTCTAATTTTTTTATACCAATCCATGCATGTATCAAGTTTCACATAGTTATTAATCTCGTATTGCTGTCCCTTAAGATGTTCCGTGTAAGCCTCCCAATGCGCGATGTTCTGTCGCCTCAAGGCCATGCAATCAACGACGACAAATCTATTTTCTTTGTCCTTTCTCAGAGCGTCGTGATTTTCTGCCGGAGATGGTATACCTTGTAGGAACCCATACTGTCTTATCACCCTGTCTAGCATTTGGTATTCTACAATATCAAAATGGATCAAAAGGATTCTACCAGATCCTAACAACCTTCCTTCAAAATTAAATCCATTCATATTGTCATCCCACCTCATGTAAGGGCGCCAAACTACTTGCCATTCAGGCTGGACATCTAACTCCCCTCAATAAAATGTCAAATGATGATGGGGATTGTGTCGTCTATTAGGGTAACTGTGATTTTCTGAGTATGCCCACGCTAGGGCCCTAGGTAACCATAACTGTGATTGAGGCCTTCCAAATTTTATACGCTCGTATGCCCAAAGTTGTACAAGTGTGACACATCCATTCATATATTTCACTCCTTTTCTAGTGGCAGTATATAAAGACCTATACAAATACCCTAACACAACTGCACCCTAAGAATATGTTACACAATTTTTAGCTGTCGATAATAAAATACATATACTTGGGATGAACAAAATTTTTATTCCTAGTGGGGAACAATATTGCCCCACACAACCAAAGAATGTAGGCCTTTGTGTATCGACCAACAATTTCCTTGCTTGCTTTAGGCGGACAATTATTAAAATGCTCCTACAACCACAATATTGAAATAAAGTCGCGTTTTTTTGATTCCTGATATTCAACAGCTACTTCACTACCAGAACATTCTTTAAAATGAGCCAGTGGAGTGTCAAATAATGAACAAGTTAAGAGCTTTCCAACCACCGGCAACCCAAGAATGAAGTGTACATCCTCTAAAGTTATTGTAATTTCCCCACAATTTAGATGAAAACTATTGGTCTCCGACCGCCATCGCTTCACCAAGGCAGAGATGAGCCCAATATCAGTCTGTGGTACAACTGCTGGATAGTTAAAAACCCCAAATCCACATTTTTTAAGAAGAGTTTTTTGATCGTTTGTTAATATCCATTGATCGTATTTTTTTTCTTTAGTTAATTGACTTGTGAGTAGTCTTCCCCTGTCTTTCCCGTCAAATACACACCTGACACATGATTTTGTTGGTCGTAAGGAACACTTGGGTCAATTGGTCCATAATTCCAACTGTCCATTTAGTACCTAACAAAATAACATAAAAATTTTCATATTATTTAATAACTATGTAACACAATTATATCCCATTAATCAGAATAATGTCCCAAACATAATTCACGAATATATATTTTATAATTATTTAAATGATTTTTTTTTAAATTTTCATAATCATTAATTTTTATTAGGAATAATACATCATTACATGCATATAATGTCCCAAACACAATTCAAAATTTTCAGTTAATATATTTGCAACTCCCTTCCAATTATTAGGCACAACAATTTCACAAATTCATGAAGATAAAATAATGCACAACATTAAAATAATAACATTTTCATCACATAATAATATATTTACCCAAACACATAACTCACTATATTTTGTCAAAATAAACATTCATAATAAAACAAAACTCCATTACAATATATTATTCAAAACTATTTAATAATAAGTCAATAATCATAATAACTATTTCACCACATAATTATATAATTGCTCAAACACATAAATTATAAAAATTTTCAAAAATTCACATGCATATATGTAAACATAGTAATGGTTGATAATTTCCCCTAAAAGTTTAAACTTCTATTTTATCATAAATATATTTTTACAAAACAATTATAATATTTATATATTTATTTATTTAAAATTGAAAAAATAAATCTTACAAAATTGATACTTGAAGTTGAAAACTTGTAGGGAATCGGATGCAAATCTCTTATTCTTTCTTTCTATTTCCTCTCTTTTGTTGCTTGAATGGAAGTTGAATATGAGTGAGCGACAAGGGTTATTATGCTATGAGTGAGCGACAGAGGAGGAGGAAGGAAAATGAGATAGAGTGAACAAAGAACACAAATAATACATAAAGGAGGAGAAGAGGGGAGAGGGCTTCGGTCAAAGGCTGTCGCCTGTCATTGTCGCAGTCAGTCAGCAGGCGCAGGTCCCAGCACAGCAACAGCAAGTCAGTACAGCAGCAGGCGTGGGACCCTGCCGCATGAGCCTTTCTCAACAGCATCTCACAAAAATGGTTTTGATGTGGGATATATGAAGGGGCAGAACAGTAAATAGCCAGACCATTTTTGGACTCATGTGCCTGCCGTTACTAGGGGTGTGCATCTTAACTGGTAGTTTTGGTTTTTTGGCGAACCGGACAGGTCCGAACCGGCCGGTTCGGTATAAATATGAACCGGCTCGGTACCGGTAAAATTAACCGGTATATACCGGCTAAACGATTTTGGCTTCGGGACGGGACTTGAATGGTTCGGTATTAACCGAACCGGACCGGTTATACCGGTTACTTAATATAATTTAATACTTTTATTTTATTTACTTACTTTTTTCGTCTTTATTCATTCATTTCAGACTTCATTCACGACATTTCCAAATTAGATCTAGGGTTCAGTCCACTTCTACTGCTCTGCTCGTCGCTTTTGCCTGTCGCCTGTCTCTGATTCTCTCTGGCCATCGATAATTTTCTCTTCTACTGCTCTGCTCGTCGCTCGGCCATCCGATTGTATTTCTTAGGTAATTTTTCTAATTTGTCTATGTGGGTGTTTAGGGTTAGGGTTGTTTTGATTTAGTTTATTTTAATTTCTCTATTTATGTGTGTTATGTCTACTTATGAGTTATTACTCTATTTAAGTGTAGTTGTTCATCTCTGTTTTGTTTTCTCATAGCAACTGGCTTATAATTACGTTCCATATGTCGCTGCACTCTATTTATATATAAAGAGCTCTCCTCTGTACAATTCTACAATATAATTAACATCTTTGTCTCTTTTCTTCATCTCTCACAGCATCTTAGTCTCTAGATTCCTATCTCCTTCTGTTAGTTTTTCTATAATTGACAGAATCCACAAATTACAATATGAATGAATGGATTCATGAGTTAGTTTTTCTATTATGACACTTCTGTTATAAGTTATGACATGAGATATATAGGAGAATTACTATATTTGCTTAGGCTCTTGTATATGTTTAATTGATTTTTCATTCTACATTATCATATATGTCAAACTCTAAAGTGTGAGACTAGGAGTGGTCTGGTATAATTGCTGGGTCTTGTCACTTGTGTGTTGAGAATTTTGCAGACTGATTTTGTGTAGTATGAAAAAGTTGCAACTGTTTTGTACATATTCATTTAGTGTCTAAAATAATTTGTTTTTGTTTTTATGTACAGTTTGATAGAAAACATAGATAATGAGCAACCAATACCATCCGATGAAAATCCAATCCAAGTCCCAAGTAATGGAGGAGACAATGGAGGAGGCGAGACTGCCGAGACACGCGAAAATGAAGTTGAAGAGATCGAGCAAATAACCGGTAAGACTCATGCTGCTAGTCTACTACTATAATTTGCCTGTTGGACCTTTGGAGGTCTGCTGTTACTTGTTTGTTAGTTTGTTATTACTGGGCTACTGGCCATTGGGTTGTTGACTTGCTGCTCTTTTATCTCGAATTCTTGACACTCTTTCTTTCATGTCAAGTTTTAATATTGGATTATAGTTGTGTAATGAAATCATGGACTTATGGATCAGTTGAATGTTCATGTAATATTGTAATCTGCTAGTAGTTGAATACTTGAATGTGCTTGGAAACTGGAATACTTGATATTTATTCATGTAATCTGCTAGTAGTTATGTAATCTGCTAGTATTTGTTCATCAGTTCATGTAATCTGCTAGTATTTGACATTTGTTACATTTTGGAACAGATTAGTTGAACTTGAATGTGTGTTTGTAATTTAGGATTTTTTAAAACTTTTCATGAAAGCAGGTGAAAAAAAATTGGTACAGAATTAGGTACAAACCGGTACCGAACCGGTTCTGTACCGGCTTATCGGTTCGGTAAATCGGTTCAACCGGTATCCAGTTTCGACCGGTTTTGGTATTCGGTTAGGTTCGGGCCGGTTCGGTTCGATTAATTACCGGTGAACAGTCCTAGCCGCTACAACCTGTAGCGGCAGGGGGGAAAATTTTTAATTCGAGCCTTTCAGTCATCTGATCAACGGATGTGACCTTGGTTTCTAAAACAGTACCCTTGGCAACCGGTTGCCACGGATGATTTCCCTATATATATATATATACACACACTAATACATTACTATTTTGTGATTGCTCAAAAAATGCATCACAAATTATTTTCTTTTGTGATTGTTTTTAAAAACCGTCACAAAGTTTGGTCACGTATTCTTATTTTTCTAGTAATCATCAATGCACAATATTTGAAGATAATTCTATTTTGTTAGAAATAGAATGGAAAAACACTTAGTAATTTATATATGTTTTTCTAACTATTCCAAATCCTTGTATATTCTTGCTCCTTGCTCTACTGTAAAGTATGATGAGAATAAATTTGGATTGCTTGTAAAATTAATATTTTACATCATTTAATAATTACATGCTATGTAGTGAAATTATGAGAAAATTAAGGGATTTGAAATTCAATATAATTAATTAAATAGTTTTACAGTGATAAATAATAAGTTAATACAATTTAAATTTTATAATTTTCACTTAAATTCTTCACGTGACATGTTGTTATATATTGGATGGTGTAAAACACTAATTTATTCTCAAATATGATATAATTTATTTTTTTTGATCGGCAAAATTAAAATTTCATTAAAAAACTTGGAATTACATCAAGTGACAATTCCAAGAGGTTTGGAAAGGGCCACAATTGAAATACAATACATAAATCTAAAAAAAAAAGTTATCAGAACATAAAAGTCATTCCAGAAATATTGAGGCTCACCCTTGCATATTATTCCAGCCAAAACCTAGACTAATTAAATAACAACAATTATGAATACTCGACCTCAATCCAAATCTCCGAAAAGAACTACTAATCTGAAATTTTAATTCGACTATCTCAACCATAGGAGTAAAGAGCTCTCTATTATTAATCAACCATATGCATGTAATTTTTGATGACTCCGTTCCTTCCGTAAAAACTCTTTAGAATCCATGCAGACATCCAAATTCCTAAACTACCAATTGCTAAAAATTGAAAGCAGTCAACTTAATCGGACGTCCACATTATATGACTGATTAATTACACTTGGTCTCCTGTAAACATACATACAACCTGCAAATCATACTTGTTAATCACTTTTCTCAACTCTGGAAACACTTCCTTCTCTTTATTTTCCCTAATATTCCAAAATAGAATCGATATATTTACACTCACTCCAAACTCAATATTGATCTAACATTGCTTCTATCCTCTTTTTCGCCTTTTTTTCCGGTTCGTTATTCCTTCCAAAAATGTCAAGTTCTCATTTGCTTCAAAATATATATAAGATCGTTATTGACTTTGTGAAATCAATTTAAGAGTTTGTAAAACTTAAACTGTCATTAATTTTTTAATTTTAGTCAATAAATGCATGAGTTTCACAATCAGGCATATGATTTTTCACAACTATACGACCCCCAAACATACACACCCACAAGAATGGGAAAAAACCTAAAGTTATATAATGAAAGGACATAATTTAAATAGTACCATCTTGTAATTTATGTAATCACTTTATTTAATATCACAATAAACCACCTAGTGATAGTTGTTTTATTTATAATATGGTAATAACAACCACCTAGTGGTAGTTGATTTATTTATATATCGTGCTAATAACAACCATCAACTAGTATATAGTTTCTTGATCAACTGTTCATTGGAAGATTACTGATCGTTCATTTAGGCATTGGTGGGACTAATGTGAACACCATAGATAACTAAACCTTTCTTCATAGTCACGTTTTCACTCCCGTCAAGAGTAAATCTGATATCTCCAGAGTCAAACTTATTGAAGAATTCCCCAGCTTTGAGCGAAAATGGTGTGTTCCTCGGATAATTCATCAACCCATATCCGTTCACTTGCGAGGATCCATTCGGAAGAGTAAGTGTAAGACTCACCGGACTTTCTATGTTAAAGTTGTCTTTCAGCAGCACCACAAAAGACACCTCGTAAGATAAATTTTCAAGCTTTTCTGTCGGATAGTTTCCGTCAACATGTAGGACGCAGCTACCAATTAATTCAGCACTTGAATCACTGTAAAAAAAATGATAGTAGAATTAAAGTCAGAAACTTTTGATATAGGGAGCTTAAATTCATTAGGTGATTTTATTGATTTATTTTTTTTGCTGGAACATTTTTAATGTGAGCCCTTCTATCTAACTAGACTTAAATAAAATTTCTATAGTCCTTTTATCACTTTAATTTAATGACATAGTTGCTTATATATCCCTATTTTTAACTGAATAAAATTCAGGTGTTTAAACATAAATCTTGACCTTTGACGTCAATTAAGTTAACTAAACCCCTTATTTCTACTTACGCAATCTTCCAGCCTTGAGGGTTGGCGTATGTGAGTTTTCCGGCACTTACATAAGCGCCAGAATTCTGAATAAGACAAGAAAAAAAAAATTAATATTATCCATTACAATATCAGACAGATGCAATTAATCTTAAATTTTTTTTAACTGTCTGCAACAATATGGTACAAAATTTTAAAAATCGCAAAGGTGTAAGATGGTCTAAATTTTGCAAAAAAATCTCACTTGCAAAATTTACAAATTTTAAGGATTATTTTTGTTCTATAGCCAACTTTAGCTATATATAATGATGTTTGCTTACAATTTCAGTAGACTTACCTTCCGGCCCGTGCCGTCGTTTTGGAGCAACTCCATTTCCTTGGCTTGAGACAACAATGCCTTGAGGTCAACCTCATTATGCCTCACTACTTGAGCCATCTCCTCGATCGATCGATTACTATCCTTTAGTTCTGCTATATATATATATGTATTTTCTGTTTTTGTTCTTGATGTATATGATCTTTCTTCCAAAGGCTAGCCTCTATTTATACATGGCACAAACAGAGGGTACTGCGATTATTATATTCCATAATATCCTATCTTCAAATATTCCTTCCCTTTTCACAGTAGGGATCCGATCCTGATAAGTTTAACATCATCATCATCACCGCCAAGGATATAGAGAAGCAGATTCTGTTTAATAATTTTGTTGGAATAATTCTTTTCCATTTCTCAGTTCAATAATTCTTAAGCTCACATTTATATATATATATATATATATATATATATATATATATATATATATATATATATATATATATATACGGTCTGGATTTTAAGTTCACCCTTTATCCAACATACCTTGCTCACTCACTTTTAGCGATGGACCGGGCAACGGTTCGGTCCGTTGCTATATATACATCCGTCGTCTATCGCCCGGTCCGTCGCTAAAGGGGGTAATTAAGGTATGTTGGATAAAGGGCAAGCTTAAGATCCGGACCGTATTCTCTCAATTTCTTAATATTTCAAGTTTTTAGTTATAAAACTCGGAAGGACTATTTGTACTCACAGTTGATTATAGTGGAAATTTAGGAGTTCGGCCCGTGATTTTTACCTCTTAGTTTGAGAGGGTTTTCCAGGTAAGATTTGGTGTCTTGTGTTTGATTTATTTTTGTGCTATTATTTTCTGGTTTATTTAATTTTTTCAAAGACGGTTAAAATCAGAGGAGTTTTCCAACAAAGTGGTATCAAAGTAAGGTTCTTTGCGCGGTTGGTTTTTGATAAATTAAATGGATGAATCAAGTGGCGCCATGATTAAATTGACATCATCTAATTTTTTGATATGGAAATCTAGAATGAAAGACATCCTTTACTGCAAGGATTTGTATGATCCACTAGAGCATAAGGGGGGGGGGGGGGGGGGGAGAAAGCTAGTGGACAAGACTGAGGCTGATTGGAAAAAGATGAATAGAAAGACGATCGGTCACATCAGACAGTGAATCGATCAAACTGTGTTACTCTACCATGTTTCGCAGGAAACGAATGCTTATACACTTTGGACTACATTAGAGTCCATGTACGAGAAGTAGAATGCTCAGAATAAAACCTTTGTGATTCGAAAGATTGTGAACCTGAAGTATAAAGATGGTAGCAGTGTATCCGAGCATATGAGTGAGTTTCAGGGATTGGTGAACCAGTTGTATACCATGAAGTTGAATCTTGAGGACGAGATTTAGGCATTGTTTCTTCTCAGTTCATTGCCTAACAGTTGGGAAACTTTGGTTGTGTCATTAAGTAATTCAGCTCCGGAAAGAAAGATAACGATACAAATGGTCAAGGATAACATACACAACGAGGAAACAAGACGAAAGGAGCAGGGTTTGAATTTTGGGACACAAGCACTTGTGGCAGAGAACAGGGGTAGAAGTAACTTAAGGGGATCTCACAAGGGAAACATTAATCGCAGTAAAAGTAAAAATTCCAGAAATCATAGGAGCAATTTAAAGACCAGAGAAGGTGTTACATACAGGTGTTTTCACTGCAACAAGGAAGGTCACTTCAAAAGAAACTGCAAGATCTGGTTAGAGAAGCAGAAATCTTGTGAGCAAGGGAAGGTTGAGGAGAAGAATACTGCAGCTACAGTTATTGAGGATGTTGTGCTTCTTTCGTTTGGGGAAGAAGAATGTTTACATGTTGTTGATCAGAATATTGATTGGGTTATTGATACAGGTGCTTCGTATCACGCTACTCCCAAGAGAGAATTCTTCACGACGTACAAAGCTGGAGACTTTGGGTTTGTGAGGATGGGTAACACTGATCAGTCCAAGATTATTAGAATATGTGATGTTTGTATACATACAGATATATGTGGCACTATTACTTTGAGGGATGTTAGATATGTTCCAGATTTGCGCTTCAACTTGATTTTTGGTATGGTCTTGGATAGGGAAGGCTATGAGAATCACTTCGGCAGCGAAAAGTGGAAGCTTACCAAGGGTACTATGGTAGTCGCTAGAGGTACTAGCTTGTTGCTCATTATACAGAACTCATGTGAAGGTGTGTTCTAGCGAGTTGAATGCAATTGAAGATGAATCTTCACCGAATCTATGGCTTAAAAGGATTGGGCACATAAGTGAGAAAGGATTGCAGATGTTAGCAAAGAGGTCCCTCATTCCTTTTGCTAACGGTACTGTACTAAACCCTTGTGATTATTGTTTGTTTGGTAAGCAGAATAGAGTTTCTTTTAGTAGCTCCTCTAAAAGAAAATCTAAGTTACTTGAGAGAGTATATTCTGATGTATGTGGTCCCATTGAGGTTGAGTCATTGGGTGACAATAGATATTTTGTTACTTTTATTGATGATGTTTCACGTAAGGTGTGGGTGTTTTTGTTGAAAATAAAAGACTAGGTATTCCAGCATTTTTAGAGTTTCCATGCTATGGTTAAAAGAGAGACTGCAAAATTATTGAAGTGTCTTCGCAGTGACAACGGAGGGGAATACACTTCAAATGAGTTTGCAGCATATTGTGTGAAACACGGTATTCGACATGAGCAGACAGTTCCTGGCACTCCACAGCTAATGGTGTGACTGAGAGAATGTACCGCATTATTATTGAGCAAGTCTGATGCTTGTTGAGAATGGCTAAGCTGCCTAAGTCATTCTGGAGTGAAGCTGTTCGTACCGCTTGTTACCTGATTAATAGATCTCCATCAGCACCGTTAGACTTTTAGATTCCAGAGAAGATTTGGAGTGGTAAGGATGTGTCCTATTCTTATTTGAGGGTACGTATTTGGGTGCAAGGCTTTTACACATATCCCCAAGGAACAAAGATCGAAGCTTGATGACAAATCTACTCCATGTGTGTTTGTTAGCTATGGAGATGCAGAGTTTGGGTACAGGTTATGGGATCCAGTTCAGAGAAAATTATTTAGAAGCAGAGACGTGGTGTTTCATGAGCACCAGAATTATGAGGATTTTGATAATGTTACACAACCCAGAGATAATAAAGTTCCAGACCTCAGCGGAGTTCTTTCGCCATTACAGAATGCCATAATTGGAGAAGGAGGTCAGAATGAAAACGTGACTGATAAAGATTTGCACGATGGTGATGGGTCAGATGCAGAGAGTGTTGAGAGCAGGGGGAGCAGCCCCCTCAACTTGATATTGAAGAACCTCAGCTAAGAATATCTACGAGAGAACATGTGCCATCAGTCAGGTATCCTTCGTCTGAATATCTTTTAGTTGCTGAGGAAGGAGAGCCAGAAAATTTTCAGGAAGTTAAGACTCATAAAGAGAAGAACAATTGGCTGAGAGAACTATGCGGGATGAGATGGATTCGTTGCACAAGAATCATACTTATGAGCTGACTACACTTCTGAAGGGCAGGAAAGCATTGAAGAATAAATGGGTGTTCAAGCTGAAAAAGGATGGTGAAAAATTAGTAAAGTACAAGGCTCGGTTGGTGGTCAAGGATTTTGCTCAAAAGCAAGGTATTGACTTCGACGAGATTTTTTCTCCAGCTGTGAAGATGACCAGCTTTATTCGAGCAGTGTTGGGATTAGTAGCTAGTATGGATCTTGAGCTTGAGCAACTAGATGCGAAAACTGCATTCCTTCATGGTGATTTGAAGGAGGAAATCTACATGGAGCAGCCAGAGGGATTTGAAGTTAAAGGAAAAGAGCACTTGGTTTGCAGGTTGAAAAAAAGTTTGTACAGCCTAAAACAAGCCTCAAGGCAGTGGTACATGAAATTTGATTCATTCATAATGGATCAAGGTTAATGCAGAACAATTGCAGATCATTGTGTGTATGTTAAAAAGTTCCCAGATGATAACTTCGTTATTTTGTTTTTATATGTAGATGATATCACTATAAGAAATCACACATTTTATGACGAATGTTTTTGCCACGCACAATATTTTGTCACAATTTGTTAATTAATAATTACGAAATTCATAATCGTCACTAAAACTTTTGCTTTTGTGACGACCTTTAATTTTGTTACTATTAATCATTTATATCGTCACTAATTTACACATTTGATGACGGTTAACAAAATTTCGTCACAATTTATTTTGGAGGTAGAATTTCGTACCAAAATTTTGGAGGAAAACCTTTTAGTGACATGTTTGTATTAATTGATGACAGTATTTATTGTCACAAAATTTTTCTTTCAATGACAACATAATAGTTTGTCATTAATTATTTGTAAAATTTAGTGACAATATGATTTTGTCACTAATGTTCACATTTAGTGACGCCAAATACAAATGCATCACAATTTTATTTGGAGGCAAAATTTTTCTGAAAAATTTTGGAGGGAAATTTTCTAAAGGTGAAAAAATAATAATTTATAACAATTTTTATTGTCACAAATACCAACTTTATATGACGAGAAACTCGTTCGTCACTAATTAGATGAGTGGATAAGTGACAAAAATGGTTCGTTATAAATTCTTATATTTAGTGACAAAGTATGTAATATTGTCACAATTTTATTTGGAGGCAAATTTTTTTGAAGAAATTTTGGAGGCAAATTTTGTAAAGATGAAAAATTAATAAGTTATGACAATTGTTATTGTCACAAATACCAATTTTATATGACGAGAGACTCGTTCCTCACTAATTAGATAAGTGGTTAAGTGACAACAATATTTCATCATAAATGCTTATATTTAGTGACAAAGTACATAATATCGTCACATTTTTCTTTGGAGGTAATTTTTTTTAAAGAAATTTTGGAGGCAAATTTTGTAAAGACGAAAAATTAATAGTTTATGACAATTTTTATTGTCACAAATACCAATTTTATATGACGAGATACTAGTTCGTCACTAATAAGATGAGTGGTTAAGTTACAACAATGATTCATCATAAATGCTTATATTTAGTGACAAAATACGTAATATCGTCACATTTTTATTTGGAGGAAAAGATTTTTAAGAAATTTTGGAGGCAAATTTTGTAAAGACGAAAAATTAATAGTTTATGACAATTTTTATTGTCACAAATACCAATTTTATATGATGAGATACTAGTTCGTCACTAATAAGATGAGTGGAGAAGTGACGACACTGGTTCGTCATAAATGCTTATATTTAGTGACATTTAATAAGGTGTAAAGTTATTTGATAAAACTATTTTTCCTAGTCTCATTTAATAAAAAGGACTACTAATACAAATGTTGTAGCCTAATCTTATTTTGGAACAAAAGAAAAATAGTGAGAATTATTCATATTCTATTTAACTTTTAATTATTACTAATATATAACTTACATATTTAGTACTAATAAGTGTAGTTAAATATAATTTAATAGTTATAATATGTAACTTACAATATATATGCATGTATATATGTTTATATATATATGTTGATATATATATATATATATACATACATACACGCACACACACACAAGATGAGATATATGCATATGATATATAAGTTTACATATAAGAGACCAACTTTTTACACATGTATTTTCTCTTTTCTATATTCTCTAATTCTTCTTATAAACAAACAATTACAACAAAGAAGTGTTCGTGTGGAACAAATGTGAATTGCTATCACAAATTTCTTCAGTTTTGAGGCTTGACATATATCCTGGAGGTATATCGTCTGTAACCCATAGCAAACCGATCGTGATAGGGGCGATAAAGACCTTAAGGACAGGGATCACCAGTGTCATGTCTTTTACAACAATCTTGACTCTACGAAGCTACGGTTCTAACACATTTTCTGTATCACTATGATTTCTCAGAAATTCTAGAATATCATCTCTAGGAATGCCTTTGAGAGCCGACTTCAATTTTATCTGAGAATTAGTTCTAATTTGTAAATAAGAGTGCTTTTTCTAAGTGTATTAAAGTTCTAAGTTCTCAAGCTTCAGAACATATGTAAGTTTGTCTAAAGCTTTTAATAAATTTCCGCTATCATTATTAATTAAACACTAATGTTACGTTTGAATTGAAGGAATGGAATGGAGAGTGGAATGATTCATTCCGTTCTAGTTGGAATTAGTTATTCTGTACTATTCCTCCCCCAAGAAATAAAATTCATAAATTTAGGAGGAATAAGAATGGTTCAATCCATTCCAATCGCAACCAAACACAATTTTTTTCATTCCATAAGAATGAGTCATTTCATTTCCATCTTCATTACTCCAATCCAAACGTAACATATAATTTTTTTAAAAAAAAAATCCAACTTTTATAAGTTATACATGATACTCTTTTTGTTGAATAAATAAGTATTAATGAATAACTTGGTACTGAATGCCATATTTCATTAATTGATAACAATGATTTCAAATAACTTAAACAAGAATTAGTGAATAATTTGATACTGAATGCCACATTTTATTATTTAATAACAGTGATTCCAAATTACATAATTTTAAATAATAATTAATATAACTTTATTCTTCTAATTTTATTGGTAAGCTAGGTGGTCATTTAAAAAAAAATTAATATAATTTTATTATGGTGGTACCCTTTTATTTTATTTTATCTTTTGGTTCAAAGTTAGTGGTACCTTTTCACCGGCATTTTCCACACATTAATTTGAATTTCTCAACTCTGGTAAAACCTAAACCCCATTTTTGTTTCTCTCCAGCGACCACCGTTGCCAGTTGCACCACCAGTCGGCCACCGCTCTTCGCTACAAGTTAGTCGTCATTCCATTCTTTGCTGTCTCCCTCAGTATTAAATCTCTTGCTTTTTCCCTTTTTAATTCCCAATTTATGATGTCTAATATTGTCAGTAGGCTAGTAACTATTCCTGACGAAGTTTGTACTTGCAAGTAAACTGTTGGGATTGACTCATACTTCTGCGGGTTCGATAAATGGTCACTACGACTACCCCTCAGACATGTTGACAAAGGTTGTAACTCGCGATAAACTGGAGTTTTGCAAGGAGTTGGTCGGGATGGACTTCAAGTGGCGGGGTCACGGTGAAATCTCCCTCTCATAGATTTGGAGGGGGAGATTGTTGGATTTGTAGGGTCCAAACCCATGAGATTATCCTATTTAAATTAGGAGTATTTTAATTTGATATTTATATTTTCTGAAATTGATATGAATTTCAAAGTAATATTGGAATTAAAAAACCGTGTGGGCCTAATTTTATATGTTGGTTTTTTGGGGAATTTTGAATCAGTTTTGGAAGTAAGATATGTTATATGTATTATACTATTCAAAAGCAAATCAAGATTTGGGATGGCATGCAAATTCTGAAACCGACTTGCTGGAGGATTGAGGGAGTATGTATATATATATGGGATTTGTGAGGCAACGAATTTCATAATATGAGTGCTCTGTTTTGGGAAGAAGCTAGAACAGTGAGTGCGGAGAAAAATTGAGAGTAAATTGAGAGGGTTTTTGTGAAGGTTTATTAATCAGTTGTCATCATCTTTTTGGATTAATTAATTGCTTGAAGACTTTAATTAATTCGTAGGTTTTGGGTGGTGAGGTAATTTGAGTTTTCACTCAAATTGAGGTATTCTTGTATTTTCTCAATTTCTTAATCTTTCAAATTTTTAGTTATAAAACTCGAAAGGACTATTTGTACTCATAGTTGATTATAGTGGAATTTTCGGAGTTCGGCCTGTGATTTTAACTCTTAGTTTTAGAGGGTTTTCCACTTAAGATTTGGTGTCCTGTGTTTCATTTATTTTTGTGCTATTGTTTTCTGCTTTATTTAATTTTTTCAAATATAGTTAAAATCAGAGGAATTTTTCCAACAAAAGGTACGTAGGCATCCTAGTAAATGATGATTTTCTTCTAACCAGAAGTATGAACAGGTTAAAAGTAGAAGAATAAGCATCTCGCAGGCCAAAAATCGGAAAAAAAAACGAAAAGAAGAAAAAGAAAAGAAGAAGACAACAATAGCAAGAGCACAATTTTCTTTTTCTTCCTTTTTATCTTTTCTTTCTTTCTTTCTTTTTTGTTTCTTTTTAGACGGAGGACTTCATTTCTTCTTTGAAAATAAACCTAAGAATTCATTAAAGGAAATAAAAGTTAAATGACAATCAGTGCAGAACCAAAATATTTTTAGAGGGGGGTCAAAATATATCAGTAAAAAAAATTATTTATTGACCCTTGGAGTGCTTCTTTCGACTATATGACAGAGAGGAGACAACTGTATCCTGCGACTCTGCAAAGTTTGAAAACGTTTCAAAATTTTGGTCAATATCAAAATTTATGTAGAAATATTATTATTTTATTTCATATAGAAATACGTGAGAGGAATTCATGTAGAAATATTATTTTTTTATGTAAAAATATATATTTTTTATATAGAACAAAGAAAATTAATCCATAAAGAAATTAACAAAGGGGAGAGTCTCTAAAGTAAATTCATGATGTTTAAAAATCTAAAATGTTTGTGAAAAATAATTTGGTAAATAAAGAACTTGATTTTTGTGATCATTCTTCAACATCAAGTAACGACCTAGATTTGATTCTGTTTTAAGTTTTTTCATTTGAATTTCATTGTAAAATAAAATTTATTTTATTTTTTAATTTATGGAGCGCATGTAAAAAATTTTGGACTGCTATTATAAACTACTATTATTATGCATATATATATATATATATGTATGTATATATATATACATATATATATTGACTTAATATATGTATGATATTGATTATAATTAATATATGTATTAATATATAGCCTGTGCAGAATTTGGTGGGGGTCATATGACCCCCTCGCCCCCTGGTTCCGCCCTTGGCGGATACCTTTCAGGATTCAACAAATTCGTTTTTTCTAATGTGCACTCAAATAGAGAAGGTGACATTAACATTTCATCACTTTTTTTTTTGAGTTTTAGAACAAATTATTCAAGTGAAAGTATTGTAGTGCAGTATGTATATTTTTTGAATTATTATATGAAGTAGAAGACATGCATGCATGCATGCTAATCTCTCTTTTTATAATAGTAGAGGCATATCTCTATATATTATATCATGCATGGCTTAGAATTAGCTATGTACCAAAAGGATTTTGTAACGGCTAGAAACTTAAAGGTTTTGCAACGGCTAGGAAATCAATTACTCAATTAATAGAAATCAATCTCATTGATATTGTAATGGAAGGAAATCAATTTTTGTAACTCAAACAATATAGAATTTAATCTTAATAATAAAGCACACAAATAAACATGACTTTGAAATTCCTTTCAAATTTATAAATTAGAAAAAAAAATATAATAATCCCCTACAATTTCAAAGACAAGTATTAAGAGAAATATGAATAAAAATCAAGAAGTGAAAATGTAATGCATAAGTATTGGTTCCTTTTGGGCTATGAATCAATACACAGAATAAATAAGGCTAAATTCACAGGAAATAGATGAAACAATAAGTTTCTATGAACCACAATCCTTTAGTATGAATTTAAACACTTATCATTCACATTATAATTTCGAAGCGGGCTTGTTCAACGCGGTTGGACACATTTTCGGTCATGCGCCAAATCCTGATTTCATGAGAGTTCTAGAGAATTTGTCTAAGTTCTTATAGAGGCGGCCCCACCTTTACTCTCACATATCTGTTTTTCATTAAGTGTGTTTTGTAGCTTACCACACTATTCAATATGGACTATGAAAACATTAAGAGCTTAAAGCTCAAGCCTTATTCGCTACACTATCATACACCATATGGATGAACAAAATATAAATATAAATTAGATAGTGCCACAACGATCAACCCGTGACTTGTTATTACCCATATGAACCTAATTCTTGGGATCTCTATTCGCATAGGTTGGGTTACCATCACTATTGACCTTTGTTCTAGGCATAACTCTCACCCCCATCGATGTAGTCTCTACAAACCTTTTGTTAAGTGGTTTGGTTAAAGGGTCGGCTAAATTCATTTCCAACCTTACATAATCTAGAGATATCACACCATCATTAAGCAGCTGCCGAATATTTTTATGCCTTCTTGTCATTATGGGTTTGATAATGATTTAATGCTCGACCTATTTTGGCTTGGCAATCACAACGCATAGACACGGATGGCACTGGTCTCTTCCATAAAGGGATATCTGCTAATATGTTTCTCAACCAATCAGCCTCAACACTTGCCAAATCCAAAGCAATAAGCTTAGATTCCATAGTGGAACGAGCAACACAGGTATGCTTGGTTGATTTCTAAGCGATAGAACCACCACCAAGGGTGAACATAAATTCGCTCATGGATTTAATCTCTCATCTGAATCAGAGATCCAGTTAGCATCAGTGTACACTTCAAGTATAGATGGATAACATGTAAATAATATACCATAATTCATAGTCCCTTTTAAATACTTCAGCACTCTTGAAATGGCTATCCAATGCTCATCATTAAAATTATGTGTATTTCTACTCAATCAATTTACAACATATGCAATGTCAGGTCTCGTGCAGTTTGAAAGAAATCCAAGACTACCAATAATTTTTGCATACTTATTTTGTGACACACTTTCTCCTTTATTCTTCTTTAAAGAAATGTTGTGATCATAAGATGTGCACACATGTTTCTTAGACCTCGAGTCAGGTACGTCACTGTACATCCATATTCTAACTTCACACCATTAATTAATCAATAATATAATTGATAAAACTCGCATAAAATTTTATTTTTAACATTCAATATTAATTAATAAAGATATTTAACAATTAGCTATTTAAAACTTTTTTCGATTCCAGAATCGCAATCTTTATGATTCGTCTTACATTTCAAATCATGTATATATTACCATTCATCTTAACACATCATATGTGAACGTAAAGTTTAACTTTTGATATAAAATTATTCTTCTAAATCTTTGTTATCATCATCCATCATTTATATGCTTTATATAGCAAACTGGAATCTCAACGGTATGCTATATTTACAACCTATATTAGCTTTCGTATATTACATCCTTTACATACTTTGACTTTTCAAAGCAAAAAATATAGTTACAACTCCAATTCCAAATGAATACTCTACCACTTCCTCGGAGGGTGGAAAAAAAGAGTCTTCTATCGTAAGCCGAGTCGGATGCTTTCACTCAAGAAGATGTTGTCGGCTCATAACTCAAGGTTTACATAATTTAACTTATATACATTATAAACCATTATCACGGCTTAATATAATTTTAATTAAAGAAAACAATTTAAAACTTTCCTTTTACACGCGCCTTTAGTCTTTATCATCATGAGTGCGAGAGAATTGCATCTTTAATATGCAATTTTTTTCCGCAAATTTGAGCACGACGGCCCAACAAGTCTAACAATTTTTATATTTCATACTTCACATAACATATACATACTTGCATTTTATTTATGCGTCATGTTCCTCTTCTATGTATTTTACACATGCATCATAAATCTTATGCAATGCGTTTACATATGCTTCATGCATCTCTGACGTAGTGGAAGAAACAGAAAACTGTTATCAATTGTTGAACCGCGCACGATTGTCAAACGATAACCTTCTACAACCTGTTGATTCTACAAATACCAGGAAATAAGCAGCAAAATTCTAATTCAGAGAATTTTGGAAAATACGTAAATTTTATTATTCATCAAAAACTCCGGCTCCCCATCATAACAAGTGTTTAAATAGCAAAACCCTAAAAGCAGAATTCAAAACGGAAAAGGAAAACTAATAAAGACAATTACGAAAATAACCCTAAAACAAAAAAATATTTGTTGTCTTATTTTTTTTTATTTTCAAATATATACGCATGCATGATAACGATTCACAATTATATATATATATATACATATATATATACGGTCTGAATCTTAAGCTCACCCTTTATCTAACATACCTTGCTCACCCACCTTTAGCGACGGACCGGGCGACGGTTCGGTCCGTCGCTATATATACATCCGTCGTCTATCGCCCGGTCCGTCGCTAAAGGGGGTAATTAAGGTATGTTGGATAAAGGGCAAGCTTAAGATCCGGACCGTATATATATATATATATATGGGGGCGGATCAATGACACTAAGTTTTTTACATAATTTTTTGATTCTTGGATTTGAACACTCTTAATGGCTAAGATTAAAACTGATTTTTAATTTATACACTCTATTCTTTGTATAACAACCTATATAAATTTATATATTATCATAATATTGGTGATTACTAACCAAAACCCCTTAGACGACATATTGACAAAGGTTGTAACTCGCGATAAACTGGAGTTTTACAAGGAGTTGGTCGGGATGGACTCCAAGTGACGGGGTCAAGGTGAAAGCTCCCTCTCATGGATTTGGAGGGAGAGATTGTTGGGTTTGTAGGGTCCAAACCCATGAGATTATCCTATTTAAATTAGGAGTATTTTAATTTGATATTTATATTTTCTGAAATTGATAAGAATTTCAAAGTAATATTGGAATTAGGAAACCGGCCTAATTTTATATGTTGGTTTTTTGGGGAATTTTGAATTTGTTTTGGAAGTAAGATATGTTATATGTATTATACTATTCAAAAGCAAATCAAGATTTGGGATGGCATGCAAATTCTGAAACCGACTTGCTGGAGGATTGAGGGAGTATGTATATATATGGGATTTGTAAGGCAACGAATTTCATAATATGAGTGCTCTGTTTTGGGAAGAAGCTAGAACAGTGAGTGCGGAGAAAAATTGAGAGTAAATTGAGAGTGTGAAGGTTTATTCATCAGTTGTCATCATCTTTTTCGATCAATTAATTGCTTGAAGACTTTAATTAATTCGTAGGTTTTGGGTGGTGAGATAATTTGAGTTTTCACTCAAATTGAGGTATTCTTGTATTCTCTCAATTTCTTAATATTTTAAGTTTTTAGTTATAAAACTCGGAAGGACTATTTGTACTCACAGTTGATTATAGTGGAAATTTCGAAGTTCGGCCCGTGGTTTTTACCTCTTAGTTTGCGAGGGTTTTCACGTAAGATTTGGTGTCATGTGTTTGATTTATTTTTGTGTTATTATTTTTTGGTTTATTTAATTTTTTCAAAGACGGTTAAAATTAGAGGAGTTTTTCCAACAAAGTGGTATCAAAGCAAGGTTCTTTGCGCGGTTGGTTTTGGATGAATTAAGTGGCGCCATGATTAAATTGACATCATCTAATTTTTTGATATGGAAACCTAGAATGGAAGACATCCTTTACTGCAAGGATTTGTATGATCCACTAGAGCTTAAGGGGGGGGGGGGGGGAAACCAGTGGACAAGACTGAGGCTGATTGGAAAAAGATGAACAGAAAGACGATCAGTCACATCAGGCAGTGGATCGATCAAAGTTTGTTAATCCACCATGTTTCGCAGGAAACGAATTCTTATACACTTTGGACTACATTAGAGTCCATGTACGAGAAGTAGAATGCTCAGAATAAAACCTTTGTGATTCGAAAGATTGTGAACCTAAAGTATAAAAATGGTAGCAGTGTATCCGAGCATATGAGTGACTTTCAGGGATTGGTGAACCAGTTGTCTACCATAAAGTTGAATCTTGAGGACGAGATTCAGGCATTGTTTCTTCACAGTTCATTGCCTAACAGTTGGGAAACTTTGGTTGTGTCATGAAGTAATTCAGCTCCGGAAAGAAAGATAACCATGCAGATGGTCAAAGACAGCATACACAATGAGGAAACAAGACGAAAGGAGCAGGGTTTAAATTTTGGGACACAAGCACTTGTGGCAGAGAACCGGGGTAGAAGTAACTTCAGGGGATCTCACAAGGGAAACATGAATCGCAGTAAAAGTAAAAATTTCAGAAATCATAGGAGCAATTCAAAGACCAGAGAAGGTGTTACATACAGGTGTTTTCACTGCAACAAGGAAGGTCACTTCAAAAGAAACTGCAAGATCTGGTTAAACAAGCAGAAATCTTGTGAGCAAGGGAAGGTTGAGGAGAAGAATACTGCAACTACAGTTATTGAGGATGTTGTGCTTCTTTCGTTCGGGGAAGGAGAATGTTTACATGTTGTTGATCAGAAGATTGATTGGGTTATTGATACAGGTGCTTCGCATCACGCTACTCCCAAGAGAGAATTCTTCACGACGTACAAAGCTGGAGACTTTGGGTTTATGAGGATGGGTAACACTGATCAGTCCAAGATTATTAGAATATGTGATGTTTGTATACATACAGATATATGTGGCACTATTACTTTGAGGGATGTTAGATATGTTCCAGATTTGCGCTTCAACTTGATTTCTGGTCTGGTCTTGGGTAGGGAAGGCTATGAGAATCACTTCGACAGCAAAAAGTAGAAGCTTACCAAGGGTACTATGGTAGTCGTTAGAGGTACTGCTTGTTGCTCATTATACAGAACTCATGTGAAGGTGTGTTCTAGCGAGTTGAATGCAATTAAAGATGAATCTTCACCGAATCTGTGGCTTAAAAGGATAGGGCACATAAGTGAGAAAGGGTTGCAGATGTTAGCAAAGAGGTCCCTCATTCCTTTTGCTAAAGGTACTGTACTAAACCCTTGTGATTATTGTTTGTTTGGTAAGCAGAATAGAGTTTCTTTTAGTAGCTCCTCTAAAAGAAAATCTAAGTTACTTGAGAGAGTATATTCTGATGTATGTGGTCCCATTGAGGTTGAGTCATTAGGTGGTAATAGATATTTTGTTACTTTTATTGATGATGTTTCACGTAAGGTGTGGGTGTTTTTGTTGAAAACAAAAGACGAGGTATTCCAGCATTTTCAAAGTTTCCATGCTATGGTTGAAAGAGAGACTGGAAAATTATTGAAGTGTCTTCGCAGTGACAACGGAGGGGAATACACTTCAAAGGAGTTTGCAGCATATTGTGTGAAACACGGTATTCAACATGAGCAGACAGTTCCAGGCACTCCACAACTAATGGTGTGGCTGAGAGAATGAACCGCACTATTATTGAGCGAGTCTGATGCTTGTTGAGAATGGCTAAGCTGCCTAAGTCATTTTGGAGTGAAGCTGTTTGTACCGCTTGTTACCTGATTAATAGATCTCCATCAGCACTGTTGGACTTTCAGATTCCAAAGAAGATTTGGAGTGGTAAGGATGTGTCTTATTCTTATTTGAGGGTACGTATTTTGGTGCAAGGCTTTTACACATATCCCCAAGGAACAAAGATCGAAGCTTGATGATAAATCTACTCCATGTGTGTTTGTTGGCTATGGAGATGCAGAGTTTGGGTACAGGTTATGGGATCCAGTTCAGAGAAATTATTTAGAAGCAGAGACGTGGTGTTTCATGAGCACCAGAATTATGAGGATTTTGATAATGTTACACAACCCAGAGATAATAAAGTTCCAGACCTCAGCAGAGTTCCTTCGCCATTACAGAATGCCACAGTTGGAGAATGAGGTCAGAATGAAAACGTGACTGATAAAGATTTGAACGATGGTGATGGGTCAGATGCAGAGAGTGTTGAGAGCAGGGGGAGCAGCCCCCTCAAATTGATATTGAAGAACCTCAGCTAAGAATATCTACGAGAGAACATGTGCCATCAGTTAGGTATCCTTCGTCTGAATATCTTTTAGTTGCTGAGGAAGGAGAGCCAGAAAATTTTCAGGAAGTTATGACTCATAAAGAGAAGAACAATAGGCTGAGAGAGCTATGCGGGATGAGATGGATTCGTTGCACAAGAATCATAGTTATGAGCTGACTACACTTCTGAAGGGCAGGAAAGCATTGAAGAATAAATGGGTGTTCAAGCTGAAAAAGGATGGTAAAAAACTAGTAAAGTACAAGGCTCGGTTGGTGTTCAAGGGTTTTGCTCCAAAGCAAGGTATTGACTTCGACGAGATTTTTTCTCCGGCTGTGAAGATGACCAGCTTTATTCGAGCAGTGTTGGGATTAGTAGCTAGTATGGATCTTGAGCTTGAACAACTAGATGTGAAAACTGCATTCCTTCATGGTGATTTGAAGGAGGAAATTTACATGGAGCAGCCAGAGGGATTTGAAGTTAAAGGGAAAGAGCACTTGGTTTGCAGGTTGAAGAAAAGTTTGTACGGCCTAAAACAAGCCCCAAGGCAGTGGTACATGAAATTTGATTCATTCATGATGGATCAAGGTTACAGCAGAACAATTGCAGATCATTGTGTGTATGTTAAAAAGTTCCCAGATGATAACTTCGTTATTTTGTTGTTATATGTAGATGATATCACTATAAGAAATCACACATTTTATGACGAATGTTTTTGCCACGCACAACATTTTGTCACAATTTGTTAATTAATAATTACGAAATTCATAATCGTCACTAAAACTTTTGCTTTTGTGACGACCTTTAATTTTGTTACTATTAATCATTTATATCGTCATTAATTTACACATTTGATGACGGTTAACAAAATTTCGTCACAATTTATTTTGGAGGTAGAATTTCGTACCAAAATTTTGGAGGGAAACCTTTTAGTGACATGTTTGTAATAATTGATGACAGTATTTATTGTCACAAAATTTTTCTTTCAATGACAACATAATAGTTTGTCATTAATTATTTGTAAAATTTAGTGACAATATGATTTCGTCACTAATGTTAACATTTAGTGACGCCAAATACAAATACATCACAATTTTATATAGAGGCAAAATTTTTCTGAAAAATTTTGGAGGGAAATTTTCTAAAGGTGAAAAAATAATAATTTATAACAATTTTTATTGTCACAAATACCAACTTTATATGACGAGAAACTCGTTCGTCACTAATTAGATGAGTGGATAACTGACAAAAATGGTTCGTCATAAATTCTTATATTTAGTGACAAAGTACGTAATATTGTCACAATTTTATTTGGAGGCAAATTTTTTTGAAGAAATTTTGGAGGCAAATTTTGTAAAGATGAAAAATTAATAAGTTATGACAATTGTTATTGTCACAAATACCAATTTTATATTACGAGAGACTCGTTCCTCACTAATTAGATGAGTGGTTAAGTGACAACAATGTTTCGCCATAAATGCTTATAATTTGGTGACAAAGTACATAATATCGTCACAATTTTATTTGGAGGCAATTTTTTTTAAAAGAAATTTTGGAGGCAAAATTTGTAAAGACGAAAAATTAATAGTTTATGACAATTTTTATTGTCACAAATACCAATTTTATATGACGAGATACTAGTTCGTCACTAATAAGATGAGTGGTTAAGTTACAACAATGATTCGTCATAAATGCTTATATTTAGTGACAAAGTACATAATATCGTCACATTTTTATTTGGAGGAAATTTTTTTTAAGAAATTTTGGAGGCAAATTTTGTAAAGACGAAAAATTAATAGTTTATGACAATTTTTATTGTCACAAATACCAATTTTATATGACGAGATACTAGTTCGTCACTAATAAGATGAGTGGAGAAGTGACAACACTGGTTCGTCATAAATTCTTATATTTAGTGACATTTAATAAGGTGCAAAGTTATTTGATAAAACTATTTTTCCTAGTCTCATTTAATGAAAAGGACTACTAATACAAATTTTGTAGCCTAATCTTATTTTGGAACAAAAGAAAAATAGTGAGAATTATTCCTATTCTATTTAACTACTAATTATTACTAATATATAACTTATATATTTAGTACTAATAAGTGTAGTTAAATATAATTTAATAGTTATAATATGTAACTTACAATATATATACATGTATATATGTTTATATGTATATGTTGATATATATATACACACACACACGCACACATAAGATGAGATATATGCATATGATAGATAAGTTTACATATAAGAGACCAACTTTTTACACATGTATTTTCTCTTTTCTATATTCTCTAATTTTTCTTATAAACAAACAACTACTACAAAGAAGTGTTCGTGTGGAACAAATATGAATTGCTATTACAAATTTGTTCAGTTTTGAGGCTTGACATATATCTTGGAGGTATATCGTCTGCAACCCATAGCAAACTGATCGTGATGGGGGCGATAAAGACTTTAAGGACAGGGATCACCAATGTCATGTCTTTTGTGACAACCCGAAAAATTATAAGATTCTAAACGATTAAATTAAAGGTTAAAGAATAAAACCTAGATTGAAAAAAGAGAATTAATTAAAATTTTTAAGGAACCTATGTGGTTTGATTTGAATTTTTAGCAATGTAAAGAAATTAAATGAGAATGATAGAAATTTTGAGAAGTAAGGAAGAAATTTATTTTATTATCTTAAATTATTGGATTATAAAATTAGATGTACATGAACAATCATTTAATTTTCAAATTGAATGGAATAGAAACCCTAAGTAACTAATTAGGGTAAAATAAAATTTAGGTTTTAGGTCATGTTAGTTTACATAGCCCAAACAATTATATTAAAAGCCCAAAAGAATTAAAAGAGTGGCCCAAACCTAGCCCACTTGAATAGGGGCATTTTGGTCATTTGTTTAAGCTTAATTTGGCAAGGAAAATAAATCATAATTGGGAAGAAAAGGAGGGGTATAGCCGGTTTTGGAAGGGCAAAATGGAAAGAAAAATGTGATTTTATTAGATTGTCCAAAATGTTGGTTAAAGGCTACCAACTCTTACCTAATCTCTCATATGTGTCAAGTTGTAAACTAGCCAACATCTTTGTTCATTTGAGCAAGCAACATGTGGGTAATTGCATACAATGAATACTTACAAGCTTAGTAAAAAAAAATCAAATTTACTTCACTTTTTCTCATTTCACTTCCAAGTTGCTTATCAAAATCAAAACAAGAGAGAGAGAGAGGAAGGGGGGGTCACGGCTAAGAAAGGAGGAAGAAGAGGAAGTGATCAAACATTTCTGCACCCAAAGTCCATATCTTATTTTGGAAAGAAGAGAAAAATAGCATACTACAAAGGTATAAAATCTCTAAAATCATAACCTTAAATTTAGGTATTTTATTTTTATGGTTTGATGAAATAAAGGAGTTATGATCTTGAATTCTAAAAATCTTAGATCTAAATGTTATATAGTGTATTATGTATGGATATAACTATTTTTGGTGTTGAGAAAGCTTGTTCAAAGAAAGAAAAGCAAAACAGTTTTTAAAGCTTAAGAAAATTAGTAAACTGCTGACCCAAAAAGGGAATTTCGAGATTAGTTAGATGTTCCAGAAAGTTTTGGGCTTTTGGAATGTTGTATTACGCTGAATAAGCTTTCCATAGACTCCGAAATGGACTAAATCCGACTTTGGAAGAAAGAGTTATGCCATTTTAAAGTAGCCGAGTCAAAACTGGGAAACGATTTCGGTTCAGTCCCCTTCCACGAAATTTTTGAAATTTTGTGATTGGAATTTGGAGATGGTCCAAGAACAAAAGTTGTAGTCCCGGAAGTTAGCTTCGCGTGGGCTCAATAATCGCTTAAAAACGTTTTAAAACGACTAAGTTATGATCGTTTTAGTACAAGAGGGTCAAGCTGGGAAACTAAAACTGACCAGCCACTTCTGGGCTGTTTTCCATGACCACAACATAACCAAATTTGGTTTTTGATAAACAAAAACTGTAGTTCAAGAAAATACGAATCCAAAGCCTCCGACGGAACTTAATTCCGAGTTATATATTTTGTGTTACAAGCGTTTCCGTAAAGGACCCCGAATCTGAAAATTTGGGCAAGAATGGCAGAATTGTAATTAAATGAACAATGTTAATAAATAATTTTAAAGCCACTAATTGGTTAGTAATCTAATTACACCTAAAGTTAAATGTATTTAACTATTTAATTATTATTTAAATGATATTAAATGATAATTAAGTAAAATTAGTATTAATAAAGTAACTAATTATTATTTAATTAAGATTAAATAATAATTAGAGTTAATCAAGTGATTAATTATTATTTAATTAATATTAAATAATGATTAAAGAATATTTAAGTAAGATTAAGTGATTATTTACTTACATTAACATAAAATTGTATAATTATTTATTATTTAAATATTAAATAATAAATAAGGACAAGTAATAATTAATTATTCTTAATTTAATAAGAAAGAATGATTAAAGATTTATAAAATGAATTAATTATTTATTATTAAATAATAAATAAGGACAAATATTAATTAATTATTCTTTAAATAATAATAAGGAATAATTAAAGACTAATGAAGTAAATAAAATAATTATTTACTATTCAAGGATAATTAATTAATTAATTAATATTTAATATTAAATAATAATTAAATACACATAGTAAGTAATTAATTAATTATTATTTTATTAATATTAAATAATAATTAAAGAAAAATAATAATTTGATTATTTATTATCTAATTGACATTAAACAATGAATAGATCTACTTGGCTATTATTTATTAAATAATAACTAAAGGTAATTAATTAATTACTATTTAATTAATATTAAATAGTAATCAAATGAAGGTATAGATTAATATTATGATAATAAATGTATTTAATAATTATATTAAATAGATTATGTAAAAATAGTTTTAATATTTTAAAAATGATTTAAAGGTTAAAAAAAATATTTTAAGTTATAAAAAATAACTTTTAATATTTCGTCATGAATTAAATTAATATTTTAATATTAATGACAGTTATTTAATAATAGTTTTAAATATTTTAAAATTCATTTAAAGGCGATATTAAGGTATTAAAAATACTTTGAAATATTATAAATAACTTATAATATTACGTCTTGTATTTCATTAATATTTGAAATTAAATAAATATTAATGATAATAGAATTATTCTGGTATTTAAATCATTTAAAAATGATATTAATGATTGAAAAATCATTATAACTGATAATAATTATTTGAAAATTATTATGAGCTATTGAAAAATATTTTGATTAAGTAATAAAATACTTAAGATAATACTAAAGCGTTTAAGTAGAGTTTTATTGATAATATGCTCGATAAATATCCGATTAGGCAATCGGGATGTCGAAATAGTACCGAACTCAACTCAGACTGAAATAATTTGACTTGATACTAGGTCTTATGTGTTTTGTTGACCGATAGAATTATGTGATAATGTGTTTAGGTTATTTTATAACTGTAATTAGCAATAGTTATTGCGATGATATTATTCTAATTGAGAGATCGATATTATCAATATTAGGTCTTCAGATGATGCTAACTAGATTGTGTAGCAGTAGTCGGCGATAAAGGCAAGTTCTCTAACTCGAACTCGAGTTGTTATTTTAAGTATGCTAGTGGTTAATCATTATTGATTACATCACATCTATGAATTTTTGATTCGCACGTTGTGCATGTTGCATATGTTCATCAGATATGAAAGGCTGATCACCTTCATTACCATTTGGTCAAGTTGATTAATTCATGTTCATTATTGACCATTCATTTTATTGTCTCGGTCGTTCAGTTACTAAAATTGATTCATGTTATTTCATAATTGTTATATTGTTGAAAGTCAGCCAGCTTATTGTTCATTCTTTCAATCATGATATATTTTTTCTTGAACTTAAATTTGCTGGGCAAACTTGTTGCTCACCCTTGTTATATCATGATAAACATTGCAGATTAAGATGAGTACATCAGATACACGCAAAGTCAAAGATAGTTCCAGCATTGGTTTATCATATAGATAAAACTTGTAATAGTATTGTATGCTAATGACATTGTATGTCGAGTAGAATATTGAATTCAGGTATTAAGTTAAGGTTACAGACCCTGGAATTAAGTTGTAAAAGTTATTGTATAAACAATTTATGTTTATATCTTCCGCAATAGTTATAGAAATGATGTATCGTAACATACCAGGTCCGAGGTTATGGGGACCCGAATTTGGGGGAGTTACAGTTGGTATCAGAGCTGTAAGTTATAAACCTTAGGTAGGGTTACCTTAGGCTATAACCGCAGGGATAAGGATAAGGAATAAACTCAAATAGAGTTTTAAATTCTAAGCGATGAATTTGGACAAGGTATTGGTAAGTCAATAAGATTCAAAGAAGAATCCTGACAAGTTATAAAATCCAGAGTTACCTAACTCTGATGATAAAGATAAACTCTAGTAATGAATAGAAAGTGAAAGAAGATCGTAAAACAAAACGTTCATAATATAGAAAAAGAATCGTAATATAATACAATTATAATATAAGATCACAACGTGATCTGATGAGGTCATAGGAAGACAAATGATCAATCGTTTGATTGAAAACTTTATAGCAGAATTGCTATACGAATATGGTACTATGAAATAGTACGAGTTAAACTCAGGAAAGAGTTGTGAATTGTAGATACGAATTAAATGAAATTCGTATCATGACGTCATAAAATAATTTTTAGAATTTTAAAGGTAAGTTATTGTCAACTGAATTTGGATAGACATATTTCGATTGAAATTCGAATTATTGGTATACGTCTAAGCTATTTGATTCAGCTAGACAAATGTGTATAAAAATTCAAAGTATTTTTGAGAATTTATCCCGAACCAAATTGTTTTGGTGCGGAATTCTATGATAAGACTGAGGTGAACTATGTTGATTGGATAAAATAATCCAATCTAGTAGCGTAAATATTTGTTGGACATGATTGATACGTTATGCATGACGTAGGGTACGATAGGCTGATTACTTAACGTACTTGCAGAAGTAGTTTACCTTCTTCGTGATTGTAAACATACTTAGTAGTTATTGTTTTGCGATATAAATATCGTTAAACTATGTGTTCATGGTCTATATGACCCCTCAGCATAATTTGAAAAGTTTTTAACTCCTTGGAGAGAAGTCTGGGTAGAAGGTATCGATGGAATAGTTTCTCATAGAAGAAAGCAATATATACTCATTAAATTGAGCATGAAATCAGGTAAATGTTAACTTGAAAACCTAGTTTTGATGAATAAAAGGAGTAGTGATTAGTAGCCTGTAATTTCGAGGACGAAATTCTTAGAAGAAGGGGTGAATGTGACAAACCGAAAAATTATAAGATTTTAAACGATTAAATTAAAGGTTAAAAAATAAAACCTAGATTGAAAAAAGAGGATTAATTAAAAATTTTAAGGAACCTATGTGGTTTGATTTGAATTTTTAGCAATGTAAAGAAATTAAATGAGAATGATAGAAATTTTGAGAAGTAAGGAAGAAATTTAGTTTATTCTCTCAAATTATTGGATTATAAAATTAGATGTACATGAACAATCATTTAATTTTCAAATTGAATGGAATAGAAATCCTAAGTAACTAATTAGGGTAAAATAAAATTTAGGTTTTGGGTCATGTTAGTTTACATAGCCCAAACAATTATATTAAAAGCCCAAAAGAATTAAAAGAGTGGCCCAAACCTAGCCCACTTGAATAGGGGCATTTTGGTCATTTATTTAAGCTTAATTTGGCAAGAAAAATAAATCATAATTGGGAAGAAAAGGAGGGGTATAGCCAGTTTTGGAAGGGCAAAATGGAAAGAAAAATATGATTTTATTAGATTGTCCAAAATATTGGTTAAAGGCTACCAACTCTTACCTAATCTCTCATATGTGTCAAGTTGTAAACTAGCCAACATTTTTGTTCATTTGAGCAAGCAACATATGGGTAATTGCATACAATGAATACTTACAAGCTTAGTAAAAAAAAATCAAGTTTACTTCACTTTTTCTCATTTCACTTCCAAGTTGCTTATCAAAATCAAAACAAGAGAGAGAGAGGAAGGGGGGGTCACGGCTAAGAAAGGAGGAAGAAGAGGAAGTGATCAAACATTTATGCACCCAAAGTCCATATCTTATTTTGGAAAGAAGAGAAAAATAGCATACTACAAAGGTATAAAATCTCTAAAACCATAACCTTAAATTTAGGTATTTTATTTATATGGTTTGATGAAATAAAGGAGTTATGATCTTGAATTCTAAAAATCTTAGATCTAAATGTTATATAGTGTATTATGTATGGATATAACTATTTTTGGTGTTGAGAAAGCTTGTTCAAAGAAAGAAAAGCAAAACAGTTTTTAAAGCTTAAGAAAATTATTAAACTACTGACCCTAAAAGGGAATTTCGAGATTAGTTAGATGTTCCAGAAAATTCTAGACTTTTGGGATGTTGTAGTAAGCTGAATAAGCTTTCCATAGACTCTGAAACGGACTAAATCCGACTTCAGAGAAAAGAGTTATGCCATTTTAAAGTAGCCGAGTCAAAACTAGGAAACCATTTCGGTTCAGTCCCCTTCCACGAAATGTTTGGAATTTTGTGATTGGAATTTGGAGATGGTCCAAGAACAAAAGTTATAGTCCCGGAAGTTAGCTTCGCGTGGGCTCAAGAATCGCTTAAAAACGTTTTAAAACGACTAAGTTATGATCGTTTTAGTACAAGAGGGTCAAGCTGGGAAACTAAAACTGACCAGCCACTTCTGGGCTGTTTTTTATGACCAAAACAGAACCAAATTTGGTGTTTGATAAACAAAACTGTAGTTCAAGAAAATACGAATCCAAAGCCTCCGACGGAACTTAATTCCGAGTTATATATTTTGTGTTACAAGCGTTTCCGTAAAGGACCCCGAATCTGAAAATTTGGGCAAGAATGGCAGAATTGTAATTAAATGAACAATGTTAATAAATAATTTTAAAGCCACTAATTGGTTAGTAATCTAATTACACCTAAAGTTAAATGTATTTAACTATTTAATTATTATTTAAATGATATTAAATGATAATTAAGTAAAATTAGTATTAATAAAGTAACTAATTATTATTTAATTAAGATTAAATAATAATTAGAGTTAATCAAGTGATTAATTATTATTTAATTAATATTAAATAATGATTAAAGAATATTTAAGTAAGATTAAGTGATTATTTACTTACATTAACATAAAATTGTATAATTATTTATTATTTAAATATTAAATAATAAATAAGGACAAGTAATAATTAATTATTCTTAATTTAATAAGAAAGAATGATTAAAGATTTATAAAATGAATTAATTATTTATTATTAAATAATAAATAAGGACAAATATTAATTAATTATTCTTTAAATAATAATAAGGAATAATTAAAGACTAATGAAGTAAATAAAATAATTATTTACTATTCAAGGATAATTAATTAATTAATTAATATTTAATATTAAATAATAATTAAATACACATAGTAAGTAATTAATTAATTATTATTTTATTAATATTAAATAATAATTAAAGAAAAATAATAATTTGATTATTTATTATCTAATTGACATTAAACAATGAATAGATCTACTTGGCTATTATTTATTAAATAATAACTAAAGGTAATTAATTAATTACTATTTAATTAATATTAAATAGTAATCAAATGAAGGTATAGATTAATATTATGATAATAAATGTATTTAATAATTATATTAAATAGATTATGTAAAAATAGTTTTAATATTTTAAAAATGATTTAAAGGTTAAAAAAAATATTTTAAGTTATAAAAAATAACTTTTAATATTTCGTCATGAATTAAATTAATATTTTAATATTAATGACAGTTATTTAATAATAGTTTTAAATATTTTAAAATTCATTTAAAGGCGATATTAAGGTATTAAAAATACTTTGAAATATTATAAATAACTTATAATATTACGTCTTGTATTTCATTAATATTTGAAATTAAATAAATATTAATGATAATAGAATTATTTTGGTATTTAAATCATTTAAAAATGATATTAATGATTGAAAAATCATTATAACTGATAATAATTATTTGAAAATTATTATGAGCTATTGAAAAATATTTTGATTAAGTAATAAAATACTTAAGATAATACTAAAGCGTTTAAGTAGAGTTTTATTGATAATATGCTCGATAAATATCCGATTAGGCAATCGGGATGTCGAAATAGTACCGAACTCAACTCAGACTGAAATAATTTGACTTGATACTAGGTCTTATGTGTTTTGTTGACCGATAGAATTATGTGATAATGTGTTTAGGTTATTTTATAACTGTAATTAGCAATAGTTATTGCGATGATATTATTCTAATTGAGAGATCGATATTATCAATATTAGGTCTTCAGATGATGCTAACTAGATTGTGTAGCAGTAGTCGGCGATAAAGGCAAGTTCTCTAACTCGAACTCGAGTTGTTATTTTAAGTATGCTAGTGGTTAATCATTATTGATTACATCACATCTATGAATTTTTGATTCGCACGTTGTGCATGTTGCATATGTTCATCAGATATGAAAGGCTGATCACCTTCATTACCATTTGGTCAAGTTGATTAATTCATGTTCATTATTGACCATTCATTTTATTGTCTCGGTCGTTCAGTTACTAAAATTGATTCATGTTATTTCATAATTGTTATATTGTTGAAAGTCAGCCAGCTTATTGTTCATTCTTTCAATCATGATATATTTTTTCTTGAACTTAAATTTGCTGGGCAAACTTGTTGCTCACCCTTGTTATATCATGATAAACATTGCAGATTAAGATGAGTACATCAGATACACGCAAAGTCAAAGATAGTTCCAGCATTGGTTTATCATATAGATAAAACTTGTAATAGTATTGTATGCTAATGACATTGTATGTCGAGTAGAATATTGAATTCAGGTATTAAGTTAAGGTTACAGACCCTGGAATTAAGTTGTAAAAGTTATTGTATAAACAATTTATGTTTATATCTTCCGCAATAGTTATAGAAATGATGTATCGTAACATACCAGGTCCGAGGTTATGGGGACCCGAATTTGGGGGAGTTACAGTTGGTATCAGAGCTGTAAGTTATAAACCTTAGGTAGGGTTACCTTAGGCTATAACCGCAGGGATAAGGATAAGGAATAAACTCAAATAGAGTTTTAAATTCTAAGCGATGAATTTGGACAAGGTATTGGTAAGTCAATAAGATTCAAAGAAGAATCCTGACAAGTTATAAAATCCAGAGTTACCTAACTCTGATGATAAAGATAAACTCTAGTAATGAATAGAAAGTGAAAGAAGATCGTAAAACAAAACGTTCATAATATAGAAAAAGAATCGTAATATAATACAATTATAATATAAGATCACAACGTGATCTGATGAGGTCATAGGAAGACAAATGATCAATCGTTTGATTGAAAACTTTATAGCAGAATTGCTATACGAATATGGTACTATGAAATAGTACGAGTTAAACTCAGGAAAGAGTTGTGAATTGTAGATACGAATTAAATGAAATTCGTATCATGACGTCATAAAATAATTTTTAGAATTTTAAAGGTAAGTTATTGTCAACTGAATTTGGATAGACATATTTCGATTGAAATTCGAATTATTGGTATACGTCTAAGCTATTTGATTCAGCTAGACAAATGTGTATAAAAATTCAAAGTATTTTTGAGAATTTATCCCGAACCAAATTGTTTTGGTGCGGAATTCTATGATAAGACTGAGGTGAACTATGTTGATTGGATAAAATAATCCAATCTAGTAGCGTAAATATTTGTTGGACATGATTGATACGTTATGCATGACGTAGGGTACGATAGGCTGATTACTTAACGTACTTGCAGAAGTAGTTTACCTTCTTCGTGATTGTAAACATACTTAGTAGTTATTGTTTTGCGATATAAATATCGTTAAACTATGTGTTCATGGTCTATATGACCCCTCAGCATAATTTGAAAAGTTTTTAACTCCTTGGAGAGAAGTCTGGGTAGAAGGTATCGATGGAATAGTTTCTCATAGAAGAAAGCAATATATACTCATTAAATTGAGCATGAAATCAGGTAAATGTTAACTTGAAAACCTAGTTTTGATGAATAAAAGGAGTAGTGATTAGTAGCCTGTAATTTCGAGGACGAAATTCTTAGAAGAAGGGGTGAATGTGACAAACCGAAAAATTATAAGATTTTAAACGATTAAATTAAAGGTTAAAAAATAAAACCTAGATTGAAAAAAGAGGATTAATTAAAAATTTTAAGGAACCTATGTGGTTTGATTTGAATTTTTAGCAATGTAAAGAAATTAAATGAGAATGATAGAAATTTTGAGAAGTAAGGAAGAAATTTAGTTTATTCTCTCAAATTATTGGATTATAAAATTAGATGTACATGAACAATCATTTAATTTTCAAATTGAATGGAATAGAAATCCTAAGTAACTAATTAGGGTAAAATAAAATTTAGGTTTTGGGTCATGTTAGTTTACATAGCCCAAACAATTATATTAAAAGCCCAAAAGAATTAAAAGAGTGGCCCAAACCTAGCCCACTTGAATAGGGGCATTTTGGTCATTTATTTAAGCTTAATTTGGCAAGAAAAATAAATCATAATTGGGAAGAAAAGGAGGGGTATAGCCAGTTTTGGAAGGGCAAAATGGAAAGAAAAATATGATTTTATTAGATTGTCCAAAATATTGGTTAAAGGCTACCAACTCTTACCTAATCTCTCATATGTGTCAAGTTGTAAACTAGCCAACATTTTTGTTCATTTGAGCAAGCAACATATGGGTAATTGCATACAATGAATACTTACAAGCTTAGTAAAAAAAAATCAAGTTTACTTCACTTTTTCTCATTTCACTTCCAAGTTGCTTATCAAAATCAAAACAAGAGAGAGAGAGGAAGGGGGGGTCACGGCTAAGAAAGGAGGAAGAAGAGGAAGTGATCAAACATTTATGCACCCAAAGTCCATATCTTATTTTGGAAAGAAGAGAAAAATAGCATACTACAAAGGTATAAAATCTCTAAAACCATAACCTTAAATTTAGGTATTTTATTTATATGGTTTGATGAAATAAAGGAGTTATGATCTTGAATTCTAAAAATCTTAGATCTAAATGTTATATAGTGTATTATGTATGGATATAACTATTTTTGGTGTTGAGAAAGCTTGTTCAAAGAAAGAAAAGCAAAACAGTTTTTAAAGCTTAAGAAAATTATTAAACTACTGACCCTAAAAGGGAATTTCGAGATTAGTTAGATGTTCCAGAAAATTCTAGACTTTTGGGATGTTGTAGTAAGCTGAATAAGCTTTCCATAGACTCTGAAACGGACTAAATCCGACTTCAGAGAAAAGAGTTATGCCATTTTAAAGTAGCCGAGTCAAAACTAGGAAACCATTTCGGTTCAGTCCCCTTCCACGAAATGTTTGGAATTTTGTGATTGGAATTTGGAGATGGTCCAAGAACAAAAGTTATAGTCCCGGAAGTTAGCTTCGCGTGGGCTCAAGAATCGCTTAAAAACGTTTTAAAACGACTAAGTTATGATCGTTTTAGTACAAGAGGGTCAAGCTGGGAAACTAAAACTGACCAGCCACTTCTGGGCTGTTTTTTATGACCAAAACAGAACCAAATTTGGTGTTTGATAAACAAAACTGTAGTTCAAGAAAATACGAATCCAAAGCCTCCGACGGAACTTAATTCCGAGTTATATATTTTGTGTTACAAGCGTTTCCGTAAAGGACCCCGAATCTGAAAATTTGGGCAAGAATGGCAGAATTGTAATTAAATGAACAATGTTAATAAATAATTTTAAAGCCACTAATTGGTTAGTAATCTAATTACACCTAAAGTTAAATATAATTAACTATTTAATTATTATTTAAGTGATATTAAATGATAATTAAGTAAAGTTAGTATTAATAAAGTAACTAATTATTATTTAATTAAGATTAAATGATAATTAGAGTTAATCAAGTGATTAATTATTATTTAATTAATATTAAATAATGATTAAATAATGTTTAAGTAAGGTTAAGTGATTATTTACTTACATTAACATAAAAGTGTATAATTATTTATTATTTAAATATTAAATAATAAATAAGGACAAGTAATAATTAATTATTCTTAATTTAATAAGAAAGAATGATTAAAGATTTATAAAATAAATTAATTATTTATTATTAAATAATAAATAAGGACAAATATTAATTAATTATTCTTTAAATAATAATAAGGAATAATTAAAGACTAATGAAGTAAATAAAATAATTATTTACTATTCAAGGATAATTAATTAATTAATATTTAATATTAAATAATAATTAAATACACATAGTAAGTAATTAATTAATTATTATTTTATTAATATTAAATAATAATTAAAGATAATTAATAATTTGATTATTTATTATCTAATTAACATTAAATAATGAATAGATCTACTTGGCTATTATTTATTAAATAATAACTAAAGGTAATTAATTAATTACTATTTAATTAATATTAAATAGTAATCAAATGAAGGTATAGATTAATATTATGATAATAAATTTATTTAATAATTGTATTAAATAAATTATGTAAAAATAGTTTTAATATTTTAAAAATTATTTAAAAATGATTTAAAGGTTATAAAAAATGTTTTAAGTTATAAAAAATAACTTTTAATATTTCGTCATGAATTAAATTAATATTTTAATATTAATGACAGTTATTTAATAATGGTTTTAAATATTTTAAAATTCATTTAAAGGCGATATTAAGGTATTAAAAATACTTTGAAATATTATAAATAACTTATAATATTACGTCATGTATTTCATTAATATTTGAAATTAAATAAATATTAATGATAATAGAATTATTTTGGTATTTAAATCATTTAAAAATGATATTAATGATTGAAAAATCATTATAACTGATAATAATTATTTGAAAATTATTATGAGCTATTGAAAAATATTTTGATTAAGTAATAAAATACTTAAGATAATACTAAAGCGTTTAAGTAGAGTCTTATTGATAATAGGCTCGATAAATATCCGATTAGACAATCGGGATGTCGAAATAGTACCAAACTCAACTCAGACTGAAATAGTTTGACTTGATACTAGGTCTTATGTGTTTTGTTGACCGATAGGATTATGTGATAATGTGTTTAGGTTATTTTATAACTGTAATTAGCAATAGTTATTTCGATGATATTTTTCTAATTGGGAGATCGATATTATCAATATTAGGTCTTCAGATGATGCTAACTAGATTGCGAAGCAGTAGTCGGCGATAAAGGCAAGTTCTCTAACTCGAACTCGAGTTGTTAATTTAAGTATGCTAGTGGTTAATCATTATTGATTACATCACATCTATGAATTTTTGATTCGCACGTTGTGCATGTTGCATATGTTCATCAGGTATAAAAGGCTGATCACCTTCATTACCATTTGGTCCAGTTGATTAATTCATGTTCATTATTGACCATTCATTTTATTGTCTCGGTCGTTCAGTTACTAAAATTGATTCATGTTATTTCATAATTGTTATATTGTTGAAAGTCAGCCAACTTATTGTTCATTCTTTCAATCATGATATATCTTTCCTTAAACTTAAATTTGCTGGGCAAACTTGTTGCTCACCCTTGTTATATCATGATAAACATTGCAGATTAAGATGAGTACATCAGATACACGCAAAGTCAAAGATAGTTCCAGCATTGGTTTATCATATAGATAAAACTTGTAATAATATTGTATGCTAATGACATTGTATGTCGAGTAGAATATTGCATTCAGGTATTAAGTTAAGGTTACAGACCTTGGGAATTACGTTGTAAAAGTTATTGTATAAATAATTTATGTTTATATCTTCGGCAATAGTTATAGAAATGATGTATCGTAACGTACCTGGTCCGAGGTTATGGGGACCCGGATTTGGGGGCGTTACATCTTTTACAACAATCTTGACTCTACGAAGCTACGGTTCTAACACATTTTCTGTATCACTATGATTTCTCAGAAATTCTAGAATATCATCTCTAGGAATGCCTTTGAGAGCCGACTTCAATTTTATCTGAGAATTAGTTCTAATTTGTAAATAAGAGTGCTTTTTCTAAGTGTATTAAAGTTCTAAGTTCTCAAGCTTCAGATCATATGTAAGTTTGTCTAAAGCTTTTAATAAATTTCCGCTATCATTATTAATTAAACACTAATGTTACGTTTGAATTGAAAGAATGGAATGGAGAGTGGAATGATTCATTCCGTTCTAGTTCGAATGAGTTATTCCGTACTATTCCTCCCCCAAGGAATAAAATTCATAAATAAATTTAGGAGGAATAAGAATGGTTCAATCCATTCCAATTGCAACCAAACACAATTTTTTTCATTTCATAGGAATGAGTCATTCCATTTTCATCTTCATTACTCCAATCCAAACATAACATATATAAATTTTTTAAAAAAAATCTCTAACTTTTATAAGTTATACATGATACTCTTTTTGTTGAATAAATAAGTATTAATGAATAACTTGGTACTGAATGCCATATTTTATTAATTGATAACAATGATTTCAAATAACATAAACAAGAATTAGTGAATAATTTGATACTGAATGCCACATTTTATTATTTAATAACAATGATTCCAAATTACATAATTTTAAATAATAATTAATATAACTTTATTCTTCTAATTTTATTGGTAAGCTAGGTGGTCATTTAAAAAAAATTTAATATAATTTTATTATGGTGGTACCTTTTTATTTTATTTTATCTTTTGGTTCAAAGTTAGTGGTACCTTTTCACCGGCATTTTCCACACATTAATTTGAGTTTCTCAACTCTGGTAAAACCTAAACCCCATTTTTGTTTCTCTCCATCAACCACCGTTGCCAGTTGCACCACCAGTCGGCCACCGCTCTTCGCTACAAGTTAGTCGTCATTCCATTCATTGTTGTCTCCTTCAGTATTAAATCTCTTGCTTTTTCCCTTTTTAATTCCCAATTTATGATGTCTAATATTGTCAGTAGGCTAGTAACTATTCCTGACGAAGTTTGTACTTGCAAGTGAACTATTGGGATTGACTCATACTTTTGCGGGTTCGATGAATGCTCACTACGACTACCCCTCAGACATGTTGACAAAGGTTGTAACTCGTGATAAACTGGAGTTTTGCAAGGAGTTGGTCGGGATAGACTCCAAGTGACGGGGTCACGGTGAAAGCTCCCTCTCATGAATTTGAAGTGGGAGATTGTTGGGGTTGTAGGGTCCAAACCCATGAGATTATCCTATTTAAATTAGGAGTATTTTAATTTGATATTTATATTTTCTGAAATTGATAAGAATTTCAAAGTAATATTGGAATTAGGAAACCGTGTGTGCCTAATTTTATATGTTGGTTTTTTGGGGAATTTTGAATCAGTTTTGGAAGTAAGATATGTTATATGTATTATACTATTCAAAAGCAAATCAAGATTTGGGATGGCATGCAAATTCCGAAACCGACTTGCTGGAGGATTGAGGGAGTATGTATATATATGGGATTTGTGAGGCAACGAATTTCATAATATGAGTGCTCTGTTTTGGGAAGAAGCTAGAACAGTGAGTGCGGAGAAAAATTGAGAGTAAATTGAGAGGGTTTTTGTGAAGGTTTATTCACCAGTTGTCATCATCTTTTCGGATCAATTAATTGCTTGAAGTCTTTAATTAATTCGTAGGTTTTGGGTGGTGACGTAATTTGAGTTTTCACTCAAATTGAGGTATTTTTGTATTCTCTCAATTTCTAAATATTTCAAGTTTTTAGTTATAAAACTCGAAAGGACTATTTGTACTTATAGTTGATTATAGTGGAATTTTCGGAGTTCGGCCTGTGATTTTAATTCTTAGTTTTAGAGGGTTTTCCACTTAAGATTTGGTGTCTTGTGTTTCATTTATTTTTGTGCTATTGTTTTCTGGTTTATTTAATTTTTTCAAATATAGTTAAAATCAGTGGAATTTTTCCAACAAAAGATACGTAGGCATTCTAGTAAATGATGATTTTCTTCTAACCAGAAGTTTGAACAGGTTAAAAGTAGAAGAATAAGCATCTCGCAGGCCAAAAATAAAAAAAAATGAAAAGAAGAAAAAGAAATGAGAAGACAACAATAGCAAGACCACATTTTTCTTGTTCTTCCTTTTTATCTTTTCTTTCTTTCTTTTTTGTTTCTTTTTAGACGGAGGACTTCATTTCATCTTTGAAAATAAACCTAAGAATTCATCGAATGAAATAAAAGATAAATGACAATCAGTGGCGGAACCAGAACGTTTTTAGAGAAGGGTCAAAATACATTAGTAAAAAAATTTATTTATTGGCTCTCGGAGTGCTTTTTTTGGATGTACGACTGAGAGGAGGCAACTGTATCATGCGACTCTGCATAGTTTGAAAACGTCTCAAAAATTTTGTCAATATCAAAATTTATGTAGAAATATTATTTTTTTATTTCATGTAGAAATACGTGAGAGGGATTCATGTAAAAATATTATTTTTTATGTGAAAATATCAATTTTCTATATAGAACAAAGAAAATTAATCTAGAAAGAAATTAACAAAAGGGAAAGTCTCTGAAGTAAATTCATGATGTTTAAAAATATAAAATATTTGTAAAAAATAATTTGGTAAATAAAGAACTTGATTTTTGTGATCATTCTTCAACCTCAAGTAGCTACCTAGATTTGATTGTGTTTTAAGTTCTTTCATTTGAATTTTATTGCAAAATGAAATTTATTCTATTTTTTAATTTATGGAGTGCATGTAGAAAATTTTGGACTGCTATTATAAACTACTCTTATTATACATATATACATGTGTGTGTGTGTGTATATATATATTGACTTAATATATGTATGATATTGACTATTAATATATGTATTCATATATAGCATGTGCAGAATTTTGGTCTCGCCTCCTAATTCTGTCCTTGGCAAATACCCTTCAGGATTCAACAAATCCGTTTTTTCTAATGTGCACTCAAATAGAGAAGGTGACATTAACATCTCATTACTTTTTTTTTTGAGTTTTAGAACAATTTATTCAAGTGAAAGTATTGTAGTGCAGTATGTATATTTTTTAATTATTATATGAAGTAGAAGACATGCATGCATGATAATCTCTTTTTATAATAGTAGAAGCATATCTCTATCTATTATATCATGCATGACTAAGAATTAGTTATGTACCAAAAGGATTTTGTAATGGCTAGAAACTTAAAGTTCTTTGTTTATGGGATAGCAAACTCTAATGTAATCTTTTTTAATTATTTAAGCATTTTAAATAAAGGACATCGTGTAGCACCAAGTACGGGTTTCAAGGCGTCCTAGCTTCAAGGCTTAAGCCTCCCCCTAACCCTAAGTTTGAGCCTTGGCTCAACCCTAAGCCACGCCATCTCAAACACTAGCCAAGCCATTCAAATCCTAAGCTTGGCTAGACCAAAAATTAATTAAATTTCTCATTTTCTTTTTAGTTAATTTTCATAATTCATATAGTTAGCAAAAGTCCTTTTTTCCCTTTCGTACAATTAATTAGGGTTTACTTTCCGAACTAAGTTAGTTACTCGATTTATTTCTACTTAGATTTCCTAACTTTTTCGGATACGTTTTCGTAACATACTTGATTAGCCGAAAAATCAGCTTTCAATTTTTCGAAAATCCGATTTCGCCATCGTTTCCCCTTTCCTGAATAAACGCTTTGTCGCTTATCGAAAATTTGAAAAAAATGAAGTTGCTTTTTTAGCGTGAATAGTGATTTTACATCTTTTCTGTTAAAAATATTTTTATTAGAGATTTCATCTCCATTTTTCAAATAAACGTTATGCCGCAATTCGAAAAGTTTTAAAAACAAAAAAGAGTTTTCTACGTTTTATGAATAGTGATTTTGCGTGTTTCTCGGAAAAAATTATTCTTTCCAAAAAATTCTAAACACTCATATTTAGTCTCGTAACACATAAACTAAGTCATTAATCGACCAAAAAACTCATATTATATAATTTATTCCATCAAAATATTTATTTTATTTAATAAATATTAAAAATCTTATTACAAACATATTATCCTATCTAAATCTTTACATAGGCGAAGAAGTGGAGGAGTATGAAGATTTGGGAACGGCCACAATTGAAATACAATACATAAATCTAAAAACAAAAAAAAAAGTTATCAGAACATAAAAGCCATTCTATTTTGTGATTTCCATATATATATATATATATATATATATATATATATATAGGGAAACAGTATCCTTGGCAACCGGTTGCCACGGATGATTTCCCTACATATATATATACACACACACTACTATTTTGTGATTGCTCAAAAAATGCATTACAAATTATTTTCTTTTGTGATTGTTTTTAAAAACCGTCACAAAGTTTGGTCACGTATTCTTATTTTTCTAGTAATCATCAATGCACAATATTTGAAGATAATTCTATTTTGTTAGAAATAGAATGGAAAAACACTTAGTAATTTATATATGTTTTTCTAACTATTCCAAATCCTTGTATATTCTTGCTCGTTGCTCTACTGTAAAGTATGATGAGAATAAATTTGGATTGCTTGTAAAATTAATATTTTACATCATTTAATAATTACATGCTATGTAGTGAAATTATGAGAAAATTAAGGGATTTGAAATTCAATATAATTAATTAAATAGTTTTACTGTGATAAATAATAAGTTAATACAATTTAAATTTTATAATTTTCACTTAAATTCTTCACGTGACATGTTGTTATATATTGGATGGTGTAAAACACTAATTTATTCTCAAATATGATATAATTTATTTTTTTTGATCGGCAAAATTAAAATTTCATTAAAAAACTTGGAATTACATCAAGTGACAATTCCAAGAGGTTTGGAAAGGGCCACAATTGAAATACAATACATAAATCTAAAAAAAAAAGTTATCAGAACATAAAAGTCATTCCAGAAATATTGAGGCTCACCCTTGCATATTATTCCAGCCAAAACCTAGACTAATTAAATAACAACAATTATGAATACTCGACCTCAATCCAAATCTCCGAAGAGAACTACTAATCTGAAATTTTAATTCGACTATCTCAACCATAGGAGTATAGAGCTCTCTATTATTAATCAACCATATGCATCTAATTTTTGATGACTCCGTTCCTTCCGTAAAAACTCTTTAGAATCCATGCAGACATCCAAATTCCTAAACTACCAATTGCTAAAAATTGAAAGCAGTCAACTTAATCGGACGTCCACATTATATGACTGATTAATTACACTTGGTCTCCTGTAAACATACATACAACCTGCAAATCATACTTGTTAATCACTTTTCTCAACTCTGGAAACACTTCCTTCTCTTTATTTTCCCTAATATTCCAAAATAGAATCGATATATTTACACTCACTCCAAACTCAATATTGATCTAACATTGCTTCTATCCTCTTTTTCGCCTTATTTTCCGGTTCGTTATTCCTTCCAAAAATGTCAAGTTCTCATTTGCTTCAAAATATATATAAGATCGTTATTGACTTTGTGAAATCAATTTAAGAGTTTGTAAAACTTAAACTGTCATTAATTTTTTAATTTTAGTCAATAAATGCATGAGTTTCACAATTAGGCATATGATTTTTCACAACTATACGACCCCCAAACATACACACCCACAAGAATGGGAAAAAACCTAAAGTTATATAATGAAAGGACATAATTTAAATAGTACCATCTTGTAATTTATGTAATCACTTTATTTAATATCACAATAAACCACCTAGTGATAGTTGTTTTATTTATAATATGGTAATAACAACCACCTAGTGGTAGTTGATTTATTTATATAACGTGCTAATAACAACCATCAACTAGTATATAGTTTCTTGATCAACTGTTCATTGGAAGATTACTGATCGTTCATTTAGGCATTGGTGGGACTAATGTGAACACCATAGATAACTAAACCTTTCTTCATAGTCACGTTTTCACTCCCGTCAAGAGTAAATCTGATATCTCCAGAGTCAAACTTATTGAAGAATTCCCCAGCTTTGAGCGAAAATGGTGTGTTCCTCGGATAATTCATCAACCCATATCCGTTCACTTGCGAGGATCCATTCGGAAGAGTAAGTGTAAGACTCACCGGACTTTCTATGTTAAAGTTGTCTTTCAGCAGCACCACAAAAGACACCTCGTAAGATAAATTTTCAAGCTTTTCTGTCGGATAGTTTCCGTCAACATGTAGGACGCAGCTACCAATTAATTCAGCACTTGAATCACTGTAAAAAAAATGATAGTAGAATTAAAGTCAGAAACTTTTGATATAGGGAGCTTAAATTCATTAGGTGATTTTATTGATTTATTTTTTTTGCTGGAACATTTTTAATGTGAGCCCTTCTATCTAACTAGACTTAAATAAAATTTCTATAGTCCTTTTATCACTTTAATTTAATGACATAGTTGCATATATATTCCTATTTTTAACTGAATAAAATTCAGGTGTTTAAACATAAATCTTGACCTTTGACGTCAATTAAGTTAACTAAACCCCTTATTTCTACTTACGCAATCTTCCAGCCTTGAGGGTTGGCGTATGTGAGTTTCCCGGCACTTACATAAGCGCCAGAATTCTGAATAAGACAAGAAAAAAAAATTAATATTATCCATTACAATATCAGACAGATGCAATTAATCTTAAATTTTTTTTAACTGTCTGCAACAATATGGTACAAAATTTTAAAAATCGCAAAGGTGTAAGATGGTCTAAATTTTGCAAAAAAATCTCACTTGCAAAATTTACAAATTTTAAGGATTATTTTTGTTCTATAGCCAACTTTAGCTATATATAATGATGTTTGCTTACAATTTCAGTAGACTTACCTTCCGGCCCGTGCCGTCGTTTTGGAGCAACTCCATTTCCTTGGCTTGAGACAACAATGCCTTGAGGTCAACCTCATTATGCCTCACTACTTGTGCCATCTCCTCGATCGATCGATTACTATCCTTTAGTTCTGCTATATATATATGTATTTTCTGTTTTTGTTCTTGATGTATATGATCTTTCTTCCAAAGGCTAGCCTCTATTTATACATGGCACAAACAGAGGGTACTGCGATTATTATATTCCATAATATCCTATCTTCAAATATTCCTTCCCTTTTCACAGTAGGGATCCGATCCTGATAAGTTTAACATCATCATCATCACCGCCAAGGATATAGAGAAGCAGATTCTGTTTAATAATTTTGTTGGAATAATTCTTTTCCATTTCTCAGTTCAATAATTCTTAAGCTCACATTTATATATATATATATACGGTCTGGATTTTAAGTTCACCCTTTATCCAACATACCTTGCTCACTCACCTTTAGCGATGGACCGGGCAACGGTTCGGTCCGTTGCTATATATACATCCGTCGTCTATCGCCCGGTCCGTCGCTAAAGGGGGTAATTAAGGTATGTTGGATAAAGGGCAAGCTTAAGATCCGGACCGTATTCTCTCAATTTCTTAATATTTCAAGTTTTTAGTTATAAAACTCGGAAGGACTATTTGTACTCACAGTTGATTATAGTGGAAATTTCGGAGTTCGGCCCGTGGTTTTTACCTCTTAGTTTGAGAGGGTTTTCCAGGTAAGATTTGGCGTCTTGTGTTTGATTTATTTTTGTGCTATTATTTTGTGGTTTATTTAATTTTTTCAAAGACGGTTAAAATCAGAGGAGTTTTCCAACAAAGTGGTATCTAAGCAAGGTTCTTTGCGCGGTTGGTTTTTGATAAATTAAATGGATGAATCAAGTGGCGCCATGATTAAATTGACATCATCTAATTTTTTGATATGAAAATCTAGAATGAAAGACATCCTTTACTGCAAGGATTTGTATGATCCACTAGAGATTAAGGGGGGGGGGGGGGGGGAAAGCTAGTGGACAAGACTGAGGCTGATTGGAAAAAGATGAATAGAAAGACGATCGGTCTCATCAGACAGTGAATCGATCAAACTGTGTTACTCTACCATGTTTCGCAGGAAACGAATGCTTATACACTTTGGACTACATTAGAGTCCATGTACGAGAAGTAGAATGCTCAGAATAAAACCTTTGTGATTCGAAAGATTGTGAACCTGAAGTATAAAGATGGTAGCAGTGTATCCGAGCATATGAGTGAGTTTCAGGGATTGGTGAACCAGTTGTATACCATGAAGTTGAATCTTGAGGACGAGATTTAGGCATTGTTTCTTCTCAGTTCATTGCCTAACAATTGGGAAACTTTAGTTGTGTCATTAAGTAACTCAGCTCCGGAAAGAAAGATAACGATACAAATGGTCAAGGATAACATACACAACGAGGAAACAAGACGAAAGGAGCAGGGTTTGAATTTTGGGACACAAGCACTTGTGGCAGAGAACAGGGGTAGAAGTAACTTCAGGGGATCTCACAAGGGAAACATTAATCGCAGTAAAAGTAAAAATTCCAGAAATCATAGGAGCAATTTAAAGACCAGAGAAGGTGTTACATACAGGTGTTTTCACTGCAACAAGGAAGGTCACTTCAAAAGAAACTGCAAGATCTGGTTAGAGAAGCAGAAATCTTGTGAGCAAGGGAAGGTTGAGGAGAAGAATACTGCAGCTACAGTTATTGAGGATGTTGTGCTTCTTTCGTTTGGGGAAGAAGAATGTTTACATGTTGTTGATCAGAAGATTGATTGGGTTATTGATACAGGTGCTTCGTATCACGCTACTCCCAAGAGAGAATTCTTCACGACGTACAAAGCTGGAGACTTTGGGTTTGTGAGGATGGGTAACACTGATCAGTCCAAGATTATTAGAATATGTGATGTTTGTATACATACAGATATATGTGGCACTATTACTTTGAGGGATGTTAGATATGTTCCAGATTTGCGCTTCAACTTGATTTCTGGTATGGTCTTGGATAGGGAAGGCTATGAGAATCACTTCGGCAGCGAAAAGTGGAAGCTTACCAAGGGTACTATGGTAGTCGCTAGAGGTACTGCTTGTTGCTCATTATACAGAACTCATGTGAAGGTGTGTTCTAGCGAGTTGAATGCAATTGAAGATGAATCTTCACCAAATCTATGGCTTAAAAGGATTGGGCACATAAGTGAGAAAGGGTTGCAGATGTTAGCAAAGAGGTCCCTCATTCCTTTTGCTAACGGTACTGTACTAAACCCTTATGATTATTGTTTGTTTGGTAAGCAGAATAGAGTTTCTTTTAGTAGCTCCTCTAAAAGAAAATTTAAGTTACCTGAGAGAGTATATTCTGATGTATGTGGTCCCATTGAGGTTGAGTCATTAGGTGACAATAGATATTTTGTTACTTTTATTGATGATGTTTCACGTAAGGTGTGGGTGTTTTTGTTGAAAATAAAAGACCAGGTATTCCAGCATTTTCAGAGTTTCCATGCTATGGTTGAAAGAGAGACTGCAAAATTATTGAAGTGTCTTCGCAGTGACAACGGAGGGGAATACACTTCAAAGGAGTTTGCAGCATATTGTGTGAAACACGGTATTCGACATGAGCAGACAGTTCCTGGCACTCCACAGCTAATGGTGTGGCTGAGAGAATGTACCTCATTATTATTGAGCAAGTCTGATGCTTGTTGAGAATGGCTAAGCTGCCTAAGTCATTCTGGAGTGAAGCTGTTCGTACCGCTTGTTACCTGATTAATAGATCTCCATCAGCACCGTTAGACTTTTAGATTCCAGAGAAGATTTGGAGTGGTAAGGATGTGTCCTATTCTTATTTGAGGGTACGTATTTGGGTGCAAGGCTTTTACACATATCCCCAAGGAACAAAGATCGAAGCTTGATGACAAATCTATTCCATGTGTGTTTGTTAGCTATGGAGATGCAGTGTTTGGGTACAGGTTATGGGATCCAGTTCAGAGAAAATTATTTAGAAGCAGAGACGTGGTGTTTCATGAGCACCAGAATTATGAGGATTTTGATAATGTTACACAATCCAGAGATAATAAAGTTCCAGACCTCAGCGGAGTTCCTTCGCCATTACAGAATGCCACAATTGGAGAATGAGGTCAGAATGAAAACGTGACTGATAAAGATTTGCACGATGGTGATAGGTCAGATGCAGAGAGTGTTGAGAGCAGGGGGAGCAGTGTGACGCCCCCAAATTCAGGTACTTGAAACCCGAACTTGGTGCTACACGATATCATTTCTTTGAGCGGAATAATTATAATATAAATAAACAAACCTAATTTACATATCAGAGTTGTCTAATCCCAGGTACACGAGCTTTAAACATTCATTACATGATAGATAATAAATAATATTGTCTTAATAAAGTCTAACTATTACACACAATACCATAAAACTTATTCTTGCAGCTTTCTTTTCCCTTTGTTTTTGCCAGAGCCTTCTGGTTGATCACGCTTAGCTGAAAATATTTAATTTAAAGCAAGAATGAGCATTCAATTGCTCAGCAAGTAATAGCAGTTAATAAACTTTAGTTGAAAGAAGTAAATGTCTTCTTTGAGGTATACTTCTACAACGAATCAATAGTTGTGAAGTCTTTCGAAACATATCTTAATAACATATCAAATCGTTTAAAATTTTGAAACGACGTAGTGACTATAAATACTGAGCGGTCAATGGACCATGAACTTTTATTTTTTTTATTTTCAAAAAGGTTAAACAGAAATTCATCTGTAAACCGCTCTGGTCTTACGGACATGTAGGGTGATCAGCCCCGTTATGTCCTGTATTGATCAATACTATCTATTTGAATGATAAATTCATTCACTCTGTTCGCCTTGGGCACATAAACAATTTCCCCATTAAGGGTTGTTCATACTCAGTCTGGAGTCCTAACTAAACAATTCAGTTGGACGACTTTATCATAACCAATACTATCTAACAATGAAATTCAAACTATGTCTAGCCGAGTCAAATAGCTTAGACAGTCTTTAAATCATGAACGCATACCAAAATTTTATAGTGTGTAACAGGATTTGTCATATCAAAGAATTTCTAGTTCCAGAGTTCTTTATGAGTACAACAGTTCATACAAGTGGGGACACTTGTATGATAACAGCCAATAATGAGATATTAATAAATAATAACTGAATTGAATAAAATTCCACAATATAAGAATAAGTTCATAAGTGAATCATGGATATCATTACAGATATGAATAATTGACAATAATTATTCATGAATATGCTTTTAACTTACTGGGATCCATCGCATAGAATAACTGCGAGGAGTAGAGATACTTGATCAATATAACATTTGAGTAAGGTTAGAGAACTTGCCTTGATAGTTGATTACTGCTACGTAGTATAGCTTAAGTTGTTATCTTTAATACAAAGTCCTATCATCAATAGAATTATTCTTTTAATTAGAATAATATAACTTAACACATAATACTGCTTTAAACATGTTGTCACATAGTCATATCAGTCATTAAAACACATAAGAACGTATACCTAGTCAAACTATGTCAATTTGGTTTGAGTTTGATATAGTTTCGGCATCCCGAGTGCATTATCGGATAATTAATGACTTTATTTTTAATGAAACTTTATTCAAGAACTTAAATATTATATTAGATAATTTAATTATCATTTATAATATTTTTCCAAACATTAAAATTATTTATTATAATTTTTCAAACACTAATATCATTTTTTAATGATTTAATTGTCAAATAATATCATTATCATTAATATTTAAATAATTTAAAATATTAATGATATTCATGTCAACACTTTAAAAGTTATTTATTATAACTTGAAAATATTTTTAAAACCTTAATATTACCTTTAAATGATTTTTTTAAGATATTAAAATCATTTTTAAATAATTATCATTAATATTAAAATATTAATGTATTTCATTTCCAAATATTAAAAGTTATTTATTATAACTTAAAACATTTTTAAAACCTTAATATCAATTTCAAATGATTTTTATAGCATTAAAATCATTTTTAAATAATTACTATGAATATTAAAATATTAATGTTATTCATATCAAAATATTAAAAGTTATTTATTATAACTTAAAATATTTTTATTACATTTATTTCACCTTTAAATGATTTATAAAACATTTAAATCATTTTTAAATAATTTATTTAATATAATTATTAAATAAATTTATTATCATTAATATTTATATATTAATGAAATTCTTATCAAAATATTATAAGTTATTTATTATAACTTAAAATACTTTTTAAAATCTTAATATCATTTTTAAAATATTAAAACCATTTTTAACTAATTTATTTAATATAATTATTAAATAAATTTATTATCATTAATATTAAATTATTAATAAAATTTAACTCAAAATATTAAAAGTCATTTATTATAACTTAAAATATTTTTTAATACTTTAATATAATTTTAAATGATTTTTAAAATATTAAAATCATTTTTAAGTAATTTATTTAATATAATTATTAAATAAATTTAATGTCATTAATATTTAAATAAATTAAATTATTAATGAAATATATCTCAAATTATTAAAAGTTAATTTTTATAACTTAAAATAATTTTTAGAATTATTTTTAGAATTTTTAATAATTAATTTCTATTTATTTTAATTAATATAATTAATTTTAATTTAAAACCGTCGCTAAAGGGCTATCGCGACGGAAAGTGTCGCCTTAGGTGTTCTTGAGCCTCAAGAAAATTCAAACTCAGTGTTCAAGGTACCTACTTTGACCACTTATAATTATTTGATTTTGATATTTTCTGGGTTGGTAATTTGGTTAGTGTTATAGTATTGATGTAATACTACAACCACAACCACGTTTCATGGCCATCCTACATCACAACTAGAAATTATAAGCAATCAAAGTAGCTGGCAGAGGCTGTTCTTCATTTTCTGGGCAGCCCAGAAACGTGAAGTCATGGCCGGTCAACGTACTTTGACCTTAAATAACTTTGATTCTGTTGTTAATCTAGGTGTTCTAATGGCATGATTGTGTAGTACGTATGTCAGACTACAAATAACAAACACTAACATGGTCCAAAACATTATTAATAGCAAGATCCGAGGTTTACAAAATGGTTGTCAGAAACTGTTCAACACTTAGAAAATTTCTGGGTTTTCCAGAAATTAAAAATCTGATCGGTCAATCATGTTTGACCACTTATATCTTGAGATATAGACATGGTATGGACTTGATTCCACTTCCAGTATACTCTCTTCATGGCATAGAACAAGTTATAACATCAAACACACATAAAATCTAACACAAAAAGATCTATGAGCTCTGACATATGGCTGTCAGACCACATTTTTTTAAAATTTCTAGATTTTTGAAAATTTCAAATTCTTGCATCTAGATGTTATAGATCTATCATATACTAACCCAGATCATCAATAGACATAACATACCACATATTTTAACACTTAATCACAACATCCAACTTAGCATACAAGATCAAATTTTAGGTTAGGATTTTATACCTTTCTTGAATGATTTTTGATTTCCACCTTCTGATCTTGATGTTGGATTGCTATGGAATGATATTGAATGATATTTGGGACAAGTTAGAGAGAGAAATTCGTGGCTTAGAGAGAGAGAATGTCTTGGCTTATTAGTGAATGAAATGTAAGGTTTTTCTTTCTTTCTTTTTTTTTTCTTTTTTTTTTAATCCAATGATCCTAGGCTTGCAAGGTGTCAAACAATGGATGATTGAGGAGAGATTGAGCATGTGTTGATATCTTGAGTTGGTGAATCCAAATATTTTGGCAAGATTTGCAAGTTACCTTCAATAATTCAAAAATGGCATTTAGGTCATTTGCCATCTAATTTTAATGGCTAACTTGTCATTTTTTCTAACCCTTAGGGTTTAACCCTAAGATTTTACAATTTCATTTTATAGAATTTTGTAATTATGGCTAAATGAAAATCTTAGTTTCTAAAAAAATGAAAATTAGAGTTTTGTAAACATACTTAGTTTCCTAACTACATAGAACATGAAAATTAGACTTAAGATTTACAAATTATTTTCTTAATCACATAAATATCCACTTTCATTTAAATACAACATGATCAATTATTATGTTAATATTTAAATAAAATGAAATAAATTAATTCATAACCTATATTCATATAATTATGTTAATTATCATAATTATATATAATTCATAATCATATCTTGTATTAACATACTTACATATATTTAGAGACAAATATAATTAATAATTATATTTAATATCCAAATTCCTTAAGAAAATAATTTCTTATTATTCACCACATAAATATACTTTCATTTTAAATACAATTATATAATAATTGTATAAATTCTAAAATTTCATAACATAGATCAAAATTAGGGTTTTGATCTATAATGGCACTTTACCTAATATATCCCATTATTAATTAAGTTAAAATAATTAACTTAATTAATTTTGATTAATTCATATAATAAAATAATTATAATAATAATTCTATAAATCATTTCTTATATTATTGAAATAATATATTAGTCATATTTTCATGAAAATTAAATAATAAAATATTTTTTACTCCAAATTAATTTATTATAAGAATATAATTTATAATAATCAACAATTCTTTTATCGAAAAATTTATTTAAAATTATTCATGCAATAAATAAATATATATGTATCACATAAATACATATTCTTTTCCTTGCACATACACCCACATATTATTTTGATAAAAATAATATAAAAAAAAATTATACGCAAAATTCCCTATTTAATTATATAAAATATTGGGTTATTACAAGCAGCCCCCTCAACTTGATATTGAAGAACCTCAGCTAAGAATATCTACGAGAGAACATGTGCCATCAGTCAGGTATCCTTCGTCTGAATATCTTTTAGTTGCTGAGGAAGGAGAGCCAGAAAATTTTCAGGAAGTTATGACTCATAAAGAGAAGAACAATTGGCTGAGAGAGCTATGCGGGATGAGATGGATTCGTTGCACAAGAATCATACTTATGAGCTGACTACACTTCTGAAGGGCAGGAAAGCATTGAAGAATAAATGGGTGTTCAAGCTGAAAAAGGATGGTGAAAAATTAGTAAAGTACAAGGCTCGGTTGGTGGTCAAGGGTTTTGCTCAAAAGCAAGGTATTGACTTCGACGAGATTTTTTCTCCAGCTGTGAAGATGACCAGCTTTATTCGAGCAGTGTTGGGATTAGTAGCTAGTATGGATCTTGAGCTTGAGCAACTAGATGTGAAAACTGCATTCCTTCATGGTGATTTGAAGGAGGAAATCTACATGGAGCAGCCAGAGGGATTTGAAGTTAAAGGAAAAGAGCACTTGGTTTGCAGGTTGAAAAAAAGTTTGTACAGCCTAAAACAAGCCTCAAGGCAGTGGTACATGAAATTTGATTCATTCATAATGGATCAAGGTTAATGCAGAACAATTGCAGATCATTGTGTGTATGTTAAAAAGTTCCAAGATGATAACTTCGTTATTTTGTTTTTATATGTAAATGATATCACTATAAGAAATCACACATTTTATGACGAATGTTTTTGCCACGCACAATATTTTGTCAAAATTTGTTAATTAATAATTACGAAATTCATAATCGTCACTAAAACTTTTGCTTTTGTGACGACCTTTAATTTTGTTACTATTAATCATTTATATCGTCACTAATTTACACATTTGATGACGGTTAACAAAATTTCGTCACAATTTATTTTGGAGGTAGAATTTCGTACCAAAATTTTAGAGGAAAACCTTTTAGTGACATGTTTGTATTAATTGATGACAGTATTTATTGTCACAAAATTTTTCTTTCAATGACAACATAATAGTTTGTCATTAATTATTTGTAAAATTTAGTGACAATATGATTTTGTCACTAATGTTCACATTTAGTGACGCCAAATACAAATGCATCACAATTTTATTTGGAGGCAAAATTTTTCTGAAAAATTTTGGAGGGAAATTTTCTAAAGGTGAAAAAATAATAATTTATAACAATTTTTATTGTCACAAATACCAACTTTATATGACGAGAAACTCGTTCGTCACTAATTAGATGAGTGGATAAGTGACAAAAATGGTTCGTTATAAATTCTTATATTTAGTGACAAAGTATGTAATATTGTCACAATTTTATTTGGAGGCAAATTTTTTTGAAGAAATTTTGGAGGCAAATTTTGTAAAGATGAAAAATTAATAAGTCATGACAATTGTTATTGTCACAAATACCAATTTTATATGACGAGAGACTCGTTCCTCACTAATTAGATGAGTGGTTAAGTGACAACAATGTTTCGTCATAAATGCTTATATTTAGTGACAAAGTACATAATATCGTCACATTTTTCTTTGGAGGTAATTTTTTTAAAAGAAATTTTGGAGGCAAATTTTGTAAAGACGAAAAATTAATAGTTTATGACAATTTTTATTGTCACAAATACCAATTTTATATGACGAGATACTAGTTCGTCACTAATAAGATGAGTGGTTAAGTTACAACAATGATTCGTCTTAAATGCTTATATTTAGTGACAAAATACGTAATATCGTCACATTTTTATTTGGAGGAAAAAATTTTAAGAAATTTTGGAGGCAAATTTTGTAAAGACGAAAAATTAATCGTTTATGACAATTTTTATTGTCACAAATACCAATTTTATATGATGAGATACTAGTTCGTCACTAATAAGATGAGTGGAGAAGTGACAACACTGGTTCGTCATAAATGCTTATATTTAGTGACATTTAATAAGGTGTAAAGTTATTTGATAAAACTATTTTTCCTAGTCTCATTTAATAAAAAGGACTACTAATACAAATGTTGTAGCCTAATCTTATTTTGGAACAAAAGAAAAATAGTGAGAATTATTCATATTCTATTTAACTTCTAATTATTACTAATATATAACTTACATATTTAGTACTAATAAGTGTAGTTAAATATAATTTAATAGTTATAATATGTAAATTACAATATATATGCATGTATATATGTTTATATATATATATATATACATACATACACGCACACACACACAAGATGAGATATATGCATATGATATATAAGTTTACATATAAGAGACCAACTTTTTACACATGTATTTTCTCTTTTCTATATTCTCTAATTCTTCTTATAAACAAACAATTACAACAAAGAAGTGTTCGTGTGGAACAAATGTGAATTGCTATCACAAATTTGTTCAGTTTTGAGGCTTGACATATATCCTGGAGGTATATCGTCTGTAACCCATAGCAAATCGATCGTGATGGGGGCGATAAAGATCCTTAAGGACAGGGATCACCAGTGTTATGTCTTTTACAATAATCTTGACTCTACGAAGCTACGGTTCTAACACATTTTCTGTATCACTATGATTTCTCAGAAATTCTAGAATATCATCTCTAGGAATGCCTTTGAGAGCCGACTTCAATTTTATCTGAGAATTAGTTCTAATTTGTAAATAAGAGTGCTTTTTCTAAGTGTATTAAAGTTCTAAGTTCTCAAGCTTCAGAACATATGTAAGTTTGTCTAAAGCTTTTAATAAATTTCCGCTATCATTATTAATTAAACACTAATGTTACGTTTGAATTGAAGGAATGGAATGGAGAGTGGAATGATTCATTCCGTTCTAGTTGGAATGAGTTATTCCGTACTATTCCTCCCCCAAGGAATAAAATTCATAAATTTAGGAGGAATAAGAATGGTTCAATCCATTCCAATCGCAACTAAACACATTTTTTTTCATTCCATAAGAATGAGTCATTTCATTTCCATCTTCATTACTCCAATCCAAAAGTAACATATAATTTTTTTTTTAAAAAAAATCCAACTTTTATAAGTTATACATGATACTCTTTTTGTTGAATAAATAAGTATTAATGAATAACTTGGTACTGAATGCCATATTTTATTAATTGATAACAATGATTTCAAATAACATAAACAAGAATTAGTGAATAATTTGATACTGAATGCCACATTTTATTATTTAATAACAGTGATTCCAAATTACATAATTTTAAATAATAATTAATATAACTTTATTCTTCTAATTTTATTGGTAAGCTAGGTGGTCATTTAAAAAAAAATTAATATAATTTTATTATGGTGGTACCCTTTTATTTTATTTTATCTTTTGGTTCAAAGTTAGTGGTACCTTTTCACCGGCATTTTCCACACATTAATTTGAATTTCTCAACTCTGGTAAAACCTAAACCCCATTTTTGTTTCTCTCCAGCGACCACCGTTGCCAGTTGCACCACCAGTCGGCCACCGCTCTTCGCTACAAGTTAGTCGTCATTCCATTCTTTGTTGTCTCCCTCAGTATTAAATCTCTTGCTTTTTCCCTTTTTAATTCCCAATTTATGATGTCTAATATTGTCAGTAGGCTAGTAACTATTCCTGACGAAGTTTGTACTTGCAAGTAAACTGTTGGGATTGACTCATACTTCTGCGGGTTCGATAAATGGTCACTACGACTACCCCTCAGACATGTTGACAAAGGTTGTAACTCGCGATAAACTGGAGTTTTGCAAGGAGTTGGTCGGGATGGACTTCAAGTGGCGGGGTCACGGTGAAATCTCCCTCTCATAGATTTGGAGGGGGAGATTGTTGGATTTGTAGGGTCCAAACCCATGAGATTATCCTATTTAAATTAGGAGTATTTTAACTTGATATTTATATTTTCTGAAATTGATAAGAATTTCAAAGTAATATTGGAATTAGAAAACCGTGTGGGCCTAATTTTATATGTTGGTTTTTTGGGGAATTTTGAATCAGTTTTGGAAGTAAGATATGTTATATGTATTATACTATTCAAAAGCAAATCAAGATTTGGGATGGCATGCAAATTCTGAAACCGACTTGCTGGAGGATTGAGGGAGTATGTATATATATATGGGATTTGTGAGGCAACGAATTTCATAATATGAGTGCTCTGTTTTGGGAAGAAGCTAGAACAGTGAGTGCGGAGAAAAATTGAGAGTAAATTGAGAGGGTTTTTGTGAAGGTTTATTAATCAGTTGTCATCATCTTTTTGGATTAATTAATTGCTTGAAGACTTTAATTAATTCGTAGGTTTTGGGTGGTGAGGTAATTTGAGTTTTCACTCAAATTGAGGTATTCTTGTATTTTCTCAATTTTTTAATATTTCAAGTTTTTAGTTATAAAACTCGAAAGGACTATTTGTACTCATAGTTGATTATAGTGGAATTTTCGGAGTTCGGCCTGTGATTTTAACTCTTAGTTTTAGAGGGTTTTTCACTTAAGATTTAGTGTCCTGTGTTTCATTTATTTTTGTGCTATTGTTTTCTGCTTTATTTAATTTTTTCAAATATAGTTAAAATCAGAGGAATTTTTCCAACAAAAGGTACGTAGGCATCCTAGTAAATGATGATTTTCTTCTAACCAGAAGTATGAACAGGTTAAAAGTAGAAGAATAAGCATCTCGCAGGCCAAAAATAAAAAAAAATGAAAAGAAGAAAAATAAATGAGAAGACAACAATAGCAAGACCACATTTTTCTTTTTCTTCCTTTTTATCTTTTCTTTCTTTCTTTTTTGTTTCTTTTTAGACGGAGGACTTCATTTCATCTTTGAAAATAAACCTAAGAATTCATCAAAGGAAATAAAAGATAAATGACAATCAGTGGTGGAACCAGAACGTTTTTAGAGGAGGGTCAAAATACATCAGTAAAAAAATTTATTTATTGACTCTCGGAATGCTTTTTTCGAATGTACGACTGAGAGGAGACAACTGTATCCTGCGACTCTGCATAGTTTGAAAACGTCTCAAAAATTTTGTCAATATCAAAATTTATGTAGAAATATTATTTTTTTATTTCATGTAGAATTACGTGAGCGGGATTCATGTAGAAATATTATTTTTTTATGTGAAAATATCAATTTTCTATATAGAACAAAGAAAATTAATCTAGAAAGAAATTAACAAAAGGGAAAGTCTATGAAGTAAATTCATGATGTTTAAAAATATAAAATATTTGTAGAAAATAATTTGGTAAATAAAGAACTTTATTTTTGTGATCATTCTTCAACCTCAAGTAGCGACCTAGATTTGATTGTGTTTTAAGTTCTTTCATTTGAATTTTATTGTAAAATAAAATTTATTCTATTTTTTAATTTATGGAGCGCATGTAGAAAATTTTGGACTGCTATTATAAACTACTCTTATTATAATATACATGTGTATGTGTGTATATATATATTGACTTAATATATGTATGATATTGACTATTAATATATGTATTAATATATAGCATGTGCAGAATTTTGGTCTCGCCTCCTAATTCTGCCCTTGGCGAATACCCTTCAGGATTCAACAAATCCGTCTTTTCTAATGTGCACTCAAATAGAGAAGGTGACATTAACATCTCATTACTTTTTTTTTGAGTTTTAGAACAATTTATTCAAGTGAATGTATTGTAGTGCAGTATGTATATTTTTTTAATTATTATATGAAGTAGAAGACATGCATGCATGCTAATCTCTTTTTATAATAGTAGAAGCATATCTCTATCTATTATATCATGCATGACTAAGAATTAGCTATGTACCAAAAGGATTTTGTAACGGCTAGAAACTTAAAGTTCTTTGTATCTGGGATAGTAAACTCTGATGTAATCTTTTTTAATTATTTAAGCATTTTAAATAAAGGACATCGTGTAGCACTAAGTACGGGTTTCAAGGCGTCCTAGCTTCAAGGCTTAAGCCTCCCCCTAACCCTAAGTTTGAGCCTTGGCTCAACCCTAAGTCACGTCATCTCAAACCCTAGCCAAGCCATTCAAATTCTAGCCTTGGCTAGACCAAAAATTAATTAAATTTCTCATTTTCTTTTTAGTTAATTTTCATAATTCATATAGTTAGCAAAATTCCTTTTTTCCCTTTCATACAATTAATTAGGGTTTACTTTCCGAACTAAGTCGGTTACTCGATTTATTTCTACTTAGGTTTCCTAACTTTTTCGATTACGTTTTCGTAACATGCTCGATTAGCTGTGATAACCCAAATTTTTGAGTAATATTAAAATAAGAATTTAATAAATAAAATTCTTATTAGATAATATGTTGTATGATATTATATTTCATAAGTGGGTATGAACTATGCAATATGCGATGCTTATGCTTAATAAATATATTGGTATATTATATTTATTATATGTAAATAAATTGTAGGGGCAATTTATTAAAGAAAATGAGATGGGTAGAATTAAAATAATCTATATTATTAAATTATTTTAATGTGGTGAATTGGTGGCATTAAATATATACCTAATGTATAACCACCCTTTTATTGAAGAAAGCATGTATTACATTATTGGATGTAATGTATGTATGTTTTTAATGTAGTAATTATATTATTATATTTATTACAGTTAAATTGTTGAAAACAGTTTATAGAAGGGAAAAGAAAGTAATTAGTATACAAGAATTATTGTATACTTTAAATAAATGATATTAAAATAAATTCTAGAGTTGAATTATTTTAATAAAGAAAAAAATATTATTTTAATTATAATATCTTATTTACTGAATAAATTTCCATTTATAAGGTAAATATATTAAGTTATACTTACTATATGTAAATAAATTGATATAAATAATTTATAAGGTGAGAGAATAAATTTATTATTTATTTTCTATATGTGATGTGAGTACATGTGCATTAGAAGGAATATTTGCAAGGCGATATATATAAATATATATTTATTATACGAGGAAGTAAAATTATTGAGGACAATTTGCGTAATGAAGCAAAAGAGGTGGTTTAAATATATAATATTTTTATATACTTTACCCAAGAGTATTAAAATAAATTCTTGCAAGGAATTATTTTAATGAGGTGAGGATATTATATTTTATATAATATCTTAAGTAAATGTATAATTTCTTTAATGTGGGAAATTATGTTTAACACATTTATTTTGCATATATAAAATGAGAATGTAATAAAAACATATTACACTATGTTTTTATTTTGGCATATATAATTTATATATATATATATATATATATATTATGTATTTTCAAGAGGGTAAGAATTATTAAAAGATATTAAGTTATTTAAGTAATAACTTACTAAATATAAATCAAGTTAGCAAAATTTGAACCAAAAGAATTTAGAAGGGAGAAAGAGGCGGACGTTGTTGGAACATTAAAGTCTCCAAAGTTGGTATATAGAAATCTTCAATTTACCAACTCTTCCTTATTTTGTGCCAGATTTTTAGGGAGTTGGTAAACTATTACCCCCACTTCATTTACTCACTCCCATCCGTTCCTTTTCATTCTTCAAAAGCCTCAACAAACTTCTTCCTTCCCATATTGCAAAACAAAAACAAAGAGTGAAGAGGGGAGCAAGAGAAAAGAGATTCATATGGCTTGAGCAAGATTGAAGCAAGCAAACAACAAAACAAACTCCTACAAGCCTCCATAATCATCATACTTCATCCTCTCCACCAAAACATTCATATTTTCTAGAGAGAGAAAGAAATGGGTGGAGTGATTTTACTTGATTTAAGCTACGGGAGTGTTCAAGGAGAAAGGAAATCAGATTCTAGCAGCTCATAGCACATCATCTAACATCTTAGAGGAAGGAAATCCAAGAAGTAAGCTCTAAAACTCTAACCTTCTATTTTAGCTCTTAAACTCTTCATATCTTGTTAGATGTTATTTTGAGTTTTATGAGTTGAGAAAACATCCTGAGAGTGATGAAATTAGAGATATGGAGCTATGCGGTGTGTGGAGTTATAAGAAGAAAAAAATATGGGTGAATACCGAACTAAATGGCTAAGAAATCAGTCCACAATTTTGACGCACCCATTATGTTCGATTAAACTACTAAAAGAGAAATTTTGCCTAAAAACCTATAATTAGGCGAAGTTAAGACTTGAGTTTGATTCATATGTGTTATATATAAATAATTAAAAGATATGAGTGAATCAAATCAAGAGAGGAAGCATTTTTGAGACAAAACGAAAAGTCCAAAAGTTAGTGTGACTGCTGACCCTAAAACATAAATTCGGGGATAATATATGTTTTCAGAAAATTCTGGGCTTTTGGGATATTATAGTACACTGAATAAGCTTTCCATAGACTCTGGAACGGACTAATTCCGACTTCGGAGCAAAGAGTTATGACCGTTTAAAGTAGTCGCGTCAAAACTGTCCGACAAATTCGAAGCAGTCACCTTGAACGAATTTTCTGGAATTCTGTGTTTAGAATTTGGAAAAGGCCAAAGAATAAAAGTTGTAGTCCCAAAAGTTAGCTTCACGTGGGCTCAAGAATTGCTCAAAAATGTTTTAAAACGAATTAGTTATGACTGTTTTAGCGAGAGAGGGTAAAACTGCGAAAAAGTTAAAAACTGTTATGATTGGGTATTTTTAAGTTCTGTCTTGGGCTGCCTATGATGTCTAAAATGGGTGGCTTATATTTTCTAAATATGTTCTCTTAGGGTGTTTATAGCATATCCAAAATTGGGGGCAAACTAACTTACGAAATAAAAACTACAAAATCGCAAAGTGGCCTCATCGCGAAGAGGGCTGCTGCTCAAAGTAGCAGCGTGCAGCAGCAACGCACTGCAGTGGCAGTGGTTGGAGGCTCCTTTGAGTTCTCAGTTGATGCATTTAAATTATTCAAAATGTTTGATTAGTTAGCATTTTTTTAAATAGGTTGATATACTAATTATAACATATTACATATTTGTTGTAATTGGATTCATAAATTGGGAGATAATAATGTGCAAAGTGGCATGTTAGTTATGGTTCATCTGGGCAGCAAGCTCGCTGCGTTGTAGTGACTGTTACAGCTTGCTAATTTGACTTTTGTTTAAAACTATTGGAGCCCAAAATCCATTTTCTATTGTACTCATGATTTACCCACATAGTATACCATTGTGTATATGTTTACCAATCGTGGGTTACCAAAATCCACTTTTAATACGAAAGACTATACAGAATATGTGGGTTATAATAGAAATCGTGGGTCAAGTAATACTAGAATTACTTTCATCCTTAGCATATATTTGGTTATACTAATCATGGGTCACATATCTGTAAAACTTTCTATAATATGTGGAATATCAATATCAACTTTCTCTAGATATGGGAAACCATCCGTAGCAGACAACAATATTGTAGAATTACCTTTGTAATCAAAATATGAGAGTCTGGGTGCTAAGACTAGAAACTTGCAAGTGAAAGAATTTTCCCCAATAATACTCAGATATGGTAAGGGTTGTCAATACTAGTCATGAAAGTAATGACTAGTTTATGGGGAGAATCAATTAAGAAACTAATAACGAAATGAATCTATATAAAAAATAGTAAAGGTTAGTTAATAAAGTATCAGGTCTTGAACTAAAAATCTGATTTGGACTTACAGATATATATACATGTCAAATGTATAAGCCAAGAAATGAAAAGAAGTTACGTCGTGAAATTAGTTTAAGACTTTCAAAGAAGACAAATGAAAGTTTTAAAGAAAAAGATATAGTAATATAAATTAAGCTGGTATTAAATATATGATTGACTGATATGGCATGAATGTACACTTAATTTGTGTAGGAACATTGCAGAGCAGATAAACTATAATATTAGATAGCGCTCCAGGCAAGTCTTCCAGTTTCTTTGTGATTTTATGAATTGGTTATTATATGAGATTTTTAAGAATATGTTGAATTACATGTTACCTGCCATAAACTGTGAAAGTCAATATATGACTAAGCTGATTGAGTTATGGAACTCAATATATATGTGATATATGATATGAACATATATTGTTTAAAGTGATGATGCATGAATGTTATAAAGGATTATGAGATATATGTTGAGCATGAAACAACGTGTTATATGAAGCATGAAAACTGTTAGATTTGCTGGGCTGTCGAGCTCAGTCTTGCAAAAATATAATTTTTACAGATATGATGTACAACACGATGTCTTGCGATCCGGATGGTAAAGAATAGAAGCATGTGTGCAGGAAAGCTGTTTCCTTTAAGTAGGAACTATATTACATCGAAATGACGACTTTTGGTATGTGTAAATGAGAATGATAGAAATAGTGAGTTATTCGATAACTAAAGAATGTTGTGTTAAGATGAAAATGCAGTTTGACAATTACTTTAAGAAGTAATGTCTTATAAAAATGATATTGTATAAGACAGGATATGAGTTAAGAAATTTATTAAATGTATTTATATCTTACTCTGATAAAGTAAATCATATAATAAATATGATTTCAGTATAAAAAAAAAGAATTGTGAAGGTTGCGATTTAGGGAACAATGTATGGCAGAAAAAAAAAAAATTATTCCGCATTTTTAGTTATTTTAACATTAAATAATGTTTTAAAGCTAGAATAAGATAGTATTAACGCACAAGATCGGGAAGAAAAATAGTCCTGATTTTGGGGTCGTTACATTAGCCGAAAAATTAGCTTTCAATTTTTCGAAAATTCGATTTCGCCATCGTTTCCCCTTTCCCGAATAAACGCTATGTCGCTTATCGAAAATTTGAAAAAACGAAGTTGCTTTTTTAGCGTGAATAATGATTTTACGTCTTTTCTGTTAAAAATATTTTTATTAGAGATTTCGTCTCCATTTTTCAAATAAACGTTATGCCGTAATTCGAAAAGTTTAAAAAACAAAAAAGAGTTTTCTGCGTTTTATGAATAGTAATTTTGCGTGTTTCTCGAAAAAAATTATTTTCTCCAAAAAAATCTAAATACTCATATTTAGTCTCGTAACACGTAAACTAGGTCATTAATAGACCAAAAAACTCATAATATATAATTTATTTCATCAAAATATTTATTTTATTTAATAAATATTAAAAATCTTATTACAAAGATATTCTCCTATCTAAATCTTTACATAGGCGAAGAAGTGGAGGAGTATGAAGATTTGGGAACGGCCACAATTGAAATACAATACATAAATCTAAAAACAAAAAAAAAGTTATCAGAACATAAAAGCCATTCTAGAAATAGAGGCTCACCCCCTTGCATATTATTCCCACCAAAACCTAGACTAATTAAATAACAACAATTATGAATACTCGACCTCAATCCAAATCTCCGAAAAGAACCCTTGGGGAAAATTTTTAATTCGAGCCTTTCAGTCATCTGATCAACGGATGTGATCTTGGTTTCTGAAACAGTACCCTTGGCAACCGGTTGCCACGGATGATTTTCCTATATATATATATATATATATACACACACTACTATTTTGTGATTGCTCAAAAAATGCATTACAAATTATTTTCTTTTGTGATTGTTTTTAAAAACCGTCACAAAGTTTGGTCATGTATTCTTATTTTTCTAGTAATCAACAATGCACAATATTTGAAGATAATTCTGTTTTGTTAGAAATAGAATGGAAAAACACTTAGTAATTTATATATGTTTTTCTAACTATTCCAAATCCTTGTATATTCTTGCTCCTTGCTCTACTGTAAAGTATGATGAGAATAAATTTGGATTGCTTGTAAAATTAATATTTTACATCATTTAATAATTACATGCTATGTAGTGAAATTATGAGAAAATTAAGGGATTTGAAATTCAATATAATTAATTAAATAGTTTTACTGTGATAAATAATAAGTTAATACAATTTAAATTTTATAATTTTCACTTAAATTCTTCACGTGACATGTTATATATTGGATGGTGTAAAATACTAATTTATTCTCAAATATGATATAATTTATTTTTTTTGATCGGCAAAATTAAAATTTCATTAAAAAACTTGGAATTACATCAAGTGACAATTCCAAGAGGTTTGGAAAGGGCCACAATTGAAATACAATACATAAATCTAAAAAAAAAAGTTATCAGAACATAAAAGTCATTCCAGAAATATTGAGGCTCACCCTTGCATATTATTCCAGCCAAAACCTAGACTAATTAAATAACAACAATTATGAATACTCGACCTCAATCCAAATCTCCGAAAAGAACTACTAATCTGAAATTTTAATTCGACTATCTCAACCATAGGAGTAAAGAGCTCTCTATTATTAATCAACCATATGCATGTAATTTTTGATGACTCCGTTCCTTCCGTAAAAACTCTTTAGAATCCATGCAGACATCCAAATTCCTAAACTACCAATTGCTAAAAATTGAAAGCAGTCAACTTAATCGGACGTCCACATTATATGACTGATTAATTACACTTGGTCTCCTGTAAACATACATACAACCTGCAAATCATACTTGTTAATCACTTTTCTCACCTCTGGAAACACTTCCTTCTCTTTATTTTCCCTAATATTCCAAAATAGAATCGATATATTTACACTCACTCCAAACTCAATATTGATCTAACATTGCTTCTATCCTCTTTTTCGCCTTTTTTTCCGGTTCGTTATTCCTTCCAAAAATGTCAAGTTCTCATTTGCTTCAAAATATATATAAGATCGTTATTGACTTTGTGAAATCAATTTAAGAGTTTGTAAAACTTAAACTGTCATTAATTTTTTAATTTTAGTCAATAAATGCATGAGTTTCACAATTAGGCATATGATTTTTCACAACTATACGACCCCCAAACATACACACCCACAAGAATGGGAAAAAACCTAAAGTTATATAATGAAAGGACATAATTTAAATAGTACCATCTTGTAATTTATGTAATCACTTTATTTAATATCACAATAAACCACCTAGTGATAGTTGTTTTATTTATAATATGGTAATAACAACCACCTAGTGGTAGTTGATTTATTTATATATCGTGCTAATAACAACCATCAACTAGTATATAGTTTCTTGATCAACTGTTCATTGGAAGATTACTGATCGTTCATTTAGGCATTGGTGGGACTAATGTGAACACCATAGATAACTAAACCTTTCTTCATAGTCACGTTTTCACTCCCGTCAAGAGTAAATCTGATATCTCCAGAGTCAAACTTATTGAAGAATTCCCCAGCTTTGAGCGAAAATGGTGTGTTCCTCGGATAATTCATCAACCCATATCCGTTCACTTGCGAGGATCCATTCGGAAGAGTAAGTGTAAGACTCACCGGACTTTCTATGTTAAAGTTGTCTTTCAGCAGCACCACAAAAGACACCTCGTAAGATAAATTTTCAAGCTTTTCTGTCGGATAGTTTCCGTCAACATGTAGGACGCAGCTACCAATTAATTCAGCACTTGAATCACTGTAAAAAAAATGATAGTAGAATTAAAGGCAGAAACTTTTGATATAGGGAGCTTAAATTCATTAGGTGATTTTATTGATTTATTTTTTTTGCTGGAACATTTTTAATGTGAGCCCTTCTATCTAACTAGACTTAAATAAAATTTCTATAGTCCTTTTATCACTTTAATTTAATGACATAGTTGCTTATATATCCCTATTTTTAACTGAATGAAATTCAGGTGTTTAAACATAAATCTTGACCTTTGACGTCAATTAAGTTAACTAAACCCCTTATTTCTACTTACGCAATCTTCCAGCCTTGAGGGTTGGCGTATGTGAGTTTCCCGGCACTTACATAAGCGCCAGAATTCTGAATAAGACAAGAAAAAAAAATTAAAATTATCCATTACAATATCAGACAGATGCAATTAATCTTAAATTTTTTTTAACTGTCTGCAACAATATGGTACAAAATTTTAAAAATCGCAAAGGTGTAAGATGGTCTAAATTTTGCCAAAAAATCTCACTTGCAAAATTTACAAATTTTAAGGATTATTTTTGTTCTATAGCCAACTTTAGCTATATATAATGATGTTTGCTTACAATTTCAGTAGACTTACCTTCCGGCCCGTGCCGTCGTTTTGGAGCAACTCCATTTCCTTGGCTTGAGACAACAATGCCTTGAGGTCAACCTCATTATGCCTCACTACTTGTGCCATCTCCTCGATCGATCGATTACTATCCTTTAGTTCTGCTATATATATATGTATTTTCTGTTTTTGTTCTTGATGTATATGATCTTTCTTCCAAAGGCTAGCCTCTATTTATACATGGCACAAACAGAGGGTACTGCGATTATTATATTCCATAATATCCTATCTTCAAATATTCCTTCCCTTTTCACAGTAGGGATCCGATCCTGATAAGTTTAACATCATCATCATCATCGCCAAGGATATAGAGAAGCAGATTCTGTTTGATAATTTTGTTGGAATAATTCTTTTCCATTTCTCAGTTCAATAATTCTTTCTTTAGCTTGTTGCGCAGGCAAAATTCCATGAAGGCGAAAGGTACGTAGGCATCCTAGTAAATGATGATTTTCTTCTAACCAGAAGTATGAACAGGTTAAAAGTAGAAGAATAAGCATCTCGCAGGCCAAAAATCGGAAAAAAAAAAACGAAAAGAAGAAAAAGAAAAGAAGAAGACAACAATAGCAAGACCACAATTTTCTTTTTCTTCCTTTTTATCTTTTCTTTCTTTCTTTCTTTTTTGTTTCTTTTTAGACGGAGGACTTCATTTCTTCTTTGAAAATAAACCTAAGAATTCATTAAAGGAAATAAAAGTTAAATGACAATCAGTGCAGAACCAAAATATTTTTAGAGGGGGGTCAAAATATATCAGTAAAAAAAATTATTTATTGACCCTTAAAGTGCTTCTTTCGACTGTACGACAGAGAGGAGACAACTGTATCCTGCGACTCTGCAAAGTTTGAAAACGTTTCAAAATTTTGGTCAATATCAAAATTTATGTAGAAATATTATTATTTTATTTCATATAGAAATACGTGAGAGGAATTCATGTAGAAATATTATTTTTTTATGTAAAAATATATATTTTTTATATAGAACAAAGAAAATTAATCCATAAAGAAATTAACAAAGGGGAGAGTCTCTAAAGTAAATTCATGATGTTTAAAAATCTAAAATGTTTGTGAAAAATAATTTGGTAAATAAAGAACTTGATTTTTGTGATCATTCTTCAACATCAAGTAACGACCTAGATTTGATTCTGTTTTAAGTTTTTTCATTTGAATTTCATTGTAAAATAAAATTTATTTTGTTTTTTAATTTATGGAGCGCATGTAGAAAATTTTGGACTTCTATTATAAACTACTATTATTATGCATATATATATATATATATGTATGTATATATATATACATATATATATTGACTTAATATATGTATGATATTGATTATAATTAATATATGTATTAATATATAGCCTGTGCAGAATTTGGTGGGGGTCATATGACCCCCTCGCCCCCTGGTTCCGCCCTTGGCGGATACCTTTCAGGATTCAACAAATTCATTTTTTCTAATGTGCACTCAAATAGAGAAGGTGACATTAACATTTCATCACTTTTTTTTTTGAGTTTTAGAACAAATTATTCAAGTGAAAGTATTGTAGTGCAGTATGTATATTTTTTGAATTATTATATGAAGTAGAAGACATGCATGCATGCATGCTAATCTCTCTTTTTATAATAGTAGAAGCATATCTCTATGTATTATATCATGCATGGCTTAGAATTAGCTATGTACCAAAAGGATTTTGTAACGGCTAGAAACTTAAAGGTTTTGCAACGGCTAGGAAATCAATTACTCAATTAATAGAAATCAATCTCATTGATATTGTAATGGAAGGAAATCAATTTTTGTAACTCAAACAATATAGAATTTAATCTTAATAATAAAGCACACAAATAAACTTGACTTTGAAATTCCTTTCAAATTTATAAATTAGAAAAAAAATATAATAATCCCCTACAATTTCAAAGACAAGTATTAAGAGAAATATGAATAAAAATCAAGAAGTGAAAATGTAATGCATAAGTATTGGTTCCTTTTGGGCTATGAATCAATACACAGAATAAATAAGGCTAAATTCACAGGAAATAGATGAAACAATAAGTTTCTATGAACCACAATCCTTTAGTATGAATTTAAACACTTATCATTCACTTAATAATTTCGAAGCGGGCTTGTTCAACGCGGTTGGACACATTTTCGGTCATGCGCCAAATCCTGATTTCATGAGAGTTTTAGAGAATTTGTCTAAGTTCTCATAGAGGCGGCCCCACCTTTACTCTCACATATCTGTTTTTCATTAAGTGTGTTTTGTAGCTTACCACACTATTCAATATGGACTATGAAAACATTAAGAGCTTAAAGCTCAAGCCTTATTCGCTACAAATGCACTATCATACACCATATGGATGAACAAAATATAAATATAAATTAGATAGTGCCACAACGATCAACCCGTGACTTGTTATTACCCATATGAACCTAATTCTTGGGATCTCTATTCGCATAGGTTGGGTTACCATCACTGTTGACCTTTGTTCTAGGCATAACTCACACCCCCATCGATGTAGTCTCTACAAACCTTTTGTGAAGTGGTTTGGTTAAAGGGTCGGCTAAATTCATTTCCAACCTTACATACTCTAGAGATATCACACCATCATTAAGCAGCTGCCGAATATTTTTATGCCTTCTTGTCATTATGGGTTTGATAATGATTTAATGCTCGACCTATTTTGGCTTGGCAATCACAACGCATAGACACGGATGGCACTGGTCTCTTCCATAAAGGGATATCTGCTAATATGTTTCTCAACCAATCAGCCTCAACACTTGCCAAATCCAAAGCAATAAGCTCAGATTCCATAGTGGAACGAGCAACACAGGTATGCTTGGTTGATTTCTAAGCGATAGAACCACCACCAAGGGTGAACATAAATTCGCTCATGGATTTAATCTCTCATCTGAATCAGAGATCCAGTTAGCATCAGTGTACACTTCAAGTATAGATGGATAACATGTAAATAATATACCATAATTCATAGTCCCTTTTAAATACTTCAGCACTCTTGAAATGGCTATCCAATGCTCATCATTAAAATTATGTGTATTTCTACTCAATCAATTTACAACATATGCAATGTCAGGTCTCGTGCAGTTTGAAAGAAATCCAAGACTACCAATAATTTTTGCATACTTATTTTGTGACACACTTTCTCCTTTATTCTTCTTTAAAGAAATGTTGTGATCATAAGATGTGCACACATGTTTCTTAGACCTCGAGTCAGGTACGTCACTGTACATCCATATTCTAACTTCACACCATTAATTAATCAATAATATAATTGATAAAACTCGCATAAAATTTTATTTTTAACATTCAATATTAATTAATAAAGATATTTAACAATTAGCTATTTAAAACTTTTTTCGATTCCAGAATCGCAATCTTTATGATTCGTCTTACATTTCAAATCATGTATATATTACCATTCATCTTAACACGTCATATGTGAACGTAAAGTTTAACTTTTGATATAAAATTATTCTTCTAAATCTTTGTTATCATCATCCATCATTTATATGCTTTATATAGCAAACTGGAATCTCAACGGTATGCTATATTTACAACCTATATTAGCTTTCGTATATTACATCCTTTACATACTTTGACTTTTCAAAGCAAAAAATATAGTTACAACTCCAATTCCAAATGAATACTCTACCACTTCCTCGGAGGGTGGAAAAAAAGAGTCTTCTATCGTAAGCCGAGTCGGATGCTTTCACTCAAGAAGATGTTGTCGGCTCATAACTCAAGGTTTACATAATTTAACTTATATACATTATAAACCATTATCACGGCTTAATATAATTTTAATTAAAGAAAACAATTAAAAACTTTCCTTTTACACGCGCCTTTAGTCTTTATCATCATGAGTGCGAGAGAATTGCATCTTTAATATGCAATTTTTTTCCGCAAATTTGAGCACGACGGCCCAACAAGTCTAACAATTTTTATATTTCATACTTCACATAACATATACATACTTGCATTTTATTTATGCGTCATGTTCCTCTTCTATGTATTTTACACATGCATCATAAATCTTATGCAATGCGTTTACATATGCTTCATGCATCTCTGACGTAGTGGAAGAAACAGAAAACTGTTATCAATTGTTGAACCGCGCACGATTGCCAAACGATAACCTTCTACAACCTGTTGATTCTACAAATACCAGGAAATAAGCAGCAAAATTCTAATTCAGAGAATTTTGGAAAATACGTAAATTTTATTATTCATCAAAAACTCCGGCTCCCCATCATAACAAGTGTTTAAATAGCAAAACCCTAAAAGCAGAATTCAAAACGGAAAAGGAAAACTAATAAAGACAATTACGAAAATAACCCTAAAACAAAAAAATATTTGTTGTCTTATTTTTTTTTATTTTCAAATATATACGCATGCATGATAACGATTCACAATTATATATATATATATATATACATATATATATACGGTCTGAATCTTAAGCTCACCCTTTATCTAACATACCTTGCTCACCCACCTTTAGCGACGGACCGGGCGACGGTTCGGTCCGTCGCTATATATACATCCGTCGTCTATCGCCCGGTCCGTCGCTAAAGGGGGTAATTAAGGTATGTTGGATAAAGGGCAAGCTTAAGATCCGGACCGTATATATATATATATATATATATGGGGGCGGATCAATGACACTAAGTTTTTTACATAATTTTTTGATTCTTGGATTTGAACACTCTTAATGGCTAAGATTAAAACTGATTTTTAATTTATACACTCTATTCTTTGTATAACAACCTATATAAATTTATATATTATCATAATATTGGTGATTACTAACCAAAACCCCTTAGACGACATATTGACAAAGGTTGTAACTCGCGATAAACTGGAGTTTTACAAGGAGTTGGTCGGGATGGACTCCAAGTGACGGGGTCAAGGTGAAAGCTCCCTCTCATGGATTTGGAGGGAGAGATTGTTGGGTTTGTAGGGTCCAAACCCATGAGATTATCCTATTTAAATTAGGAGTATTTTAATTTGATATTTATATTTTCTGAAATTGATAAGAATTTCAAAGTAATATTGGAATTAGGAAACCGGCCTAATTTTATATGTTGGTTTTTTGGGGAATTTTGAATCTGTTTTGGAAGTAAGATATGTTATATGTATTATACTATTCAAAAGCAAATCAAGATTTGGGATGGCATGCAAATTCTGAAACCGACTTGCTGGAAGATTGAGGGAGTATGTATATATATGGGATTTGTGAGGCAACGAATTTCATAATATGAGTGCTCTGTTTTGGGAAGAAGCTAGAACAGTGAGTGCGGAGAAAAATTGAGAGTAAATTGAGAGGGTTTTTGTGAAGGTTTATTCATCAGTTGTCATCATCTTTTTGGATCAATTAATTGCTTGAAGACTTTAATTAATTCGTAGGTTTTGGGTGGTGAGGTAATTTGAGTTTTCACTCAAATTGAGGTATTCTTGTATTCTCTCAATTTCTTAATATTTCAAGTTTTTAGTTATAAAACTCGGAATGACTATTTGTACTCACAGTTGATTATAGTGGAAATTTCGGAGTTCGGCCCGTAGTTTTTACCTCTTAGTTTGAGAGGGTTTTCACGTAAGATTTGGTGTCATGTGTTTGATTTATTTTTGTGTTATTATTTTCTGGTTTATTTAATTTTTTCAAAGACGGTTAAAATTAGAGGAGTTTTTCCAACAAAGTGGTATCAAAGCAAGGTTCTTTGCGCGGTTGGTTTTGGATAAATTAAATGGATGAATTAAGTGGCGCCATGATTAAATTAACATCATCTAATTTTTTGATATGGAAACCTAGAATGGAACACATCCTTTACTGCAAGGATTTGTATGATCCACTAGAGCTTAAAGGGGGGAAAGCTAGTGGACAAGACTGAGGCTGATTGGAAAAAGATGAACAGAAAGACGATCAGTCACATCTGACAGTGGATCGATCAAAGTGTGTTAATCCACCATGTTTCGCAGGAAACGAATGCTTATACACTTTGGACTACATTAGAGTCCATGTACGAGAAGTAGAATGCTCAGAATAAAACCTTTGTGATTCGAAAGATTGTGAACCTAAAGTATAAAAATGGTAGCAGTGTATCCGAGCATATGAGTGACTTTCAGGGATTGGTGAACCAGTTGTCTACCATAAAGTTGAATCTTGAGGACGAGATTCAGGCATTGTTTCTTCACAGTTCATTGCCTAACAGTTGGGAAACTTTGGTTGTGTCATGAAGTAATTCAGCTCCGGAAAGAAAGATAACCATGCAGATGGTCAAAGACAGCATACACAATGAGGAAACAAGACGAAAGGAGCAGGGTTTGAATTTTGGGACACAAGCACTTGTGGCAGAGAACAGGGGTAGAAGTAACTTCAGGGGATCTCACAAGGGAAACATGAATCGCAGTAAAAGTAAAAATTTTAGAAATCATAGGAGCAATTCAAAGACCAGAGAAGGTGTTACATACAGGTGTTTTCACTGCAACAAGGAAGGTCACTTCAAAAGAAACTGCAAGATCTGGTTAAACAAGCAGAAATCTTGTGAGCAAGGGAAGGTTGAGGAGAAGAATACTGCAGCTACAGTTATTGAGGATGTTGTGCTTCTTTCATTCGGGGAAGGAGAATGTTTACATGTTGTTGATCAGAAGATTGATTCGCATCACGCTACTCCCAAGAGAGAATTCTTCACGACGTACAAAGCTGGAGACTTTGGGTTTATGAGGATGGGTAACACTGATCAGTCCAAGATTATTAGAATATGTGATGTTTGTATACATACAGATATATGTGGCACTATTACTTTGAGGGATGTTAGATATGTTCCAGATTTGCGCTTCAACTTGATTTCTGGTCTGGTCTTGGGTAGGGAAGGCTATGAGAATCACTTCGACAGCAAAAAGTAGAAGCTTACCAAGGGTACTATGGTAGTCGCTAGAGGTACTGCTTGTTGCTCATTATACAGAACTCATGTGAAGGTGTGTTCTAGCGAGTTGAATGCAATTAAAGATGAATCTTCACCGAATCTGTGGCTTAAAAGGATTGGGCACATAAGTGAGAAAGGGTTGCAGATGTTAGCAAAGAGGTCCCTCATTCCTTTTGCTAAAGGTACTGTACTAAACCCTTGTGATTATTGTTTGTTTGGTAAGTAGAATAGAGTTTCTTTTAGTAGCTCCTCTAAAAGAAAATCTAAGTTACTTGAGAGAGTATATTCTGATGTATGTGGTCCCATTGAGGTTGAGTCATTAGGTGGTAATAGATATTTTGTTACTTTTATTGATGATGTTTCACGTAAGGTGTGGGTGTTTTTGTTGAAAACAAAAGACCAGGTATTCCAGCATTTTCAAAGTTTCCATGCTATGGTTGAAAGAGAGACTGGAAAATTATTGAAGTGTCTTCGCAGTGACAACGGAGGGGAATACACTTCAAAGGAGTTTGCAGCATATTGTGTGAAACACGGTATTCAACATGAGCAGACAGTTCCAGGCACTCCACAACTAATGGTGTGGCTGAGAGAATGAACCGCACTATTATTGAGCGAGTCTGATGCTTGTTGAGAATGACTAAGCTGCCTAAGTCATTTTGGAGTGAAGCTGTTTGTACCGCTTGTTACCTGATTAATAGATCTCCATCAGCACTGTTGGACTTTCAGATTCCAAAGAAGATTTGGAGTGGTAAGGATGTGTCTTATTCTTATTTGAGGGTACGTATTTTGGTGCAAGGCTTTTACACATATCCCCAAGGAACAAAGATCGAAGCTTGATGACAAATCTACTCCATGTGTGTTTGTTGGCTATGGAGATGCAGAGTTTGGGTACAGGTTATGGGATCCAGTTCAGAGAAATTATTTAGAAGCAGAGACGTGGTGTTTCATGAGCACCAGAATTATGAGGATTTTGATAATGTTACACAACCCAGAGATAATAAAGTTCCAGACCTCAGCGGAGTTCCTTCGCCATTACAGAATGCCACAGTTGGAGAATGAGGTCAGAATGAAAACGTGACTGATAAAGATTTGAACGATGGTGATGGGTCAGATGCAGAGAGTGTTGAGAGCAGGGGGAGCAGCCCCCTCAACTTGATATTGAAGAACCTCAGCTAAGAATATCTACGAGAGAACATGTGCCATCAGTCAGGTATCCTTCGTCTGAATATCTTTTAGTTGCTGAGGAAGGAGAGCCAGAAAATTTTCAGGAAGTTATGACTCATAAAGAGAAGAACAATTGGCTGAGAGAGCTATGCGGGATGAGATGGATTCGTTGCACAAGAATCATAGTTATGAGCTGACTACACTTCTGAAGGGCAGGAAAGCATTGAAGAATAAATGGGTGTTCAAGCTGAAAAAGGATGGTAAAAAACTAGTAAAGTACAAGGCTCGGTTGGTGTTCAAGGGTTTTGCTCCAAAGCAAGGTATTGACTTCGACGAGATTTTTTCTCCGGCTGTGAAGATGACCAGCTTTATTCGAGCAGTGTTGGGATTAGTAGCTAGTATGGATCTTGAGCTTGAGCAACTAGATGTGAAAACTGCATTCCTTCATGGTGATTTGAAGGAGGAAATCTACATGGAGCAGCCAGAGGGATTTGAAGTTAAAGGGAAAGAGCACTTGGTTTGCAGGTTGAAGAAAAGTTTGTACGGCCTAAAACAAGCCCCAAGGCAGTGGTACATGAAATTTGATTCATTCATGATGGATCAAGGTTACAGCAGAACAATTGCAGATCATTGTGTGTATGTTAAAAAGTTCCCAGATGATAACTTCGTTATTTTGTTGTTATATGTAGATGATATCACTATAAGAAATCACACATTTTATGACGAATGTTTTTGCCACGCACAACATTTTGTCACAATTTGTTAATTAATAATTACAAAATTCATAATCGTCACTAAAACTTTTGCTTTTGTGACGACCTTTAATTTTGTTACTATTAATCATTTATATCGTCATTAATTTACACATTTGATGACGGTTAACAAAATTTCGTCACAATTTATTTTGGAGGTAGAATTTCGTACCAAAATTTTGGAGGGAAACCTTTTAATGACATGTTTGTAATAATTGATGACAGTATTTATTGTCACAAAATTTTTCTTTCAATGACAACATAATAGTTTGTCATTAATTATTTGTAAAATTTAGTGACAATATGATTTCGTCACTAATGTTAACATTTAGTGACGCCAAATACAAATACATTACAATTTTATATAGAGGCAAAATTTTTCTGAAAAATTTTGGAGGGAAATTTTCTAAAGGTGAAAAAATAATAATTTATAACAATTTTTATTGTCACAAATACCAACTTTATATGACGAGAAACTCGTTCGTCACTAATTAGATGAGTGGATAACTGACAAAAATGGTTCGTCATAAATTCTTATATTTAGTGACAAAGTACGTAATATTGTCACAATTTTATTTGGAGGCAAATTTTTTTGAAGAAATTTTGAAGGCAAATTTTGTAAAGATGAAAAATTAATAAGTTATGACAATTGTTATTGTCACAAATACCAATTTTATATGACGAGAGACTCGTTCCTCACTAATTAGATGAGTGGTTAAGTGACAACAATGTTTCGCCATAAATGCTTATATTTAGTGACAAAGTACATAATATCGTCACATTTTTATTTGGAGGCAATTTTTTTTAAAAGAAATTTTGGAGGCAAAATTTGTAAAGACGAAAAATTAATAGTTTATGACAATTTTTATTGTCACAAATACCAATTTTATATGACGAGATACTAGTTCGTCACTAATAAGATGAGTGGTTAAGTTACAACAATGATTCGTCATAAATGCTTATATTTAGTTACAAAGTACATAATATTGTCACATTTTTATTTGGAGGAAAAAATTTTTAAGAAATTTTGGAGGCAAATTTTGTAAAGACGAAAAATTAATAGTTTATGACAATTTTTATTGTCACAAATACCAATTTTATATGACGAGATACTAGTTCGTCACTAATAAGATGAGTGGAGAAGTGACAACACTGGTTCGTCATAAATTCTTATATTTAGTGACATTTAATAAGGTGCAAAGTTATTTGATAAAACTATTTTTCCTAGTCTCATTTAATGAAAAGGACTACTAATACAAATTTTGTAGCCTAATCTTATTTTGGAACAAAAGAAAAATAGTGAGAATTATTCATATTCTATTTAACTACTAATTATTACTAATATATAACTTATATATTTAGTACTAATAAGTGTAGTTAAATATAATTTAATAGTTATAATATGTAACTTACAATATATATACATGTATATATGTTTATATGTATATGTTGATATATATACACACACACACGCACACATAAGATGAGATATATGCATATGATAGATAAGTTTACATATAAGAGACCAACTTTTTACACATGTATTTTCTCTTTTCTATATTCTCTAATTTTTCTTATAAACAAACAACTACTACAAAGAAGTGTTCGTGTGGAACAAATATGAATTGCTATCACAAATTTGTTCAGTTTTGAGGCTTGACATATATCTTGGAGGTATATCGTCTGCAACCCATAGCAAATTGATCGTGATGGGGGCGATAAAGACTTTAAGGACAGGGATCACCAATGTCATGTCTTTTGTGACAACCCGAAAAATTATAAGATTCTAAACGATTAAATTAAAGGTTAAAGAATAAAACCTAGATTGAAAAAAGAGGAATAATTAAAATTTTTAAGGAACCTATGTGGTTTGATTTGAATTTTTAGCAATGTAAAGAAATTAAATGAGAATGATAGAAATTTTGAGAAGTAAGGAAGAAATTTATTTTATTATCTTAAATTATTGGATTATAAAATTAGATGTACATGAACAATCATTTAATTTTCAAATTGAATGGAATAGAAACCCTAAGTAACTAATTAGGGTAAAATAAAATTTAGGTTTTGGGTCATGTTAGTTTACATAGCCCAAACAATTATATTAAAAGCCCAAAAGAATTAAAAGAGTGGCCCAAACCTAGCCCACTTGAATAGGGGCATTTTGGTCATTTGTTTAAGCTTAATTTGGCAAGGAAAATAAATCATAATTGGGAAGAAAAGGAGGGGTATAGCCTGTTTTGGAAGGGCAAAATGGGAAGAAAAATGTGATTTTATTAGATTGTCCAAAATGTTGGTTAAAGGCTACCAACTCTTACCTAATCTCTCATATGTGTCAAGTTGTAAACTAGCCAACATCTTTGTTCATTTGAGCAAGCAACATGTGGGTAATTGCATACAATGAATACTTACAAGCTTAGTAAAAAAAAATCAAATTTACTTCACTTTTTCTCATTTCACTTCCAAGTTGCTTATCAAAATCAAAACAAGAGAGAGAGAGAGGAAGGGGGGGTCACGGCTAAGAAAGGAGGAAGAAGAGGAAGTGATCAAACATTTATGCACCCAAAGTCCATATCTTATTTTGGAAAGAAGAGAAAATTAGCATAATACAAAGGTATAAAATCTCTAAAATCATAACCTTAAATTTAGGTATTTTATTTTTATGGTTTGATGAAATAAAGGAGTTATGATCTTGAATTCTAAAAATCTTAGATCTAAATGTTATATAGTGTATTATGTATGGATATAACTATTTTTGGTGTTGAGAAAGCTTGTTCAAAGAAAGAAAAGCAAAACAGTTTTTAAAGCTTAAGAAAATTAGTAAACTGCTGACCCAAAAAGGGAATTTCGAGATTAGTTAGATGTTCCAGAAAATTTTGGGCTTTTGGGATGTTGTAGTACGCTGAATAATCTTTTCATAGACTCCGAAACGGACTAAATCCGACTTCGGAAGAAAAAGTTATGCCATTTTAAAGTAGCCGAGTCAAAACTGGGAAACCATTTCGGTTCAGTCCCCTTCCACGAAATTTTTGAAATTTTGTGATTGGAATTTGGAGATGGTCCAAGAACAAAAGTTGTAGTCCCGGAAGTTAGCTTCGCGTGGGCTCAAGAATCGCTTAAAAACGTTTTAAAACGACTAAGTTATGATCGTTTTAGTACAAGAGGGTCAAGCTGGGAAACTAAAACTGACCAGCCACTTCTGGGCTGTTTTCCATGACCAAAACATAACCAAATTTGGTTTTTGATAAACAAAAACTGTAGCTCAAGAAAATACGAATCCAAAGCCTCCGACGGAACTTAATTCCGAGTTATATATTTTGTGTTACAACCGTTTCCGTAAAGGACCCCGAATCTGAAAATTTGAGCGAGAATGACAGAATTGTAATTAAATGAACAATGTTAATAAATAATTTTAAAGCCACTAATTGGTTAGTAATCTAATTACACCTAAAGTTAAATGTATTTAACTATTTAATTATTATTTAAGTGATATTAAATGATAATTAAGTAAATTAGTATTAATAAAGTAACTAATTATTATTTAATTAAGATTAAATAATAATTAGAGTTAATCAAGTGATTAATTATTATTTAATTAATATTAAATAATGATTAAAGAATATTTAAGTAAGATTAAGTGATTATTTACTTACATTAACATAAAAGTGTATAATTATTTATTATTTAAATATTAAATAATAAATAAGGACAAGTAATAATTAATTATTCTTAATTTAATAAGAAAGAATGATTAAAGATTTATAAAATGAATTAATTATTTATTATTAAATAATAAATAAGGATAAATATTAATTAATTATTCTTTAAATAATAATAAGGAATAATTAAAGACTAATGAAGTAAATAAAATAATTATTTACTATTCAAGGATAATTAATTAATTAATTAATATTTACTATTAAATCATAATTAAATACACATAGTAAATAATTAATTAATTATTATTTTATTAATATTAAATAATAATTAAAGACAAACAATAATTTGATTATTTATTATCTAATTAACATTAAACAATGAATAGATCTACTTGGCTATTATTTATTAAATAATAACTAAAGGTAATTAATTAATTACTATTTAATTAATATTAAATAGTAATCAAATGAAGGTATAGATTAATATTATGATAATAAATTTATTTAATAATTATATTAAATAAATTATGTAAAAATAGTTTTAATATTTTAAAAATGATTTAAAGGTTATAAAAAATATTTTAAGTTATAAAAAATAACTTTTAATATTTTGTCATGAATTAAATTAATATTTTAATATTAATGACAGTTATTTAATAATAGTTTTAAATATTTTAAAATTCATTTAAAGGCGATATTAAGGTATTAAAAATACTTTGAAATATTATAAATAACTTATAATATTACGTCATGTATTTCATTAATATTTGAAATTAAATAAATATTAATGATAATAGAATTATTTTGGTATTTAAATCATTTAAAAATGATATTAATGATTGAAAAATCATTATAACTGATAATAATTATTTGAAAATTATTATGAGCTATTGAAAAATGTTTTGATTAAGTAATAAAATACTTAAGATAATACTAAAGCGTTTAAGTAGAGTCTTATTGATAATATGCTCGATAAATATCCGATTAGGCAATCGGGATGTCGAAATAGTACCGAACTCAACTCAGACTGAAATAGTTTGACTTGATACTAGGTCTTATGTGTTTTGTTGACCGATAGGATTATGTGATAATGTGTTTAGGTTATTTTATAACTGTAATTAGCAATAGTTATTGCGATGATATTATTCTAATTGAGAGATCGATATTATCAATATTAGGTCTTCAGATGATGCTAACTAGATTGTGTAGCAGTAGTCGGCGATAAAGGCAAGTTCTCTAACTCGAACTCGAGTTGTTATTTTAAGTTTGCTAGTGGTTAATCATTATTGATTACATCACATCTATGAATTTTTGATTCGCACGTTGTGCATGTTGCATATGTTCATCATGTATGAAAGGCTGATCACCTTCATTACCATTTGGTCCAGTTGATTAATTCATGTTCATTATTGACCATTCATTTTATTGTCTCGGTCGTTCAGTTACTAAAATTGATTCATGTTATTTCATAATTGTTATATTGTTGAAAGTCAGCCAGCTTATTATTCATTCTTTCAATCATGATATATTTTTTCTTGAACTTAAATTTGCTGGGCAAACTTGTTGCTTACCCTTGTTATATCATGATAAACATTGCAGATTAGGATGAGTACATCAGATACACGCAAAGTCAAAGATAGTTCCAACATTGGTTTATCATATAGATAAAACTTGTAATAGTATTGTATGCTAATGACATTGTATGTCGAGTAGAATATTGAATTCAGGTATTAAGTTAAGGTTACAGACCTTGGGAATTACGTTGTAAAAGTTATTGTATAAACAATTTATGTTTATATCTTCCGCAATAGTTATAGAAATGATGTATCGTAACATACCAGGTCCGAGGTTATGGGGACCCGAATTTGGGGGAGTTACAGTTGGTATCAGAGCTGTAGGTTATAAACCTTAGGTAGGGTTACCTTAGGCTATAACCGCAGGGATAAGGATAAGGAATAAACTCAAATAGAGTTTTAAATTCTAAGCGATGAATTTGGGCAAGGTATTGGTAAGTCAATAAGATTCAAAGAAGAATCCTGACAAGTTATAAAATCCAGAGTTACCTAACTCTGATGATAAAGATAAACTCTAGTAATGAATAGAAAGTGAAAGAAGATCGTAAAATAAAACGTTCATAAAATAGAAAAAGAATCGTAATATAATACAATTATAATATAAGATCACAACGTGATCTGATGAGGTCATAGGAAGACAAATAATCAATCGTTTGATTGAAAACTTTATAGCAAAATTGCTATACGAATATGGTACTATGAAATAGTACGAGTTAAACTCAGGAAAGAGTTGTGAATTGTAGATACGAATTAAATGAAATTCATATCAAGGAAAGAAAGAACTAAGAATAGGTGGGATTTCAATTGAGGACTCATGTTAGCAGCTAAGTTGTATGATTCCTTGTATAGGCGGGGAATTTATGCTTGGTTTTAGGACCGCTTAGCTTCCTATTTGATTAGTGGTTGAGTTGACCAATTCTTTGTATGGGCAAGGGATTGTGTTTGGTTAGACAAGTTAGACAACCACTTAGCTTGTTATATTGATAATCATTGAAATGTTGGTGTCACGCCATTCGCTATATGTATGTTGAGAAGGTGATTCTTTTCTCATGTGTATAACGGATAGGTAGAAAATATAAGATTAGGTGCGAGTTCTTGTAACTCACAGTTATGGTAAGTTCGTGACTCATAATCGTATGATGGAACCCCTCAGCGAATGGACGATTTTGGTCTGACTAGGATAAGTTCCTAAACCCATATGATTGTGAAAAGTTCCTGAACTCATAACGTGTGGCATGTTTTATGAACTGTACTGGGATATACAATTGTGTGAACGGCGAATTGAGGATCATAGGAATAGATAGAATTATTAAGCAATCGATCATTAGAAAGTGAAGTTGTTGGTGGAAGCATAGGTATTCCAAATCTTCTAGCTATGCTAGACTTCGAAATTTTTGACATCAAGCTAAATTCGCACTAATGTGCCTTTACAGATATAAATAAATTTTGTTGCCAGCAACACATGGTTACAATTGTGTAGAAGTGGGCTTCGTACCATTAACACATCTTTACTTGTGACGGTATGATAACACTAAAAATGATTTTCAATAGTTTTGAACGGTTTAAAGAAAAGTCTAAGCTAATTGTTTCGGCTAGACAAAAATAATTTGAAATTTATCAAAATATAATTTATATATCATTAATGCATCATTGAACCTGGTGCAGAAATGATAAAATGATGGAGTTATCAATGCAGAATTACTTAGTTGGATGCGATCTATAGATCGTCAGTCACTTTGGAATGATGTAGTATGACAAAGTCACAAAATGACGAAATCCTCAAACGGACTGTAAATACAGTGCGGTATCATGACGTCATAAAATAATTTTTAGAATTTTAAAGGTAAGTTATTGCCAACTGAATTTGGATAGACATATTTCGATTGAAATTCGAATTATTGGTATACGTCTAAGCTATTTGATTCAGCTAGACAAATGTGTATAAAAATTCAAAGTATTTTTGAAAATTTATCCCGAACCAAATTGTTTTGGTGCGGAATTCTATGACAAGACTGAGGTGAACTATGTTGATAGGATAAAATAATCCAATCTAGTAGCGTAAATATTTGTTGGACATGATTGATACGTTATGCATGACGTAGGGTACGATAGGCTGATTACTTAACGTACTTGCAGAAGTAGTTTACCTTCTTCGTGATTGTAAACATACTTAGTAGTTATTGTTTTGCGATATAAATATCGTTAAACTATGTGTTCATGGTCTATATGACCCCTCAGCATAATTTGAAAAGTTTTTAACTCCTTCGAGAGAAGTCTGGGTAGAAGGTATCGATGGAATAGTTTCTCATAGAAGAAAGCAATATATACTCATTAAATTGAGCATGAAATCAGGTAAATGTTAACTTGAAAACCTAGTTTTGATGAATAAAAGGAGTAGTGATTAGTAGCCTGTAATTTCGAGGACGAAATTCTTAGAAGAAGGGGTGAATGTGACAACCCGAAAAATTATAAGATTTTAAACGATTAAATTAAAGGTTAAAGAATAAAACCTAGATTGAAAAAAGAGGATTAATTAAAATTTTTAAGGAACCTATGTGGTTTGATTTGAATTTTTAGCAATGTAAAAAAATTAAATGAGAATGATAGAAATTTTGAGAAGTAAGGAAGAAATTTATTTTATTATCTCAAATTATTGGATTATAAAATTAGATGTACATGAACAATCATTTAATTTTCAAATTGAATGGAATAGAAATCCTAAGTAACTAATTAGGGTAAAATAAAATTTAGGTTTTGGGTCATGTTAGTTTACATAGCCCAAACAATTATATTAAAAGCCCAAAAGAATTAAAAGAGTGGCCCAAACCTAGCCCACTTGAATAGGGGCATTTTGGTCATTTGTTTAAGCTTAATTTGGCAAGGAAAATAAATCATAATTGGGAAGAAAAGGAGGGGTATAGCCAGTTTTGGAAGGGCAAAATGGGAAGAAAAATATGATTTTATTAGATTGTCCAAAATATTGGTTAAAGGCTACCAACTCTTACCTAATCTCTCATATGTGTCAAGTTGTAAACTAGCCAACATTTTTGTTCATTTGAGCAAGCAACATGTGGGTAATTGCATACAATGAATACTTACAAGCTTAGTAAAAAAAAATCAAGTTTACTTCACTTTTTCTCATTTCACTTCCAAGTTGCTTATCAAAATCAAAACAAGAGAGAGAGAGAGAGGAAGGGGGGGTCACGGCTAAGAAAGGAGGAAGAAGAGGAAGTGATCAAACATTTATGCACCCAAAGTCCATATCTTATTTTGGAAAGAAGAGAAAAATAGCATACTACAAAGGTATAAAATCTCTAAAACTATAACCTTAAATTTAGGTATTTTATTTATATGGTTTGATGAAATAAAGGAGTTATGATCTTGAATTCTAAAAATCTTAGATCTAAATGTTATATAGTGTATTATGTATGGATATAACTATTTTTGGTGTTGAGAAAGCTTGTTCAAAGAAAGAAAAGCAAAACAGTTTTTAAAGCTTAAGAAAATTATTAAACTGCTGACCCTAAAAGGAAATTTCGAGATTAGTTAGATGTTCCAGAAAATTTTAGACTTTTGGCATGTTGTAGTACGTTGAATAATCTTTCCATAGACTCCGAAACGGACTAAATCCGACTTCGGAGGAAAGAGTTATGCCATTTTAAAGTAGCCGAGTCAAAACTAGGAAACCATTTCGGTTCAGTCCCCTTCCACGAAATTTTTGGAATTTTGTGATTGGAATTTGGAGATGGTCCAAGAACAAAAGTTGTAGTCCCGGAAGTTAGCTTCGCGTGGGCTCAAGAATCGCTTAAAAACGTTTTAAAACGACTAAGTTATGATCGTTTTAGTACAAGAGGGTCAAGCTGGGAAACTAAAACTGACCAGCCACTTCTGGGCTGTTTTCCAAGACCAAAATAGAACCAAATTTGGTGTTTTATAAACAAAACTGTAGTTCAAGAAAATACGAATCCAAAGCCTCCGACGGAACTTAATTCCGAGTTGTAGATTTTGTGTTACAAGCGTTTCCGTAAAGGACCCCGAATCTAAAAATTTGGGCGAGAATGGCAGAATTGTAATTAAATGAACAATGTTAATAAATAATTTTAAAGCCACTAATTGGTTAGTAATCTAATTACACCTAAAGTTAAATATAATTAACTATTTAATTATTATTTAAGTGATATTAAATGATAATTAAGTAAAGTTAGTATTAATAAAGTAACTAATTATTATTTAATTAAGATTAAATGATAATTAGAGTTAATCAAGTGATTAATTATTATTTAATTAATATTAAATAATAATTAAAGAATGTTTAAGTAAGGTTAAGTGATTATTTACTTACATTAACATAAAAGTGTATAATTATTTATTATTTAAATATTAAATAATAAATAAGGACAAGTAATAATTAATTATTCTTAATTTAATAAGAAAGAATGATTAAAGATTTATGAAATGAATTAATTATTTATTATTAAATAATAAATAAGGACAAATATTAATTAATTATTCTTTAAATAATAATAACGAATAATTAAATACTAATGAAGTAAATAAAATAATTATTTACTATTCAAGGATAATTAATTAATTAATATTTAATATTAAATAATAATTAAATACACATAGTAAGTAATTAATTAATTATTATTTTATTAATATTAAATAATAATTAAAGACAAACAATAATTTGATTATTCATTATCTAATTAACATTAAATAATGAATAGATCTACTTGGCTATTATTTATTAAATAATAACTAAAGGTAATTAATTAATTACTATTTAATTAATATTAAATAGTAATCAAATGAAGGTATAGATTAATATTATGATAATAAATTTATTTAATAATTGTATTAAATAAATTATGTAAAAATAGTTTTAATATTTTAAAAATCATTTAAAAATGATTTAAAGGTTATAAAAAATGTTTTAAGTTATAAAAAATAACTTTTAATATTTCGTCATGAATTAAATTAATATTTTAATATTAATGACAGTTATTTAATAATGGTTTTAAATATTTTAAAATTCATTTAAAGGCGATATTAAGGTATTAAAAATACTTTGAAATATTATAAATAACTTATAATATTACGTCATGTATTTCATTAATATTTGAAATTAAATAAATATTATTGATAATAGAATTATTTTGGTATTTAAATCATTTAAAAATGATATTAATGATTGAAAAATCATTATAACTGATAATAATTATTTGAAAATTATTATGAGCTATTGAAAAATATTTTGATTAAGTAATAAAATACTTAAGATAATACTAAAGCGTTTAAGTAGAGTCTTATTGATAATAGGTTCGATAAATATCCGATTAGGCAATCGGGATGTCGAAATAGTACCGAACTCAACTCAGACTGAAATAGTTTGACTTGATACTAGGTCTTATGTGTTTTGTTGACCGATAGGATTATGTGATAATGTGTTTAGGTTATTTTATAACTGTAATTAGTAATAGTTATTGCGATGATATTTTTCTAATTGGGAGATCGATATTATCAATATTAGGCCTTCAGATGATGCTAACTAGATTGCGTAGCAGTAGTCAGCGATAAAGGCAAGTTCTCTAACTCGAACTCGAGTTGTTAATTTAAGTATGCTAGTGGTTAATCATTATTGATTACATCACATCTATGAATTTTTGATTCGCACGTTGTGCATGTTGCATATGTTCATCAGGTATAAAAGGCTGATCACCTTCATTACCATTTGGTCCAGTTGATTAATTCATGTTCATTATTGACCATTCATTTTATTGTCTCGGTCGTTCAGTTACTAAAATTGATTCATGTTATTTCATAATTGTTATATTGTTGAAAGTCAGCCAGCTTATTGTTCATTCTTTCAATCATGATATATCTTTCCTTAAACTTAAATTTGCTGGGCAAACTTGTTGCTCACCCTTGTTATATCATTATAAACATTGCAGATTAAGATGAGTACATCAGATACACGTAAAGTCAAAGATAGTTCCAGCATTGGTTTATCATATAGATAAAACTTGTAATAGTATTGTATGCTAATGACATTGTATGTCGAGTAGAATATTGCATTCAGGTATTAAGTTAAGGTTACAGACCTTGGGAATTACGTTGTAAAAGTTATTGTATAAATAATTTATGTTTATATCTTCCGCAATAGTTATAGAAATGATGTATCGTAACGTACCAGGTCCGAGGTTATGGGGACCCGGATTTGGGGGCGTTACATCTTTTACAACAATCTTGACTCTACGAAGCTACGGTTCTAACACATTTTCTGTATCACTATGATTTCTCAGAAATTCTAGAATATCATCTCTAGGAATGCCTTTGAGAGCCGACTTCAATTTTATCTGAGAATTAGTTCTAATTTGTAAATAAGAGTGCTTTTTCTAAGTGTATTAAAGTTCTAAGTTCTCAAGCTTCAGATCATATGTAAGTTTGTCTAAAGCTTTTAATAAATTTCCGCTATCATTATTAATTAAACACTAATGTTACGTTTGAATTGAAAGAATGGAATGGAGAGTGGAATGATTCATTCCGTTCTAGTTCGAATGAGTTATTCCGTACTATTCCTCCCCCAAGGAATAAAATTCATAAATAAATTTAGGAGGAATAAGAATGGTTCAATCCATTCCAATCGCAACCAAACACAATTTTTTTCATTCCATAGGAATGAGTCATTCCATTTTCATCTTCATTACTCCAATCCAAACATAACATATATAAATTTTTTTTTTTAAATCTCTAACTTTTATAAGTTATACATGATACTCTTTTTGTTGAATAAATAAGTATTAATGAATAACTTGGTACTGAATGCCATATTTTATTAATTGATAACAATGATTTCAAATAACATAAACAAGAATTAGTGAATAATTTGATACTGAATGCCACATTTTATTATTTAATAACAGTGATTCCAAATTACATAATTTTAAATAATAATTAATATAACTTTATTCTTCTAATTTTATTGGTAAGCTAGGTGGTCATTTAAAAAAAAATTAATATAATTTTATTATGGTGGTACCTTTTTGTTTTATTTTATCTTTTGGTTCAAAGTTAGTGGTACCTTTTTCACCGGCATTTTCCACACATTAATTTGAGTTTCTCAACTCTGGTAAAACCTAAACCCCATTTTTGTTTCTCTCCATCAACCACCGTTGTCAGTTGCACCACCAGTCGGCCACCGCTCTTCGCTACAAGTTAGTCGTCATTCCATTCATTGTTGTCTCCTTCAGTATTAAATCTCTTGCTTTTTCCCTTTTTAATTCCCAATTTATGATGTCTAATATTGTCAGTAGGCTAGTAACTATTCCTGACGAAGTTTGTACTTGCAAGTGAACTATTGGGATTGACTCATACTTTTGCGGGTTCGATGAATGCTCACTACGACTACCCCTCAGACATGTTGACAAAGGTTGTAACTCGTGATAAACTGGAGTTTTGCAAAGAGTTGGTCGGGATAGACTCCAAGTGACGGGGTCACGGTGAAAGCTCCCTCTCATGAATTTGAAGGGGGAGATTGTTGGGGTTGTAGGGTCCAAACCCATGAGATTATCCTATTTAAATTAGGAGTATTTTAATTTGATATTTATATTTTCTGAAATTGATAAGAATTTCAAAGTAATATTGGAATTAGGAAACCGTGTGTGCCTAATTTTATATGTTGGTTTTTTGGGGAATTTTGAATCAGTTTTGGAAGTAAGATATGTTATATGTATTATACTATTCAAAAGCAAATCAAGATTTGGGATGACATGCAAATTCCGAAACCGACTTGCTGGAGGATTGAGGGAGTATGTATATATATGGGATTTGTGAGGCAACGAATTTCATAATATGAGTGCTCTGTTTTGGGAAGAAGCTAGAACAGTGAGTGCGGAGAAAAATTGAGAGTAAATTGAGAGGGTTTTTGTGAAGGTTTATTCACCAGTTGTCATCATCTTTTCGGATCAATTAATTGCTTGAAGACTTTAATTAATTCGTAGGTTTTGGGTGGTGAGGTAATTTGAGTTTTCACTCAAATTGAGGTATTTTTGTAATCTCTCAATTTCTTAATATTTCAAGTTTTTAGTTATAAAACTCGAAAGGACTATTTGTACTCATAGTTGATTATAGTGAAATTTTCGGAGTTCGGCCTGTGATTTTAACTCTTAGTTTTAGAGGGTTTTCCACTTAAGATTTGGTGTCTTGTGTTTCATTTATTTTTGTGCTATTGTTTTCTGGTTTATTTAATTTTTTCAAATATAGTTAAAATCAGTGGAATTTTTCCAACAAAAGATACGTAGGCATTCTAGTAAATGATGATTTTCTTCTAACCAGAAGTATGAACAGGTTGAAAGTAGAAGAATAAGCATCTCGCAGGCCAAAAATAAAAAAAAATGAAAAGAAGAAAAAGAAATGAGAAGACAACAATAGCAAGACCACATTTTTCTTGTTCTTCCTTTTTATCTTTTCTTTCTTTCTTTTTTGTTTCTTTTTAGACGGAGGACTTCATTTCATCTTTGAAAATAAACCTAAGAATTCATCGAAGGAAATAAAAGATAAATGACAATCACAATCAGAACGTTTTTAGAGAAGGGTCAAAATATATCAGTAAAAAAATTTATTTATTGGCTCTCGGAGTGCTTTTTTCGGATGTACGACTGAGAGGAGGCAACTGTATCATGCGACTCTGCATAGTTTGAAAACGTCTCAAACATTTTGTCAATAATCAAAATTTATGTAGAAATATTATTTTTTTATTTCATGTAGAAATACGTGAGAGGGATTCATGTAAAAATATTATTTTTTATGTGAAAATATCAATTTTCTATATAAAACAAAGAAAATTAATCTAGAAAGAAATTAACAAAAGGGAAAGTCTCTGAAGTAAATTCATGATGTTTAAAAATATAAAATATTTGTAGAAAATAATTTGGTAAATAAAGAACTTGATTTTTGTGATCATTCTTTAACCTCAAGTAGCGACCTAGATTTGATTGTGTTTTAAGTTCTTTCATTGGAATTTTATTGCAAAATGAAATTTATTCTATTTTTTAATTTATGGAGTGCATGTAGAAAATTTTGGACTGCTATTATAAACTACTCTTATTATACATATATACATGTGTGTGTGTGTGTATATATATATTGACTTAATATATGTATGATATTGACTATTAATATATGTATTAATATATAGCATGTGCAGAATTTTGGTCTCGCCTCCTAATTCTGTCCTTGGCAAATACCCTTCAGGATTCAACAAATCCGTCTTTTCTAATGTGCACTCAAATAGAGAAGGTGACATTAACATCTCATTACTTTTTTTTTGAGTTTTAGAACAATTTATTCAAGTGAAAGTATTGTAGTGCAGTATGTATATTTTTTTAATTATTATATGAAGTAGAAGACATGCATGCATGATAATCTCTTTTTATAATAGTAGAAACATATCTCTATCTATTATATCATGCATGACTAAGAATTAGCTATGTACCAAAAGGATTTTGTAACGGCTAGAAACTTAAAGTTCTTTGTTTATGGGATAGCAAACTCTAATGTAATCTTTTTTAATTATTTAAGCATTTTAAATAAAGGACATCGTGTAGCACCAAGTACGGGTTTCAAGGCGTCCTAGCTTCAAGGCTTAAGCCTCCCCCTAACCCTAAGTTTGAGCCTTGGCTCAACCCTAAGCCACGCCATCTCAAACACTAGCCAAGCCATTCAAATCCTAAGCTTGGCTAGACCAAAAATTAATTAAATTTCTCATTTTCTTTTTAGTTAATTTTCATAATTCATATAGTTAGCAAAAATCCTTTTTTCCCTTTCGTACAATTAATTAGGGTTTACTTTCCGAACTAAGTTAGTTACTCGATTTATTTCTACTTAGATTTTCTAACTTTTTCGGATACGTTTTCGTAACATGCTTGATTAGCCGAAAAATCAGCTTTCAATTTTTCGAAAATCCGATTTCGCCATCGTTTCCCCTTTCCCGAATAAACGCTTTGTCGCTTATCGAAAATTTGAAAAAAATGAAGTTGCTTTTTTAGCGTGAATAGTGATTTTACGTCTTTTCTGTTAAAAATATTTTTATTAGAGATTTCGTCTCCATTTTTCAAATAAACGTTATGCCGTAATTCGAAAAGTTTTAAAAACAAAAAAGAGTTTTCTACGTTTTATGAATAGTGATTTTGCGTGTTTCTCGGAAAAAATTATTTTTTCCAAAAAATTCTAAACACTCATATTTAGTCTCGTAACACATAAACTAAGTCATTAATCGACCAAAAAACTCATAATATATAATTTATTCCATCAAAATATTTATTTTATTTAATAAATATTAAAAATCTTATTACAAACATATTATCCTATCTAAATCTTTACATAGGCGAAGAAGTGGAGGAGTATGAAGATTTGGGAACGGCCACAATTGAAATACAATACATAAATCTAAAAACAAAAAAAAAAGTTATCAGAACATAAAAGCCATTCTATTTTGTGATTTCCCTATATATATATATATATATATATATATATATATATATATATAGAGAGAGAGAGAGAGAGAGAGAGAGAGAGAGAGAGAGGGAAACAGTACCCTTGGCAACCGGTTGCCACGGATGATTTCCCTTACATATATATATATACACACACTACTATTTTGTGATTGCTCAAAAAATGCATTACAAATTATTTTCTTTTGTGATTGTTTTTAAAAACCGTCACAAAGTTTGGTCACGTATTCTTATTTTTCTAGTAATCATCGATGCACAATATTTGAAGATAATTCTATTTTGTTAGAAATAGAATGGAAAAACACTTAGTAATTTATATATGTTTTTCTAACTATTCCAAATCCTTGTATATTCTTGCTCGTTGCTCTACTGTAAAGTATGATGAGAATAAATTTGGATTGCTTGTAAAATTAATATTTTACATCATTTAATAATTACATGCTATGTAGTGAAATTATGAGAAAATTAAGGGATTTGAAATTCAATATAATTAATTAAATAGTTTTACTGTGATAAATAATAAGTTAATACAATTTAAATTTTATAATTTTCACTTAAATTCTTCACGTGACATGTTGTTATATATTGGATGGTGTAAAACACTAATTTATTCTGAAATATGATATAATTTATTTTTTTTGATCGGCAAAATTAAAATTTCATTAACAAACTTGGAATTACATCAAGTGACAATTCCAAGAGGTTTGGAAAGGGCCACAATTGAAATACAATACATAAATCTAAAAAAAAAAGTTATCAGAACATAAAAGTCATTCCAGAAATATTGAGGCTCACCCTTGCATATTATTCCAGCCAAAACCTAGACTAATTAAATAAAAACAATTATGAATACTCGACCTCAATCCAAATCTCCGAAAAGAACTACTAATCTGAAATTTTAATTCGACTATCTCAACCATAGGAGTAAAGAGCTCTCTATTATTAATCAACCATATGCATCTAATTTTTGATGACTCCGTTCCTTCCGTAAAAACTCTTTAGAATCCATGCAGACATCCAAATTCCTAAACTACCAATTGCTAAAAATTGAAAGCAGTCAACTTAATCGGACGTCCGCATTATATGACTGATTAATTACACTTGGTCTCCTGTAAACATACATACAACCTGCAAATCATACTTGTTAATCACTTTTCTCAACTCTGGAAACACTTCCTTCTCTTTATTTTCCCTAATATTCCAAAATAGAATCGATATATTTACACTCACTCCAAACTCAATATTGATCTAACATTGCTTCTATCCTCTTTTTCGCCTTTTTTCCGGTTCGTTATTCCTTCCAAAAATGTCAAGTTCTCATTTGCTTCAAAATATATATAAGATCGTTATTGACTTTGTGAAATTAATTTAAGAGTTTGTAAAACTTAAACTGTCATTAATTTTTTAATTTTAGTCAATAAATGCATGAGTTTCACAATTAGGCATATGATTTTTCACAACTATGCGACCCCCAAACATACACACCCACAAGAATGGGAAAAAACCTAAAGTTATATAATGAAAGGACATAATTTAAATAGTACCATCTTGTAATTTATGTAATCACTTTATTTAATATCACAATAAACCACCTAGTGATAGTTGTTTTATTTATAATATGGTAATAACAACCACCTAGTGGTAGTTGATTTATTTATATATCGTGCTAATAACAACCATCAACTAGTATATAGTTTCTTGATCAACTGTTCATTGGAAGATTACTGATCGTTCATTTAGGCATTGGTGGGACTAATGTGAACACCATAGATAACTAAACCTTTCTTCATAGTCACGTTTTCACTCCCGTCAAGAGTAAATCTGATATCTCCAGAGTCAAACTTATTGAAGAATTCCCCAGCTTTGAGCGAAAATGGTGTGTTCCTCGGATAATTCATCAACCCATATCCGTTCACTTGCGAGGATCCATTCGGAAGAGTAAGTGTAAGACTCACCGGACTTTCTATGTTAAAGTTGTCTTTCAGCAGCACCACAAAAGACACCTCGTAAGATAAATTTTCAAGCTTTTCTGTCGGATAGTTTCCGTCAACATGTAGGACGCAGCTACCAATTAATTCAGCACTTGAATCACTGTAAAAAAAATGATAGTAGAATTAAAGTCAGAAACTTTTGATATAGGGAGCTTAAATTCATTAGGTGATTTTATTGATTTATTTTTTTTGCTGGAACATTTTTAATGTGAGCCCTTCTATCTAACTAGACTTAAATAAAATTTCTATAGTCCTTTTATCACTTTAATTTAATGACATAGTTGCTTATATATCCCTATTTTTAACTGAATAAAATTCAGGTGTTTAAACATAAATCTTGACCTTTGACGTCAATTAAGTTAACTAAACCCCTTATTTCTACTTACGCAATCTTCCAGCCTTGAGGGTTGGCGTATGTGAGTTTCCCGGCACTTACATAAGCGCCAGAATTCTGAATAAGACAAGAAAAAAAATTAATATTATCCATTACAATATCAGACAGATGCAATTAATCTTAAAAAAAATTTAACTGTCTGCAACAATATGGTACAAAATTTTAAAAATCGCAAAGGTGTAAGATGGTCTAAATTTTGACAAAAAATCTCACTTGCAAAATTTACAAATATTAAGGATTATTTTTGTTCTATAGCCAACTTTAGCTATATATAATGATGTTTGCTTACAATTTCAGTAGACTTACCTTCCGGCCTGTGCCGTCGTTTTGGAGCAACTCCATTTCCTTGGCTTGAGACAACAATGCCTTGAGGTCAACCTCATTATGCCTCACTACTTGTGCCATCTCCTCGATCGATCGATTACTATCCTTTAGTTCTGCTATATATATATGTATTTTCTGTTTTTGTTCTTGATGTATATGATCTTTCTTCCAAAGGCTAGCCTCTATTTATACATGGCACAAACAGAGGGTACTGCGATTATTATATTCCATAATATCCTATCTTCAAATATTCCTTCCCTTTTCACAGTAGGGATCCGATCCTGATAAGTTTAACATCATCATCATCATCGCCAAGGATATAGAGAAGCAGATTCTGTTTGATAATTTTGTTGGAATAATTCTTTTCCATTTCTCAGTTCAATAATTCTTTCTTTAGCTTGTTGCGCAGGCAAAATTCCATGAAGGCGAAAGGTACGTAGGCATCCTAGTAAATGTTGATTTTCTTCTAACCAGAAGTATGAACAGGTTAAAAGTAGAAGAATAAGCATCTCGCAGGCCAAAAATCGGAAAAAAAAAAAACGAAAAGAAGAAAAAGAAAAGAAGAAGACAACAATAGCAAGACCACAATTTTCTTTTTCTTCCTTTTTATCTTTTCTTTCTTTTTTTCTTTTTTCTTTCTTTTTAGACGGAGGACTTCATTTGTTCTTTGAAAATAAACCTAAGAATTCATTAAAGGAAATAAAAGTTAAATGACAATCCGTGGCAGAATCAAAAAATTTTTAGAGGGGGGTCAAAATATATCAGTAAAAAAAATTATTTATTGACCCTTGGAGTGCTTCTTTCGGCTGTACAACAGAGAGAAGACAACTGTATTCTGCGACTCTGCAAAGTTTGAAAACGTCTCAAACTTTTGGTCAATATCAAAATTTATGTAGAAATATTATTATTTTATTTCATGTAGAAATACGTGAGAGGAATTCATGTAGAAATATTATTTTTTTATGTAAAAATATAAATTTTTATATAGAACAAAGGAAATTAATCCATAAAGAAATTAACAAAGGGGAGAGTCTCTAAAGTAAATTCATGATGTTTAAAAATCTAAAATGTTTGTGAAAAATAATTTGATAAATAAAAAACTTGATTTTTGTGATCATTCTTCAATCTCAAGTAGCGACCTAGATTTGATTCTGTTTTAAGTTTTTTTATTTGAATTTCATTGTAAAATAAAATTTATTTTGTTTTTTAATTTATGGAGCGCATGTAGAAAATTTTGGACTGCTATTATAAACTACTATTATTATACATATATATATATATATGTATGTATATATATACACATATATATATTGACTTAATATATGTATGATATTGACTATAATTAATATATGTATTAATATATAGCCTGTGCAGAATTTGGTGGGGGTCATATGACCCCCTCGCCCCCTGGTTCCGCCCTTGGCGGATACCTTTCAGGATTCAACAAATTCATTTTTTCTAATGTGCACTCAAATAGAGAAGGTGACATTAACATTTCATCACTTTTTTTTTGAGTTTTAGAACAAATTATTCAAGTGAAAGTATTGTAGTGCAGTATGTATATTTTTTGAATTATTATATGAAGTAGAAGACATGCATGCATGCTAATCTCTCTTTTTATAATAGTAGAAGCATATCTCTATATATTATATCATGCATGACTTAGAATTAGCTATGTACCAAAAGGATTTTGTGACGGCTAGAAACTTAAAGGTTTTGCAACGGCTAGGAAATCAATTACTCAATTAATAGAAATCAATCTCATTGATATTGTAATGGAAGGAAATCAATTTTTGTAACTCAAGCAATATAGAATTTAATCTTAATAATAAAGCACACAAATAAACTTGACTTTGAAATTCCTTTCAAATTTTATAAATTAGAAAAAAAATATAATAATCCCCCACAATTTCAAAGACAAGTATTAAGAGAAATATGAATAAAAATCAAGAAGTGAAAATGTAATGCATAAGTATTGGTTCCTTTTGGGCTATGAATCAATACACAGAATAAATAAGGCTAAATTCACAGGAAATAGATGAAACAATAAGTTTCTATGAACCACAATCCTTTAGTATGAATTTAAACACTTATCATTCACTTAATAATTTCGAAGCGGGCTTGTTCAACGCGGTTGGACACATTTTCGGTCATGCGCCAAATCCTGATTTCATGAGAGTTTTAGAGAATTTGTCTAAGTTCTCATAGAGGCGGCCCCACCTTTACTCTCACATATCTGTTTTTCATTAAGTGTGTTTTGTAGCTTACCACACTATTCAATATGGACTATGAAAACATTAAGAGCTTAAAGCTCAAGCCTTATTCGCTACAAATGCACTATCATACACCTATATGGATGAACAAAATATAAATATAAATTAGATAGTGCCACAACGATCAACCCGTGACTTGTTATTACCCATATGAACCTAATTCTTGGGATCTCTATTCGCATAGGTTGGGTTACCATCACTGTTGACCTTTGTTCTAGGCATAACTCACACCCCCATCGATGTAGTCTCTACAAACCTTTTGTGAAGTGGTTTGGTTAAAGGGTCGGCTAAATTCATTTCCAACCTTACATACTCTAGAGATATCACACCATCATTAAGCAGCTGCCGAATATTTTTATGCCTTCTTGTCATTATGGGTTTGATAATGATTTAATGCTCGACCTATTTTGGCTTGGCAATCACAACGCATAGACACGGATGGCACTGGTCTCTTCCATAAAGGGATATCTGCTAATATGTTTCTCAACCAATCAGCCTCAACACTTGCCAAATCCAAAGCAATAAGCTCAGATTCCATAGTGGAACGAGCAACACAGGTATGCTTGGTTGATTTCTAAGCAACAGAACCACCACCAAGGGTGAACATAAATTCGCTCATGGATTTAATCTCTCATCTGAATCAGAGATCCAGTTAGCATCAGTGTATACTTCAAGTATAGATGGATAACATGTAAACAATATACCATAATTCATAGTCTCTTTTAAATACTTCAGCACTCTTGAAATGGCTATCCAATGCTCATCATTAAAATTATGTGTATTTCTACTCAATCAATTTACAACATATGCAATGTCAGGTCTCGTGCAGTTTGAAAGAAATCCAAGACTACCAATAATTTTTGCATATTTATTTTGTGACACACTTTCTCCTTTATTCTTCTTTAAAGAAATGTTGTGATCATAAGATGTGCACACATGTTTGGAATTTGTAACGGCCCCAAATCCGGGTGCCTTAGACCTCGAGTCAGGTACGTCACTGTCCATTCATATTCTAACTTCACACCATTAATTAATCAATAATATAATTGATAAAACTCGCATAAAATTTTATTTTTAACATTCAATATTAATTAATAAAGATATTAACAATTAGCTATTTAAAACTTTTTTCGGTTCCAGAATCGCAATCTTTATGATTCGTCTTACATTTCAAATCATGTATATATTACCATTCATCTTAACACGTCATATGTGAATGTAAAGTTCAACTTTTGATATAAAATTATTCTTCTAAATCTTTGTTATCATCATCCATTATTTATATGCTTTATATAGCAAATTGGAATCTCAACGGTATGCTATATTAACAACCTATATTAGCTTTCGTATATTACATCCTTTACATACTTTGACTTTTCAAAGCAAAAAATATAGTTACAACTCCAATTCCAAATGAATACTCTGCCACTTACTCGGAGGGTGGAAAAAAAGTCTTCTATCGTAAGCCGAGTCGGATGCTTTCACTCAAGAAGATGTTGTCGGCTCATAACTCAAGGTTTACATAATTTAATTTATATACATTATAAACCATCATCACGGCTTAATATAATTTTAATTAAAGAAAACAATTAAAAACTTTCCTTTTACACGCGCCTTTAGTCTTTATCATCATGAGTGCGAGAGAATTGCATCTTTAATATGCAATTTTTTTCGCAAATTTGAGCACGACGGCCCAATAAGTCTAACAATTTTCATATTTCATACTTCACATAACATATACATACTTGCATTTTATTTATGCGTCATGTTCCTCTTCTATGTATTTTACACATGCATCATAAATCTTATGCATTGAGTTTACATATGCTTCATGCATCTCATAGTATGCGTTCTTATATGAATCATATATTTCATACTGGATTTATAAAAATTCAAGTTCCACATAAAACAATATAATCACATAATTGCACAACGTGCACACTATCAGATCAGATCATAAAAATCACAATAAACCATCTAGTGGTAGTTGTTTTATTTATAATATGGTAATATCAACCACTTAGTGGTAGTTGATTTATTTATTACATGCTAATAACAACCACGAGCTAGTGGTCGATTTATTTATATATCATGCTAATAACAACCATCAACTAGTAGATAGTTTCTTGATCAACTGTTCATCGAAAGATTACTGATCGTTCATTTAGGCCTTGGGGGAACTAATTTGAACACCATAGATAACTAAACCTTTCTTCATAGTCACGTTTTCACTCCCGTCAAGGGCAAATTTGAAATCTCCAGAGTCAAAGCTATTCAAGAATTCCCCAGCTTTGAGTGAAATCGGTGTGTTCCTCGGACAATCCATCAACTTATAGCCATTCACTTGCGTTGATCCATCCGGAAGAGTAAGTGTAAGACTCACCGGACTTTCTATGTTAATGTTGTCTTTCAGCAGCACCACAAAAGACACCTCATAAGTTAATTTGTCAAGCTTTTCTGTCGGATAGTTTCCGTCAACATGTAGGACGCAGCTACCAATTAATTCAGCAGTTGCATCACTGTAAAAAAATGATAGTAGAATTAAAGTCAGAAATTTTTGATATAAGGAGCTTAAATTCATTAGGTGATTTTATTGATTTTTTTTGTCTGGAACATTTTTAATGTCAGTCCATCTGTCTAACTAGACTTCAATAAAATTTCTATAGTCCTTCTATCACTTTAATTTAATGACATTGTTGCTTATATATTTCTATTTTTAACTGAATAAAATTCAGGTGTTTAAACACAATCTTGACCTTTGACGTCAATTAAGTTAACTAAACCTTATTTCTACTTACGTAAACTTCCAGCCTGAAGGGTTGGCATAATTGAGTTCCTTTGCATGCACAAAAGCCCAACTGCTCTGAATAAGTCAACAGAAATTCACATTATTATAAGGATAGATAAGGCAAACCAACGGTGACCAATGGAATGATATGTCGATGCCTTTATCAATATACATATATATATATATATATATATATAATAGACGGTTGATATTGTCAAAGTAACAATTATAAGAGTGTTGTCAAATGTATATTTACTCTAATAGCGATCGACACTATCAACCACCTATATATAAATAGCAAATGTTTCATAGCAAAAGTTTATTACGGAGTATATATGTATCACTCAATCCATCTTATATCATCCATTACAACATCAGATAGATGTGATCTTAAAATTTTTGAACACTCCGTGACATTATGTTGCAAATGGTACAAAATGTTAAAAATCGCAAAGGTGTAAGATGGTCTAAATTTTGCAAAAATGTATCAATTGCAAAATTTACAAATATTAAGGATTATTTTTGTTCTGTAGACAACTTTAGTGCGTATATATAAATATATATGATGTTTGTTTCCAATTTCAAAGGACTTACCTTCTGGCCCGGGTCGGCCTTTTGGAGCGACGCATTTTCCTTAGCTTGAGACAACAATGCCTTGAGGTCAACCTTATGATACCTCACTAGTTGTGCCATTTCCTCGATCGATCGATAACTATCCTTTAATTCTGCTATATATATTTTCTGTTTTTGTTCTTAATGTCTATGTATCTCTCTTCCAAAGGCTAGCTTATTTATAGATATCAGAAAGAGGGTATATATTCAATAATATCCTATCTTCAAATATTCCTTCCTTTTTCACAGTGGGGATCCTGATAAGTTTAACATCATCATCATCATCGCGACATCCCCAAGGATATAGAGCACCAGATACTGTTTAATAATTTTGTTGGAATAATTCTTTTCCATTTCTCAGTTCAATAATTTTTTCTTTTGCTTGTTGCGCTGGCACAATTCGATGAAGGCGAAAGGTACGTAGGCATCCAAGTGAGTGATGATTTTCTTCTAACCAGAAGTATGAGCAGGTTGATGATAAATATGTCATGCCAACATAACAAACTTTAGAGGAGCCGAGTTCGAAAAAAGAGAGGGCACTGGTCTAATTGCCTCAATTCGATCTTATCACCCAAGCACGGGTGCCATCTTTTTTGGTTCAATATAATGAAGTATATATTCAAATCAACAAAACAAGGCCGGAACAAAAAATAAATTCAAAGCGCGGAATATCTATTAATACGATATATAGGTATGTTACTCAAATATCTATACCATTTATCTACACTAGCAAATACCGAGTTATTTTTGTTGGTCCTGAGTCAACTCAGTAGTCCAACTTTAGTGACTCGGTAGCTCAAAAGTTTTTTGTTTGATTTTCGTGTATTCTTGGTCATAAATTTTTGTATTCACAAAAGTCAACTCAAAAGCTCAAAAATTATGTTTTTATACAAAATATATAATGAGGCAAATTTTAGTTAATGATAATCTATCATAATATGTTTTAGTTAATTAAAAGAATTAATTAATAAGTTTTAGTTAATATATTTTAGTTAATTAAAAGAATTAATTAAGTCATAAACTAAAAAAAAACCTTAACAGAAAATAAAAAAAACAGAGGACAGACGAAGGAAGAACGAGTTGACAGAGACAGACGAAGAAGGACAGACGAAGAAGACGAGTCGACAGAGGAAGAAGAAAGACTGTCGCAGACGAGTCGACAGTAAGGAGGAAGACGAAGGAAGAAGGACGAGTCGACAGAGGAAGACGAAGAAGACGATTCGACATTGGAAGAAGAAAGACTGTCGCAGACGAGTTGACAGTAAGGAGGAAGGAAGAAGCGAATACGTCGCGAATTAGGGCTCACGCCTCGCGGCGCCACGCCTCGCGGCGCCACGCCTCGCGGCGCCACGCCTCGCGGCGCCACGCCTCAGCTGAAGATAGCGCAAGGTTCGTTACTGCCCAGTATAACGACCGCCTCACCTCGGCTTCCTTCTGCCTCGCTATGAGGCGCGCCTCGAGGCGTACGCCTCGAGCACTTTTTCGAACCATGAAGGGAAGAATGACCAAGTCAATAGGTTTCCTAGGCTGATAACAAGTGTAAATCTGAAAAAGACTCGCCCCAGTAGAGCGATTAATCGAACTATTATAGGCAAACTCAACCATAGGTAAAACTTTATCCTAACTAGACACATGATCTCCTGTAAGGCATCTCACCAAATTACTTAGACTCCTATTAACTACGTTAGTTTGACCATCAATCTATAGGTGATAGGCTCTGCGTTTAAATTCTAGGGTTTAGAGTTTCAACTCGGCGTCTATTAACTGTAGACAGATATCTCCACGAAATAAGAAAAGCCAATAATAATCTCAATATTCAGAATAATGTCCTCCGTGTGAGGATTACACTAGTATTTAAACAAAACAACTCTAAATTGAATTTGTAGACTAAAAAGACAAAAATACCCCAACTAATTAAAACAAGTCCTTAATAATGAAATAGACAACAAACAAGGCAACTAAATCATCGATCCCCATCTTTAGGTCTCCACCATGTCTGCATTTCATATTTGTCCAACTCTGTATTAGCCTATTAGGTGTCTTTGTGCTACTTGTTTGAAGTCAAAGTCCGGGTAAGTAAAAAGTAATTAAGAACAGAAAACAAGATAACTTTTGCATGTCCTTGTAATATAGTCGAAGGCCTGAAGACGAGCTGGAGTATTCTTAAACCTCTACATATATGAACATGGTGATCACACTACGCTTTTAGAGTAACTTTTACCTCTTAAACGTGCTCCTAGGCCTAACTTTCACATTCTTGAGAAAGACCCTTCAATTATGAAAATAACTTCTCTTAAATTGGATGAGACTGCTTTACCAGATAATAATGGTATATGGGCCTGACATTAGCTGATATTAATTCTCATAAGATGATGTCTAAGTGAGCATTTTTATTGATGGATTGAAGGAAGTAGTGCTGTGAGAAGTCTGAATAAGATTCTTAATTGCTGGACTGAGATAATGTTTGCATTTTAAAGTATTTTTTTTGTTTGTAGGTTGAGTTTGTTGGAGGTCCAATGTGTTGGAATACACGCACATTTTCTGCAGTTTCTGGTAAGAATGTTCTTTTCAAGAAGTTATTCAAAACACTCTTTAAGTTTAGAATTCAAATATAAACTTGCAGGTATGATCCATGATTTTCCAGGTGGGGGTGCATTTTGCAATGGGCAAAAAATTCATGTTAGTAAAACTGATAAGGTGAGTTTGTATGCTATGTCAAGATTACATTGTTTAAGTTTAGTGGATGGCTTTGATTCTATAGGCTTTATCATTGTAATCCTTAATTTCCGTATAACATCTCAACTTCTTTGACCATTTCCTTTAACATTTTGAAGTTTATTCACTGCATTATAGGTGGAGCAATCTCTTCTAGTGACCGGTTTTGGGTATGAACATGACGATGCATGGGCTACCAATATCGATTTATTCAAAGATTTTACTGACGTTAGTAGGGTAAGAACTAAGGACCTTTTGCTTTTGCCTTCTTTTAAATCACATTTTGCTGTTGTTGTAATATCATTAACAGGAACAATTTTTGTGGAATATCTCATGCTTAACATATTTGTACACTCTCTTTCTGGAATTAATATATATATAGGGTGTGAGAAGGCTTGGAGCTGCTGCCGTAGACATGTGCCACGTAGCTCTGGGAATTGTAGAAGCATATTGGGAGTATCGTTTAAAACCATGGGATATGGCTGCAGGCGTTTTGGTAATGATAATTTTCTCCAAATATAAGTGCTTTTAAATTTCCTTTAAACATGCTTACCAGAGCTTCATTTTAATTGGGGTGTGAATAGATATGATAATTATGATGATATATACTTTGAGTCCTTTATTAGAACCTAAAATAGTTTTTTCTATTTAAGACTTCATAGATACAATATTATTCTTCATATAAAGGTATGCTATAAAAACGAAGGAAAATATTAAAATAGTAAAGTTAAAGATTATTGTTTATTTTCATGTTGAAAATCTGAAACAGATTTTCTTGAAGATTATTTTGTCGAGATTCTTATTTAAGAAAATTCTATTGTTTCCAGAGGTTTGATAATTAATCAATGAACTAATTGTTGCACAATCAATTCAAACATGCGACCATATAATAAAGATGATCTTAATGTGGCAATTAGGATAATTGATAAAGAAGCTGTGGATTTTGATTGTCACTCTCCTGATGTCTAATTTATTCATCAATCAGATGGTTGAAGAAGCTGGTGGAACAGTTTCTTGCATGGATGGTAGAAACTTTTCTGTGTTCGATAGATCTGTTCTGGTATCCAATGGTGTTCTGCATGACAAGGTTAGGCTTCTCCTCTTGATTCAATAGTGATCTTGAACTTGGTTTAAACTTCCACGAGGATATATACTTTTGTGTTGTCACAAGTTGGATCTCAGGCATGTGCTACCAGAACCTTGAATTCTTGCATGTTTGTGTCTGACTGGTATTACTATTTTCTTAATTGCATGCAAAGCGGCATTTTATTCCCTTGTTTCGTCGTGGCACCCCCAACCCTTGGCTCAGGAGGGACCGGGGGCGGCCATAACACAAGGCTATTACTTTCACACCTCTCTCAATATTTATAGACGCATTTCTATAGAAGTATATTCATTATTGAAGTGCATGTATGTATAAATCAACATTACTTTGCATAATACTAATATTAACAGAGAGGTACTACAAGTTTTTTGGATATCATAGGTGAGATGTAGTAAGTGCGTGTTTGATTACACAGCGTTTGGGAGCCCAAATGCACTTGAAAATTTGTTCATCTAAAAATAACTAATTTCAAATGCAACTTATTGAACTCACAAAAGCAGTATGAAGCTCAAATGCAGCACCGCAATGAGACGGGGTTTACAGGATTCTCATTGGTAGAAACTTTCAACTGTATTATTATATGTTTGGGTGACCCAAGGTGAAAGCAAAACCACTTAATCATGTTGTATGTGAATTGCAGCTTTTGGAGAGAATTGGTCCAGCAACAGAGAAATTGAAGACCAAAGGTGTTGACTTTTCATTGTGGTTCAAACCAGAAAATTACTGCACAGAACTCTAATGTGTACCCTGTAGGCCTGTACTTCTTTATTTCATTGATGAGCCTACTACAAAAGTTTACACAGCAACCACATGTTTGTCATTTTATACCCGAAGTGTAGCAATTTTTATGAAAGGTTCATCTAAATGGTGGCAAAAATTTGATACACGCGCGCATATGTATGGGAGTAAAAAATTTCTAAGGTTATCTAATGAAACGACATAGTTTAAGCATCATCTTGTAATTTATATAGTCACTTCATTTAATATTACAGTAAACCACCTAGTGATAGTTATTATATATATATATATATATATATATATATATATATATATATATATATATATACGGTCCCCTTCTCTAGCGAACCTTAAATAGTGAATCAAGAACGAATTAACTATAGCGACGGTTGTTTTCGTCGCTATAGCATGCAAAGCCGACGACAGAGCTATGACGACGGTTCAAACCGTTGCTATAGCCGGTTTGTTTTTGGTTCGCTCTTTAAGTTTCGCTAGAGAAGAAGACCGACGACTTTTTGAGCTATGGCGACGGTACGTACTGTCACCATAGCCATGTTCGTTAACAAACAACACATTTGTGAAGGAGACTATATATATATATAATAGAGACGGTTGATATTTTGAAAGTAACAATTATAAAAGTGTTGCTAAATGTGTACTTACTGGCACAATATCAACCACCTGTATAATCTATTGTGAACATGTAGTGGCGAAGCCATATTAGAGAGTGGGGTCAATTGACCCCATTGGAAAAAAAATTATTTTATAATATATATTAAATTTAGAAGAAATTTAAGTGTAATGAATAAATTGATTCCACTCAAATTTTATAAATTTTTTAATATACGGGGTCAAATTAATTTTTTTTATAATTTTTTCAATTCCATATTACTTCTATTATTTGATGTATGTATCTTCCTCTAATATTTTTAAAATAAATAATAATATAATTTATATTATTTTTATAACATAAGAAATTTAAATATTTATTAACAAATTTGTAATTAGAAAGGCGTATTAGGGGTCAATAAGGGGTATGCGTGTGTGTATATATATATACGGTTCGGATCTTAAGCTTACCCTTTATCCAACATACCTTGCTTACTCCCCTTTAGCAACGGATGGAGCGACGGTCAGGTCCGTCGCTATATATATACAACCAACGCTATATGTTGTCCGTCGCTAAAAACTATAGCGACAGTTGTATATATAGCGACAGACCAAACCGTCGCCCGATCCGTCGTTAAAGGGGGGGTAAACAAGGTATGCTAGAAAAAGGGTAAGCTTAAGATCCGGACCGTACTATTGAGAATCCAGTTGGCTACATCAAGCATATAGTTGATGGTTAATGATAACAAGGATCTTAGCGGAAGAAGTTTATATCAATAGTTGAACCTTACGTTCACCTATGATCCTGAACTTAAGTGTAGAAACTAAAGGTTGCGAATTCTGGAACTGATAAAAGATTGAAATAACTAAGTTGAAATATCTATATTGTTATTGACTATCATTTACAGTAAGAATGAAGTTGAATTGTGATGAAAATTCAGAAAATGAAAGAAAATCATAAAATTTGTAAATTTATTCGCATCTTATCAATTATAATAGTGGTTAATGCTGTAAAGATGAAATGAAGCTATTAATTAACGCGCAAGGTCGGGAATGAAAGTAGTCCTGAATTTGGGGTCATTACAACATAATCATACCAAATTCTGATTAAGATCAATAAATACCCTAACAAGTTTATATAAACAGAAAACATGCATTAAAACTAAACATAAAGGAATCAAAATCATCAACCATTATGCACCTATCAAATTCTCCCATACTTAGCTTTTATATGTCCTCATGTAAACAAAACACAGATCATACTTAAAATTCATCAAAACTCTAAACTCCCAAAGGTATCAGACTCCAATCATGAATATTAACATTAACTAACAGATATTTAATTAACACCCCATCAACCAACTCACAACAATAACCTTGTCATTTTTTACTGAACTTCTCTAAATTCAATTGTACTTACACAAATATCTATCCTATGATCCATATACATACTCAACCAAGTCAACATGGAACAATAAGTGTGCACACTGTCTCAGAACTCAGAGCACATTTTTTTGCTAGCTATATTTTTTCTTCAACCAGAACCTTCAACTTCACTTTATTTTCCAGGCGAATGCATTTTATGCTTCATTTCACCTTTCATATTTTTCTTTCTTATTTTATGCTTCATCTCACTTATTTGCTTACCAATGTGTGCATTTTACGCTCCTTCTCGCTGTATGTGTGTATGAGTGAGTGCATTTTACGCTTCTTCTCATCCCACCACATGTTTGTTCACTAATTATTTTTTTTCTTTCAATTTCCTTCAATTTTCTTTTCACACATGGTTCTACAAACAAAGTTAGTAGTTAAATAGTTCTAAATCATGAAATCAGTACACATAGTCAACTCCACATATAACATAGCCAAATAAGCATATATCTCATAGTCAAGTATTCATGCAACACAGATTCAATCAAAATCAGTTACTGTAGATCATAACTAAACTATCATCACTAATCAATCAATTAAGCATCAATCAGATTCTGAAAATAAACATTAATTTTCACTCTACGATTTCAACCTTCAAAAGCTTAGCAAAACACTACGATAGCAGAGTAACAACCGTAAAGTTAAGAATTTTGAAAAAATTCCCAATTAAACACACATTGCTTATATATCAACATAATCTAAGCCTAAACTAGAATAAACCAAACCTAAACCCTTCCCCCACTTAAACCTTACATTGTCCCCAATGTAAGACAATCATGCAAAGAAGAAAGTACTAAAATACAACTATAAAAGAGTAAAGGGATAGAAAATCAAATCTGAATCTTGGGTTGCCTCCCAAGCAACGCATTTTTTTAATCTAAGCAGAACACTACGATAGCAGAGTAACAATCGTAAAGTTAAGAATTTTGAAAAAATTTCCAATTAAACACACATAGTTTATATATCAACATAATCTAAGCCTAAACTAGAATAAACCAAACCTAAACCCTTCCCCCACTTAAACCTTACATTGTCCCCAATGTAAGACAATCATGCAAAGAAGAAAGTAACTAAATTACAACTATAAAAGAGTAAAGGGATAGAAAATCAAATCTGAATCTTGGGTTGCCTCCCAAGCAACGCATTTTTTTAATGTCTTATGCTCGACATTCTTTCTCTCTCAATCTTCATAAACTAGATCCACCAAATCTAGCAACTCTACCTGTTCCATTGAAACACCATCATAAAAAGGTTTCAGTCTGTGACCATTTACTTTTAATTTTTTCCCTATTTTTGGTTTTTGAATATCAATTGCACTATAAGGAAAAACATTAGTATTCACAAAAGGTCATTCCCATCTAGAACGCAACTTACTTGGAAATAACTTCAGCCTTGAATTGAAAAGGAGAAATTTTTGTCCAACAGTGAAAGTCTTCCTTAAAATCTGCTTATCATGAAAGGCCTTAGTCTTTTCCTTGTAAATTCTCAAGCTCTCATATGATTCATTCCTTAATTCTTTAAGCTCTTACAACTGCAACTTCCTATGATCTTCAGCTTCATCCATCTTCATGTTACATTGCTTAATTGCCTATAAAGCTTTGTGTCCTAACTGTACAGGTAAGTGACATGGATTACCAAACACTAACCTATAAGGTGATATACCTATAGGTGTTTTATATGAAGTTCTGTAGGCCCAAAGTGCATCATCTAATCTCAGACTCCAATCCTTAATATTTGGTTTGACTACTTTCTCCAAAATGGACTTCATATCCCTATTAGATACCTCAGCTTGACCATTACTTTGAGGATGATAGGATGTAGAGACTGTGTATCACATTATACTTCTTAAACAGTTATGCTAAAACCCTATTGCAAAAGTGTGTTCCTCTATCACTGATAATGGCTCTTGGACATACAAACATGTTAAATATGTTAGATTTAACAAAATCTGCAATAACTTTAGAGTCATCAGTCCTGGTGGCTTTAGCTTCCACCCATTTTGAAACATAGTCAACAATCAAAATGATATAAATATTACCAAAAGACGAAGGAAATGGACTCATAAAATTAATATCCCAAACATAAAAAATTTCAACAATTAGAATAAGGGTTTGTGGTATTTGATTTTTATGTGATATATTACATGTCTTTTGACAATTTTCACATGATTTACAAAACATATAAGTCTTTAAAAAATGTTGGTAAATAAAAACCCCATTCTAAAACCTTATGGGCTGTTCTTTTAGGTCCAAAGTGTCCTCCATAAGCATAAGAGTGACAAAAGGTTAGAATAGACAAGAATTTGTTATTAGGCACACATCTTTTAACTACCTGATTAGCATAGAATTTCCATAAATATGGATTATCCCATACATAACATTTAGCATCACTCTTAAGCTTATCCTTCCGGGGTTTAGAGAATTCACTAGGGATATATTTACTTACTAAGTAATTTACAATATTAGCATACCAGGGCAATTCCTCATTAATAGAAAGTAGATGCTCATCTAGAAATGAATCATGCAATGGTAGCGCCTCCTTATCCCTTAGCAGTTTACTCAAGTAATATATAACCAAGTTATTTGCTCCTTTCTTGTCTTTGATCTCCAAGTCAAATTCTTGTAACAGCAGAATCCATCTAATAATTCTTGGCTTTGAGTCCTTTTTGGTTAATTAGCAAATACGTGAGAGCAGCATGGTCAGAATAAACTACTACTTTAGTACCAAGAAGATAAGATCTAAACTTGTCTAAAGCAAAAATAACAGATAAAAGTTCTTTCTCAGTCGTAGAGTAGTTAATCTGAGCAAGGTTTAAAGTTCTAGAAACATAATATATGACATGCACAACTTTATCAATTCTTTGGCCTAGAAAAGCTCCCACTGCATAATTGTTTGCATCATACATGATTTCAAAGGGCAAATTCGAATTTGGTGGTTGGATCACATGTGCAGAGGTCAATAGGCTCTTCAGCTTGTCAAATGCCTCCTTGCACTCATTATCAAACTGGAACTCCATATCTTTTTGCAGCAGCTTACGTAATGACAAAGCTATTTTTGAGAAGTCCTTGATAAATTTTAGGATAAAACATGCATGTCCATGAAAATAACGAATCTCCCGCACACTTGTCGAGTAAGGCAAAGTAGAAATAATCTCTATCTTAGCTTTATTTACTTCAAATCCTTTAGCTGAAACAACATGGCCAAGTACTATACCTTGTTCTACCATAAAATGACATTTTTTCCAATTAAGAACAAGATTAGTTTCTAAGCATCTATCAAGCACTTTAGTTAATTATCTAGACAAGCATCCACAGAATCACCATGAATTATGAAGTTCCATGGCAAAAGGTCACAGCAGATACCATCCAGGATTCAACAATTTCGTCTTCTCTAATGTGCACTCAAATAAAGAAGGTGACATGAACAAGCCATTTTTTTTCTTGAGTTTTAGAACAAATGACTCAAGTGAAAGTATTATAGTGCAATATGTATATATTTTTTTTTATTATTATATGAAGTAGAAGACATGCATGCATGCTAATCTCACTTTTTATAATAGTAGAAGCATATCTCTATATATTATATCATGCATGACTAAGAATTAGCTATGTACCAAAAGGATTTTGTAACGACTAGAAAGTTAAAGGTTTTGCAGCAGCTAGAAACTTAAAGTTTTGCAACAGCTAGAAACTTAAACTTTTGCAACGACTAGAAACTTAAAGGGTTTGCAACGACTAGGAAATCAATTACTCAATTAATAGAAATCAATCTCATTAATATTGTAATGGAAGGAAATCAATTTTTGTAACTCAAACAATATATAATTTAATCGTAACAATAAAGCACACTTTGAAATTCCTTGCAAATTTTATAAATTAGAAAAAATCTAACAAAATGCACAGGCGAGTCATGATTTTATATTTTGAAACGGATGGAGTATATTATATGTTTGGATGTGATAATACATGACAAATGGATGATGTTCACTACAAAAAAAAGTGACCTTTTGTGATGGCTCAAATCCATCATATAAATTCAAAAAATTATCACAAAAGGTTTTTGTGATGACTTTAGTCGTCACGAATGCCATCTTGTATACCCCATTCTTGAAAGTCTTTTTATGATGGTTTTGACAATCATGCAAACGCTTAGTGCTTTTGTGATGATTAATACAATCAAATTAACACGTAATTTATTGTGATTATCAAAGCCATCACAAAAAGACACGTGACTTTAGGTATCAAAGGTAAGAACGTGAATCTCTTTTTACGGACAATTTATTTCACTATATTAACTGTATCAAATGATATTTGTAGGATTCGAACCCTCCCATTTGCAAACTAAATAACAAGTATTACCACTACATCAAAGCCCAAATCATGATTATAATTTTAAAACAAAATATAAAAGAAAATATATGTGAATTGACTTACTAAACAAAATTAGTCGCACATAAGATTTGATGATTGCAATGGTAGTCACAAATACTCTAAAATGATGGTAAAATTAGGCATCAGTGAGAGCCATCATATATATATATATTTTTTTGTGATGACTTGAAAATTCCATCACAAAATACCTTCTTTTTGTAATTGCAAATAAAAGGCGTCACAAAAATCTATCGTTTTAATGATTGTTACCGTAATAAAATATTGTTTTGATTATTTTTTTCATTAAAATATTGGTAATAGCTTAAATGCAATTACGAAAAGGGTATATCCTTAAGTGATGGCTTAGTGCGTCACAAAAATAAAATTTAATTTGCGTGAAAATTTTGATGATTGCCATGGTCATCACAATTATAATACGTTGATGACAAAATTAACCATCATTAAGAGCCATCATATATATATATATATATATATATATATATATGATAAGGCTCTGAAATGAACTATTCGTAAACCAATATATGTAGGAGCCAGCGTTGAAGGTTGTTGATTGGATGAGAATATTTAACACTAATTAGGAATATATGATGGTACATAATTGGGCCAATCAACAACCTTCAATACTGGGTCCTACATATGTTCGTTTACGAACAGTTCGTTTCAGAGCCTTATCGATATATATATATGAAACCATCCGTGGCAACCGGTTGCTAAGTGTACTGTTCAGCAACCAAGTTTACATCCGTTGATTAGATGAATGAAAGACAATGATTAATAGTTTTTCCCCCTGCCGCTACAGGCTGTAGCGGCATGCACTTATGTCTAAAAAGTGTTCGGCTAATTACTGTGTTGCCCCTCCATATATCCAAGCCGGTTCCATAGATATTTATCTTTCTCCTGCCGCATGAGCCTCTCACGGCAGGGCAATTCTGTGACGCCCCCAAATCCAGGTACTTGAAACCCGAACTTGGTGCTACACGATATCATTTCTTTGAGCGAAATAATTATAACAAACTTAATTTACATATCAGAGTTGTCTAATCCCAGGCACACGACCTTTAAACATTCATTACATGATGGATAATAAATAATATTATCTTAATAAAGTCTAACTATTACACACGATACCATAAAGCTTATTCTTGCAGCTTTCCTTTCCCCTTGTTTTTGCCAGAAACTTCTGGTTGATCACGCTTAGCTGAAAATATTTAATTTAAAGCAAGAATGAGCATTTAATTGCTCAGCAAGTAATAGCAGTTAATAAACTTTAGCTGGAAGAAATAAATATTTTCTTTGAGGTATACTTCTACAACGAATCAATAGTTGTGAAATCTTTCGAAACATATCTTCATAACATATCAAATCGTTTAAAATTTTGAAACGACGTAGTGACTATAAATGCTGAGTGGTCAATAGACCATGAACTTTTATTTTATTTTATTTTTTTGAAAAGGTTTAAACAAAAATTCATCTGCAAACCGCTCTGGTCTTACGAACATGTAGGGTGATCAGCCCCGTTATGTCCTGTATTGATCAATACTATCTATTTGAATGATAAATTCATTCACTCTGTTCGCCTTTGGCACCTAAACAATTTCCCCATTAAGGGTTGTTCATACTCAGTCTGGAGTCCTAACTAAATAATTCAGTTGGACGACTTTATCCTAACCAATACTATCTAACCATGAAATTCAAACTATGTCTAGCCGAGTCAAATAGCTTGACAGTCTTTAAATCATGAACGCATACCAAAATTTTATAGTGTGTAACAGGATTTGTCATATCAAAGAATTTCTAGTTCCAGAGTTCTTTATGAGTACAACAGTTCATACAAGTGGGGACACTTGTATGATAACAGCCAATAATGAGATATTAATAAATAATAACTGAATTGAATAAAATTCCACAATATAAGAATAAGTTCATAAGTGAATCATGGATATCATTACAGATATGAATAATTGACAATAATTATTCATGAATATGCTTTTAACTTACTGGGATCCATCGCATAGAATAACTGCGAGGAGTAGAGATACTTGATCAATATAACATTTGAGTAAGGTTAGAGAACTTGCCTTGGTCGCTGTTTACTGCTACGTAGTATAGCTTAGGCTTCTATCTTTAATACGAAGTCCTATCACCAATAGAATTATTTTTTTTAATTAGAATAATACAACTTATCACATAATATTGCTTATTTGCAGTCATCATACAGCTTAATACGTTGTCACATATTCATAACAGTCATTAAAACACATAAGAACGTATATCTAGTCAAACTATGTCGGTTTGGTTTGAGTTCAGTATCGTTTCAGCATCCCAATTGCATTATCGGATAATTAACGAATTTATTTTTAATGAAACTTTGTTCAAGAACTTAAATATTATATTAGATAATTTAATTATCATTTATAATATTTTTTTCAAACATTAAAATCATTTATTATAATTTTTCAAACACTAATATCATTTTTAATGATTTAATTGTCAATTAATATAATTTAAATAATTTAAAATATTAATGATCTTCATGTCAACACTTTAAAAGTTATTTATTATAACCTGAAAATATTTTTAAAACCTTAATATTACCTTTAAATGATTTATAAAACATTTAAAGCATTTTTAAATAATTTATTTAATACAATTATTAAATAACTTTATTATCATTAATATTAAAATATTAATGAAATTCTTATCCAAATATTATAAGTTATTTATTATAACTTAAAATACTTTTTAAAACTTTAATATTATTTTTAAATGATTTTTAAAATATTAAAACCATTTTTAACTAATTTATTTAATATAATTATTAAATAAATTTATTATCATTAATATTAAATTATTAATGAAATTTTACTCAAAATATTAAAAGTCATTTATTATAACTTAAAATATTTTTTTAATACTTTAATATAATTTTAAATAATTTTTAAATTATTAAAATCATTTTTAAGTAATTTATTTAATACATTTATTAAATAAATATCATATCATTAATATTTAAATAAATTAAATTATTAATGAAATATATCTCAAATTATTAAAAGTTAATTTTTATAACTTAAAATAATTTTTTAAATAATTTTATGAATTTTTAATAATTAATTTCTATTTATTTCTATTTTTAAATAATTTTTGGAAATTAAATTAATTAAAATTAATAAATCTGTCGCTAAAGCCTTTAGCGACAGAAACCGTCGCCTATAGTGTTCTTGAGCCTCAAGAACATTCATATGCAGTTTCGAGTGACCATGTTTGACCGAGTTTAATTAATTGTTTAATGTGTTTCTGGGCTATTTATTGATCCGATATTGTAGTATTTATGTAATACTGCAAGTATCAATCAAGTTCTGGGTCAGATTACAACAAACGAGTAAGTTATAAAGCCTTGAACAATCTGTCAGAGCTGTTCTTCATTTTCTGGGTTACCCAGAAATGAAGAACAGTTCGACTGGCTAGTTTTGGGCTTCCACAAGTTGCAATCCTTATAACGTTTTAGTGATTTATGGATTCCAGTTTGTATACAACATGACAAGGTACAAATCTAACACCTAAAAAAACATATAAAAACATCACAATCAACAGATCCGGTCCGGTCAAACCATGTCAGAAGATATGTTTATCAATTTTCTGGGTTACCCAGAAAACAGATTTCATGATCGTTCTGCCTGGTTTGACCAACCATTACTTCCTTTCTGATTATCAATTAGATGATCTAAAGGCATGAGAATGTAGTCTAAACAACATATTACAACTTAGATGCAAAAACCATAACAAATAATCAAACCACTATCAGATCCAAGCCCTTAAACTTCTTGTCAGACCGATCTGGGCAAGTTCTGGGCTACCCAGATTGGCTTGGTCATGGTCGGTCAACCGACTTTGACCATCAATATCTTACAATCTAAACCAGATCTGACCCTGATTCGAGTTCCAGATCAAAGACCACATGACATACTACAAGTACAAACTTTCAAAACACAAAAACTATACACAGACAAAGATCTTTGTGGTCTGACATTCGGTTGTCAGACAACTTTTAAACATTTTCCAGATTTTAAAAAAACTTTAAATTCGAGCCTATAGATGTTATGGATCTATCAAATACCAACCCAGATCACTTAGTTACATAACATACAACATATTACAACATAAAAACATAACTTTTATCATAGCAACCAAGATCAAATTTTTAAATTAGATTTTATACCTTTCTTTGCTTAATCTTGATTCTAGGCTTCTGATCTGCTATTGGTGGTAGTGGGGACATTGCTAAGGGACTGATTTACCTTTGATTTTCGTGAGTTAGAGAGAGAGAAGGTCTATGTTGAGTATAAGTGAACAAATAAGCTATTAAAGTGACTTTTCTCTCTCTAAATCTATATATATTATTGATGCAATGTATATGGTTGATGTATAAGGCTGATATGTTGATATTTTAGGCACATGGTGTATCTTAGTTGTTTACCAACTCAAGATTTGGCAAGATTTGCAAGTTACCTTCAATAATTCAAAAAAGGCATTTAGGTCATTTTGCTTGAAAATTTAATGGCACTTTAGACATTTGTCTAACCCTTAGGGTTTGACCCTTAGGGTTTAACCCTAAGGTAAAAAAAATTAATTTCTAGCATTTCATAATTAGGTTTAAAATAAAAATGTTAGTTTCTAAAAAAAAATTAGGGTTTTGTAAACATACTTAGTTTCCTAATTACATAGAGCATGAAAATTAGATTTAAGATTTATAAATTATTTCTTTAATCACATAAATACCCACTTTCATTTAAATACAACATGATCAATTATTATGTTAATATTTAAATAAAATGATATAAATTAATTCATAACATATATTCATATAATTATGTTAATTATCATAATTATATATATAATTCATAATCATATCTTGTATTAGCATACTTACATATATTTGGAGACAAATATAATTAATAATTATATTTAATATCCAAATTCCTTAAGAAAATAAATTCTCATTATATATAACATAAATACACTTTCCTTTTAAATACAATTATACAATTATTGTATTAATCCATGAAATTTCATAACATAGACCAAAATTAGGGTTTTGATCTATAATGACACTTTACCTTATATCCTATTATTAATTAAGTTAAAATACTTAACTTAATTAATCTTGATTAATTCATATAATAAAATAATTATTATAATAATTCTAGAAATTATTTCATATATTATTTAAATAATATATTAATCATATTTTCATGAAAAAATAAATAGTAAAATATTTTTTTTTACTACAACATTAATTTATTATAATAATATAATTTATAATAATTAACAATTCCTTTCTTGAAAAATTTATTTAAAATCATTCGTGAAATAAATAATTATATATTTATTACACATATGCTTATTCTTTACCTTGCACGTATTTCCACATATTATCTTTGATAAAAAAAAAATAAAAAAAAAATTTATCCGTAAAATTTCTTATTTAATTATATAAAAACATTGGTTTATTATAGTCACCCTCCCTTATAAGGATTCCGTCCCCGGAATCACCGTTTCAAAACTTATACACACATGGATAAATAATATACATATTCATTGCAAGTAGATCTTGATCTGATTCGATCGAACTGATCTTTAACTATTCAGCATAAAGCTTGTCTATCTGATTAAACGGAAATTTGATTTCTAAAAGAACTCAAATTCCTCCTTCAAAAGTTCTCAATAAATTGATTTATTATTTATAAGCAAATCATATATACGAAATTAAAATGTATTCGAATAATACCTGGAATTCCATCCCCGGCTGCTACCGTATCTTGAACCGTCATATTGAAGGTCCTCGCAGTTGGCTTGTTTGTCGGAGTTGGATACGTGATCGCCAGCTTTCCGCTACTTTTCCCGGCATTCACGTTTCCCCCATCGGCATTCCTTTTTGGGCAATCCCTTGCCATATGATCAGTTGATCCGCAGATGAAACAACCACTATTCTTCCTTGAATTAGGACAATTAGGAGAGATGTGTCCCTCCTGCCCGCACTTGTAGCACACAAACTTTCCTTTGAGACACTCACCTGAGTGACTCTTCCCACAATTTCCACATGGTTCCACCTTCTTCCTTATTCCTTCTTGACTATTTCCAGTATTTCCCAAATTTGTCCACTTTCTTTTTCCACTTGCACTTCCACTATTTCCTTCCACCTTAACTTTTCCTTCAATCCTACCCTTATTCTTCCTTTCCTTGTTATAGAGAGTCATGGCCTCACTTGCTCCTTCAGCAATAATAGCCTTTTCCAGTAGCGTTCCAAACGAGTTAATCTGCAGCACTGCAACCTTGTTGTAGATCCAGGGCTTTAGACCATGTTCGAACCTTCTTACCTTTCTTGCCTCAGTGTTCACTTGTTGTGAAGCGAACCTAGCTAATTCGTTAAACTTGGCGGCGTATTCTGATACGGTCATATGTTCTTGTTTCAATTCTAGAAATTTAACCTCCATCCTGTCCTGCATACTGGACGAGAAGTAATTCTCGTTGAACAGTTCTTTGAACCTTGTCCATGTTACCACTTCTGCTCCGGCTCGAGTTTGGTTAGCCTCCCACCAGAAGTTCGCTTCCCCTTTTAACATATAGGTAGCAAAAGCTGTCTTTTGCTCCTCCGCTACCCTAGCAATAACAAACGCTTTTTCTATTTCCTTTACCCAAGTTTGGGCTTCTATAGGGTCGGTCGTTCCTTTGAATTCAGGCGGTCCTACTGCCTTGAAATCTTTGAAGTTCACCAATTGATTCCCTGGAGGATTTCCTGCGGCTGGTGCTCGATTTTGCATAGCCTCAGCTAATATATTCACAAAATCCTGCATAGGATTTTCTTGACCTCCTGCATTGTTAACAAAGTCTTCCACCCTTCGAGTTCGTGGTTCTCTTCTTGGCGGCATTATTTGGTTAAACAAAATTTTAAAGTTATTACCTTATCATTCATATACCATTATCAATGGTATCATAAAAGATAGAATATAAAATTCTAAATTTTAGACCAGTTCAGCTTGCTGGATTCCCAATTTCAGCTTGCCGAATTAACAAATTGACATTTAATCAATATACTAACTTGACATATAATAATATCATAACATTTATATTAATATTTAAACAGTACATAGTACTTTTCATTCCACAATACAGACTGTCATAGTTAGCTACTATCCCTTAATGACAACAAAAGTCGGGATTCATCATAATACTTATGCAAAAGTAATACATTTCACTCCTATACATACTATATATAATCCTATTTTACTTATCCTATTCATTTCCTACACCTTCCTTAGATCCTGGACAAATCTTTGCCTGATGACCTACCAATCCATAGACAAAACATACGCATTACTTCGGATCAGGGCAATGAGATGAGATATGTCCTTCACGTCCGCAATTATAGCATACATTCTGTCCTTTCATACATATGCCTTAATGTTTCCGATTACAGTTCGCACACGTTCCTATTTTCTTGAAGTTCCCTTGATTAAAATCAGAATTTCCTAAATCACGGTCATTCATTTTTCTTTTCCCTTTCTGGCTTGGAGCTTCACACGATTTGCTGCATTTGGCTCCCATCTGTTCAATTTGAACCTTCAACTTATCTTGTTCTTCCATTATTTCGATTAATGCCTTTTGCAACTGGTTGTTTAGTAGCCTTTCCACTGCCAACAACCTTTCCAAACATAACAGCTTGTTCTTTAGATTCTGCACTTTTGTTGATGCTTGGCCAGCTCCAACTTCAGTGTCTGAATCACTATCTGTCAATAAAATCGTTTCTGGTTCTGGTTCTATATTTTCCAAAATGATTACTTCATCTGGGTTGCTTTCAGGGGGAGTGATTTGCTCCTTCTTTATGACATGAGAGCCTTCTAATCTTTTCCTTCCTGACATCTATACACAAATTATCTTGATTAGTACATAATATATACACATAACAAATAATAGTTTATATAAGTTATTTTTATTTCATTTTACGATGAATTTCCTTAATTCATCTCCTTTAAACTCTATTTGAGTTATTTATTTTTCAACGCTTCTATCTAGCTTAAGGTTATAGCCTAAGGTATCCCCCACCTATGGTTTCTAACCTAAAGCTCTGATACCAACCTGTGACGCCCCCAAATCCAGGTACTTGAAACCCGAACTTGGTGCTACACGATATCATTTCTTTGAGCGGAATAATTATAACAAATTTAATTTACATATCAGAGTTGTCTAATCTCAGGTACACGACCTTTAAACATTCATTACATGATGGATAATAAATAATATTATCTTAATAAAGTCTAACTATTACACACGATACCATAAAGCTTATTCTTGCAGCTTTCCTTTCCCCTTGTTTTTGCCAGAGCCTTCTGGTTGATCACGCTTAGCTGAAAATATTTAATTTAAAGCAAGAATGAGCATTTAATTGCTCAGCAAGTAATAGCAGTTAATAAACTTTAGCTGGAAGAAATAAATATTTTCTTTGAGGTATACTTCTACAACGAATCAATAGTTGTGAAGTCTTTCGAAACATATCTTAATAACATATCAAATCGTTTAAAATTTTGAAACGACGTAGTGACTATAAATGCTGAGTGGTCAATAGACCATGAACTTTTATTTTATTTTATTTTTTTGAAAAAGTTTAAACAGAAATTCATCTGCAAACCGCTCTGGTCTTACGAACATGTAGGGTGATCAGCCCCGTTATGTCCTGTATTGATCAATACTATCTATTTGAATGATAAATTCATTCACTCTGTTCGCCTTTGGCACCTAAATAATTTCCCCATTAAGGGTTGTTCATACTCAGTCTGGAGTCCTAACTAAATAATTCAGTTGGACGACTTTATCCTAACCAATACTATCTAACCATGAAACTCAAACTATGTCTAGCCGAGTCAAATAGCTTAGACAGTCTTTAAATCATGAACGCATACCAAAATTTTATAGTGTGTAACAGGATTTGTCATATCAAAGAATTTCTAGTTCCAGAGTTCTTTATGAGTACAACAGTTCATACAAGTGGGGACACTTATATGATAACAGCCAATAATGAGATATTAATAAATAATAACTGAATTGAATAAAATTCCACAATATAAGAATAAGTTCATAAGTGAATCATGGATATCATTACAGATATGAATAATTGACAATAATTATTCATGAATATGCTTTTAACTTACTGGGATCCATCGCATAGAATAACTGCGAGGAGTAGAGATACTTGATCAATATAACATTTGAGTAAGGTTAGAGAACTTGCCTTGGTCGCTGTTTACTGCTACGTAGTATAGCTTAGGCTTCTATCTTTAATACGAAGTCCTATCACCAATAGAATTATTTTTTTTAATTAGAATAATACAACTTATCACATAATACTGCTTATTTGCAGTCATCATACAGCTTAATACGTTGTCACATATTCATAACAGTCATTAAAACACATAAGAACGTATATCTAGTCAAACTATGTCGGTTTGGTTTGAGTTCAGTATCGTTTCAGCATCCCAATTGCATTATCGGATAATTAACGAATTTATTTTAATGAAACTTTGTTCAAGAACTTAAATATTATATTAGATAATTTAATTATCATTTATAATATTTTTTTCAAACATTAAAATCATTTATTATAATTTTTCAAACACTAATATCATTTTTAATGATTTAATTGTCAATTAATATAATTTAAATAATTTAAAATATTAATGATCTTCATGTCAACACTTTAAAAGTTATTTATTATAACCTGAAAATATTTTTAAAACCTTAATATTACCTTTAAATGATTTATAAAACATTTAAAGCATTTTTAAATAATTTATTTAATACAATTATTAAATAACTTTATTATCATTAATATTAAAATATTAATGAAATTCTTATCCAAATATTATAAGTTATTTATTATAACTTAAAATACTTTTTAAAACTTTAATATTATTTTTAAAATATTAAAACCATTTTTAACTAATTTATTTAATATAATTATTAAATAAATTTATTATCATTAATATTAAATTATTAATGAAATTTTACTCAAAATATTAAAAGTCATTTATTATAACTTAAAATATTTTTTTAATACTTTAATATAATTTTAAATAATTTTTAAATTATTAAAATCATTTTTAAGTAATTTATTTAATACATTTATTAAATAAATATCATATCATTAATATTTAAATAAATTAAATTATTAATGAAATATATCTCAAATTATTAAAAGTTAATTTTTATAACTTAAAATAATTTTTTAAATAATTTTATGAATTTTTAATAATTAATTTCTATTTATTTCTATTTTTAAATAATTTTTGGAAATTAAATTAATTAAAATTAATAAATCTGTCGCTAAAGCCTTTAGCGACAGAAACCGTCGCCTATAGTGTTCTTGAGCCTCAAGAACATTCATATGCAGTTTCGAGTGACCATGTTTGACCGAGTTTAATTAATTGTTTAATGTGTTTCTGGGCTATTTATTGATCCGATATTGTAGTATTTATGTAATACTGCAAGTATCAATCAAGTTCTGGGTCAGATTACAACAAACGAGTAAGTTATAAAGCCTTGAACAATCTGTCAGAGCTGTTCTTCATTTTCTGGGTTACCCAGAAATGAAGAACAGTTCGACTGGCTAGTTTTGGGCTTCCACAAGTTGCAATCCTTATAACGTTTTAGTGATTTATGGATTCCAGTTTGTATACAACATGACAAGGTACAAATCTAACACCTAAAAAAACATATAAAAACATCACAATCAACAGATCCGGTCCGGTCAAACCATGTCAGAAGATATGTTTATCAATTTTCTGGGTTACCCAGAAAACAGATTTCATGATCGTTCTGCCTGGTTTGACCAACCATTACTTCCTTTCTGATTATCAATTAGATGATCTAAAGGCATGAGAATGTAGTCTAAACAACATATTACAACTTAGATGCAAAAACCATAACAAATAATCAAACCACTATCAGATCCAAGCCCTTAAACTTCTTGTCAGACCGATCTGGGCAAGTTCTGGGCTACCCAGATTGGCTTGGTCATGGTCGGTCAACCGACTTTGACCATCAATATCTTACAATCTAAACCAGATCTGACCCTGATTCGAGTTCCAGATCAAAGACCACATGACATACTACAAGTACAAACTTTCAAAACACAAAAACTATACACAGACAAAGATCTTTGTGGTCTGACATTCGGTTGTCAGACAACTTTTAAACATTTTCCAGATTTTAAAAAAACTTTAAATTCGAGCCTATAGATGTTATGGATCTATCAAATACCAACCCAGATCACTTAGTTACATAACATACAACTTATTACAACATAAAAACATAACTTTTATCATAGCAACCAAGATCAAATTTTTAAATTAGATTTTATACCTTTCTTTGCTTAATCTTGATTCTAGGCTTCTGATCTGCTATTGGTGGTAGTGGGGACTTGCTAAGGGACTGATTTACCTTTGATTTTCGTGAGTTAGAGAGAGAGAAGGTCTATGTTGAGTATAAGTGAACAAATAAGCTATTAAAGTGACTTTTCTCTCTCTAAATCTATATATATTATTGATGCAATGTATATGGTTGATGTATAAGGCTGATATGTTGATATTTTAGGCACATGGTGTATCTTAGTTGTTTACTAACTCAAGATTTGGCAAGATTTGCAAGTTACCTTCAATAATTCAAAAAAGGCATTTAGGTCATTTTGCTTGAAAATTTAATGGCACTTTAGACATTTGTCTAACCCTTAGGGTTTGACCCTTAGGGTTTAACCCTAAGGTAAAAAAATTAATTTCTAGCATTTCATAATTAGGTTTAAAATAAAAATGTTAGTTTCTAAAAAAAAATTAGGATTTTGTAAACATACTTAGTTTCCTAATTACATAGAGCATGAAAATTAGATTTAAGATTTATAAATTATTTCTTTAATCACATAAATACCCACTTTCATTTAAATACAACATGATCAATTATTATGTTAATATTTAAATAAAATGATATAAATTAATTCATAACATATATTCATATAATTATGTTAATTATCATAATTATATATATAATTCATAATCATATCTTGTATTAGCATACTTACATATATTTGGAGACAAATATAATTAATAATTATATTTAATATCCAAATTCCTTAAGAAAATAAATTTCATTATATATAACATAAATACACTTTCCTTTTAAATACAATTATACAATTATTGTATTAATCCATGAAATTTCATAACATAGACCAAAATTAGGGTTTTGATCTATAATGACACTTTACCTTATATCCTATTATTAATTAAGTTAAAATACTTAACTTAATTAATCTTGATTAATTCATATAATAAAATAATTATTATAATAATTCTAGAAATTATTTCATATATTATTTAAATAATATATTAATCATATTTTCATGAAAAAATAAATAGTAAATTTTTTTTTTTACTACAACATTAATTTATTATAATAATATAATTTATAATAATTAACAATTCCTTTCTTGAAAAATTTATTTAAAATCATTCGTGAAATAAATAATTATATATTTATTACACATATGCTTATTCTTTACCTTGCACGTATTTCCACATATTATCTTTGATAAAAAAAAAAAAAAAATTATCCGTAAAATTTCTTATTTAATTATATAAAAACATTGGTTTATTACAAATTCTTTGCGCTACTATATGACTATTATGACACTTTACTTGTCATAATGAATAATGACTACTTGTCATAATGACGCGAAATTTTTTGTTGGCTGAAATTTAATCTTTATGCCTTTACAGGCTGTAGCGGTAGCCATCATTTTTATTAAATCCCTTGCTTGCTTCCTCTGTTGTTGAATTATCTCTCCAACATTTGTTTTCCCAGATCTCAGATAGCGGACTGCTTTCTCTCCATATTTTTTCCCTTTGTTTCAGATTTCTTTTTTTTCGTTTGATGTTGTTGTCCACTTTTTCTCTCAAGTTCAAGTTGAAATTCTGATCCGACGATTCTTCTCTCTTATTTCAGAATGGCACACAACATACATGATCATAAAAGGTTTGTATCTAGTTCTTCAGATTATGTTGCTAGTTTAGATTGTGAAAATACATCTAAGTTTGTAAGTGAAGTTGAAAGTAGTAAGTCTGAAATGGTGCCATACGTTGGGCAATTATTTTTTAAGTTGGAAGAAGTTGAATTTTTTTACAGATCGTATGCTCAAACAAATTGTTTTGAGATTAGAATTGCAACTAGTCATAAACATGCTGGTACTAATGATGTGTCGTCTAGGTTGTATGTTTGTAAAAAAGCCGGTACACCAACTTTTGTGAAGAGTTTACCTGATGATGAAGATGGTAGTAATAAAATAACTAGACAGCGAGACTCTATAGGACGCATATTATGCAAAGCTAGAATATATGTTATTCATAATAAGAAAGAAGACAACTGGCGTATTTCTACCGTTGAATTAGAGCACAATCATCACTTAGTAACCTCTACCAAGGTAGATTTAATTGAGCCACATAGAAATATTACTCCGGTTGCCAAAAAGTTAATTGACACTTTAAATAAGTCTGGTATTGGACCTAGTAGGATGATGAATGTTTTGAGCACAATGGGTGGTGGGTTGCAAAATGTTCCTTTTTCTAATGTTAATGTTCAGAACGTGGTGAGAGATTTAAGGCGGGATTCTGCAGATGAAAATGATGCATAAACTGCTGTAAATTTTTTGAAGAAACTTGGATCCGGAAGTTCGAGTAAATGTTTTTATCGTATCAAACCAGATAAAACAAATCACATAGCATGCATTTTATGGGTTGACGCCTGATCAAGGTTTATGTATCAATGTTTCGGAGATGTTGTGACATTTGACAGTACGTACAGGACAAATAAGTATGACATGCCATTTGTTCCTTTTACCGGGGTCAACCACCATTTTCAATCTATATTGTTTGGATTTGCATTGTTAAGGGATGAGACAGAGGACACTTTCGTTTGGGTATTAGAGACATGGCTCGAAGCCATGGACTACAAGACACCTGTAACCATCATCACTGACCAAGACAAAGCCATGAGTAATACTATTGCTAAGGTACTCCCTTCTACTCATCACTTATTGTGTTCCTGGCATATTAACAACAAATTTCCTGAGAAATTGCATCATGTTTATTTTGAGCACCCATCCTTCAAAGACCATTTTAATAATTGTGTGTATAATTCACTGTCCATCGGGGAGTCTGAAGAGCGTTGGCGGATTCTGATGACGAATTATGAGTTGTATAACAATGAGTGGATTAGAAGTTTGTATGATGTACGAGAGAAATGGATTCCCGCGTATACAAAGAGATATTTTGCAGCGGGAATGACAACCATTTGAAGAAGCGAGAGCATGAACCATTTTTTTGATGAATTTATCAATGTTTCAACGGGCATGAAAGAATTTATAGTGCAGAGTCAGAAGGCTATAGAAAAATAATTTATCAGAGAGAGGAAGACCGACTACATAACAAAACATCAGAAAAGGAATATGGTGCTTAGGTCATCTTTGGAAGTGCATGCTGCTCAGGTGTACACAAAAGAGATGTTTAGACGTTTCCAACGTCAAATCGTCGATTCCATGAAGTACAATATTTGTAAAGTTAGTGAGTTGTGTGACCCTAAAACAAAGGTGTATGCAGTATAAGGCAGATGCAACTGAAAATGATGGAAGATATAAAGAAATCATCAACAATCGTCAGCTGGGCTCGGTAACATGTAATTGTCAATTATTTTCTCATTTTGGTGAATTATGCAAGTACATCTTGAGATATTTCTTGTCTAAGAGTATTTCCCAAATTCCGAACAATATGATTCTTCCTCGGTGGACAAGAAACGCGAACAAAACCGATGCTGAAGAATTACTCTTTAGTTCAACAACTACTGACTTTGAACAAGATCAAGCAATGCGTTTTAATCATTTAATGCTGGATTGCCAGGAGTTAGCCAGCAAAGCTGCTTGCTCAGCTCGAGGTTACAAAATTGTCCTGAAGTTGAATGCACGAGGAAAAACGTTAGTTGACCAGCTTGATCCGGATGAGACTCTTACTGAATTGGCTGACGATGACATTGATCACACTGTCGAAGATACACATTAGGCTATGGGTTATGATAATAACGATGAAGATGCTTAGGAAGAAGCGGATGAAGAAGAGTTTTTGCCACCAGTTATTTCTCAAACAAAGGGCCGCAAAAAATAATCTAGATTGAAGAGTGCACTCGAGAAAATTGTGGGTTCTAAATCTCATCGAAAATGTGCAATTTGTGGCTTTGAAACCGACCATGATAAGCGCAATCACTATCGAGTGTTAGGAATTCCTGAGCCAAAAAAATAGCCTAACAGTTGTATTATTATGCTATGTTTGTATTTAGGCCCAGCTGTATTATTATGCTATGTTTTTATTTATGCCCAGCTGTATTATTATGCTCAGTTGTAGTAATATATGCTCAGTTGTAGTAATATATTAATTCTTATAATTTTCTTATATTATTTATAACTTTTTAAAATAAACAGTGTAGCGCTAATAAAGCACAAGCAAACTGTATCGAAATATCAACATAAGTACAAGAATGGTATAAACATAAGTCTAAACATAAAAACATAATCAGTATATGAATGGTATGAACTAAAACATAAATCTAAACATCATCCGCTGGAAGAAGTCTAGGTTGACATCTAAAGAGTTCCCAAGCGATTTGGTATCGAAATACCGTTAAATCTTCTAAGGACCATTTTTCTTTGGGAAGATTTACATTGCTCCTGACAAAGTAGTCAACATATTTGCAGACTAAAATACCACAATTTGTCATGTTTTGCTGCACAGGTATGGTCTTTGGTATGAGCACGCGCGGATCCTTAGTTGGCCACTCGCGCTGCGAATCACTAATTCGCAAACAAACTGGTATCAATTTGACCTGCGGATGTGGAAAATATTATTTATGGATGAAAATTGTATAACAGATATAAAAGTACAATACTAATCATATTACATATACATAACGCAACTTCAACAAATTCTGTATACATTTGCTGCATCGTCATATACGGGGTATCATTGTAGAGAGGGTCAAAGATGGTGACTGCCCATTCGGGCACCAAGAATACAAACAAGATAAAATGATGGGTATCTTGAGTACACAATGGCAGAAATATATACGTGCATTTGTGTAAAGACGGACCCACATCTGGGAAGACATAAGGGTGGCAAAAACTCTATGCCTCATTCGCCTGGCTGGGGGGCAGAAAGCTCTTGCCAAAATGCATGAAGAATGATTCCATGAAAGAAAATCTTGCCCACATTCTAATTCCCCGCGTCCTATAGTACTCCTCTCTATCTCGCAGTAATAACATATATGCGTCCACGGAGTGCTCGAAAATCCAAGTGTTAGGCCTTAAGGCCATGAATGCGTTGTGTTGCAATGTATACAAGTGTCGCGGATATGTGACATGAAATATAGATGGATCATACGTTGCTTTTCCAAACAAATGGTTATTTATAAACTCTACCTTGTGTTCCTTAAGTATTTTTGTGGGGCACTTTTTCCTTCCATAAAAGCTATGCCCTTTTGCTAGGTCTTGTACCTGAAACAAAAATAAATAAATAATAATTAGTAAAATTAATATTTTTAAAACCTAAAAATAAGAGGGAATTGTATAACATGAGAATAATAGTACCTGTTTACCCGCTTTCTCTATATATGAAGACAGACTCAAATGGATCAAGAGGAACATAAGCCTGTGTGGTGGGGATGTACCCTTCCGCTATATCTTGTACCTGAAAAACATTAATAAAAGCAAAGCATAACAGCGTTAATTAAGATTTATAAAACATAAAATTAAAAGTAAATAAAAATAATAACATTATAATAATAGTACCTGTAGTTCCGCCTGCTCTATGAAACCAGACTCGAATGAGTAGGAGGGAACATAAGTCTGGGTGGTGGGGATGTACCCTTCGGCTATATCTTGTACCTGAAAGATAATAATAATAATAATCATTGAAATAATAAACATCATGCTAATTACTATTATTAATAATTAATATGACCACAGTAAGTACCTGAACTTTCGTCTTTTCTGTGAAGTCAGACTCGAATAAGTAGGAGGGAACATAAGCCTGGGTGGTGGGGATGTAACTCTCTTGTACCGCAACATTACTTGGCTCCTCTCGGTCTTAGTTCCTTTGGGAGAATTGAGAATGAGATCCTTCACCATTGAGCCCCCTCTGCTGAGTTTCATTGTTCCCTCTAACTTCAGAGTTGTATACACTGTAACGGTGGTCCCACACCTATTTCTCAACGACATAGTCTGGAGGCATCTCAATAAAAGCAAAGCACTTATCAAATAAGGACTTTGCACTCTCAATCTATCATGTAAGATGAACACAATATTAGTATTAGTAAACAAGATAGGATGTATAAATGTAATAATTCATAAATTAATGCACGACAAAGAAGTTAAAATATGCAAATGTTAGTGTACCATGTGTATAAGATAATGCTGCTGGCTGTAAACAGTCCGGGGCTCGTAAGTAAGGTCTGGGTCTCCTTCCCGTCGAGGGCGATGCAGTTTTCTATGTGTAATTTTTCTGTACCAATCCATGTATGTATCAAGTTTCACATAGTTATTAATCTCGTATTGCTGTCCCTTAAGATGTTCCATGTAAGCCTCCCAATACGCGATGTACTGTCGCCTCAAGGCCATGCAAGCAACGACGACAAATCTATTTTCTTTGTCCTTTCTCAGAGCGTTGTGATTTTTTGCAGGAGATGGTATACCTTGTAGGAACCCATACTGTCTTATCACCCTGTCTAGTATTTGGTATTCTACCATATCAAAATGGATCAAGGGGATTCTACCAGATCCCAACAACCTTCCTTCAAAATTAAATCCATTCATATTGTCATCCCACCTCATGTAAGGGCGCCAAACTACTTGCCATTCAGGCTGGACATCTAACTCCCCTCAGTAAAATGTCAAATGATGATGGGGATTATGTCGTCTATCAGGGTAACTGTGATTTTCTGAGTATGCCCACGCTAGGGCCGTAGGTAACCATAACTGTGATTGAGGCCTTCCAACTTTTATACGCTCGTATGCCCAAAGTTGTACAAGTGTGACACATCCATTTATATATTTCACTCCTTTTCTAGTGGCAGTATATAAAGACCTATACAAATACCCTAACACAACCGCACCCCAAGAATATGTTACACAATTTTTAGCGTCGACAATAAAATACATATACTTGGGATGAACAAAATTTTTATTCCTAGTGGGGAATAATATTGCCCCACACAACCAAAGAATGTAGGCCTTTGTGCATCGACCAACAATTTCCTTGCTTGCTTTAGGCGGACAGTTATTAAAATGCTCCTGCAACCACAATATTGAAATAAAGTCTCGTTTTTTTGATTCCTGATATTCAACAGCTACTTCACTACCATAACATTCTTTAAAATAAGCCAGTGGAGTGTCAAATAATGAACAAGTTAAGAGCTTGCCAACCACCGGCAACCCAAGAATGAAGTGTACATCCTCTAAAGTTATTGTAATTTCCCCACAATTTAGATGAAAACTATTGGTCTTTGGCCGCCATCGCTTCATCAGGGCAGACATGAGCCAATGTCAGTCCGTGATACAACTGTCGGATAGTTAAAAATCCCAAATCCACATTTTTTAAGAAGAGTTTTTTGATCGTTTATTAATATCCATTGATCGTATTTTTTTTAGTTAATTGACTTGTGAGTAGTCTTCCCCTGTCTTTTCCGTCAAATACACACCTGACACATGATTTTGTTGGTCGTAAAGAACACTTGGGTCAATTGGTCCATAATTCCAACTGTCCATTTAGTACCTAACAAAATAACATAAAAAAATTTCATATTATTTAATAACTATGTAACACAACTATATCCCATTAATCAGAATAATGTCCCAAACATAATTCACGAATATATATTTTATAATTATTTAAATGATTTTTTTTAAATTTTCATAATCATTAATCATTATTAGGAATAATACATCATTACATGCATATAATGTCCCAAACACAATTCTAAATTTTCAGTTAATATATTTGCAACTCCCTTCCAATTATGAGGCACAACAATTTCACAAATTCATGAAGATAAAATAATGCACAACATTAAAATAATAATATTTTCATCACATAATAATATATTTACCCAAACACATAACTCACTATATTTTGTCAAAATAAACATTCATAATAAAACAAAACTCCATTACTGTGACAACCCAAAAGTTTATAAGATCTTAAACGATTAAATTAAAGGTTAAAGAATAAAACCTAGATTGGAAATAGAGGATTAATTAAAAATTTAAAGAACCTATATGGTTTGATTTAAAGTTTGAAGTAATGTAAAGCAGTTAAATGAGAATGATAGAAATTACAAGGAATGAAAGAGATTTATGAGACATGTCTCAACATATTAAATTATTTAGTGATATATATAAAATGAATATGTGAAGTAAATGAATATGAATACTATGTGAATATATATTTGTTTATTATATAATAAATAAATAAAAGAAAGCTATTGTAACCTAATTTTTATATATTAGGTATAAGAATTAATTAACCTAAGGGTTATAATTATTTGAGATTGCTAGTATTTAAATTATGTACTAGTAAATGAACTTAAGAGATTTATTTTTAATATCTCAATTAATTAGTTATATTATCCTAATTAAAGAAAACCTAATTGGGTTGTATATAATTAAATTTATGTAAGTGAGTATTTAAATTCCAAAATGAGTGGATTAAGAACCCTAATTAAATAATTAGGATAAGATAAAATTTGTGTACTGGACCCATGCTAATTCTTATGGCCCAAGCATTTTAATTAGAAAGCCCAAGTACACAAATTGTTAGCCCAAAACTTTGTAACACAAATTAAGTAATTAAAATAAAATAAAAAAATTTGGGGCATTATAGGGGGGGCTTCATCCGTTCAAGCAAAAGAGAAGTAAGCATGTGGTTAATTCATTTGTTTTACCAACTCTAGCCATGTGTCTCTCTTTCATTTAGCCTTCTCATTTTGTTAAGATTTGTAAGCAAGAAGAGAGAGAAGATGAGAGCTAAGCACAAAAGAAAAAGAAGGAGAAAGAAAATAGGGAGGGGGAGAGAGCCCAAGGTGCTGCCGTGGGTAGCCATGAGGGAAGAAAGAAGAGAAACTTTACATCTATTATGCAAAGAAGAAGAAGAAACATTGCTACCAAAAATCAAGGTCTTCAGATGAAGCTAAATAGATTGCGTAGCAGTAGTCGGCAATAAAGGCAAGTTTTCTTTAACTTAACCTTGAGTTATGATTCTTCAATTATGCTAGTGGTTAATCCTTGTTAATTACATCACGTCTATGAATTATTGATTCGCACGTTGTGCATATTGCATGTGTTCATCAGGTATGAAAGGCTGATCACCTTCATTACCATTTGGTCCATTTGATTTATTCATGTTCATTATTGACCATTCATTTTTATTGTCTCGGTCGTTCAGTTATGAAAATTTATTAATGCTATTTCACAATTGTTATATTGTTGAAAGTCAGCCAGCTTATTATTCATTCTTTTCAATCATGATATGTCCTTTTTTGTACTTAAACTTGCTGGGCAAACTTGTTGCTCACCCTTGCTATATCATGATAAACATTGCAGATTAGGATGAATACGTCGGATACAGAAAAAGTCAAAGACAGTTCCAGCATTGGTTTATCGTACAGATAAAACTTGTAATAGTATTATATGCAAATGACATTGTATGTCGGATAAGATATTGAATTCATGTATTAAGTTAAGGTTTCAGACCTTGGAAATTAGGTGTAAAGGTTATTGTATAAACAATTTATGTTTATATCTTCCGTAATAGTTATAGAAATGATGTATCGTAACGTACCAGGTCCGAGATTCTGGGGACCCAGATTTGGGGGCGTCACAGTTGGTATCAAAGCTGTAGGTTATAAACCTTAGGTAAGGTTACCTTAGACTATAACCACAGAGATATGGAATAGGAATAAACTCAAATAGAGTCTAAGTTCTAAGCTATGAATTTGGGCAATGTTTTAATAAGTCAATAAGATTCAAAGAAGATTCATGACAAGTAATAAAGATCAAGAGTTACCTAACTCTGATGATAAAGATGAACTGTAGAAATGAATAGATAGAGTTTAAAAGACTAAAAGTATAAAGGGAAAGAAGATCGTAAAATAAAATAATCATAACATAGAAAAGAATCGTAATATAATACGATTATAATATGAGATCACAACGTGATCTGATGAGGTCATAAGATGATAGATGATCAATATATGGATTGAAGACTTTATAACAGAATTACTATACGAATATAGTACTATAAAATAGTACGAGTTAAACTCAGGAAAGAGTTGTGAATTGTAGATACGAATTAAATGAAATTCGTATCAAGGAAAGAAAGAACTAAGAATATGTGGGATTTCAATTGAGGACTCATGTTAGCAGCTAAGTTGTATGATTCCTTGTATGGGCGGGAAATTTATGCTTGGTTTTAGGACCGCTTAGCTTCCTATTTGATTAGTGCCTGAGTTGACCAATTCTTTGTATGGGCAATGGATTGTGTTTGGTTCGACAACCACTTAGCTTGTTATATTGATAATCATCGAAATGTTGGTGTCACGCTATTCGCTATATGTATGTTGAGAAGGTGATTTTTTCTCATGTGTATAACGGATATGTAGAAAATATAAGATTAGATGCGAGTTCTTTAAACTCACACTTATGGTAAGTTCGTGACTCATAATCGTATGATGGAACCCCTCAGCGAATAGACGACTTTGGTCTGACTAGGATAAGTTCCTAAACCCATATGATTGTGGAAAGTTCCTGAACTCATAACGTGTGGCATGTTTGATGAACTGTACTGGGATATACAATTGTGTGAACGACGAATTGAGGATCATAGGAATAGATAGAATTAATAAGCAATCGATTATTAGAAAGTGAAGTTGTTGGTGGAAGCATAGGTATTCCAAATCTTCTAGCTATGCTAGACTTCAAAATTTTTGACATCAAGCTAAATTCGCACTAATGTGCCTTAACAGATATAAATAAATTTTGTTGCCAGCAACACATGGTTACAATTGTTTAGAAGTGGGCTTCGTACCACAAACACATCGTTACCTGTGGCGGTATGATAACACTAAAAATGATTTTCAATAGTTTTGAACGGTTTAAAGAAAAGTCTAAGCTAATTGTTTCGGCTAGACAAAAATGATTTGAAATTTATCAAAATATATTTTCTATATCATTAATGCATCATTGAACCTGGTGCAGAAATGATAAAATGATGGAGTTATCAATGCAGAATTACTTAGTTGGATGCGATCTATAGATCGTCAGCCACTATGGAATGATGTAGTATGACAAAGTCACAAAATGACAGAATCTTCAAACGGACTGTAAATACAGTGCGGTATTATGACGTCATAAAATGATTTTCAGAATTTTAAAGGTAAGTTATTGCCAACTGAATTTGGACAGACATGTTATGATTGAAATTCGAATTATTGGTATACGTCTAAGCTATTTGATTCAGCTAGACAAATGTGTATGAAAATTCAAAGTATTTTTGAGAATTTATCCCGAACCAAATTGTTTTGGTGCGGAATCCTATGATAAGACTGAGGTGAACTATGTTGATTGGATAAAATAATCCAATCTAGTAGCGTAAATATTTGTTGGACATGATTGATACGTTATGCATGACGTAGGGTACGATAGGCTGATTACTTAACGTACTTGCAGAAGTAGTTTACCTTCTTCGTGATTATAAACATACTTAGTATTACTGTTTTGCGATATAAATATCGTTAAAACTATGTGTTCATGGTCTATATGACCCCTCAGTATAATTTAAAAAGTTTTTAACTCCTTGGGGAGAAGTCTATGTAGAATGTGATGGTTGAATAGTTCCTTAATGAAGGAAGCAAGATGTACTCATTAAATAAAAATAAAATTAGATAAAGGTTACGTTAAAAACCTAGTCTTGGTGAATAAAAGGAGTAGGAATTAGTAGACTGTAATTTCGAGGACGAAATTCTTAGAAGAATGGGTGAATGTGACAACCCAAAAATTTATAAGATCTTAAACGATTAAATTAAAGGTTAAAGAATAAAACCTAGATTGGAAATAGAGGATTAATTAAAAAATTTAAAGAACCTATATGGTTTGATTTAAAGTTTGAAGTAATGTAAAGCAGTTAAATGAGAATGATAGAAATTACAAGAAGGAATGAAAGAGATTTATGAGACATGTCTCAACATATTAAATTATTTAGTGATATATATAAAATGAATATGTGAAGTAAATGAATATGAATATTATGTGAATATATATTTGTTTATTATATAATAAACAAATAAAAGAAAGCTATTGTAACCTAATTTTTATATATTAGGTATAAGAATTAATTAACCTAAGGGTTATAATTATTTGAGATTGCTAGTATTTAAATTATGTACTAGTAAATGAACTTAAGAGATTTATTTTTAATATCTCAATTAATTAGTTATATTATCCTAATTAAAGAAAACCTAATTGGGTTGTATATAATTAAATTTATGTAAGTGAGTATTTAAATTCCAAAATGAGTGGATTAAGAACCCTAATTAAATAATTTGGGTAAGATAAAATTTGTGTATTGGACCCATGCTAATTCTTATGGCCCAAGCATTTTAATTAGAAAGCCCAAGTACACAAATTGTTAGCCCAAAACTTTGGCCCAAACAATAACACAAATTAAGTAATTAAAATAAAATAAAATAAATTGGGGCATTATAGGGGGGGCTTCATCCGTTCAAGCAAAAGAGAAGTAAGAATGTGGTTAATTCATTTGTTTTACCAACTCTAGCCATGTGTTTCTCTTTCATTTAGCCTTCTCATTTTGTTAAGATTTGTAAGCAAGAAGAGAGAGAAGATGAGAGCTAAGCACAAAAGAAAAAGAAGGAGAAAGAAAATAGGGAGGGAGAGAGAGCCCAAGGTGCTGCCGTGGGTAGCCATGAGGGAAGAAAGAAGAGAAACTTTACATCTATTGTGCAAAGGAGAAGAAGAAACATTGCTACCAAAAATCAAGGTCTTCAGATGAAGCTAAATAGATTGCGTAGCAGTGGTCGGCAATAAAGGCAAGTTTTCTTTAACTTAACCTTGAGTTATGATTCTTCAATTATGCTAGTGGTTAATCCTTGTTAATTACATCACGTCTATGAATTATTGATTCGCACGTTGTGCATATTGTATGTTTTCATCAGGTATGAAAGGCTGATCACCTTCATTACCATTTGGTCCAGTTGATTTATTTATGTTCATTATTGACCATTCATTTTTATTGTCTCGGTCGTTCAGTTATGAAAATTTATTCATGCTATTTCACAATTGTTATATTGTTGAAAGTCAGCCAGCTTATTATTCAATCTTTCCAATCATGATATGTCCTTTTTTATACTTAAACTTGCTGGGCAAACTTGTTGCTCACCCTTGCTATATCATGATAAACATTGCAGATTAGGATGAATACGTCAGATACAGAAAAAGTCAAAGACAGTTCCAGCATTGGTTTATCGTACAGATAGAACTTGTAATAGTATTATATGCAAATGACATTGTATGTCGGATAAGATATTGAATTCATGTATTAAGTTAAGGTTTCAGACCTTGGGAATTAGGTGTAAAGGTTATTGTATAAACAATTTATGTTTATATCTTCCGCAATAGTTATAGAAATGATGTATCGTAACGTACCAGGTCCGAGATTCTGGGGACCCAGATTTGGGGGCGTCACAGTTGGTATCAAAGCTGTAGGTTATAAACCTTAGGTAAGGTTACCTTAGACTATAACCACAGAGATATGGAATAGGAATAAACTCAAATAGAGTCTAAGTTCTAAGCGATGAATTTGGGCAATGTTTTAATAAGTCAATAAGATTCAAAGAAGATTCATGACAAGTAATAAAGATCAAGAGTTACCTAACTCTGATGATAAAGATGAACTGTAGAAATGAATAGATAGAGTTTAAAAGACTAAAAGTATAAAGGGAAAGAAGATCGTAAAATAAAATAATCATAACATAGAAAAGAATCGTAATATAATACGATTATAATATGAGATCACAACGTGATCTGATGAGGTCATAAGATGATAGATGATCAATATATGGATTGAAGACTTTATAACAGAATTACTATACGAATATGGTACTATAAAATAGTACGAGTTAAACTCAGGAAAGAGTTGTGAATTGTAGATACGAATTAAATGAAATTCGTATCAAGGAAAGAAAGAACTAAGAATATGTGGGATTTCAATTGAGGACTCATGTTAGCAGCTAAGTTGTATGATTCCTTGTATGGGCGGGGAATTTATGCTTGGTTTTAGGACCGCTTAGCTTCCTATTTGATTAGTGGCTGAGTTGACCAATTCTTTGTATGGGCAATGGATTGTGTTTGGTTCGACAACCACTTAGCTTGTTATATTGATAATCATTGAAATGTTGGCGTCACGCTATTCGCTATATGTATGTTGAGAAGGTGATTTTTTCTCATGTGTATAACGGATATGTAGAAAATATAAGATTAGGTGCGAGTTCTTTAAACTCACACTTATGGTAAGTTCGTGACTCATAATCGTATGATGGAACCCCTCAGCGAATGGACGACTTTGGTCTGACTAGGATAAGTTCCTAAACCCATATGATTGTGGAAAGTTCCTGAACTCATAACGTGTGGCATGTTTGATGAACTGTACTGGGATATACAATTGTGTGAACGACGAATTGAGGATCATAGGAATAGATAGAATTATTAAGCAATCGATCATTAGAAAGCGAAGTTGTTGGTGGAAGCATAGGTATTCCAAATCTTCTAGCTATGCTAGACTTCAAAATTTTTGACATCAAGCTAAATTCGCACTAATGTGCCTTTACAGATATAAATAAATTTTGTTGCCAGCAACACATGGTTACAATTGTGTAGAAGTGGGCTTCGTACCACAAACACATCGTTACCTATGGCGATATGATAACACTAAAAATGATTTTCAATAGTTTTGAACGGTTTAAAGAAAAGTCTAAGCTAATTGTTTCGGCTAGACAAAAATGATTTGAAATTTATCAAAATATATTTTATATATCATTAATGCATCATTGAACCTGGTGCAGAAATGATAAAATGATGGAGTTATCAATGCAGAATTACTTAGTTGGATGCGATCTATAGATCGTCAGCCACTATGGAATGATGTAGTATGACAAAATCACAAAATGACAGAATCTTCAAACGGACTGTAAATACAGTGCGGTATTATGACGTCATAAAATGATTTTCAGAATTTTAAAGGTAAGTTGCCAACTGAATTTGGACAGACATGTTATGATTGAAATTCGAATTATTGGTATACGTCTAAGCTATTTGATTCAGCTAGACAAATGTGTATGAAAATTCAAAGTATTTTTGAGAATTTATCCCGAACCAAATTGTTTTGGTGCGGAATCCTATGATAAGACTGAGGTGAACTATGTTGATTGGATAAAATAATCCAATCTAGTAGCGTAAATATTTGTTGGACATGATTGATACGTTATGCATGACGTAGGGTACGATAGGCTGATTACTTAACGTACTTGCAGAAGTAGTTTACCTTCTTCGTGATTATAAACATACTTAGTATTACTGTTTTGCGATATAAATATCGTTAAAACTATGTGTTCATGGTCTATATGACCCCTCAGTATAATTTAAAAAGTTTTTAACTCCTTAGGGAGAAGTCTATGTAGAATGTGATGGTTGAATAGTTCCTTATTGAAGGAAGCAAGATGTACTCATTAAATAAAAATAAAATTAGATAAAGGTTACGTTAAAAACCTAGTCTTGGTGAATAAAAGGAGTAGGAATTAGTAGACTGTAATTTCGATGACGAAATTCTTAGAAGAATGGGTGAATGTGACAACCCAAAAATTTATAAGATCTTAAACGATTAAATTAAAGGTTAAAGAATAAAACCTAGATTGGAAATAGAGGATTAATTAAAAAATTTAAAGAACCTATATGGTTTGATTTAAAGTTTGAAGTAATGTAAAGCAGTTAAATGAGAATGATAGAAATTACAAGGAATGAAAGAGATTTATGAGACATGTCTCAACATATTAAATTATTTAGTGATATATATAAAATGAATATGTGAAGTAAATGAATATGAATACTATGTGAATATATATTTGTTTATTATATAATAAATAAATAAAAGAAAGCTATTGTAACCTAATTTTTATATATTAGGTATAAGAATTAATTAACCTAAGGGTTATAATTATTTGAGATTGCTAGTATTTAAATTATGTACTAGTAAATGAACTTAAGAGATTTATTTTTAATATCTCAATTAATTAGTTATATTATCCTAATTAAAGAAAACCTAATTGGGTTGTATATAATTAAATTTATGTAAGTGAGTATTTAAATTCCAAAATGAGTGGATTAAGAACCCTAATTAAATAATTAGGATAAGATAAAATTTGTGTACTGGACCCATGCTAATTCTTATGGCCCAAGCATTTTAATTAGAAAGCCCAAGTACACAAATTGTTAGCCCAAAACTTTGGCCCAAACATTAACACAAATTAAGTAATTAAAATAAAATAAAAAAAATTGGGGCATTATAGGGGCGCTTCATCCGTTCAAGCAAAAGAGAAGTAAGCATGTGGTTAATTCATTTGTTTTACCAACTCTAGCCATGTGTCTCTCTTTCATTTAGCCTTCTCATTTTGTTAAGATTTGTAAGCAAGAAGAGAGAGAAGATGAGAGCTAAGCACAAAAGAAAAAGAAGGAGAAAGAAAATAGGGAGGGGGAGAGAGCCCAAGGTGCTGCCGTGGGTAGCCATGAGGGAAGAAAGAAGAGAAACTTTACATCTATTATGCAAAGAAGAAGAAGAAACATTGCTACCAAAAATCAAGGTCTTCAGATGAAGCTAAATAGATTGCGTAGCAGTAGTCGGCAATAAAGGCAAGTTTTCTTTAACTTAACCTTGAGTTATGATTCTTCAATTATGCTAGTGGTTAATCCTTGTTAATTACATCACGTCTATGAATTATTGATTCGCACGTTGTGCATATTGCATGTGTTCATCAGGTATGAAAGGCTGATCACCTTCATTACCATTTGGTCCATTTGATTTATTCATGTTCATTATTGACCATTCATTTTTATTGTCTCGGTCGTTCAGTTATGAAAATTTATTCATGCTATTTCACAATTGTTATATTGTTGAAAGTCAGCCAGCTTATTATTCATTCTTTTCAATCATGATATGTCCTTTTTTGTACTTAAACTTGCTGGGCAAACTTGTTGCTCACCCTTGCTATATCATGATAAACATTGCAGATTAGGATGAATACGTTGGATACAGAAAAAGTCAAAGACAGTTCCAGCATTGGTTTATCGTACAGATAAAACTTGTAATAGTATTATATGCAAATGACATTGTATGTCGGATAAGGTATTGAATTCATGTATTAAGTTAAGGTTTCAGACCTTGGGAATTAGGTGTAAAGGTTATTGTATAAATAATTTATGTTTATATCTTCCGCAATAGTTATAGAAATGATGTATCTTAACGTACCAGGTCCGAGATTCTGGGGACCCAGATTTGGGGGCGTCACAATTACAATATATTATTCAAAACTATTTAATAATAAGTCAATAATCATAATAACTATTTCACCACATAATTATATAATTGCTCAAACACATAAATTATAAAAATTTTCAAAAATTCACATGCATATATGTAAACATAGTAATGGTTGATAATTTCCCCTAAAAGTTTAAACTTCTATTTTATCATAAATATATTTTTACAAAACAATTATAATATTTATATATTTAAAATTGAAAAAATAAATCTTACAAAATTGATACTTGAAATTGAAAACTTGTAGGGAATCGGATGCAAATCTCTTCTTCTTTCTTTCTATTTCCTCTCTTTTGTTGCTTGAATGGAAGTTGAATATGAGTGAGCGGCAAGGGTTATTATGCTATGAGTGAGCGACAGGGGAGGAGGAAGGAAAATGAGATAGAGTGAACAAAGAACACAAATAATACATAAAGGAGGAGGAGAGGGGAGAGGGCTTCGGTCAAAGGCTGTCGCCTGTCATTGTCGAAGTCAGTCAGCAGGCGCGGGGCCCAGCACAGCAGCAGCAAGTCAGTACAGCAGCAGGCATGGGACCCTGCCGCATGAGCCTCTCTCAGCAACATTTCACAAAAATGGTTTTGATGTGGGATATATGAAGGGGCAGAACAGTAAATAGCCGGACCATTTTTGGACTCATGTGCTTGCCGCTACTAGGGTGTGCATCTTAACCGGTATTTTTGGTTTTTCGGCGAACCGGACCGGTCCGAACCGGCCGGTTCGGTATAAATATGAACAGGATCGGTACCGGTAAAATTAACCGGTATATACCGGCTAAACGGTTTCGGCTTCGGGACGGGACTTGAATGGTTTGGTATTACCGAACCGGACCGGTTATACCGGTTACTTAATATAATTTAATACTTTTATTTTATTTACTTACTTTTTTCGTCTTTATTCATTCCTTTCAGACTTCATTCACGACATTTCCAAATTAGATCTAGGGTTCAGTCCACTTCTACTGCTCTGCTCGTCGCTTTTGCCTGTCGCCTGTCTCTGATTCTCTCCGGCCACCGATTATTTTCTCTTCTACTGCTATGCTCGTCGCTCGTTGCTCGGCCACCGATTGTATTTCTTAGGTAATTTTTCTAATTTGTCTATATGGGTGTTTAGTGTTTAGGGTTAGGGTTGTTTTGATTTAGTTTATTTTGATTTCTCTATTTATGTGAGTTATGTCTATCCAGTTTTTGATGACTCCGTTCCTTCCGTAAAAACTCTTTAGCATCCATGCAGACATCCAAATTCCTAAACTACCAATTACTAAAAATTGAAAGCAGTCAACTTAATCAGACGTCCACATTATATGACTGATTAATTACACTTGGTCTCCTGTAAACATACATACAACCTGCAAATCATACTTGTTAATCACTTTTCTCAACTCAAGAAACACTTCCTTCTCTTTATTTTCCCTAATATTCCAAAATAGAATCGATATATTTACACTCACTCCAAACTCAATATTAATCTAACATTGCTTCTATCCTCTTTTTCGCCTTTTTTTTCCGGTTCGTTATTCCTTCCAAAAATGTCAAGTTCTCATTTGCTTCAAAATATATATAAGATCATTATTGACTTTTTGAAATCAATTTAAGAGTTTGTAAAATTTAAACTGTCATTAATTTTTTTAATTTTAATTGGTCAATAAATGGATGAGTTTCACAATTAGGCATATGATTTTTCACAACTATACCGCCCCCAAACATACAAACCCACAAGTATGGGAAAAAAACCTAAAATTATATAATGAAAGGACATAATTTAAATAGTACCATCTTGTAATTTATGTAATCACTTTATTTAATATCACAATAAACCACCTAGTGATAGTTGTTTTATTTATAATATGGTAATAACAACCACCTAGTGGTAGTTGATTTATTTATATATCGTGCTAATAACAACCATCAACTAGTATATAGTTTCTTGATCAACTGTTCATTGGAAGATTACTGATCGTTCATTTAGGCATTGGTGGGACTAATGTGAACACCATAGATAACTAAACCTTTCTTCATAGTCACGTTTTCACTCCCGTCAAGAGTAAATCTGATATCTCCAGAGTCAAACTTATTGAAGAATTCCCCAGCTTTGAGCGAAAATGGTGTGTTCCTCGGATAATTCATCAACCCATATCCGTTCACTTGCGAGGATCCATTCGGAAGAGTAAGTGTAAGACTCACCGGACTTTCTATGTTAAAGTTGTCTTTCAGCAGCACCACAAAAGACACCTCGTAAGACAAATTTTCAAGCTTTTCTGTCGGATAGTTTCCGTCAACATGTAGGACGCAGCTACCAATTAATTCAGCACTTGAATCACTGTAAAAAAAATGATAGTAGAATTAAAGTCAGAAACTTTTGATATAGGGAGCTTAAATTCATTAGGTGATTTTATTGATTTATTTTTTTTGCTGGAACATTTTTAATGTGAGCCCTTCTATCTAACTAGACTTAAATAAAATTTCTATAGTCCTTTTATCACTTTAATTTAATGACATAGTTGCTTATATATCCCTATTTTTAACTGAATAAAATTCAGGTGTTTAAACATAAATCTTGACCTTTGATGTCAATTAAGTTAACTAAACCCCTTATTTCTACTTACGCAATCTTCCAGCCTTGAGGGTTGGCGTATGTGAGTTTCCCGGCACTTACATAAGCGCCAGAATTCTGAATAAGACAAGAAAAAAAAATTAATATTATCCATTATAGTATCAGACAGATGCAATTAATCTTAAATTTTTTTTAACTGTCTGCAACAATATGGTACAAAATTTTAAAAATCGCAAAGGTGTAAGATGGTCTAAATTTTGCCAAAAAATCTCACTTGCAAAATTTACAAATATTAAGGATTATTTTTGTTCTATAGCCAACTTTAGCTATATATAATGATGTTTGCTTACAATTTCAGTAGACTTACCTTCCGGCCTGTGCCGTCGTTTTGGAGCAACTCCATTTCCTTGGCTTGAGACAACAATGCCTTGAGGTCAACCTCATTATGCCTCACTACTTGTGCCATCTCCTCGATCGATCGATTACTATCCTTTAGTTCTGCTATATATATATGTATTTTCTGTTTTTGTTCTTGATGTATATGATCTTTCTTCCAAAGGCTAGCTTCTATTTATACATGGCACAAACAGAGGGTACTGCGATTATTATATTCCATAATATCCAATCTTCAAATATTCCTTCCCTTTTCACAGTAGGGATCCGATCCTGATAAGTTTAACATCATCATCATCATCGCCAAGGATATAGAGAAGCAGATTCTGTTTAATAATTTTGTTGGAATAATTCTTTTCCATTTCTCAGTTCAATAATTCTTTCTTTAGCTTGTTGCGCAGGCAAAATTCCATGAAGGCGAAAGGTACGTAGGCATCCTAGTAAATGATGATTTTCTTCTAACCAGAAGTATGAACAGGTTAAAAGTAGAAGAATAAGCATCTCGCAGGCCAAAAATCGGAAAAAAAAAAAAACGAAAAGAAGAAGACAACAATAGCAAGACCACAATTTTCTTTTTCTTCCTTTTTATCTTTTCTTTCTTTTTTTCTTTTTTCTTTCTTTTTAGACGGAGGACTTCATTTCTTCTTTGAAAATAAACCTAAGAATTCATTAAAGGAAATAAAAGTTAAATGACAATCCGTGGCAGAATCAAAAAATTTTAGAGGGGGGTCAAAATATATCAGTAAAAAAAATTATTTATTGACCCTTGGAATGCTTCTTTCGGCTGTACGACAGAGAGAAGACAACTGTATCCTGCGACTCTGCAAAGTTTGAAAACGTCTCAAAATTTTGGTCAATATCAAAATTTATGTAGAAATATTATTATTTTATTTCATGTAGAAATACGTGAGAGGAATTCATGTAGAAATATTATTTTTTTATGTAAAAATATAAATTTTTTATATAGAACAAAGGAAATTAATCCATAAAGAAATTAACAAAGGGGAGAGTCTCTAAAGTAAATTCATGATGTTTAAAAATCTAAAATGTTTGTGAAAAATAATTTGATAAATAAAAAACTTGATTTTTGTGATCATTCTTCAACCTCAAGTAGCGACCTAGATTTGATTCTGTTTTAAGTTTTTTTATTTGAATTTCATTGTAAAATAAAATTTATTTTGTTTTTTAATTTATGGAGCGCATGTAGAAAATTTTGGACTGCTATTATAAACTACTATTATTATACATATATATATATATATATGTATGTATATATATACACATATATATTGACTTAATATATGTATGATATTGACTATAATTAATATATGTATTAATATATAGACTGTGCAGAATTTGGTGGGGGTCATATGACCCCCTCGCCCCCTGGTTCTGCCCTTGGCGGATACCTTTCAGGATTCAACAAATTCATTTTTTCTAATGTGCACTCAAATAGAGAAGGTGACATTAACATTTCATCACTTTTTTTTTGAGTTTTAGAACAAATTATTCAAGTGAAAGTATTGTAGTGCAGTATGTATATTTTTTGAATTATTATATGAAGTAGAAGACATGCATGCATGCATGCTAATCTCTCTTTTTATAATAGTAGAAGCATATCTCTATATATTATATCATGCATGGCTTAGAATTAGCTATGTACCAAAAGGATTTTGTGACGGCTAGAAACTTAAAGGTTTTGCAACGGCTAGGAAATCAATTACTCAATTAATAGAAATCAATCTCATTGATATTGTAATGGAAGGAAATCAATTTTTGTAACTCAAGCAATATAGAATTTAATCTTAATAATAAAGCACACAAATAAACTTGACTTTGAAATTCCTTTCAAATTTTATAAATTAGAAAAAAAATATAATAATCCCCCACAATTTCAAAGACAAGTATTAAGAGAAATATGAATAAAAATCAAGAAGTGAAAATGTAATGCATAACTATTGGTTCCTTTTGGGCTATGAATCAATACACAAAATAAATAAGGCTAAATTCACAGGAAATAGATGAAACAATAAGTTTCTATGAACCACAATCCTTTAGTATGAATTTAAACACTTATCATTCACATTACAATTTCGAAGCGGGCTTGTTCAACGCGGTTGGACACATTTTCGGTCATGCGCCAAATCCTGATTTCATGAGAGTTTTAGAGAATTTGTCTAAGTTCTCATAGAGGCGGCCCCACCTTTACTCTCACATATCTGTTTTTCATTAAGTGTGTTTTGTAGCTTACCACACTAATCAATATGGACTATGAAAACATTAAGAGCTTAAAGCTCAAGCCTTATTCGCTACAAATGCACTATCATACACTATATGGATGAACAAAATATAAATATAAATTAGATAATGCCACAACGATCAACCCGTGACTTGTTATTACCCATATGAACCTAATTCTTGGGATCTCTATTCGCATAGGTTGGGTTACCATCACTGTTGACCTTTGTTCTAGGCATAACTCTCACCCCCATCGATGTAGCCTCTACAAACCTTTTGTTAAGTGGTTTGGTTAAAGGGTCGGCTAAATTCATTTCCAACCTTACACACTCTAGAGATATCACACCATCATTAAGCAGCTGCCGAATATTTTTATGCCTTCTTGTCATTATGGGTTTGATAATGATTTAATGCTCAACCTATTGCAGCTTGGCAATCACAATGCATAGACACGGATGGCACTGGTCTCTTCCATAAAAGGATATCTGCTAATATGTTTCTCAACCAATCAGCCTCAACACTTGCCAAATCCAAAGCAATAAGCTCAGATTCTATAGTGGAACGAGCAACACAGGTATGCTTGGTTGATTTCTAAGCAACAGAACCACCACCAAGGGTGAACATAAATTTCACTCATGGATTTAATCTCTCATCTGAATCAGAGATCCAGTTAGCATCAGTGTACACTTCAAGTATAGATGCATAACATGTAAACAATATACCATAATTCATAGTCTCTTTTAAATACTTCAGCACTCTTGAAATGGCTATCCAATGCTCATCATTAAAATTATGTGTATTTCTACTCAATCAATTTACAACATATGCAATGTCAGGTCTCGTGCAGTTTGAAAGAAATCCAAGACTACCAATAATTTTTGCATACTTATTTTGTGACACACTTTCTCCTTTATTCTTCTTTAAAGAAATGTTGTGATCATAAGATGTGCACACATGTTTGGAATTTGTAACGGCCCCAAATCCGGGTGCCTTAGACCTCGAGTCAGGTACGTCACTGTCCATTCATATTCTAACTTCACACCATTAATTAATCAATAATATAATTGATAAAACTCGCATAAAATTTTATTTTTAACATTCAATATTAATTAATAAAGATATTAACAATTAGCTATTTAAAACTTTTTTCGGTTCCAGAATCGCAATCTTTATGATTCGTCTTACGTTTCAAATCACGTATATATTACCATTCATCTTAACACGTCATATGTGAACGTAAAGTTCAACTTTTGATATAAAATTATTCTTCAAAATGTTTGTTATCATCATCCATTATTTATATGCTTTATATAGCAAACTGGAATCTCAACGGTATGCTATATTAACAACCTATATTAGCTTTCGTATATTACATCCTTTACATACTTTGACTTTTCAAAGCAAAAAATATAGTTACAACTCCAATTCCAAATGAATACTCTGCCACTTCCTCGGAGGGTGGAAAAAAAGAGTCTTCTATCGTAAGCCGAGTCGGATGCTTTCACTCAAGAAGATGTTGTCGGCTCATAACTCAAGGTTTACATAATTTAATTTATATACATTATAAACCATCATCACGGCTTAATATAATTTCAATTAAAGAAAACAATTAAAAACTTTCCTTTTACACGCGCCTTTAGTCTTTATCATCATGAGTGCGAGAGAACCCAATAACCCAATATTTTTATATAATTAAATAAGAAATTTTGCGTATAATTTTTTTTTATATATATATTATGTTTTTCAAAAAAAATGTGAGAATATGTGCAAGGTAAAGAATATGTATATATGTGATAAATATATATTTATTTATTACATGAATGATTTCGAATTAATTTTTCTATAAAAGAATTGTTGATTATTATAAATTATATTCTTATAATAAATTAATTTTGTAGTAAAAATATTTTATTATTTAATTTTCATGAAAATATGACTAATATATTATTTCAATAATATAAGAAATGATTTATAGAATTATTATAATAATTATTTTATTATATGAATTAATCAAAATTAATTAAGTTAATTATTTTAACTTAATTAATAATGGAATATATTAGGTAAAGTGTCATTATAGATCAAAACCCTAATTTTGATCTATGTTATGAAATTTCAGAATTTATACATTTATTATATAATTGTATTTAAAATAAAAGTATATTTATGTGGTGAATAATAAGAAATTATTTTTTTAAGGAATTTGGATATTAAATATAATTATTAATTATATTTGTCTCCAAATATATGTAAGTATGTTAATACAAGATATGATTATGAATTATATATATAATTATGATAATTAACATAATTATATGAATATATGTTAAGAATTTAGTTATTTTATTTTGTTTAAATATTAAACATAGTAATTGATTATGTTTGTATTTAAAGGAAAGTGTGTATATCAAGTGATTATGTGCTAATAAAGAATGTTAGTACGTAAGATTATACTAACCTAGAAGATAAAAATTTTATTATCTCAAGTTATTAATTATTTTAAACCTAATTGAGACACGTCTCATTAGGTTATGAAATTGAATGTATATAAGTAAATATTTTAAATTCCAAATTGGATGGAATGGAAACCCTAAGTAACTAATTAGGATAAAATAAGATTAAGGTTTTGGGTCATTTAGTTTACATAGCCCAAACAATTAAATTAGAATCCCAAAAGAAATCAAAGAAATGACCCAAGCTTAGCCCACTTGAAGAGAGGTATTTTAGTCATTTGCTAAAGCATAAGTTAGCATGAAAATAAATCAAAAATGGGAGAAAAAAGGGGCTAGATATCCGGCCATATAAGGGGCAAAAAAGGAAGAGAAAAATGTGATTTGTTAAGCTTGCCCACAATCTTAGATAAAATCTACCTACTCCCTTATGTGTCCAATTCTTAATGTATCCAACAATTATGTTCAAGTTAGCAAGTAAAGCAAAGCTAGCAAGCAAGCAAATGAAGCATGTGTTAATAGATACATACAATGTATACAAACAATAAACAAAACCAAGTATTCTTCATTTCTCTCTCATTTCACTTACAAGCTAGCAAAAAGAAAAAAATATATAGAGAGAGAGAGAGGGCTGATTTCGGCAGCCTTGAGGAAGGAAAGGAGGGTCTTGGATCTTCATGCATCATAAGTATATAAGCTACCTTGGATAAAGAAGAAGAATATCAAGAAGAATAAGGTAAGAAATTGAAAAATTTCTAGTTTAGTTCATCTTATTTTGTTAGATTTTGATGAAACAAGGAGCTTTTATGTTGGATCTTTAAAAACTCATGATCTACATGAGTATTAGTATTTCATATGTGTATCAAAGTATTTTTGAAATCAAAAGTTAGATCCAAAGAGAGAAAGACAAATTTTGTACCAAAAGGTTTAAGAAATTTTTTTCTCTTGTATGCTATATATATTTTTATGTTGATCTACTGATGGATCATGGGATTTATTTATGATTTATTGTTAGAAGCCTTGTTTATGGTGGATTATGTGGTTTACATGATTTATTTGGAGGACCCATAGCTTGTATTCTAAGTTTATGGAAAGAAAATGGAAGAAAAGATTTTTTTTTGAAATATTATTTTTAAAAGGTATGAAAATAGCTTTTGTTTTATAAGATCTACAAAGAGTTTTCTAGAAAATTTTTTTGATAGTGTTAGATCCGTGAGTTAGTAACCTTACCCAAGTTGAATCACTTAAAAAGGATGAAAAATGAAGGATCTATGGATTTATTACCAAAACACTACAAACTAGAAAAGTTTTGCACTGACAGTCAGTTTGTGGCTGTTTTTCGGGACCTAGACTAGTCCAAATTTGGTGTTTAATAACAGAAAAATGAAGTTCAAGAAAATACGAATCCAACAAATCCGATTGGGTCTCCATCGGAGTTGTAGTTTTCGATTTACAAACGTTTTCGTAAAAGACCTCAAATCTAGAAATAAAATTCGGGACTTTGTTTTGACAGTCACTTTAGTCCGGTTTTATGGGCACATAACAGGTCTGAAATTTTTGGTTGATAAATGGAAAGTGTAGTTCAAAAAGTTACGAGTCCAACAAGTCCAATTGGGTCTCCATCGGAGTTGTAGATTTCGTTTCACAAATGTTTTAGTAAAAGACTACCAATTTGAAAATGATTTTAGAACTTTGTTTGGTTAGTCCACTTTGGGTCTGATTTCTGGGTGGCAGACAGGCCCAAATGAAGTATTTGATAAAAGAAAATTGTATTTCGGGAAGATAAGGATCTAACAAGTCCTGATTGGACCTCAATCGGAGTTGTAGATCTCGGTGTATAAAAGTTTTCGTGAAGGACCTCAATTTGGAATAAATAAAATAAAATTTAGAAGTTAGGAAATAAATGAACTAATTGATTTATTTATTTGATTAATGTTAATTAATGACTAAGATTGCTTAATTAAGGTTAGGTAATAATAATGTAATTATTTATTTGCATTAGCATAATAAAATAATTATTTATTCTTTAATTAACATTAAATAATAAATAAGTATAAATGTTAATTAATTAATTATTCTTTAAAGAATAGTTAGAAATTATAAAGTGAATTATTTAATTATTTTTCAAGGATAAATAATTTATTTATTTAATTATTATTTAATTAATATTAAATAATAATTAAAGACTAATAAAAAAAATAAAGTAATTATTTTTTTTTCTTTTAAGGATAAGTGATTAATTAATTATTATTTAATTAATATTAAATAATAATGTAAGACTCATATTTATTATTTAATTAATATTAAATAATAATTAAAGACATATATTAATTAATTATTAATTAATAATTTAAGACATATAATAAAGTAACTAATTAATTATTATTAAATAATAATTAAAGATAAATAATAATAATTATTTAAAAATAATTTTAATATTTTAAAAATCATTTAAGGGTGATATTAAGGTTTAAAAAAAATGTTTTAAGTTATCATAAATAACTTTTAATGTGTTGACATGAATTTCATTAATATTTTAAATTATTTAAATATTAATGATAATAAAATTATTTAGCAATTAAATCATTAAAAATGATATAAATGTTTGAAAAATCATTATAAATGATTTTAATATTTGGAAAAATATTATAAATGATAATTAAATTATCTAAAATAATATTGAAGCTTTAAAATAGAGTTTCATTGAAAATAAATTCGTTAATTATCCGATAATGCAATCGGAATGTCAAAACGATACCGAACTCAAACCAAATCGGCATAGTTTGACTAGGTATACGTTCTTATGTGTTTTAATGACTGTTATGGATATGTGACAACGTGTTAAGCTGTATGATGACTGCAAATAAGCAGTATTATGTGATAAGTTGTATTATTCTAATTAAAAGAATAATTCTATTGGTGATAGGACTTCGTATTAAAGATAGAAGCCTAAGCTATATTGTGTAGCAGTAAACAGCGACCAAGGCAAGTTCTCTAACCTTACTCAAATGTTATATTGATCAAGTATCTCTGCTCCTCGCAGTTATTTTATGCGATAGATCCCAGTAAGCTAAAAGCATATTCATGAATAATTATTGTCAATTATTCATATCTGTAATGATATCCATGATTCACTTATGAACTTATTCTTATATTGTGGAATTTTATTCAATTCAGTTATTATTTATTAATATCTCATTATTGTCTGTTATCATACAAGTGTCCCCACTTGTATGAACTGTTATACTCATAAAAGAACTCTGGAACTAGAAATTCTTTGATATGACAAATCCTGTTACACACTGTAAAATTTTGGTATGCGTTCATGATTTAAAGACTGTCTAAGCTATTTGACTCGGCTAAACATAGTTTGAATTGCACTGTTAAATAGTATTGGTTATGATAAAGTCGTCCAACTAAATTGTTTAGTTAGGACTCCAGACTGAGTATGAACAACCCTTAATGGGAAAATTATTTATGTGCCCAAGGCGAACAGAGTGAACGAATTATCGTTCAAACAGATAGTATTGATCAATACAGGACATAATGGGGCTGATCACCCTACATGTCCGTAAGACCAGAGCGGTTTACAGATGAATTTCTGTTTAACCTTTTTGAAAATAAAAAATAAAAGTTCATGGTCCATTGACCGCTCAGTATTTATAGTCACTATGTCGTTTCAAAATTTTAAACGATTTGATATGTTTCGAAAGACTTCACAACTATTGATTCGTTGTAGAAGTATATCTCAAGGAAAACATTTACTTCTTTCAGCTAAAGTTTATTAACTGTTATTACTTGCTGAGCAATTGAATGCTCATTCTTGCTTTAAATTAAATGTTTTCAGCTAAGCGTGATCAACCAGAAGGCTCTGGCAAAAACAAAGGGAAAGGAAAGCTGCAAGAATAAGTTTTATGGTATCGTGTGAAATAGTTAGACTTTATTAAGACAATATTATTTATTATCTATCATGTAATGAATGTTTAAAGGTCGTGTACCTGGGATTAGACAACTCTGATATGTAAATTAAGTTTGTTTATTTATATTATAATTATTCCACTCAAAGAAATGATATCGTGTAGCACCAAGTTCGGGTTTCAAGTACCTAGATTTGGGGGCGTCACAGGTTGGTATCAGAGCTTTAGGTTAGAAACCATAGGTGGGGAATACCTTAGGCTATAACCTTAAGCTAGATAAAAGCGTTGAAAAATAAATAACTCAAATAGAGTTTAAAGGAAATGAATTAAAGAAATTCATCGTAAAATGAAATAAAAATAACTTATATAAACTATTATTTGTTATGTGTATATATTATGTACTAATCAAGATAATTTGTGTATAGATATCAGGAAGGAAAGGATTAGAAGGCTCTCATGTCATAAAGATGGAGCAAATCACTCCGCCTGAAAGCAACCCAGATGAAGTAATCATTTTGGAAAATATAGAACCAGAACCAGAAACGGTGTTATTGACAGATAGTGATTCAGTCACTGAAGTTGGAGCTGGCCAAGCATCAACGAAAGTGCAGAATCTAAAGAACAAGCTGTTATGTTTGGAAAGGTTGTTGGCAGTGGAAAGGCTACTAAACAACCAGTTGCAAAAAGGCATTAATCGAAACAATGGAAGAACAAGATAAGTTGAAAGGTTCAAATTGAACAGATGGGAGCCAAATGCAGCAAATCATGTGTAGCTCCAAGCCAGAAAGGTAAAAGAAAAATGAATGACCGTGATTTAGGAAATTCTGATTTTAAGCAAGGGAACTTCAAGAAAGTAGGAACGTGTACGAACTATAATCAGAAACATGAGGGTGTATGTATGAAAGGAAAGAATGTATGCTATAATTGTGGACGTGAAGGACATATCTCATCTCATTGCCCTGATCCAAAGCAATGCGTATGTTTTGTCTGTGGGTTGATAGGTCATCAGGCAAAAGTTTGTCCAGGTTCTAGGGAAGGCATAGGGAATGAATAGGATAAGTAAAATAGAATTATATATAGTATGTACAGGTGTGAAATGTATTACTTTTGCATAAGTATCATGATGAATCCCGACATTTGTTGTCATTTAGGGATAGTAACTGACTATGGCAGTCTGTATTGTGTAATGAAAAGTACTATGTACTGTTTGAATATGAATATAAATGTTATGATATTATTATATGTCAAGGTGGTATGTTGATTAAGTGACAATTTGTTAATTCAGCAAGCTGAAGTTGGGAATCCAGCAAGCTGAATTGGTCTAAAATTTAGAATTTTATATTCTATCTTTTATGATACCATTAATAATGGTATATGAATGATAAGATAATAACTTTAAGATTTTGTTTAACCAGATAATGTCGCCAAGAAGAGAACCACGAACCCGAAGGGTGGAAGACTTTGTTAACAATGCAGGAGGTCAAGAAAACCCTATGCAAGATTTTGTGAATATATTAGCTGAGGCTATGCAAAATCGAGCACCAGCCGCAGGAAATCCTCCAGGGAATCAATTGGCGAACTTCAAAGATTTCAAGGCAGTAGGACCGCCTGAATTCAAAGGAACGACCGACCCTATAGAAGCCCAAACTTGGGTAAAGGAAATAGAAAAAGCATTTGTTATTGGTAGGGTAGCGGAGGAGCAGAAGACAGCTTTTGCTACCTATATGTTAAAAGGGGAAGCGAACTTCTGGTGGGAGGCTAACCAAACTCGAGCCGGAGCAGAAGAGGTAACATGGATAAGGTTCAAAGAACTGTTCAACGAGAATTACTTCTCGTCCAGTATGCAGGACAGGATGGAGGTAAAATTTTTGGAATTGAAACAAGAAAATATGACCGTCTCAGAATATGCCGCCAAGTTTAATGAATTAGCTACGTTCGCTCCACAACAAGTGAACACTGAAGCAAGGAAGGCACGAAGGTTCGAACATGGGCTGAAACCCTGGATCTACAACAAGGTTGCAGTGTTGCAGATTGCTACTTTTGGAATGTTATTGGAAAAGGCTATCATTGCCGAAGGAGGAAGTGAGGCCATGAGTCTCTACAACAAGGAAAAGAAGAATAAGGGTAGGATTGAAGGAAAAGTTAAGGTGGAAGGAAACAGTGGAAATGTAAGTGGGAAAAGAAAGTGAACAAATTTGGGAAATACTGGAAATAGTCAGGGAGGAATAAGGAAGAAGGTGGAACCATGTGGAAGTTGTGGGAAGAGTCACTCAGGTGAGTGTCTCAAAGGAAAGTTTGTGTGCTACAAGTGCGGGCAGGAGGGACACATATCTCCTAATTGTCCCAATTCAAGAAAGAATAGTGGTTGTTTCATCTGCGGATCAACTGATCATATGGCAAGGGATTGTCCAAAAAGGATTGCCGATGGGGGAAATGCGAATGCTGGGAAAAGCAGTGGAAAGCTGGCGATCACGTATCCAACTACGACCAACAAACCAACTGCGAGGTCCTTCAATATGGCGGTTCAAGATACGGTAGCAACCGGGGATGGAATTCCAGGTATTATTCGAATAAATTTTATTTTCTTATAAATGGTTTCCTTATATATAATAAATCATTTTATTAAGAAATTTTGAAGGAGGAATTTGAGTTCTTTTAGAAATCAGATTCCGTTCAAACAGATAGATAAGCTTTATGCTGAATAAGTTAAAGATCAGTTCGATCGGATCAAATCGAGATCTACTTAAGTGTATATTATTTACCCTTGTGTGTATTAGTTTTGAAACGGTGATTCCGGGGACGGAATCCTTATAAGGGAGGGTGAATGTAATAACCCAATATTTTTATATAATTAAATAAGAAATTTTGCGTATAATTTTTTTATATATATATATTATGTTTTTCAAAATAAATGTGGGAATATATGCAAGGTAAAGAATATGTATATATGTGATAAATATATATTTTTTTATTACATGAATGATTTCGATTTAATTTGTTGATAAAAGAATTGTTGATTATTATAAATTATATTCTTATAATAAATTAATTTTGTAGTAAAAATATTTTATTATTTAATTTTCATGAAAATATGACTAATATATTATTTCAATAATATAAGAAATGATTTATAGAATTATTATAATAATTATTTTATTATATGAATTAATCAAAATTAATTAAGTTAATTATTTTAACTTAATTAATAATGAAATATATTAGGTAAAGTGTCATTATAGATCAAAACCGTAATTTTGATCTATGTTATGAAATTTCAGAATTTATACATTTATTATATAATTGTATTTAAAATGAAAGTATATTTATGTGGTGAATAATAAGAAATTATTTTCTTAAGGAATTTGGATATTAAATATAATTATTAATTATATTTGTCTCCAAATATATGTAAGTCTGTTAATACAAGATATGATTATGAATTATATATATAATTATGATAATTAACATAATTATATGAATATATGTTAAGAATTTAGTTATTTTATTTTGTTTAAATATTAAACATAGTAATTAATTATGTTTGTATTTAAAGGAAAGTGTGTATATCAAGTGATTATGTGCTAATAAAGAATGTTAGTACGTAAGATTATACTAACCTAGAAGATAAAAATTTTATTATCTCAAGTTATTAATTATTTTAAACCTAATTGAGACACGTCTCATTAGGTTATGAAATTGAATGTATATAAGTAAATATTTTAAATTCCAAATTGGATGGAATGGAAACCCTAAGTAACTAATTAGGATAAAATAAGATTAAGGTTTTGGGTCATTTAGTTTACATAGCCCAAACAATTAAATTAGAATCCCAAAAGAAATCAAAGAAATGACCCAAGCTTAGCCCAATTGAAGAGAGGTATTTTAGTCATTTGCTAAAGCATAAGTTAGCATGAACATAAATCAAAAATGGGAGGAAAAAGGGGCTAGTTATCCGGCCATATAAGGGGCAAAAAAGGAAGAGAAAAATGTGATTTGTTAAGCTTACCCACAATCTTAGATAAAATCTACCTACTCCCTTATGTGTCCAATTCTTAATGTATCCAACAATTATGTTCAAGTTAGCAAGTAAAGCAAAGCTAGCAAGCAAGCAAATGAAGCATGTGTTAGTAGATACATACAATGTATACAAACAATAAACAAAACCAAGTATTCTTCATTTCTCTCTCATTTCACTTACAAGCTAGCAAAAAGAAAAAAATATATAGAGAGAGGGAGAGGGCTGATTTCGGCAGCCTTGAGGAAGGAAAGGAGGGTCTTGGATCTTCATGCATCATAAGTATATAAGCTACCTTGGATAAAGAAGAAGAATATCAAGAAGAATAAGGTAAGAAATTAAAAAATTTCTAGTTTAGTTCATCTTATTTTGTTAGATTTTGATGAAACAAGGAGCTTTTATGTTGGATCTTTAAAAACTCATGATCTACATGAGTATTAGTATTTCATATGTGTATCAAAGTATTTTTGAAATCAAAAGTTAGATCCAAAGAGAGAAAGACAAATTTTGTACCAAAAGGTTTAAGAAATTTTTTTCTCTTGTATGCTATATGTATTTTTATGTTGATCTACTGATGGATCATGGGATTTATTTGTGATTTATTGTTAGAAGCCTTGTTTATGGTGGATTATGTGGTTTACATGATTTATTTGGAGGACCCATAGCTTGTATTCTAAGTTTATGGAAAGAAAATGGAAGAAAAGATTTTTTTTTAAAATATTATTTTTCAAAGGTATGAAAATGGCTTTTGTTTTATAATATCTACAAAGAGTTTTCTAGAAAACATTTTTGGTAGTGTTAGATCCGTGAGTTAGTAACCTTACCCAAGTTGAATCACTTAAAAAGGATGAAAAATGAAGGATCTATGGATTTATTACCAAAACACTACAAACTAGAAAAGTTTTGCACTGACAGTCAGTTTGTGGCTGTTTTTCGGGACCTAGACTAGTCCAAATCTGGTGTTTAATAATAGAAAAATGAAGTTTAGGAAAATACGAATCCAACAAGTTCGATTGGGTCTCCATCGGAGTTGTAGTTTTTGTTTTACAAACGTTTTCGTAAAAGACCTCAAATCTGGAAATGAAATTCGGGACTTTGTTTTGACAGTCACTTTAGTCCGGTTTTCTGGGCACATAACAGGTCTGAAAATTTTGGTTGATAAATGGAAAGTGTAGTTCAGAAAGTTACGAGTCCAACAAGTCCGATTGGGTCTCCATCGGAGTTGTAGATTTCGTTTCACAAATGTTTTAGTAAAAGACTACCAATTTGGAAATGATTTTAGAACTTTGTTTGGTTAGTCCACTTTGGGTCTGATTTCTGGGTGGCAGACAGGCCCAAATGAAGTATTTGATAAAAGAAAATTGTATTTCGGGAAGATAAGGATCTAACAAGTCCGATTGGACCTTAATCGGAGTTGTAGATCTCGGTGTATAAAAGTTTTCGTGAAGGACCTCAATTTGGAATAAATAAAATAAAAGTTAGAAAGTTAGAAAATAAATGAACTAATTGATTTATTTATTTGATTAATGTTAATTAATGACTAAGATTGCTTAATTAAGGTTAGGTAATAATAATGTAATTATTTATTTGCATTAGCATAATAAAATAATTATTTATTCTTTAATTAACATTAAATAATAAATAAGTATAAATGTTAATTAATTAATTATTCTTTAAAGAATAGTTAGAAATTATAAAGTGAATTATTTAATTATTTTTCAAGGATAAATAATTTATTTAATTAATTATTATTTAATTAATATTAAATAATAATTAAAGACTAATAAAATAAATAAAGTAATTATTATTTTTTTTCTTTTAAGGATAAGTGATTAATTAATTATTATTTAATTAATATTAAATAATAATTTAAGACTCATATCTATTATTTAATTAATATTAAATAATAATTAAAGACACATATTAATTAATTATTAATTAATAATTAAAGACATATAATAAAGTAACTCATTAATTATTATTAAATAATAATTAAAGATAAATAATAATAATTATTTAAAAATGATTTTAATATTTTAAAAATCATTTAAGGGTGATATTAAGGTTTAAAAAAAATGTTTTAAGTTATAATAAATAACTTTTAATGTGTTGACATGAATTTCATTAATATTTTAAATTGTTTAAATATTAATGATAATGAAATTATTTAGCAATTAAATCATTAAAAATGATATAAGTGTTTGAAAAATCATTATAAATGATTTTAATGTTTGGAAAAATATTATAAATGATAATTAAATTATCTAAAATAATATTGAAGCTTTAAAATAGAGTTTCATTGAAAATAAATTCGTTAATTGTCCGATAATGCAATCGGAATGTCAAAACGATACCGAACTCAAACCAAATCGGCATAGTTTGACTAGGTCTACATTCTTATGTGTTTTAATGACTGTTATGGATATGTGACAACGTGTTAAGTTGTATGATGACTGCAAATAAGCAGTATTATGTGATAAGTTGTATTATTCTAATTAAAAGAATAATTTTATTGGTGATAGGACTTCGTATTAAAGATAGAAGCCTAAGCTATATTGTGTAGCAGTAAACAGCGATCAAGGCAAGTTCTCTAACCTTACTCAAATGTTATATTGATCAAGTATCTCTACTCCTCGCAGTTATTTTATGCGATGGATCCCAGTAAGCTAAAAGCATATTCATGAATAATTATTATCAATTATTCATATCTGTAATGATATCAATGATTCACTTATGAACTTATTCTTATATTGTGGAATTTTATTCAATTCAGTTATTATTTATTAATATCTCATTATTGTCTGTTATCATACAAGTGTCCCCACTTGTATGAACTGTTATACTCATAAAAGAACTCTGGAACTAGAAATTCTTTGATATGACAAATCCTGTTACACACTGTAAAATTTTGGTATGCGTTCATGATTTAAAGACTGTCTAAGCTATTTGACTCGGCTAAACATAGTTTGAATTGCACTGTTAAATAGTATTGGTTATGATAAAGTCGTCCAACTAAATTGTTTAGTTAGGACTCCAGACTGAGTATGAACAACCCTTAATGGGAAAATTATTTATGTGCCCAAGGCGAACAGAGTGAACGAATTATCGTTCAAACAGATAGTATTGATCAATACAGGACATAATGGGGCTGATCACCCTACATGTCCGTAAGACCAGAGCGGTTTACAGATGAATTTCTGTTTAACCTTTTTGAAAATAAAAAATAAAAGTTCATGGTCCATTGACCGCTCAGTATTTATAGTCACTATGTCGTTTCAAAATTTTAAACGATTTGATATGTTTCGAAAGACTTCACAACTATTGATTCGTTGTAGAAGTATATCTCAAGGAAAACATTTACTTCTTTCAGCTAAAGTTTATTAACTGTTATTACTTGCTGAGCAATTGAATGCTCATTCTTGCTTTAAATTAAATGTTTTCAGCTAAGCGTGATCAACCAGAAGGCTCTGGCAAAAACAAAGGGAAAGGAAAGCTGCAAGAATAAGTTTTATGGTATCGTGTGAAATAGTTAGACTTTATTAAGACAATATTATTTATTATCTATCATGTAATGAATGTTTAAAGGTCGTGTACCTGGGATTAGACAACTCTGATATGTAAATTAAGTTTGTTTATTTATATTATAATTATTCCACTCAAAGAAATGATATCGTGTAGCACCAAGTTCGGGTTTGAAGTACCTGGATTTGGGGGCGTCACAAGTTAGCTGATGTTGGTTCTACAAAGAGCACTGGCTCCTACTAGTGACAGTGCTCGTGACAACACTAATGCTCTTGAGGGTGGTATAGTTCTTTCCTTAGAATAATTGGATTGCTTTGTTGATTTTTAACTTATTTGTCTATGAATTTATGTTTGGTACACTTGTACTTTTTCGGAAAGCTTTTTATAAGAGAAAAGTCACATTTATGCCAAGGCCTAATTTGTCCTTTGTAGAATTAAAAATTAAAAATGTCTTTTGTAATTTTTTAAGTTTGAGATTGTCTATATTAACATAGATTTCCTACACATTATAGTTGAAGGTTAGTCCATATACATACAGAATTGGCTTTTGAATGCCATTATCACACAAATTGATGAATAGTTTAGAAGGTTTGGACCCATAAAACGTGGTGGTGTCCAAGTAAGAAGTAATAAGGTGAAGTTCAGATATCATTTCTGTCTTCTACAAAAGAGGTTGAGATACTCTTTAATGCAAGTTGCTCCTTATTTTTACCTCATCATATTGTTTACTTGTTTGCGATTGCAATTTCCGTCCAGCAACAGGGATTTTGTTTTGGATTTGTGGAATTTAAATCATTGGACTCGATGCAGAGTGCAATGAAGGTACAACAAATCAATAATGATACTTCATTCGCTCACTTTTTACTTTTTGTTGCTACCTAGCAACCTCTCTACCCTGAACTCAAATATAATTTCATGTTGATTTAGAAGCCTAAGAAAATTTGTTGTAGATTGCACGTGTTTAGTTTGCATTTTCACCAATTCTAATTATTGGTTAAATTAAGCCTTGATAACTTTTTATTATCAAGCCTGATGCATTTGAAGAAAATTCTAAGAGATATATATCATTTCATTTCAGATCTTGATGATTTGAGCAGCGGTGCAACCCTTAGCCGAGCTTCGAGTGCCAGCTTGGGACTCTCCTTCTCCTTCACCGGCTTCATGCTGCCTCCTGAGGACATTGCCGATTCAAGGCCATTTACTGACGAAGATGATATTCGTAAGTTCTTTTGTTCTTATATATTAACTACTCTGGTTTACTCTCTTTTTTTGTTTATGAAGTCTCATTTCAATTCACATAGAGTAATGAAAATTACCTTTGAAGGGCCTAACCCCCGAAAGTTCCCGAAAAAAAAATTCCAAGAGATATATATCATGGATTTCAAGCCAATTCATCATAATTCCGAGGTGATGAAATTTTTCAAGCATCTTTATAACATGCCAGGTGATTTCAAGCTAATTCATTATAACATTTTGATGAGAATTATGATGAGTATGCTAGACATTTACATATATGCTGATATCTAATCTATCTGACAAAGGGAGTAGCCAACTTGGTTTGCGTTTGATAGTTGTTTTCTTTTACACTTTTACCAGTTGATACTTTACAGCGAAGGAGTAATCCTTAAATGGATTTGTAACACCTCATTACCATCATCTTTATTTGTTCATGGAGCTCACTCAAAGTAAATTTCACATCTTTAGTACAGTACCTTTTTGTTTTCTCTTTCTTTCAACATCCTATTAGTCTCATCTGTCCGTACTCTATGTAGAATACGTTACACACAACTAGTCTGACGTTCTCTTTTACACACCTCTGTCTGTTTTCTTCTTATTGGTTATTGCTACTATGCTGTTTTGCCTAAGGTTTCTGTCTTGGAGGTTTTTACATTAGGTGGAACAAAAATTGTATTGTGGCCTCATTTTCATAACATGCACACTTTTTTCATTTTTTTGAACAATCAATACTATTACATTGACCTGGGGGAGGGGCTAGGAGGGAGGGGGAACTCGGGGGAATCTAGAGAAAACTTACCTTTTTTATGAAGCACCTTACTGATTTTGTTGTTGGGGACTTAGGGCTGTCAACCTGGCCAGGATCCGAACCCGAGCCATTTATACGGATCTGGATCCATTTTTAAAACCCGATTACCCAATAAGTAAATGGATCGGATTCGGATACATATCGATCTGACCCGATAATAACCCAATCCGATAAAAATATAATATGTGTTGATTTTAATGCTCAAAACCCTACCTCCCTCCTCAGTCTATTTCCACGCCGCCGCCTCATCAAAACCCTCTCTCATTCCACTCTCTGCTTCCTGGTTTTAGGCCTTTCTCTTCCATCTTGTTCAGTAATCTAACACCCCATCTCCAAATTCCTCTTTTCTTAGCAGTAGTAAGTAGGGTGTTGAAGTGAGAAACTATCAGTTCGTGTGACATGTTATTTGGTTTTGGTCCTTTATCCAACAAATCCTCATAGATCTCCAGAGCAGCCCACCACTTCTTAGCCATCCCCATCGACCAAATCACATGATTGCAGACTGATAAGCTTATTTCAGTGTCCATGTCTCTTATCCTATTATATAACTCTTTTGCCACAACATAATGTTCTTCACGAGTACAAGCCCACACAAGGCGTTCCAGTTCTACCCTACCAGTTTGAATCCCAGCTATGTCCACTTCTGATAGAAGTTTCAATATATTGGTGCTTAAGTTTTCAGTCTTCACAAGCCACCGCCTCATCACTTGATAGCAAATTCGAACAATGAAGTTTTCAAGCTTAGCAAACTCATTCTCCCAATCCTCGTTTATATCTTTTCCTATTTCACCATTTTGATATTTCTCTCTTATATCAACATAGAATTTTAGGGCTCCAAACCCATCTTCTTGTGTTCGTTAAGCTAATAAGGCCATAGAGTAGGATGCTGGAGATGGGCTTGAATGTGTGCATCTTACTTGGCTTTATCGGATCGGATTATCGAATCATTATTGGATTCGGTCCTTAATATATGAGATCCGTCGAATTATTGGATCCGATCCGAATCCGATAATTCCTTGACGGTTCGAATTCAGATCTCCCCCGATCCGATCCGATAAGGACCCGTTTACAGGCCTAGGCAGACTCGAACCTGTGACCGACATAGTAAAATTGGAAGCTTTACCACCAACGTCTGGTCTCATAACATACATACTTTATTATCATAACTTCCCTTATGTATTGAAAAAGAAGTTTAGGTGGTACTAGCAATTGCATATCTGGTCAGGTTGATCGTAGTGCAGTCATTTTTGGTGAATGTCGATTGAAATTCGTGTCTATTATTCTTTTATTGATAATAAATGCTGATTTCACATTCATATAAATTATTCTTGAGCTACATATGACCAAACATTCTGAACAATGTTGTTCTTGTTGTAGGCTATTTTCTTACCAAGATATTTCATCCAGACAATGTGTGTGCTGGTGTTTTACCATTTTCACGATGAAGTATTAAAGCATGCTATGCAGGTTACCAAACTGCTTTTGGAGACATCAATGAATGGTTCTATTAATGATTATCTTTTTTAACTTTCATCTTTTTAGTTGAGCAAAAAACTGTTACGTTATGCACAATAAAGATTCTTGGCAAAGTTTGAGCTTGTCTAATGATATTTCAGGTGCATGGTGCTTCTATTTCTCTAACGTACATTGCTTCTTAAATCTTAAGACACGAGTGGTTGAATTTGAGACTGAAGTGCCTGATTTGAAAACTCAATTGGTTCATCAAGGTGAAAATATCAACAAACTTATGACTGCTAATGGGATGAACATATAGGTTGAAAAAAATCATGTACGACAAGGTTGAAGGTTTTAATTAGGCATTTTCTTAGGATATGGATGTGAGAATTTCAGCTTTTTGGATTGTATAATTTGGTTTTGTGGTACTTAGATTATTTAATCAATTGTTCATTTTAATTACCTAGTTGGGTATTTTGTTGAATTAGTGAATCTACTATTTTTTTTATTTTTATAAGATAATTACTTTTTATTTTAAATATTTATTGCCTTTTGTCTCTTATATTATATACAGGTGTAAAGTGATTTAAAAAGGTCACTAAATGTATTATATTTTTTTATTAAAAATTATTAATATAACAATACATTTAGAATGACAAACAACTTAATATGACCACCACATCATCACAATTTATAATCATTTATTGACAAATAATATTTGGTCAATGAAAATTAAAATTTAATGACGAATAATATTAACTCTTTAGAATTAATATTATTGTCACTATTATATATTCATTTAGTCACAACAACTAATTTTGTCACTATTAATAACTCTTTCTGTGACGAGATGTATCGTCACCATAAGTATTCAATTATTGACAGTGAAAAATGTGTCACAGAAAGTAACTCTTTGGTGACAAATTATTTTGTAATATTATTTAAAATATGAAATGACAACGACATAATTGTCATGTTAAATATATTATTAGGTGACGAAATGTTCTATTGTCATTTTTCTTATTTTTGGTGACGATAAACACAATAACATGACAAAAGAATAATCATAAATATGACAATATTGTCGTCATTAAAATTAGATGATTTAAATAGTGTGACATATTTTCGTCACTAAAACAATATCTTTTAATGACGAAAAAAGATTTTCGTCATTTAATGTACTAAGTTTTGATGACGAAACATAATTTAGAGAGACGAAAGTTTCATTCAAATAGTGACGCTATTAACGTCACTAAAATTAATTAATTATAGTGACAATGGTATAAATCATCACCATAAGTTAAAACATTAATTTAGTGACGATATCAAATATTGTCAAATAAACCTTTTACCAGGTTCATACGGTGACGGTCTTTGTGACGATTAACACTCGTCACCAAATGTTTTAGTGATGAAAAAGGAATTTTATATGACAAATTTTAGCGTCATTTTTTGTGTTGTAATTTCTTGTAGTGATTGTTGAAGAAGGATAACAAGAAAAAGGTAAGCGGATTGAAAATTCTACTAATGTTGCTGAGCAAGTAGATGTGTGTTGTGACGGAGAACTATACATAGTGACAAAAAATGAAGCTTCACAAGGTGATCTCTTATCTGTTAGAGACAGTAGCAACCTTACAGATTGGTACATGGATTTTGGTTGTTCTTTTCATATGTCCCCTCACAGGGATTGATTTGATACATTTACATCCTACAATGGTGGTACAGTTTTGTTGGGTAACAATGCAGTCTACAAAGTTACTGGGATAGGCCCCATCAAAGTAAAGATGTTTGACGGGGTTGTCAGAACATTAGGTGATATAAGGTATATTTTAGAATTGAAGAAGAACTTGCTATCAATTGGAGTACTTAACTCTATAGGTTGCAGTATCTAAGTCAGAGATGGAGTCATGAAAATTAATTATAAAGGGTCAGAAGAAAGACACCCTTTACAAGTTGATAGGGGACACAGTTGCTGGTGGAGCAGCAATTTCTGTGCAAGATAATTCCAACAGTGATAACACAGAATTATAGCACATGCGACTTGGTCATTTGAGTGAAGGTGGAATGAAAGAACTTTACAGAAGGCAGTTGCTGAAAGGTGTCAAAACGTGCAGTTTGGAATTTTACAAGTTTTGTGCGTACGACAAACAACGAAGGGTCAGCTTCAAGGCAGGAGCACATACTAGTAAGAACGTACTTGATTAATACATTCAGATGTTTGGGGGCCGATCAAGCACACGTCAATGGGTGGAGCCCATTATTTTGTCAGCTTCATAGATGACTACTCCAAAAAGGTGTGGGTGTATTTTATGAAGCAGAAATCTGAGGTTTTCAGAATCTTTAAGTAGTGGAAAGCTAAAGTAGAGAACTAGACCGGAAAGAAGCTGAAGTATTTCAGATCAGATAATGGCACAGAATACAAGGACATGTCATTCCTACAGTTCTGCCAGGATGAAGGAACCACCAGACACTTCTTAGTTAAAAGAACTCCAAAGCAAAATGGGGTTGCCGAGAAGATGAACAGAACTCTATTGGAACGTGTTAGATGTATGAGGTTGAATGCAGGATTGCCCAAGAGTTTCTAGGGTAATGCAATTAACACAGCGTGTCATCTAATAAATCGATCTTCTTTAGCTGGAATTAATTACCAAATCCCCAAAGAGGTATGGAGTGGGAAACCAATTGATTTTTCTGTGATGAAAATCTTTGGTTGTCCAGCTTATGTTCATCTGCCAGTCGAGGAGCGACAGTCCAAGCTTGATCCAAGGTTAAAGGAATGTATTTTCCTTGGATATGAAGATGGAGTCAAGGGATACAGGTTATGGGATCCAGTATCTGAAACGCCCCCAAAAATTGAGACTATTTCTCTTACCGATCTTGTGCGTTAATACTTTCTTCTAGCTTTAAAACATTATTTAATGTTAAAATAGCTAAAAATACGGAATAAATTTTAAAACTTTTCTTTTTACAACTTTCGTTCCCTAAATCGTAACCTTTACGATTCTTCTTTATATTAAAATCATATTTATTATATGATTTATTTAATCTGGGTAGATATGAATATATATACAATTCATTCTTTCAAACATATCCCTATTTTTCGAGACAAATAAACTTCATCTATAAAATAATTCAAAGAATTACTTCTTTGAGGTTTACACATGTAAAATACCATCATCAAGGTTTAATACATTATGCATTAAACTCTACTAGTAGTAACATACGTACCATAACATACTACACATGAACTGCACCTGTCATTCATTGCACATGTATATTGAGTTCCCTGACTCAATTCAACAATTAGTCATAATTTGACATTCATCATTCACGAAGCAATTAATGCAGTTCATAGGCATCACATATCTATAAACATAAGTCATGCTAACAGATATTTATAGCAATTATAAATCCACATAAATAAACTAAGAAACTTGCCTTGATTGGAGATTACCGCTATAACTTAATTTAATTTCTCCTCACGAATCCTACATAAGTGTGTACACATATTTATACATATTAGGTAACGAATTATGTCACAAAGCATGCATGCATATTCACTATTAATAATTATTAGTTTATAAAAACTAATATTATTTATTCTTCACTTAAAACCACTCTTGGTTCCTTTAGAAAATTTATTCACTTTAATCCTTTATATAAATGATAAAGGTTTCTCACAACTTTAACATATAACTATTTTACATCTTCGAAACATAAACCATCCATATCCTGTTTAAAATATTTCTTGTCTTTACTCACAAATTCAGGATTTAAATGATTAATATATAGCTTTTATATTAAATTACAGCTTACTATATTATTTTTGTTAGCTTTATAATTTTATACTTTTTCAATAGTTCATGAGTTAACTCATGTTATTGCCTCTTACACAAATACTCTATTTCATTAGCAAATTAGTTTCACATTTTGTTTCATGAATAACTCACGTCCTTGTTTCGTATATATATTAAATATATGTATATACATACGCCATAACATAAATCTTAGCTCAAAATCGCCATTTTGAACTCTGGAAACCTTTATTTCATCACTTCTATGTTCATTATAATTTTCTAATGGCTTCATACTTTTCGTTTCGCTATAAAACCATTTTCACATACTATTTTCGGCTTATCTTTCTTAAATATGTAAATTTATTTTTACATTATATTTTTATTACATTATTTATGCCCGTATCGAGTTTTCGTGGCATAACTTATCATATAACGTCAAAACTTATCTTTTGGGACTATATTAGACTTAACATTGCTTAAAAATCTAGCCCAAACAAGATCCGAAACGTTGAACGTCAAAACAGCCCATAGCGGCTACGTTCGGCGTCGCCCGTTTTTATGTTCTGACATGCTCCTTCGCTCATTTTTAATTCTTAAACCATTAATCGAATCGCGGCGAATTTCTAGTATGTTATAGACCTTATGACATAGTACATTTAAAAATTTTCTAACCGTGAAAACAAGTTACGAACATTGATCAAAACAGCGCTCAAAAAGCCCACCAAGCGACTGCACCAGCAGCACGGTGCGGTGTGCGCTCGTGACACAGCACTGGCTGCTGCCTTGCCTAACAAATGAGCCACTTTGCAAATTTCTCACGCCTTGCTCGCTTATTGGAAAATTCTCAAATTTCAGTATGTTTCTCATATCATATGGGAATATTTTAAAAAAATATGAAACCCCCTTTTCGGGTTCATTAGGCAGCCCAAACAGAGCGCTAAAAGTGTACGTTCATAATAGTTTTTTACTTTCGTTTCAGCTTTACCCTCTCTCTCTAAAACAGCCATAACTTTTTCGTTTCAAAACATTTTTGAGCGATTCTTGAGCTCATGCGAAGCTAACTTCCGGGAATACAACTTCTCTTCAGATCACAAATCCAAATTCCAAACATATCAGCCCAGAAAATTCGCGCAAGGGACAGGTCTGCACTTGATTTTCCTGATTTGGACAGTTTTGACGTGACTACTTTGAACGGCCATAACTCTTTGCTCCGAAGTCGGAATTAGTCCGTTTGGAGTCTATGAAAAGCTTATTCAATGTACTATAATACCCCAAAAGCCCAAAATTTTCTGGAACATCTAACTAGCCCCGAATTTGTCTCTTAGGGTCAGCTGTGCACTAGTTTTTGAACTTTTTGTTTTGACATCCAAAACACGCCTCGATTCGATCCAACCCAACTTTCTTTATAAATAAGTCTTATTTAACATAATACGACTCGTCTAAGGTCTCGGCTCGGTTAAATTCTAAGTTTTTAACTAAATTAGCTTGTTTTGGCATTTTATCGAGCATCACATGTGCGCCTAGCTTGTGGGCTATTTTCTATAGGTTGGAGCTATGTATTCATAACATTCTCGCCAACCTTATTGCTCTGCACAACCACGCTAATCTCCATGGCTCTAATCCAGTCCACAAGCAACCAATAACAGTAAAAAGCATATATGAATATATATAGTACACTAACTAATTAACAAATTAGTTTACTAACTTCTTACTTCCCACTCATTTGCAATACACTAAGCATGTAATCTTTCATTTTCATAGTTAACTAACATGATCACAATTAAGATAACCACCTTTACCAATTCCCATAACAAACTAACTATGTTTTGCAAAGCTTTACATATATTAACTGTTTTTGAAACCACTAGCTTTCAAATTTTTTTTTTAACTTATTTGCAAAATCAGTCATATAATGGCTAAATCTTTGAACCATAACTCATAATATAATTAACCCAATCACAGCCATTAAACAACTAACTGTTCCAAATAAACTCACTAGCATGATCATAAACAAACATAGCATACATAATTGATTTTGCTAATTCAGTCATTAACCCACTATTGTTGCACATAACCCATCTAACTGCTAACTATACTTCAATTAACTTAACATTGAAATTGGTCTATTACTATACCTTTAATCCTTGCAAGCTTGACCAATTAAACTCTTTGTATGCTAAGAATTCAGCGCAAATCTAATTTGGGTGTAGTGGTCTTTGGCCGAGATTGGAGTTACAGAGCAGAGGGGTCGGGTTCAAGCAGAGAGGGAAAGAAATGTTGGGCTGGCTAGGCTTTTATAGAATCTCTCAATGGTTTCCCCTGTACTTTCTTTGCTCTCCAATCCCATTTCTCTACCTCTCACGTAATAAGCTTGGCCCCAAAGCTTTTAACAGTGCTTGGTTATAATAATAAAATCTCAATTTACTTGATTAAATATTTAGACTAATTACTCTGTTATTGCTTTTATTAAATAATTTATTTACCCAATACTTAGTAACTTAATTTTATTAAATAAGTTACTACTTAACCCATTTGTACATAAATTTATCAATATGTAAATTATATATTTCATAAAAATAAAAACATAACATAATATGTTTTTATTACATATTTATTTTATAAACGAAAAATAAATATGTTAAACATAATTTCCCATATAAAAGAAACTATTCATGTACTTAAGATATTATATAAAATATAATATCCTCACCTCATTAAAATAATTCCTTACAAGAATTTATTTTAATGCTTTTGGGTAAAGTATATAAAAATATTATATACTTAAACCACCTCTTTTGCTTCATTACGCAAATTGTCCTCAATAATTTTATTTTCTCGTATAATAAATATATATTTATATATCACCTTGCAAATATTCCTTATAATGCACATGTACTCGCATCACATATAGAAAATAAATAATAAATTTATTCTCTCACTTTATAAATTGTTTATATCAATTTATTTACATATAGTAAGTATAACTTAATATATTTACCTTATAAATGGAAATTTATTCAGTAAATAAGATATTATAATTAAAATAATATATTTTCTTTATTAAAATAATTCAGCGCTAGAATTTATTTTAATATCATTATTTAAAGTATACAATAATTCTTGTATACTTAAACTAATTATTTTCTTTTCCCTTTTATAAATTATTTTCAACAATTTAACTGTAATAAATATAATAATATATTCACTACATCAAAAACATGCATGCATTACACTAAAAAAATGTAATATATGATTTCTTCAAGAAAATAGCAATTATACATTAAGTATATTTAATGCCACCAATTTACCACATTAAAATAATTTAATATTATAAATTATTTTAACTTACTTATTTTAATCTTACCCATCTCATTTTTTTTAATAAATTGCTCATCCAATTGCTTACATATAATAAATATATAATGCTAATATATTTATTATACACAAAATCACATATTGCATAACACTTATTTACTTATGCAATATAATACCACACAACATGCCATCTAATAAGAATTTTCTTTGTTAAATTCTTATTTTAATATTTCCCGAAAATTTGGGTTATCACAGTATCCAAGAAGAAGGTTGTCAGCAGAGATGTGGTGTTTAATGAGAAACACATATTAAACAAGTCTGAGAATGAAGAATCTGCAGCAAGTGAGTTGCAAAAACACCCAGTTGAGGTAGAGCTTCCTGAATATACAAAGGAATCTGAAAAAATTAAAGATGATCATCCTTCAGATCCCCAAGAGAGGTCCTATAATCTTGTTAGAGATCGGGAAAGGCGAGTCAGCAAACCAGTGCAGAGATATGAGTTTGATGACATGGTTGCCTTTGCCTTGATTTCAGGTAATTATGGAGTTCCAACTAGTTATCATGATGCTATTCAGTCCGAGGATAATGATAAATGGGCAATAGCGATGGCAGAAGACATGGAGTCTTTACAGAAGAACCAAACTTGGGAGTTAGTTTAACTTCCAAAAGGATCGAAGGCTATAAGATGCAAGTGGGTGTTCAGAAAAAAGGAAGCTCAGTCTGATAAAGAAGGTGAAAGATTCAAGGCTAGGTTATTAGCAAAGGGATTCTCTCAAAGAGAGGGAATCGACTACAATGAGATTTTCTCACCAATTGTGAAACACACGTCGATTCGGTTGATCTTATCTATTGTAGCGTCACATGATATGGAGTTAGAGCAACTTGATGTGAAAACAGCTTTCTCCATGGTGATTTAGAAGAAAATTTCTACATGAAGCAGCCTGAGGGGTTTATTGAACCAGGAAAAGAGGGCTTAGTTTGCAGTTTGAAGAAGTTTCTCTATGGTTTGAAGCAGTCCCCGAGACAGTGGTACATGAAGTTTGACAACTTCATGGTGCTCATGGTTACTCTCATTCGGAGTATGATCCATGTGTGTATTTCAGATCCCTTGATGATGGTTCTCTAGTATTGCTGAGGTTATATGTCGATGACATATTGCTAGCAGCAAAGAGGAAGTCAGATATTCTTCAGCTGAAAAATTTATTGAGCAGTGAATTTGACATGAAGGATCTTGGGTCAGCTAAGAAGATCCTAGGTATGGAAATTCATAGGGATCGTTAGGCAGAAAAGTTGTGGCTAACTCAGAAAGGATATGTGCAGAAGGTCTTGGAGAGGTTTAACACAAACAATGCTCAACCAGTTAGCACTCCGTTGGCAGCACATTTCAGATTATCTTCACAGTTGAGCCCACGGACAGAGGATGAGGTGGAGTATATGTCCAAAGTACCGTATACAAATGTGGTGGGTTGTCTCATGTATGCCATGGTATGTACAAGGCCAGATATGTCACATGCAGTCAGTGTGGTCAGCAAGTATATGGGAAATCCAAGGAAAGAGCATTGGAATACTGTCAAATGAATTTTTCATTATCTAGCAGGTATAACCAATTACGGTCTTATATTTGATCGTGATACCGCAAGAAGTGAGGTTACATGATTTGTTGATTCGAATTATGCTGGAGACCTAGATGCAAGGAGACCTACGACAGGGGGTTTGTATACACCTTTTATAGAGGATGTCTATGTTGGAGGTCAGTGTTGCAGTCTACGGTAGCATTATCAACAACAGAGGCTGAGTATATGGCATTGACAGAGGCAAGCAAGGAGACTTTGTGGCTTAAGGGACTAGTTGAAGAACTAGGTTTCAAGCAGGGCAGTATCCAGATTCAGTGTGATAGTCAAAGTGCTATTCAGTTAGCAAAGAACCAGGTGTTCCATGCCAAGACCAAACATATATATGTTCGGTATCACAATATTCGTGAGTGGCTGAACAATGGTGACATTGCAGTTCGCAAAGTTCACATAAAGGAGAATGTCGCAGATATGCTCACAAAGTCAGTTACAGCAGAAAAGTTCAACCATTGCTTGGAATTAATTCACTTCGTTGAACACTGTGGTGGAGTATTCAGGGAGAGGGATATATTCACAGACACAAAGAAGTTCACAGTATTTGAAAAATGCAAACCAATGTGGAGATTGTTGAAAAAAAAGGTTGCCTTGCATTTATTGGTCAAAGTTCAAACTTGCATTTATTAGTCAAAGTTCAAAGTCCTCACCCATTGAATTTCTACCTTCCTTATTTACTCCCCCCCACTCCCCCCCCCCCCCCCCCCCCCCCCCCCCCCTCATTTCTCCTATACAAGGCAACCAAAGCTTAAGGGAAAAACACACCAACAAAGAGAGCAATACCAAGCTTAGCAAAGCGAAAGAGAGTTAGAGAGAGAAAACTCAAGTTTGAGCATTAGAGAGTTAGAGATGTAGAGAGAAATAAACAGGTAGAGAGTTTGTAATCTCCAGTGAATTTCTGAGATCTCTCCCTGTGGTTTTTTTCAGTTGGGTTTCCACGTAAAATTCTTGTGTTATTATTTTATATCTCATACAGTAGTGTGTTTGTATTTATCTTAGTGTATTTGTGTGAGCCTGATTTCACAACATTTAATATGCAATTTTTTTCGCAAGTTTGAGCACGACGGCTTAACAAGTCTAACAATTTTCATATTTCATACTTCACATAACATATACATACTTGCATTTTATTTATGCGTCAATTCATCGTGCTATGTATTTTACACATGCATCATAAATCTTATGCAATGCGTCTACATATGTTTCATGCGTCTCATAGTATGCGTTCTTGTATGAATCATATATTTCATATCGGATTTATAGAAATTCCAGTCCATGCAAGACAATATAATCACATAATTGCACAACTTGCACACTATCAGATCAAATCAGATCATAAAGATCACAATAAACCATCTAGTGGTAGTTGTTTTATTTATAAATATGGTAATATCAACCACTTAGTGGTAGTTGATTTATTTATTACATGCTAATAACAACGACGAGCTAGTGGTCGATTTATTTATATCATGCAAATAACAACCATCAACTAGTAGATAGTTTCTTGATCAACTGTTCATCGAAAGATTACTGATCGTTCATCTAGGCCTCGGTGGGACTAATGTAAACACCATAGATAACTAAACCTTTCTTCATAGTCGCGCTTTCACTCCCGTCAAGAGCAAATTTGATATCTCCAGAGTCAAAGCTTTTCAAGAATTCCCCAGCTTTGAGCGAAATCGGTGTGTTCCTCGGGTAATCCATCAACTCATATCCATTCACTTGCGTGGATCCATCCGGAAGAGTAAGTGTAAGACTCACCGGACTTTCTATGTTAAGGTTGTCTTTCAGCAGCACCACAAAAGACACCTCATAAGTTAATTTTTCCAGCTTTTCAGTAGGATAGTTTCCATCAACATGTAGGACGCAGCTACCAATTAATTCAGCAGTTGCATCACTGTAAAAAAATGATAGTAGAATTAAAGTCAGAAACTTTTGATATAAGGAGCTTAAATTTATTAGGTGATTTTATTGAATTTTTTTTCTGGAACATTTTTAATGCAAGTCCATCTATCTAACTAGACTTCAATAAAATTTCTATAGTCCATCGATCACTTTAATTTAATGACATAGTTGCTTATATATCTCTATTTTTAACTGAATAAAATTCTGGTGTTTAAACACAAATCTTGACCTTTGACGTCAATTAAGTTAACTAAACCTCCTATTTCTACTTACGTAAACTTCCAGCCTGAAGGGTTGGCATAATTGAGTTCCTTTGCATGCACAAAAGCCCAACTGCTCTGAATAAGTCAACAGAAATTCACATTATTATAAGGACAGATAAGGCAAACCAACGGTGACCGATGGAATGATATGTCGATGCCTTTATCAAAATATATATATATATATATATATATATATATAATATAGACGGTTGATATTGTCAAAGTAACAATTATAAAAGTGTTGTCAAATGTATATTTACTCTAATAGCGATCGACACTATCAACCACCTATATATAAATAGCAAATGTTTCATAGCAAAAGTTTATTACGGAGTATATATGTATCACTCAATCCATCTTATATCATCCATTACAACATCAGATAGATGTGATCTTAAAATTTTTGAACACTCCGTGACATTATGTTGCAAATGGTACAAAATGTTAAAAATCGCAAAGGTGTAAGATGGTCTACATTTTGCAAAAATGTATCACTTGCAAAATTTACAAATATTAAGGATTATTTTTCTTCTGTTGACAACTTTAGTGCGTATATATAAATATATATGATGTTTGTTTCCAATTTCAAAGGACTTACCTTCTGGCCCGGGTCGTCCTTTTGGAGCGACGCATTTTCCTTAGCTTGAGACAACAATGCCTTGAGGTCAACCTTATGATACCTCACTAGTTGTGCCATTTCCTCGATCGATCGATAACTATCCTTTAATTCTGCTATATATATTTTCCGTTTTTGTTCTTAATGTCTATATATCTCTCTTCCAAAGGCTAGCTTTATTTATAGATATCAGAAAGAGGGTATATATTCAATAAGAGTCATGCTACTATCACATAAAACACTCAGCATAAGCACTCACATACTGCTGATGTGGCATTATATGATTTGTTGTTGACATGACCCACTTAATCAACAACAAATCACATACTTCCACATCAACATTATGTGAAGTTTATGTAGCACACTTTATGTGATAGTAGCATTATTTATTCAATAATATCCTATCTTCAAATATTCCTTCCTTTTTCACAATGGGGATCCTGATAAGTTTAACATCATCATCATCATGGCGACATCGCCAAGGATATAGAGCACCAGATACTGTTTAATAATTTCGTTGGAATAATTCTTTTCCATTTCTCAGTTCAATAATTTTTTCTTTTGCTTGTTGCGCTGGCACAATTCGATGAAGGCGAAAGGTACGTAGGCATCCAAGTGAGTGATGATTTTCTTCTAACCAGAAGTATGAGCAGGTTGATGATACATATGCCATGCCAACATAACAAACTTTAGAGGAGCCGAGTTTGAAAAAAGAGAGGCCATCTTATCACCCAAGCACGGGTGCCATCTTTTTTGGTTCAATATAATGGAGTATATATTCAAATCAACAAAGCAAGGCCGGAACAAAAAATAAATTCAAAGCGCAGGAATATCTATTAATATGATATATAGGTATGTTACTCAAATATCTATACCATTTATCTACACTAGCAAATACCGAATTATTTTTGTTAGTCCTGAATCAACTCAGTAGTCCAACTTTAGTGACTCAGTAACTCAAAAGTTTTTTTTTGTTTGATTTTCGTGTATTCTTTTTTATAAATTTTTATATTCACAAAAGTCAACTCAAAAGCTCAAAAATTATGTTTTTATACAAAATATATAATGAGGCAAATACCGAGTTATTATATGTTGTTCTAAGTCAATTCAGTAGTCCAACTTTGATGACTTGATAACTAAGAATATTTTTTTGTTTGATTTTTATGTATTCTTGGTCATAAATTTTGATACTCCCAAAAGTCAACTCAAAACACTCAAAGGTACGTAGGCATCCTAATAATGATTTTCTTCTAACCAGAAGTATGAACAGGTTAAAAGTAGAAGAATAAGCATCTCGCAGGCCAAAAATCGAAAAAAAAGACGAAAAGAAGAAAAAGAAAAGAAGAAGACAACAATAGCAAGACCACATTTTTCTTTTTCTTCCTTTTTATCTTTTCTTTCTTTCTTTCTTTTTTGTTTCTTTTTAGACGGAGGACTTCATTTCATCTTCGAAAATAAACCTAAGAATTCATCAAAGAAAATAAAAGATAAATGACAATACAAATATTTGTTGTCATATTTTTTTTTTATTTTCAAATATATACGCATGCATGATAACGATTCACAATTATATATATATATATATATATATATATATATATATAGGGTCTGGATCTTAAGCTCATTCTTTATCCAACATATCTTGCTCACCCACCTTTAGCGACGGACCGGTCGACGGTTTGGTCCGTCGCTATATATACATCTGTTGTCTATCGCCCGGTCCGTCGCTAAAGGGGGTAATCAAGGTATGTTGGATAAAGGGCAAGCTTAAGATCCGGACCGTATATATATATATATATATATGGGGGCGGATCAATGACACTAAATTTTTTATATACAATTTTTTGATTCTTGGATTTGAACACTCTTAATGGCTAATATTAAAATTGATTTTTAATTTATACACTCTATTCTTTGTATAACAACCTATATGAATTCATATATTATCATAATATTGGTGATTACTAACCAAAACCCCTCAGACGACATGTTGACAAAGGTTGTAACTCGCGATAAACTGGAGTCTTACAAGGAGTTGGTCGAGATGGACTCCAAGTGACGGGGTCACGGTGAAAGCTCCCTCTCATGAATTTGGAGGGGGAGATTGTTGGGTTTGTAGGGTCCAAACCCATGAGATTATCCTATTTAAATTAGGAGTATTTTAATTTGATATTTATATTTTCAGAAATTGATAAGAATTTCAAAGTAATATTGGAATTAGGAAACCATGTGGGCCTAATTTTATATGTTGGTTTTTTGGGGAATTTTGAATCAGTTTTGGAAGTAAGATATGTTATATGTATTATACTATTCAACAGCAAATCAAGATTTGGGATGGCATGCAAATTCCGAAACCGACTTGCTGGAGGATTGAGGGAGTATGTATATATATGGGATTTGTGAGGCAACGAATTTAATAATGAGTGCTCTGTTTTGGGAAGAAGCTAGAACAGTGAGTGCGGAGAAAAATTGAGAGTAAATTGAGAGAGTTTTTGTGAAGGTTTATTCACCAGTTGTCATCATCTTTTCGGATCAATTAATTACTTGAAGACTTTAATTAATTCGTAGGTTCTTGGTGGTGAGGTAATTTGAGTTTTCACTCAAATTGAGATATTCTTGTATTCTCTCAATTTCTTAATATTTAAGTTTTTAGTTATAAAACTCGGAAGGACTATTTATACTCACAGTTGATTATAGTGAAAATTTCGAAGTTCGGCCCGTGATGTTTACCTCTTCGTTTGAGAGGGTTTTCAACGTAAGATTTGGTGTCTTGTGTTTGATTTATTTTTGTGCTATTATGTTCTGGTTTATTTAATTTTTTTCAAAGACGGTTAAAATCAGAGGAGTTTTTCCAACAAAGTGGTATCAAAGCAAAGTTCTTTGCGCGGTTGGTTTTTGATAAATTAAATGGATGAATCAAGTGGCACCATGATTAAATTGACATCATCTAATTTTTTGATATGGAAACCTAGAATGGAAGATAGCCTTTACTGCAAGGATTTGTATCATCCACTAGAGCTTAAGGGGGGAAAGCCAGTGGACAAGATTAAGGCTGATTGGAAAAAGATGAATAGAAAGACGATCGGTAACATCAGACAGTAGATCGATCAAAGTGTGTTAATACACCATGTTTCGCAGGAAACGAATGCTTATACACTTTGGACTACATTAGAGTCCATATACGAGAAGTGGAATGCTCAGAATAAAACCTTTGTGATTCGAAAGATTGTGAACCTGAAGTATAAAGATGGTAGCAGTGTATCCGAGCATATGAGTGAGTTTCATGGATTGGTGAACCAGTTGTCTACCATGAAATTGAATCTTGAGGACGAGATTCAGGCAATGTTCCTTCTCAGTTCATTGCCTAACAGTTGGAAAACTTTGGTTGTGTCATTAAGTAATTCAGCTCTGAAAAGAAAGATAACCATGCAGATGGTCAAGGATAGCATACACAACGAGAAAACAAGACGAAAGGAGCAGGGTTTGAATTTTGAGACACAAACACTTGTGGCAGAGAACAGGGGTAGAAGTAACTTAGGGATCTCACAAGGGAAACATGAATCACAGTAAAAATAAAAATTCCAGAAATCATAGGAGCAATTCAAAGACCAGAGAAGGTGTTACATACAGGTGTTTTCACTGCAACAAGGAAGGTCACTTCAAAAGAAATTGCAAGATCTGGTTAGACAAGCAGAAATCTTGTGAGCAAGGGAAGGTTGAGGAGAAGAATACTGCAGCTACAGTTATTGAGGATGTTGTGCTTCTTTCGTTTGGGGAAGAAGAATGTTTACATGTTGTTGATCAACAGATTGATTGGGTTATTGATACAGGTGCTTCGTATCACGCTACTCCAAAGAGAGAATTCTTCACGACGTACAAAGCTGGAGACTTTGGGTTTGTGAGGATGGGTAACACTGATCAGTCCAAGATTATTAGAATATGTGATGTTTGTATACATACAAATATATATGGCACTATTACTTTGAGGGATGTTAAATATGTTCCAGATTTGCGCTTCAACTTGATTTCTGGTATGGTCTTGGATAGGGAAGGCTATGAGAATCACTTCGACAGCGAAAAGTGGAAGCTTACCAAGGGTACTATGGTAGTCGCTAGAGGTACTACTTGTTGCTCATTATACAGAACTCATGTGAAGGTGTGTTCTAGCGAGTTGAATGCAATTGAAGATGAATCTTCATCGAATCTGTGGCTTAAAAGGATTGGCACATAAGTGAGAAAGGGTTGCAGATGTTAGCAAAGAGGTCCCTCATTCCTTTTGCTAAAGGTACTGTACTAAACCCTTGTGATTATTGTTTGTTTGGTAAGCAGAATAGAGTTTCTTTAAGTAGCTCCTCTAAAAGAAAATCTAAGTTACTTGAGAGAGTATATTCTGATGTATGTGGTCCCATTGAGGTTGAGTCATTAGGTGGCAATAGATATTTTGTTACTTTTATTGATGATGCTTCACGTAAGGTGTGGGTGTTTTTATTGAAAACAAAAGACCAGGTATTCCAGCATTTTCAGAGTTTCCATGCTATGGTTGAAAGAGAGACTGGAAAATTATTGAAGTGTCTTCGCAGTGACAACGGAGGGGAACACACCTCAAAGGAGTTTGTAGCATATTGTGTGAAACACGGTATTCGATATGAGCAGACAGTTCCTGGCACTCCACAGCTAATGGTGTGGCTGAGAGAATGAACCGCACTATTATTGAACGAGTCTGATGCTTGTTGAGAATGGCTAGGCTGCCTAAGTCATTCTGGAGTGAAGTTGTTCGTACCGCTTGTTACCTGATTAATAGATCTCCATCAGCACCATTGGACTTTCAGATTCCAGAGAAGATTTGGAGTGGTAAGGATGTGTCCTATTCTTATTTGAGGGTACGTATTTGGGTGCAAGGCTTTTACACATATCCCCAAGGAACAAAGATCAAAGTTTGATGATAAATCTACTCCATGTGTGTTTGTTGGCTATGGAGATGCAGAGTTTGGGTAGGTTATGGGATCCAGTTCAGAGAAAATTGTTTAGAAGCAGAGACGTGGTGTTTCATGAGCACCAGAATTATGAGGATTTTGATAATGTTACACAACCCAGAGATAATAAAGTTCCAGACCTCAGCGGAGTTCCTTCGCCATTACATAATGCCACAGTTGGAGAAGGAGGTCAGAATGAAAACGTGACTGATAAAGATTTGCACAATGGTGATGGGTCAGATGCAGAGAGTGTTGAGAGCAGGTGGAGCAACCCCCTCAACTAGATATTGAAGAACCTCAGCTAAGAATATCTACGAGAGAACATGTGCCATCAGTCAGGTATCCTTTGTCTGAATATCTTTTAGTTGCTGAGGAAGAAGAGCCAGAAAATTTTGAGGAAGTTAAGACTCAGAAAGAGAAGAACAATTGGCTGAGAGAGCTATGCGGGATGAGATGGATTCGTTGCACAAGAATCATACTTATGAGATGACTACACTTCTGAAGGGCAGGAAAGCATTGAAGAATAAATGGGTGTTCAAGTTGAAAAAGGATGGTGAAAAACTAGTAAAGTACAAGGCTCGGTTGGTGGTCAAGGGTTTGCTCAAAAGCAAGGTATTCACTTCGACGAGATTTTTTCTCCGGCTGTGAAGATGACCCGCTTTATTCGAGCAGTGTCGGGATTAGTAGCTAGTATGGATCTTGAGCTTGAGCAACTAGATGTGAAAACTGCATTCCTTCATGGTGATTTGAATGAGGAAATCTACATGGAGCAGCCAGAGGGATTTGAAGTTAAAGGGAAAAAGCACTTGGTTTGCAGGTTGAAGAAAAGTTTGTACGGCCTAAAACAAGCCCCAAAGCAGTGGTACATGAAATTTGATTCATTCATGATGGATCAAGGTTACAGCAGAACAATTGCAGATCATTGTGTGTATGTTAAAAAGTTCCCAGATGATAACTTCGTTATTTTCTTGTTATATGTAGATGATATCACTATAAGAAATCACACATTTTATGACGAATGTTTTTGCCACGCACAATATTTTGTCACAATTTGTTAATTAATAATTACGAAATTCATAATCGTCACTAAAACTTTTACTTTTTGTGACGACCTTTAATTTTGTTACTATTAATCATTTATATCGTCACTAATTTACACATTTGATGACGGTTAACAAAATTTCATCACAATTTATTTTGGAGGTAGAATTTCGTACCAAAATTTTGTAGGAAAACCTTTTAGTGACATGTTTGTAATAATTGATGACAGTATTTATTGTCACAATTTTTTTTTCAATGACAACATAATAGTTTGTCATTAATTATTTATAAAATTTAGTGACAATATGATTTCGTCACTAATGTTCACATTTAGTGACGCTAAATACAAATGCATCACAATTTTATTTGGAGGGAAAAAATTTTTGAAAATTTTTGGAGGGAAATTTTCTAAAGGTGAAAAAATAATAATTTATAACAATTTTTATTATCACAAATACCAACTTTATATGACGAGAAACTCGTTCGTCACTAATTAGATGAGTGGATAAGTGACACAAATGGTTCGTCATAAATTCTTATATTTAGTGACAAAGTATGTAATATTGTCACAATTTTATTTGGAGGCAAATTTTTTTGAAGAAATTTTGGAGGCAAATTTTGTAAAAATGAAAAATTAATAAGTTATGACAATTGTTATTATCACAAATACCAATTTTATATGACGAGAGACTCGTTCCTCACTAATTAGATGAGTGGTTAAGTGACAACAATATTTCGTCATAAATGTTTATATTTAGTGACAAAGTACATAATATCGTCACTTTTTTATTTGGAGGCAATTTTTTTTAAAGAATTTTTGGAGGCAAATTTTGTAAAGACGAAAAATTAATAGTTTATGACAATTTTTATTATCACAAATATCAATTTTATATGACGAGATACTAGTTCGTCACTAATAAGATGAGTGGTTAAGTTACAACAATGATTCGTCATAAATGCTTATATTTAGTGACAAAGTACGTAATATCGTCACATTTTTATTAGGAGGAAAAAAATTTTAAGAAATTTTGGAGGCAAATTTTGTAAAGACGAAAAATTAATAGTTTATGACAATTTTTATTGTCACAAATACCAATTTTATATGACGAGATACTAGTTCGTCACTAATAAGATGAGTGGAGAAGTGACAACATTGGTTCGTCATAAATGCTTATATTTAGTGACATTTAATAAGGTGCAAAGTTATTTGATAAAATTATTTTTCTTAGTCTCATTTAATAAAAAGGACTACTAATACAAATGTTGTAGCCTAATCTTATTTTGGAACAAAAGAAAAATTGTGAGAATTATTCATATTCTATTTAACTACTAATTATTACTAATATATAACTTACATATTTAGTACTAATAAGTGTAGTTAAATATAATTTAATAGTTATAATATGTAACTTACAATATATATGCATGTATATATGTTTATATGTATATGTTGATATATATATATATATATATATATATATATATATATATATATATATACACACACACACACAAGATGAGATATATGCATATGATATATAAGTTTACATATAAGAGACCAACTTTTTACACATGTATTTTCTCTTTTCTATATTCTCTAATTCTTCTTATAAACAAACAACTACTACAAAGAAGTGTTCGTGTGGAACAAATGTGAATTGCTATCATAAATTTGTTCAGTTTTGAGGCTTGACATATATCCTGGAGGTATATCGTCTGCAACCCATAGCAAATCGATCGTGATGGGGGCGATAAAGACCTTAAAGACAGGGATAACCAGTGTCATGTCTTTTACAACAATCTTGACTCTACGAAGCTACGGTTCTAACACATTTTCTGTATCACTATGATTTCTCAGAAATTCTAGAATATCATCTCTAGGAATGCCTTTGAGAGCCGACTTCAATTTTATCTGAGAATTAGTTCTATTTTGTAAATAAGAGTGCTTTTTCTAAGTGTATTAAAGTTCTAAGTTCTCAAGCTTCAGAATATATGTAAGTTTGTCTAAAGCTTTTAATAAATTTCCGCTAACATTATTAATTAAACACTAATGTTACGTTTGAATTGAAAGAATGGAATGGAGAGTTGAATGATTCATTCCGTTCTAGTTGGAATGAGTTATTCCGTACTATTTCTCCCCCAAGGAATAAAATTCATAAATTTAGGAGGAATAAGAATAGGTTCAATCTATTCCAATCGCAACCAAACACAATTTTTTTCATTCCATAGGAATGAGTCATTCCATTTCCATCTTCATTACTCCAATCCAAACGTAACATATATAAATTTAAAAAAAAAAATCTCTAACTTTTATAAGTTATACATGATACTCTTTTTGTTGAATAAATAAGTATTAATGAATAACTTGGTACTGAATGCTATATTTTATTAATTGATAACAATGATTTCAAATAACATAAACAAGAATTAGTGAATAATTTGATACTGAATGCCACATTTTATTATTTAATAACAGTGATTCCAAATTACATAATTTTAAATAATAATTAATACAACTTTATTCTTCTAATTTTATTGGTTAGCTAGGTGGTCATTTAAAAAAAAATAATATAATTTTATTATGGTGGTACCCTTTTATTTTATTTTATCTTTTGGTTCAAAGTTAGTGGTACCTTTTCACCGGCATTTTCCACACATTAATTTGAGTTTCTCAACTCTGGTAAAACCTAAACCCCATTTTTGTTTCTCTCCAGCGACCACCGTTGCCAGTTGCACCACCAGTCGGCCACCGCTCTTCGCTACAAGTTAGTCGTCATTCCATTCTTTGTTGTCTCCCTCAGTATTAAATCTCTTGCTTTTTCCCTTTTTAATTTCCAATTTATGATGTCTAATATTGTCAGTAGGCTAGTAACTATTCCTGACGAAGTTTGTACTTGCAAGTGAACTGTTGGGATTGACTCATACTTCTGCGGGTTCAATAAATGGCCACTACGACTACCCCTTAGACATGTTGACAAAGATTGTAACTTGCGATGAACTGGAGTTTTGTAAGGAGTTGGTCGGGATGGACTCCAAGTGACGGGGCCACGGTGAAAGCTCCCTCTCATGGATTTGGAGGGGGAGATTGTTGGGTTTGTAGGGTCCAAACCCATGAGATTATCCTATTTAAATTAGGAGTATTTTAATTTGATATTTATATTTTCTGAAATTGATAAGAATTTCAAAGTAATATTGGAATTAGGAAACCGTGTGGGCCTAATTTTATATGTTGGTTTTTCGGGGAATTTTGAATCAGTTTTGGAAGTAAGATATGTTATATGTATTATACTATTTAAAAGCAAATCAAGATTTGGGATAGCATGCAAATTCCGAACCCGACTTGCTGGAGGACTGAGGGAGTATGTATATATATGGGATTTGTGAGGCAACGAATTTCATAATATGAGTGCTCTGTTTTGGGAAGAAGCTAGAACAGTGAGTGCGGAGAAAAATTGAGAGTAAATTGAGAGGGTTTTTGTGAATGTTTATTCATCAGTTGTCATCATCTTTTCGGATCAATTAATTGCTTGAAGACTTTAATTAATTCGTAGGTTCTGGGTGGTGAGGTAATTTGAGTTTTCACTCAAATTGAGGTATTCTTGTATTCTCTCAATTTTTTAATATTTCAAGTTTTTAGTTATAAAACTCGAAAGGACTATTTGTACTCACAGTTGATTATAGTGGAATTTTCGGAGTTCGGCCCGTGATTTTTACCTCTTAGTTTTAGAGGGTTTTTCACTTAAGATTTGAAGTCTTGTGTTTCATTTATTTTTGTGCTATTGTTTTCTGGTTTATTTAATTTTTTCAAATATAGTTAATCCTAGTAAATGATGATTTTCTTCTAACCAGAAGTATGAACAGGTTAAAAGTAGAAGAATAAGCATCTCGCAGGCCAAAAAAAAAATGAAAAGAAGAAAAAGAAATGAGAAGACAACAATAGCAAGACCACATTTTTCTTTATCTTCCTTTTTATCTTTTCTTTCTTTCTTTTTTGTTTCTTTTTAGACGGAGGACTTCATTTCATCTTTGAAAATAAACCTAAGAATTCATCAAAGGAAATAAAAGATAAATGACAATCAGTGGCAGAACCAGAACGTTTTTAGAGGAGGATCAAAATACATCAGTAAAAAAATTTATTTTTTGACTCTCGGAGTGCTTCTTTCGGATGTACGACTGAGAGGAGGCAACTGTATCCTACGATTCTACATAGTTTGAAAACGTCTCAAAAATTTTGTCAATATCAAAATTTATGTAGAAATATTATTTTTTTATTTCATGTAGAAATACGTGAGTGGGATTCATGTAGAAATATTATTTTTTAATGTGAAAATATCAATTTTCTATATAGAACAAAGAAAATTAATCTAGAAAGAAATTAACAAAAGGGAAAGTCTCTGAAGTAAATTCATGATGTTTAAAAATATAAAATATTTGTAGAAAATAATTTGGTAAATAAATAACTTGGTTTTTGTGATCATTCTTCAACCTCAAGTAGCGACCTAGATTTGATTGTGTTTTAAGTTCTTTCATTTGAATTTTATTGTAAAATAAAATTTATTCTATTTTTTAATTTATGGAGCGCATGTAGAAAATTTTGGACTGCTATTATAAACTACTCTTATTATACATATATACATGTGTGTGTGTATATATATATATATTGACTTAATATATGTATGATATTGACTATTAATATATGTATTAATATATAGTATGTGCAGAATTTTGGTCTCGCCTCCTAGTTCTGCCCTTGGCGAATACCCTTCAGGATTCAACAAATTCGTCTTTTCTAATGTGCACTCAAATAGAGAAGGTGACATTAACATCTCATTACTTTTTTATGAGTTTTAGAACAATTTATTCAAGTGAAAGTATTGTAGTGCAGTATGTATATTTTTTTAATTATTATATGAAGTAGAAGACATGCATGCATGCTAATCTCTTTTTATAATAGTAGAAGCATATCTATATCTATTATATCATGCATGACTAAGAATTAGCTATGTACCAAAAGGATTTTGTAACGGCTAGAAACTTAAAGTTCTTTGTATCTGGGATAGCAAACTCTGATGTAATCTTTTTTAATTATTTAAGCATTTTAAATAAAAGATATCGTGTAGCACCAAGTACGGGTTTCAAGGCGTCCTAGCTTCAAGGCTTAAGCCTCCCCCTAACCCTAAGTTTGAGCCTTGGCTCAACCCTAAGCCACGCCATCTCAAACCCTAGCCAAGCCATTCAAATCCTACGCTTGGCTAGACCAAAAATTAATTAAATTTCTCATTTTCTTTTTAGTTAATTTTCATAATTCATATAGTTAGCAAAAGTCCTTTTTTCCCTTTCGTACAATTAATTAGGGTTTACTTTCCGAACTAAGTCGGTTACTCAATTTATTTCTACTTAGATTTCTTAACTTTTTCGGTTACGTTTTCGTAACATGCTCGATTAGCCGAAAAATCAGCTTTCAATTTTTTGAAAATCCGATTTCGCCATCATTTCCCCTTTCCCGAATAAACGCTATGTCGCTTATCGAAAATTCGAAAAAAACGAATTTGCTTTTTTAGCGTGAATAGTGATTTTACGTCTTTTCTGTTAAAAATATTTTTATTAGAGATTTCGTCTCTATTTTTCAAATAAACGTCATGCCGTAATTCGAAAAGTTTAAAAAACAAAAAAGAGTTTTCTGCGTTTTATGAATAGTGATTTTGCGTGTTTCTCGGAAAAAATTATTTTCTCCAAAAAATTCTAAACACTCATATTTAGTCTCGTAACAAGAAAACTAGGTCATTAATCGACCAAAAAACTCATAATATATAATTTATTCCATTTAAATATTTATTTTATTTAATAAATATGAAAAATCTTATTACAAAGATATTCTAGTATCTAAATCTTTACATAGGAAAAGAAGTGGAGGAGTATGAAGATTTGGGAACGGCCACAATTGAAATACAATACATAAATCTAAAAACAAAAAAAAAAGTTATCAGAACATAAAAGCCATTCTAGAAATAGAGGCTCACCCCCTTGCATATTATTCCCGCCAAAACCTAGACTAATTAAATAACAACAATTATGAATACTCGACCTCAATCCAAATCTCCGAAAAGAACTACTAATCTGAAATTTTAATTCCACTATCTCAAACATAGTACTCCCTCCGTTCCAAAATAATTGCTCAATTTTGATTTTTTTTAGTCAAATTGACTATTTTTAAAATTAATAATTAAGCATATATAAATATATTTTTAACATTATAAAAATTGGTATTAGTAGTAAATTGTATATACTTTTTTTTGTTATAACCTCTGCACCTATATTCTGGCAAAAATAGTTTTAAAAAATAGTCAATTTGACTTTAAAAAGTCAAAACTAAACAGTTATTTTGGGACGGAGGGAGTAGTAAAGAGCTCTCTATTATTAATCAACTATCCAATTTTTGATGACTCCGTTCCTTCCGTAAAAACTCTTTACAATCCATGCAGACATCCAAATTCCTAAACTACCAATTACTAAAAATTGAAAGCAGTCAACTTAATCGGACGTCCACATTATATGACTGATTTCTTGGTCATCCTATTTAATTACACTTGGTCTCCTGTAAACATACATTCAACCTGCAAATCATACTTGTTAATCACTTTTCTCAACTCTGGAAACACTTCCTTCTCTTTATTTTCCCTAATATTCCAAAATAGAATCGATATATTTACACTCACTCCAAACTCTGCACCAGTCGATGCTCAATATTGATCTAACATTGCTTTTATCCTCTTTTTCGCCTTTTTTTTCCCGGTTCGTTATTCCTTCCAAAAATGTCAAGTTCTCATTTGCTTCAAAATATATGTAAGATCATTATTGACTTTTTGAAATCAATTTAAGAGTTTGAAATCTATATGGGTGTTTAGTGTTTAGGGTTAGAGTTGTTTTGATTTAGTTTATTTTGATTTCTCTATTTATGTGAGTTATGTCTACTTATGAGTTATTACTCTATTTAAGTGTAGTTGTTCATCTCTGTTTTGTTTTCTCATAGCAATTGGCTTATAATTACGTTCCATATGTCGCTGCACTCTATTTATATATAAAGAGCTCTCCTCTGTACAATTCTACAATATAATTAACATCTTCGTCTCTTTTCTTCATCTCTCACAGCATGTTAGTCTCTAGATTCCTATCTCCCTCTGTTAGTTTTTCTATAATTGACAGAATCCACAAATTACAATCTGAATGAATGGATTCATGAGTTAGTTTTTCTATTATGACACCTCTGTTATAAGTTATGACATGAGATATATAGGAGAATTATTGTATTTGCTTAGGCTCTTATATATGTTTAATTGATTTTTTATTCTACATTATCATATATGTCAAACTCTAAAGTGTGAGACTAGGAGTGGTCTGGTATAATTGCTGGGTCTTGTCACTTGTGTGTTGAGAATTTTGCAGACTGATTTTGTGTAGTATGAAAAAGTTGCAACTGTTTTGTACATATTCATTTAGTGTCTAAAATAATTTGTTTTTGTTTTTATGTACAGTTTGATAGAAAACATGGATAATGAGCAACCAATACCATCCGATGAAAATCCAATCCAAGTCCCAAGTAATGGAGGAGACAATGGAGGAGGCGAGACTGCCGAGACATGCGAAAATGAAGTTGAAGAGATTGAGCAAATAATCGGTAAGACTCGTGCTGCTAGTCTGCTACTATAATTTGCCTGTTGGAGCTTTGGAGGTCTGCTGTTACTTGTTTGTTAGTTTGTTACTACTGGGCTACTGGCCATTGGGTTGCTGACTTGCTGCTCTTTTATCTCGAATTCTTGACACTCTTTCTTTCATGTCAAGTTTTAATATTGGATTATAGTTGTGTAATGAAATCATGGACTTATGGATCAGTTGAATGTTCATGTAATATTGTAATATGCTAGTAGTTGAATACTTGAATGTGCTTGGAAACTGGAATACTTGATATTTGTTCATGTAATCTGCTAGTAGTTATGTAATCTGCTAGTATTTGTTCATGTAATCTGCTAGTATTTGTTCATCAGTTCATGTAATCTGCTAGTATTTGACATTTGTTACATTTTGGAACAGATCAGTTGAACTTGAATGTGTGTTTGTAATTTAGGATTTTTTAAAACTTTTCATGAAAGCAGGTGAAAAAAAACTGGTACAGAATTAGGTACAAACCGGTACCGAACCGGTTCTGCACCGACTTACCGGTTCGGTAAACTGGTTCAACCTGTACCAATATCGGTATCCAATTTAGATCGATTTTGGTATTCGGTTCGGTTCGGTTCGGTTCGGTTAATTACCGGTGAACAGTTCTAGCCGCTACAACCTGTAGTGGCAAGGGGGAAAATTTTTTAATTCGAGCCTTTCAGTCATCTGATCAACGGATGTGACCTTGGTTTCTGAAACAGTACCCTTGGCAACCAGTTGCCACGGATGATTTCCCTATATATATATATATATATATACACACACACACTACTATTTTGTGATTGCTCAAAAAATGCATCACAAATTATTTTCTTTTGTGATTGTTTTTAAAAACCGTCACAAAGTTTGGTCACGTATTCTTATTTTTCTAGTAATCAACAATGCACAATATTTGAAGATAATTCTGTTTTGTTAGAAATAGAATGGAAAAACACTTAGTAATTTATATATGTTTTTCTAACTATTCCAAATCCTTGTATATTCTTGCTCGTTGCTCTACTGTAAAGTATGATGAGAATAAATTTGGATTGCTTGTAAAATTAATATTTTACATCATTTAATAATTACATGCTATGTAGTGAAATTATGAGAAAATTAAGGGATTTGAAATTCAATATAATTAATTAAATAGTTTTACTGTGATAAATAATAAGTTAATACAATTTAAATTTTATAATTTTCACTTAAATTCTTCACGTGACATGTTATATATTGGATGGTGTAATACACTAATTTATTCTCAAATATGATATAATTTATTTTTTTTGATCGGCAAAATTAAAATTTCATTAAAAAACTTGGAATTACATCAAGTGACAATTCCAAGAGGTTTGGAAAGGGCCACAATTGAAATACAATACATAAATCTTAAAAAAAAAGTTATCAGAACATAAAAGTCATTCCAGAAATATTGAGGCTCACCCTTGCATATTATTCCAGCCAAAACCTAGACTAATTAAATAACAACAATTATGAATACTCGACCTCAATCCAAATCTCCGAAAAGAACTACTAATCTGAAATTTTAATTCGACTATCTCAACCATAGGAGTAAAGAGCTCTCTATTATTAATCAACCATATGCATCTAATTTTTGATGACTCCGTTCCTTCCGTAAAAACTCTTTAGAATCCATGCAGACATCCAAATTCCTAAACTACCAATTGCTAAAAATTGAAAGCAGTCAACTTAATCGGACGTCCACATTATATGACTGATTAATTACACTTGGTCTCCTGTAAACATACATACAACCTGCAAATCATACTTGTTAATCACTTTTCTCAACTCACGAAACACTTCCTTCTCTTTATTTTCCCTAATATTCCAAAATAGAATCGATATATTTACACTCACTCCAAACTCAATATTGATCTAACATTGCTTCTATCCTCTTTTTCGCCTTTTTTTCCGGTTTGTTATTCCTTCCAAAAATGTCAAGTTCTCATTTGCTTCAAAATATATATAAGATCGTTATTGACTTTGTGAAATCAATTTAAGAGTTTGTAAAACTTAAACTGTCATTAATTTTTTAATTTTAGTCAATAAATGCATGAGTTTCACAATTAGGCATATGATTTTTCACAACTATACGACCCCCAAACATACACACCCACAAGAATGGGAAAAAACCTAAAGTTATATAATGAAAGGACATAATTTAAATAGTACCATCTTGTAATTTATGTAATCACTTATTTAATATCACAATAAACCACCTAGTGATAGTTGTTTTATTTATAATATGGTAATAACAACCACCTAGTGGTAGTTGATTTATTTATATATCGTGCTAATAACAACCATCAACTAGTATATAGTTTCTTGATCAACTGTTCATTGGAAGATTACTAATCGTTCAATTAGGCATTGGTGGGACTAATGTGAACACCATAGATAACTAAACCTTTCTTCATAGTCACGTTTTCACTCCCGTCAAGAGTAAATCTGATATCTCCAGAGTCAAACTTATTGAAGAATTCCCCAGCTTTGAGCGAAAATGGTGTGTTCCTCGGATAATTCATCAACCCATATCCGTTCACTTGCGAGGATCCATTCGGAAGAGTAAGTGTAAGACTCACCGGACTTTCTATGTTAAAGTTGTCTTTCAGCAGCACCACAAAAGACACCTCGTAAGATAAATTTTCAAGCTTTTCTGTCGGATAGTTTCCGTCAACATGTAGGACGCAGCTACCAATTAATTCAGCACTTGAATCACTGTAAAAAAAATGATAGTAGAATTAAAGTCAGAAACTTTTGATATAGGGAGCTTAAATTCATTAGGTGTTTTTATTGATTTATTTTTTTTGCTGGAACATTTTTAATGTGAGCCCTTCTATCTAACTAGACTTAAATAGAATTTCTATAGTCCTTCTATCACTTTAATTTAATGACATAGTTGCTTATATATCCCTATTTTTAACTGAATAAAATTCAGGTGTTTAAACATAAATCTTGACCTTTGACGTCAATTAAGTTAACTAAACCCCTTATTTCTACTTACGCAGTCTTCCAGCCTTGAGGGTTGGCGTATGTGAGTTTCCCGGCACTTACATAAGCTCCAGAATTCTGAATAAGACAAGAAAAAAAAATTAATATTATCCATTACAATATTAGACAGATGCAATTAATATTTTTTTTAACTGTCTGCAACAAAATGGTACAAAATTTTAAAAATCGCAAAGGTGTAAGATGGTCTAAATTTTGCAGAAAAATCTCACTTGCAAAATTTACAAATATTAAGGATTATTTTTGTTCTATAGCCAACTTTAGCTATATATAATGATGTTTGCTTACAATTTCAGTAGACTTACCTTCCGGCCTGTGCCGTCGTTTTGGAGCAACTCCATTTCCTTGGCTTGAGACAACAATGCCTTGAGGTCAACCTCATTATGCCTCACTATTTGTGCCATCTCCTCGATCGATCGATTACTATCCTTTAATTGTGCTATAGATATATATTTTTATATATTCTTGATGTCTATATATCTCTCTTCCAAAGGCTAGCTCTATTTATACATGGCACAAACAGAGGGTACTGCGATTATTATATTCCATAATATCCTATCTTCAAATATTCCTTCCCTTTTCACAGTAGGGATCCGATCCTGATAAGTTTAACATCATCATCATCATCGCCAAGGATATAGAGAAGCAGATTCTGTTTAATAATTTTGTTGGAATAATTCTTTTCCATTTCTCAGTTCAATAATTCTTTCTTTAGCTTGTTGCGCAGGCAAAATTCCATGAAGGCGAAAGGTACGTAGGCATCCTAATGATGATTTTCTTCTAACCAGAAGTATGAACAGGTTAAAAGTAGAAGCATAAGCATCTCGCAGGCCAAAAATCGAAAAAAAAGACGAAAAGAAGAAAAAGAAAAGAAGAAGACAACAATAGCAAGACCACATTTTTCTTTTTCTTCCTTTTTATCTTTTCTTTCTTTCTTTCTTTTTTGTTTCTGTTTAGACGGAGGACTTCATTTCATCTTTGAAAATAAACCTAAGAATTCATCAAAGAAAATAAAAGATAAATGACAATACAAATATTTGTTGTCTTATATTTTTTTATTTTCAAACATATACGCATGCATGATAACGATTCACAATTATATATATATATATATATATATATATATATATATATATATATATATATATATATATATATACGGTCTGAATCTTAAGCTCACCCTTTATCCAACATACATTGCTCGCACACCTTTAGCGACGGACCGGACTACGGTTCGGTCCTTAGATATATATACATCCGTCGTCTATCGCCCGGTCCGTCTCTAAAGAGGGTAATTAAGGTATGTTGGATAAAAAAACAAGCTTAAGATCCGGACCGTATATATATATATATATACATATATATGGGGGCGGATCAATGGCATTAAATTTTTTACACAATTTTTTGATTCTTGAATTTGAATACTCTTAATGACTAAGATTAAAACTAATTTTTAATTTATACACTCTATTCTTTGTATAACAACCTATATGAATTCATATATTATCATAATATTGATGATTACTAACCAAAACCCCTTAGACGACATGTTGACAAAGGTTATAACTCGCGATAAACTGGAGTTTTACAAGGAGTTGGTCGGGATGGACTCCAAGTGACGGGGTCACGGTGAAAACTCCCTCTCATGGATTTAGAGGGGGAGATTGTTGGGTTTGTAGAGTCCAAACCCATGAGATTATCCTATTTAAATTAGGAGTATTTTAATTTGATATTTATATTTTCTGAAATTGATAAGAATTTCAAAGTAATATTGGAATTAGGAAACCATGTGGGCCTAATTTTATATGTTGGTTTTTTGGGGAATTTTGAATCAGATTTGGAAGTAAGATATGTTATATGTATTATACTATTCAAAAGCAAATCAAGATTTGGGATGGCATGCAAATTCCGAAATCGACTTGCTGGAGGATTGAGGGAGTATGTATATATATGGGATTTGTGAGGCAACGAATTTCATAATATGAGTGCTCTGTTTTGGGAAGAAGCTAGAACAGTGAGTGCGGAGAAAAATTGAGAGTAAATTGAGAGGGTTTTTGTGAAGGTTTATTCACCAGTTGTTATCATCTTTTCGGATCAATTAATTGCTTGAAGACTTTAATTAATTCGTAGGTTCTTGGTGGTGAGGTAATTTGAGTTTTCACTCAAATTGAGGTATTCTTGTATTCTCTCAATTTCTTAATATTTCAAGTTTTTAGTTATAAAACTCAGAAGGACTATTTGTACTCACAGTTGATTATAGTGGAAATTTCGGAGTTCGACCCGTAGTTTTTACCTCTTAGTTTGAGAGGGTTTTCCACGTAAGATTTGGTATCTTGTGTTTGATTTATTTTTGTGCTATTATTTTCTGGTTTATTTAATTTTTTCAAAGACGGTTAAAATCAGAGGAGTTTTTCCAACAAAGTGGTATCAAAGAAAGGTTCTTTGCGCGGTTGATTTTTGATAAATTAAATGGATGAATCAAGTGGCGCCATGATTAAATTGACATCATCTAATTTTTTGATATGGAAACCTAGAATGGAAGACATCCTTTACTGCAAGGATTTGTATGATCCACTAGAGCTTAAGAGGGGGAAAGCCAGTGGACAAGACTAAGGCTGATTGGAAAAAGATGAATAAAAATACGATCGGTCACATCAGACAGTGGATCGATCAAAGTGTGTTAATCTACCATGTTTTGCAGGAAATGAATGCTTATACACTTTGGACTACATTAGAGTCCATGTACGAGAAGTAGAATGCTCAGAATAAAACCTTTGTGATTCGAAAGATTGTGAACCTGAAGTATAAAGATGGTAGCAGTGTATCCGAGCATATGAGTGAGTTTCAGGGATTGGTGAACCAGTTGTCTACCATGAAGTTGAATCTTGAGGACGAGATTCAGGCATTGTTTCTTCTCAGTTCATTGCCTAACAGTTGGGAAACTTTGGTTGTGTCATTAAGTAATTCAGCTCCGAAAAGAAAGATAACCATGCAGATGGTCAAGGATAGCATACACAACGAGAAAACAAGATGAAAGGAGCAGGGTTTGAATTTTGAGACACAAGCACTTGTGGCAGAGAACAGGGGTAGAAGTAACTTCAGGGGATCTCACAAGGGAAACATGAATCGCAATAAAAGTAAAAAATCCAGAAATCATAGGAGCAATTCAAAGACCAGAGAAGGTGTTACATACAGGTGTTTTCACTGCAACAAGGAAGGTCACTTCAAAAGAAACTGCAAGATTTGGTTAGACAAGCAGAAATCTTGTGAGCAAGGGAAGGTTGACGAGAAGAATACTGCAGCTACAGTTATTGAGGATGTTGTGCTTCTTTCGTTCGGGGAAGAAGAATGTTTACATGTTGTTGATTAGAAGATTGATTGGGTTATTGATACAGGTACTTCGTATCACGCTACTCCCAAGAGAGAATTTTTCACGACGTACAAAGCTGGAGACTTTGGGTTTGTGAGGATGGGTAACACTGATCAGTCCAAGATTATTAGAATATGTGATGTTTGTATACATACAGATATATGTGGCACTATTACTTTGAGGGATGTTAGATATGTTCCAGATTTGCGCTTCAACTTGATTTTTGGTATGGTCTTGGATAGGGAAGGCTATGAGAATCACTTTGGCAGCGAAAAGTGGAAGCTTACTAAGGGTACTATAGTAGTCGCTAGAGGTACTGCTTGTTTCTCATTATACAGAACTCATATGAAGGTGTGTTCTAGCGAGTTGAATGCAATTGAAGATGAATCTTCACCGAATCTGTGGCTTAAAAGGATTGGGCACATAAGTGAGAAAAAGGGTTGCAGATGTTAGCAAAGAGGTCCCTCATTCCTTTTGCTAAAGGTACTGTACTAAACCCTTGTGATTATTGTTTTGTTTGGTAAGCAGAATAGAGTTTCTTTTAGTAGCTCCTCTAAAAGAAAATCTAAGTTACTTGAGAGAGTATATTCTGATGTATGTGGTCCCATTGAGGTTGAGTCATTAGGTGGCAATAGATATTTTGTTACTTTTATTGATGATGCTTCACGTAAGGTGTGGGTGTTTTTGTTGAAAACAAAAGACTAGGTATTCCAGCATTTTCAGAGTTTCCATGCTATGGTTGAAAGAGAGACTGGAAAATTATTGAAGTGTGACGCCCCCAGAATAGGTCCAGTCAACCCAACCCATTCTGAGTCGCAAAATACATGGTACATAATTCAAATACAAACTTTATATCACACGGTCGTGCAAAATACGACCACACAACTGTGAGTGTCAATACAAATATGTAAAAAATATTAACATTCAAACTAAGTCCTCATTACAATTATTATCACACTATTTATCAGAAATAGTGAGGACTACTACTGCTCTAACTCGGACCATCACTCTGTCCCTCGACTAGTTCCCGCAACATTCTCATTTCCTGAAGAGGACAATAGATGAAAAGGGTGAGCTCAATTAGCCCAGTAAAGAATATTATGACTAAGATAATGGAAAATAAATTATCGTTAGTTTTCAATAATTCAGATAAAATATTATTGACAACAAGTTTTAGATCAATATTTGCAGCGAAAATAACCATTCATTAGAAAAGTTAAGTAGAAATGAAGTCTACTATCTTCTATGATTTAAAAGTCCATCATCAATATTTTATCTCTGTAACATCAATCAATATATATCTCAAATTAAATATTCATTTTTGCACTACGGGCCAAAGATATTCATTTGTATCACCAGTGGTCATGTTCATCTCAACACCTGTCCATCTTTGCACAACGGCCAAAGATATTCATCAGGTAATCATTCATCTTTGCTCTACAGGCCAAAGATATTCAGTTATATCACCTTTTAGGACTAAGGATGATGAAAAATATTTTAAAGAACGAATCCAGTGAGATAAAGGACAAAGACTAAGGATTCGTATTTTAGTTTATCAATTCAAAAATACTTCGTAATAATCAATTGTGGAGCAAAATTCAAGAATAATGGTCAAAACTTAGATCCAATCAAAGATAGGAACCTTAACAAGCAACTTGGACAAATAGAAGAAAATTTAATTTTTTTCGTGAATAGTGTCGTATACGTGAATAGTAACCCCGACGGAAAAAGTAAGAATTTCATAATAAAATTCATGACAATATTTTGGTATAATGATATTGAAAAGAATAACATCATTTACGAAAGAAAATAACATCTCTTACCTCAAAAGAATAGTACTTCTAACTGAAATATCGGATATAATACCGAAGGAAACTTGCACTGAATAATAACACTCAAAGTATCTAAATACTCACAAAAATACGCTCGATATTATAGAGAGAGAAAATTTCTAATTCTGGTGTGATTTTCAATTCTAACCTAAGCATCCTATTTATAGGAAAAGCTTAGGATGCCAAAGTAGACTTTTTAATAAAATAATATTTTTTTAAAAAAAATTTCGCAGCCTGCCAAAAGCCATCAGCCACCAGCCACCGGTGGGGCCCACCTCCTATTAAAAAAATATTTATATTCCGAAACTTCAATAATTCATAATAAATAGCCCTTTTGTCAGAAAAATACGAATTCTATGTCCTTTTTATAGGAAATTTAATTCTCTACAACTTTGTAGAAGGAAGTTTTTTCAAATTCCCAACGTAAAATGGCCGAACTCCACAAACGGATGATTTTCCACACCAAAATACTGATAAAAACACATCAACGCTAATTCCTTCTTTTATATCCATAAAATAAATATTTCCTTATCATATAAATTAATAATTAATTATTCACAAATAATATTGCAAAACTACAATATTGACAATCAGGTCGTTCCTAGGAAAGAGGGGGCTTTCCGATAAGGATTTCTCCTTACTGGCGCGCAATTAGATTAACCTAACCCCTTTTCTTGATAGAACTTCCTTAGACATTGCCAATAATGCTATCTAATAATATTATTCAAATAATATGAATTATTGATTTGATAATGTGAAATACTGTGCGGTGACAATTATTGAATCAATAATACAAAATATCAACTGTAGCAATTATTGAATCAATCATATAAAATAGCAACGTAGCAATTATTGATATAAAATATCAACATAGCAATTATTGAACCAATAAAATATCATGCAATTATTGAATCAATAATATAAAATATTGAACAGTAATTACTGTAACAATAATTGAGTAAGTGTCTTCTCACGTAAGAATCAATAATTCGAAATACTGTGCAATACCGTGTGCTACTGTGCAACACCGCGTATTACTGTATTTTAACCACCTGGTATTTCAACAGTACTAACGGTAACAACTACGCCATTATTTATAAAAAGGTTATTTCTGTCGCTTTCTATATCCGACAGTTATTCAGTTATGGGGCCCACAAATAGCTGCGCCGTCGTACGAATATTCCCCGACAACAAGAATATTCCACGACCAAACGAATATTCCCTGACAACAATGAATATTTTATAACCACCTGCTTATTTTAAAATATTTGCACATTTCACCCATAACTTTTCACATTTATCAAATCAACACCTTACTATTTCGAAATAATATATAAAGAAAATTAAATCTTTATTCATAAAAGTTGGGGTCTTACAACCTCCCCTCCTTATGAAATTTCGTCCTCGAAATTGACGTACGTACCTGGTATGTCGAAAAGGTGAGGATATATCGCTTTCATTTTCGATTCTAACTCCCAGGTCATTTCCTCAATAGCATGATTTCTCCACAAAACTTTAGCTTGAGGTATAATTTTCGAGCGTAGGACATGCTCCTTCCTATCCAAAATCTTGACAGGTACCTCCTCATACGTTAAATCTTCGGCTATCTCGTCCGGTTCTAACTCAATAATGTGGCTCGGGTCTTTCACATATTTACGTAACACGGATATGTGAAACACGTTATGAACACGAGACAGGCTTGGAGGTAATGGGAGTCTATATGCCACATTTTCTACTCGGTCAAGAATCTCAAATAGACCAATGAATCGTGGATTGAGCTTTCCTCTCTTCCCAAACCTCGTAACTCTTTTCCATGGAGCAACACGTAACAATACATGATCCCCAACATTAAATTTCACGTCCTTTCGATGAAGATCCGCATAACACTTTTGTCGATCTTGTGCTGTTTGTATCCGTTGCCGGATCATTTGGATCTTTTCTGTAGTCATACGTACCAACTCCGGTCCCAATAATGTTGCTTCACCCACCTCATCCCAACATACTGGAGAGCGACACTTTCTCCCATACAATGCCTCGAATGGAGCCACGCCTATACTTGCCTGATAACTGTTGTTGTAGGAGAATTTCACCAATGATAAGTACTTATCCTAACTCCCTTTGAAGTCTAGAACATAGAGTCTCAATAGATTTTCAAGAGTTTGAATAGTCCTTTCTGATTGTCTGTCTGTTTGAGGATGATAAGCCGAACTAAATCGTAAATCCGTACCCATAGCTTTCTACAAACTGATCCAAAATCGTGAAGTAAATCTGGGGTCACGATCGGAAACTATGGATACTGGCATGCCATGCAATCTCACAATCTCATTCACGTACATACGAGCAAGACGTTCAAGGGAATAAGTCTCCCGTATCGGCAAGAAATGTGCAGACTTGGTTAATCTATCAACAATAACCCAAATCGCATCTATACCTTGAGAAACCTTGGGAAGACCCGTAACGAAATCCATGGTAATGTGTTCCCACTTCCACTTTGGAATCTCAAGTGGTTGCAATGGACCCTTTGGCACTTGATGCTCCGCCTTGACACGTTGACACGTTAAACACCTTGAGACAAACTCCGCAATCTCTCTCTTCATATTGCTCCACCAAAATGTATGTCGAAGATCACGATACATTTTGGTACTCCCAGGATGGATTGCAAACGGTGTGTTGTGTGCTTCCATCATGATTCTATGCTTCAAGTCAGAATCGTTAGGAACACAAAGTCTGGAGTTGACTCGAAGTATTCCCTCTTCATCAATTCTTGCTTCTGGAATGGCACCTTCTTGCACCTTCTTCTTCATTTTCATCAGCTCCGGATCCGTAGCTTGAGCAGCTTTAACTTTATCAATCAAAGCTGGTTTTACGCGTATACTTGACATCATCGCACTCGTTCCCGCATATGATCTTCTACTCAACGCGTCAGCTACCACGTTCACTTTTCCAGGATGGTATTGGATGGTATGATCGTAATCTTTCAACAGCTCAAGCCAACGTCGTTGCAGCATGTTGAGTTCCTTTTGAGTGAAGAAATATTTAAGGCTCTTATGATCCGTATAAATTTCCACTTTCTCCCCGTATAGGTAGTGTCTCCAGATCTTCAACGCGAAAACAACTGCTGCCAACTCTAGATCATGAGTAGGATAATTCCTCTCATATTCTTTGAGTTGTTGCGAGGCATAGGCTATGACTTTCCCATGTTGCATGAGAACACATCCTAACCCTTTGCATGAAGCATCATTGTAGATAACAAATCCATCCGAACCAGATGGTATTGTCAGAACAGGTGCCGAAATAAGTCTCCTCTTGAGCTCTTGGAAGCTCTTCTCGCATTTCTCGCTCCAAACAAATTTTGTATCTTTCCGAGTCAACTGAGTTAATGGAGTAGCGATTCGAGAAAATCCCTCTACGAACCTCCGATAATAACCAGCTAAGCCCAGAAAGCTTCGTACTTTGGTCACCGACTTAGGTTGCTCCCAGCTTTGTATTGCTTCAATCTTCGTTGGATCAACAGATACTCCACGTTTTGATACCACGTGCCCAAGGAATGCTACTTCCTCAAGCCAGAACTCGCATTTCTTTAGCTTGGCATATAGCTTGTTCTCACGAAGCTTTTGAAGTACCAGCTTCAAGTGGTGCTCATGATTTTCACGACTTTTAGAATAAATGAGGATGTCATCAATAAAGACAACAACGAACTGATCCAAATATTCCTTGAATACACGGTTTATCATATCCATGAAAGCAGCAGGAGCATTAGTCAATCCAAAAGACATGACTAAGAACTCATAATGCCCGTACCGAGTTCTGAAGGCAGTCTTCGGAATATCCTCAGTTTTAATCTTCAGCTGATGATATCCAGAACGAAGATCGATCTTTGAAAAGAATTGTGCTCCTTGTAATTGGTCGAACAGGTCATCAATACATGGTAACGGATACCTATTCTTGATGGTGACATGGTTCAACTCCCGATAGTCAATACAAAGTCGCATACTCCCGTCTTTCTTCTTTACGAATAAAACAGGAGCACCCCAAGGAGACGTACTAGGACGAATAAAATCGATGTCTAGCAACTCCTGTAGTTGGACCTTTAACTCCTGAAGTTCAATAGGAGCCATTCGATATGGGGTTTTAGAAATGGGTTTTGTACCGGGTTCAAGGTCAATAAAGAATTCAACTTCACGTTCTGGGGGTAGACCGGGAAGTTCTTCGAAAAATACATCATGAAACTCATTAATAACGAAAATATCATTCAAACCTAATGTATTCTGGTTTAGATCAGTGACATGAGCTAAGAAAGCTTGACATCCGTTTTTCAATAAACGAATAGCTTTGTGACTTGAAATGATATTGACTAATTTTAGTGGTTTGGTGGTTTGAATTCGCACAACAGGTTGATTAGGAATATGAAAACTAACAACCTTACGAAAACAATCAATTTTGGCATGGTAAGTGGTTAACCAGTCAATTTCTAAAATCACGTCAAATGCAAGTATTTTCAAAGATATAAGATCAACAGGTAAGGTAAGGGTATCAATCTGAATCAAGCAAGATTTGTAAACTGTAGATGTAACGAAGGTTTCTCCCAACGGAGTTTTAACAGATAAGTCAAAGTCTAATTTATCAGAAGTCAAGATTTTCATTTTTTTTTAAATTTAATTACTACCTGGCCCACATATTTTCTCTTCTTGTATCAGTAGTAAGTTTAAGGTTGGATGATACTTCTGTCCCTTTAAGTTCTCACCGAGTGTCAAAATCGTCCATAAAATTCATTTTTTGTCAATTGAGTCCTTAAGGTGGTCAATTAGTGTGAATTATGTCCCTTTTCCCAAATTTAACCCAATTTCTTCCAAATTGAACTACATGCTCTGCATATGCGATTTTAATTAGAGCAAAAATGTCAACTAACACAAAAATAGTAGTAATAATAATAATAATAATAATAATAATTAAAAATGACTAAGGACCTTTTAACTCTCATTTAATAATAATAATAATAATAATAATAATAATTAAAAATGACTAAGGACCTTTTAACTCTCATTTAAAGCAAGTAATAACACGTGGACGGTTTATTCATGGAATATCTCATGAATCTTGTTATCAAAAGATTCCTGTTACATAAAGATAGTCAATCGTATTTATCTAACGATTCTTATTACTTTTTCATGGGAAATGATATATTCGGAAATCTTGTTTTCATTTTTACATATCCCAAGGTGTATCAATCTATTAGAAATACAAAATTTGTTCTTTTTAACAATATGATGACAATAATTATGAAAATAAAAAATTTACAACTAATAATTTTGTTACGGCCCCAAATTCAAGTACTCACTGTTCCAGAATCAGTGCGTCACTATTCAACTAATGATACGTACATAACTAAAAAATACTATAGACTATTTTATATTTTACTACATCATTTACACAACTCAGACGTACATTCGTTCATGATTTACTTACATCGCATCCAAATACAACATCCCAGAATATTACGTCATTAATAATTATTTATTTATTCTCTCATTCTCCTCTACCGCTTTACCCTTTCTTTTATTCTTAGTGTTCGACCCTTCCGGACCTTCTGCTTTAACTGCAAATATAATTTACAAAGGTGAGCAATAAATTTGCTCAGCAAGTATAAATCAAATCAAGGGATGGTATATTATGAACAAAATAGACAATTATCGAAAGGCTTCAACAATTTGATTATTAAACATTTATGAAACAACATAAATAAATAGGAAATAAAAGAATTCCTTTGATCGATCTTAATAATTTTTAACATCATCTTGAGCGGTTGTAGGGACCATGAACTCACACCGTGTTCAATAATTAAAAATTGTGAACTATCCACAATGTTTAACAGTCACACAGACTGAAAAACTTCCACGCGTACTCTAGGTGATCGATCAACCTATCGTATCCCATGTTATGCATAACAATCCTTTTACGCTTAATGCGTCAAGTAGGTTATCCAACATAAGTATCCAGGTTGTTCATACTTAGTCTTAATCTCGGAATTCGCACCAAAACGATTTGGATTGGATTTAATCATTTCCGTAGCTAGGAAATATCAACAACTTAATTTATTACATCAATTATGTCTAGCCGAAACAAGTGACATAAACTCGTAACATAAAACAATTCATGAATCACATGATAATTAAGTAAACAATTACAGTTCATCAAACAACGGATCACAATTGCACATAAGTGCGGAACGAATAATTCAGGAAATCTCATATATCAAGTAACTTGCACAATTTAGAAATTTTGCAAAATTAGAAAACCTGCACAATTAGCTTAAAAAAACGTGAACATCTCAAGTGACTAGCATAGCTAGGGAATTTTACTGCTTTCGGGGGATTATTTTCTAACTCAATAAATCCTTTCTGCATTTCACGTACGTACATCATTATTCATGAAGGCTAAAAATATTAATTTATTATTTCTTCATTTTTAATAATTTTATTCTTAGTCAATATATACTCGAATTCTTAATTCAAAATTTATTGGGTATCACAATTATAGTTTAATTATTAATTTATACTTTCGTGATTTAATTTATCAAATTATATTTTTACCCATAACTGGGTTTTACAAATTTTATTCAACTTATTTACTCGGAAAAATGTATTTTACATTTTTCTCAACTTCTCCAATTTAGATATTTTCTTACATTCTTAAATATTCATTTTCACATTAAATATTTATTTATTTTACTTTTCCCCCTTATCTTATGTAATATCCGAATTTTTTTAAAATATTATTATTAATAAATGAGGAGTTATTATTATTATTTTCCTTTTCTTATTTATTTGCTTATGTACAATTATGTGTATTATGTGGCATAATTAAGAACTTAATTGAATTAATCAAGGAATTTAGTAAGGATGGTTACGAGCTTAAATAAACTTACGTGATATGCCTAGTGTGGCATAATGATGGACTAAGTAATCGCTCAATTAAATTAATTAGGAGATGATTAAATAATGTGATGGATTATTGAAGAATTATTATTATTACTATTTTTAATTATTAAATTGTTGTGTGCAATTATGTGTGTTGTGAGATCATATACATAGTTAATACAATAAAATTTTATCATGCATAACATATAAGATATGATATTAAGAATAATATTGTAATATGAAAATAATCATGAAGTAAGGCTATATTGTGAAAATAAGCTTGAGTTATGTAATTTACTAAGCTTGCATAAATGAGTCTTGTGTGGCATAATAATTCATGATGGACCAATTGAAGGTTTAATTAGAATTATGGAAGAGAATTAATTTTAAGAAAATAAATGTTGATATTAATTATGATTATGATATTTATTTGTAATTAGAAGAATAAGTCTTATGGAAAATAATGGGTTGTTAGTACCCAACTAAATTATGGGTTATTTACACTTACTAGTACATTTTAAAAAAAAATTACAACAAAAGTGCATCCGGAAAATATTTCTAGAATTAATACATTTTTAATATTTTATTTACACAATTAGTGCATTTGGTATCTTTTTAATTTAGTTGAGTGTTTTAATAGATTGCTGATGTGGCAAATCAGTTTTTCAAATGGTTACTGTTCCCGACTTTTGTGCATTATATGTGATAATTTGAATTGCATGCCTATCCAATTTACCGTTTCTATCTCTTTCAATTGGAAACCCTTATTTTATAATTTGGGAACTTCAAACCAACTTTCTCTTCTTCTAAGTTCAGTGTGCCGCCTCTGGTAGTAATATTCCATATGTCACTGCTTCGTTTAATTTGGCTTGTTTGTGGGTGTCGCCGCTCCATCTTCTTCTTTCATGGTTGTCGCCGTTTGTGATTTCTTCCGATTTTGTATAGGAATCAATTCTACGAGGAAGAGTGTTGGGAGGATGGTTGATAAGAAGAATGATGGGAAGAGGAAAAGAATTAGGGAGGATGATTTTGTTAAGAATGTGAAGAAATATGTGAAGGTGAAGGCTGGTGTGATAAAGTCCCCAAAACAGGAAAAGAAGGTAGTGGTTAAATCCCCTTTTAAGTATAAGAAATCGGGGATACCACAACCAATTATAGCCAAACACATCAGTTATATTAATATTTACATATGTATTCACTCAATTTCATATAAATATATAGAATACATGAATTACCTAGCTCCATGATTGCTCCTTATTTAAATTCTTGTTATCAGTTTGATGTGGACTGAATTCAATCTTCTTTTGCCAAGAATGAGCTTTAATTTCTTCCCCAATTTAGCTTGGATCTTCGATTTCCTTGCTAGATTTTCCCCCACCCGACCAATTAGAGAATTTGATGAAGGGTTGAAAGTATAAAAGCTTAATAATAGAGAGAGAAGGAATTTTGGAACGGATGGGCTAATATTGGAGAACTGAAAATGACTTCCCGTTATTACCTTTTAGCTTATTACCTTAGCAGTTCAATACTTAGTGTGCAATAAACCAACAGCTCATGCTTGGTTTAGTGTGTGGGTGTTTAGTATATTCATATTGTGCCACCTCCTGCTGCTCTTTAAATAACTCAGCAACAATAGTGGAGGTTAAATAAGAATGACCATGCCTTATCCTCTAATACATATAAATATTACATATTACACATATACAAATACTTTCCTTAATATATTCCATGAAAATCATACATTAAATATAATATTACATTTAATGCAATACTTCCTCGTCTTTAAAAATAATTTTCCCTTACCATTTATTTTAAAACCCTGTATAAAATAAATTGTTTTTTCCTACAATTTATTTTCAAGTAATAGATATATAATAATATATCCAATCCTTTTTGCTTTAATAAATTGTTCCTTCACAATTTATTCTTGACTAATCAAATAATACATTTGATTATTTTTCTTTTCCCCCATACATGCTTTAACATTCTTTAATATACAGCTCATGCTCCCCTTTTCATGCATACTATAATTCTAATACCCTCTGTACGTATCGTGTTAAATATTAAATACATAACGCATTTTAAAAATTAAAATAAATTATCAATAAATCTTTTCCATAACAATGGAAGTTATTTATTAAATAAAAATATTTTATTTAATAAATTAATTAAAATATTTTATTTTCATAAACTATTTTAATATGCACAAAATTTACATCAATATATTGAATTACCACATTGCACCGCATATATTTATTTACCTATACAGTACAATTCAAATAATATATCACATAATAAGAATTTTATTTATTTAAATTCTTATTTTAATATTTTCCAAAAATTTGGGTTATCACAAATTTGCTCAGCAATTAAGTATAAATCAAATCAAGGGATGGCATGTTATGAACAAAATGGATAATTATCGAGAGATTTCAACAATTTGATTATTAAAAATTTATGAAACAACATGAACAAATAGGAATAAAAGAATTCTTTTGATATATCTTAATAATTTTTAACATCATATTGAGCGGTTGTAGGGACCATGAACTCACACCAAGTTCGATAATTACAAACTTTGAACTATCCACAATGTTTAACAGTCACACACACTGAAAAACTTCCATTGATACTCTAAGTGATTAACCTATCGTATCCCATGTTATGCATAACAATCCTTTTACGCTTAATGCGTCAAGTAGGTTATCCGACATAAGTATCCCCTTTATTAGGGTTGTTCATACTCAATCTTAATCTTGGAATCTGTGACGCCCCCAAATCCGGGTCCCTGGAACCTCAGACCTGGTACATCATTTCTATAACTATTGCGAAAGATATAAACATAAATTATTTATACAATACCTTTTACAACATAATTCCCAAGGTCTGAAACCTTAACTTAATACACATATTCATACACAACATACAAGGTCATATTCATCTAATACAAATACCATTTTAATCGTATAATAATCCAATCCTGGAACTTGTCTTTGCCTTTGCCTGTATCCGAAGATTCGTCTTAATTTGAAATGTTTATCATGATATAGCAAGAGTGAGCAACAAATTTGTCCAGCAAGTTTTAAATACAACAAGGATATATCATGATTGAAAGAATGAATAATAAGTTGACAAACTTTCAACAATATAAGAATTGTGAAAGAACATGAATCAATAATGCTGAATAGTTAACAATGAACATGAATAATTTCAACTGAACAATATGGTAATGAAGGTGATCAGCCTTTCATACCTGATGAACATATACAATATGCACAACGTGCGAATCAAAGAATCATAGATGTCATATAATCAACAATGATTAATCACGAACATGGTTTACAATAACAACTCGAGTTCGAGTTAGGAAACTTGCATGTACCGTTGATTACTGCTACGCAATCTAATTTAGCTTCAATTGAAAGACCTATTATTGATAATATCGATCTCTCAATTAGAATAATATCATCACATTAACTTTTGTTAATTACAGTTATAAAATAACCTAAACACATTATCATATATTCCTAATAATCAATAAAACACATAAGACTCGGTATCAAATCAAACTATTTCAGTCTGAGTTGAGTTCGGTACTATTTCGACATCTCGATTGCCTAATTGAATATTTATCGAGCCTATTATCAATAAGACTATACTTAAACGCTTTAGTATTATCTTAAATGTTTTATTACTTAATTAAAACATTTTTCAATAGCTCATAATAATTTTCAAATAATTATTATCAGTTATAATAATTTTTCAATCCTTAATATCATTTTTAAATGATCTAAATACCAAATAATTCCATTATCTTTAATATTTATTTAATTTCAAATATTAATGAAATACATGACATAATATTATAAGTTATTTATAATATTTCAAAGTATTTTTAATACCTTAATATCGCCTTTAAATGAATTTAAAACCATTCTTAAATAATTTCTATTAATATTAAAATATTAATGTATTTCATGGCAAAATATTAAAAGTTATGTTTTATAACTTAAAATATTTTTTATAACCTTTAAATCATTTTTAAATGATTTTTGAAACATTAAAACCATTTTTACATAATTTATTTAATATAATTATTAAATAAATTTATTATCATAATATTAATCTATACCTTCATTTGATTACTATTTAATATAATTAATTAAATAGTAATTAATTAATTACCTTTAGTTATTATTTAACATAATTAATAACTAATTAAATATACTTTAGTATTTAATGTTTAATTAAATACCAATTAATCACATCATTATATGCCTTTAATTATTATTTAAAATTAGTTAAATAATAATAAATTAATCACTTATTATAAACCTTTAATTTTTCTTTAAAGAATAGTCAATTAGTGGTCATTTATTATTTAATATTAATTAAATAATAAATAATTATTTTATAATGCTAATGTAATTAAATAATCAAATTTTAATACTTAACCTTAATTAAGCATTCTTTAATTATTATATGTTCAATAATAATTAATTAGTGAAAATTTTAGTTAATTTTCTTAATTTTTCATTATACGTTCTAAAGTTGAGATCCTTCACGGAAACGCTCGTAGACAGAAATTTACAAGTTCGATGTGAGCCCACTTGGTATCGTTGGAAAGCTAACTTCCCGAACTACACTTTTGTCTTAAGAACAGCCACTTTGGACGAGTATAGGCCCGAGAAAACAAGCCACTACCGACTGTCCATACAAGGTTTTGAAAATATTTTCTGTTTTGAGGTCTTTTACGGAAACATTTATAAACGGAAATCTACAACTCCGATTTGAGCCCACTTGGTCTCGTTGGAACCGTGACTCCCTGAACTATATTATAAAACTATCAAATAATTTTTTCAGAATAGTGACAGGCTCGAAAAATTGCTGCTAGTCAGACTGTCTATGTTTGTATAGCTAGTTTGAGGTGTTTTGTTAATAAATTCATACCTTGCTCATATTAAATCGGTTTTTAGTCGTTCCACTTGAAGAATCTTCGTATCTTATAGCTCTATCACCCAGAGTTGACGGATCATGAATCCAACTTACGGAACATTAACAGTAACTCCGGGAGCGGGCTGTTCAGTTTTAGTTTTCCAACTTGACCCTCTTGTACTAAAACAATCATAACTTTTTCGTTTTAAAACGTTTTTGAGCGATTCTTGAGCCCACACGAAGATAACTTCTGGGACTACAACTTTTGTTCTTGGACCATATTCAAATTCTAAGCACAAAATTCCAGAGAATTCGTGGAAGGGACTGAACCGAAATGGTTTCCCAGTTTTGACTTGGTTACTTTAAAATGACACAACTCTTTTCTTCGAAGTCGGATTTAGTCCGTTCCGGAGTCTATGGAAAGCTTATTCAGTGTACTACAACATACCAAAAGTCCAAAATTTTTAGATTACTCTAACTAATCCCGAAATTTTTTTTAGGGACAGCAGTCCACTATTTTTTCTAAGTTTAAAAAAACTGTTTTACTTTTCTTTTCTTTGATCCAACTTTTAACACCAAACATGGTTGGATCTTAACATAAAACACTATTAAACATGTAGATATATGGTTTAGGAGTTTAAGAAACATAACTCTTGTTCTTGACAAAAACCATCACATTAAATCATATTAAACTAACTAGAGTTTTAAAATAGGAGAACTTTTAAACCTTATGTTTTGATGGCTCTTCTTCCTCTCCTTCCAATGGTGATTAGAGCTTGGAGGCAAGGAAATTTCTCTTCCTTCTTCCCTCAAGGGCTGCCGAACCAACACTCTCCTCTCTCTTTCTATTTTTCTTTGATAATGCTAAGATGAAAATGATAAGCAATCTCTCACCTTCTCTCTCATAATCTCTTGCATATCCCTCATTCTCTCTCTCTAATCTTTGGGTGGAGAAATGGAAGTAAGATTACTTGCAAATCTTGCAAAATAATATGACCAAGTAGCTAAGGGACACATGGCTTAAGTTGTTGGACTAAATCTTTCCAAATGAATTCACAATGTGCCTTATTACTCCTTCATGTGGCCGGGTGAGTCTCCCTTAAATTGCCCAATTTTCTTATTTAATCTACTTGCTTTATTTACTTGAATTATCTCCTAGAAAGTCCATTTTAATTGGTCTTAACTTTGGCCCATTTGATTTATTGATTGGGCTTCCTAATTTAATTGTTTGGGTCATGTAAAATAGCATGGCCCAATACATTAATTTTAACTTACCCTAATTATTTAATTAGGGTTCCTCATCCACTCATTTTGGATTTTAAATAATTACATAAATTTAATTATATGCAACCCAATTAGGTTTTCTTTAATTAGGTTAATATAACTAATTATTTGAGATGATAAAAATAAATCTCTTAAGTTCATTTACTAGTACATAATTTAAATATTAGCAATCTCAAATAATTATAACCCTTAGGTTAATTAATTCTTATACCAAATATATAAAAATTAGGTTACAATAACTTTCTTTTATTTATTTATTATATAATAAACAAATATATATATTCACATAATATTCATATTCATTTACTTCACATATTCATTCTATATATGTCACTAAATAATTTAATATGTTGAGACATGTCACATAATTCTCTTTCATTCCTTCTTGTAAATTTAAAGTTAGCATAATACTTTATTCTTCGTAATTTCTATCCTTCATATTAATTTTCTTTACATTGCTAAAATTTTCAAACCGTATAGGTTCTGATTAAAAATTTTAAATCATTCATCTATTTCCACTCTAGGTTTTAAACTTTAACATTTAATTTTAATCATTTAAAATCTTAAAAATTTTCGGATCGTCACAGAATCCACACCAAAATGATTTGGATTGAATTTAATCACTTCCATAGGTAATATCAACAACTTAATTTATTACATCAATTATGTCTAGCCGAAACAAGTGACATAAACTTGTAATATAAAACAATTCATGAATCACATGATAATTAAGGAAACAATTACAGTTCATCAAAGAACGGATCACAATTACACATAAGTGAGGAATGAATAATTCAGGAAATCTCATATATCAAGTAACTTGCACAATTTAGAAATTTTGCAGTAATTAGAAAACTTGCACAAAAGCTTCAAAAAACGTGAACATCTCAAATGACTCCCATAGCTAGGGAATTTACCTGCTTTCGAGGATTCTAACTCAATAAATTCTTTCCGCAATTGACCTAAGGCTAAAAATATTAATTTATCATTTTTTCATTTTTAATAAATTTATTCTTAGTCAATAAAAACCCGAATTCTTAACTCAAAATTTATTGGGTATCACAATTATAGTTTAATTATTAATTTATACTATTTTCGTGATTTAACTCATCAAATTATATTTTTACCCTTAACTGGGTTTTACAAATTTTATTTAACTTATTTGCTCGGAAATATGTATTTTACATTTTTCTCAACTTCTCCAATTTGGACATTTTTTTACATTCTTAAATATTCATTTTCACAATAAATATTTATTTATTTTACTTTTCCCCTTATCTAGTAACTTCAAACACTAAACTAGGATTTTCAGTTCTCATTTTCTAGGGTTTTCTTTCCCGTTTTCACTAAAATTTTGCATTCTTATACATGATTTTTACTACAGTAACACATCACATATTACTTTTGCTATGTTTTGAGGGATATATAAACTTCATATAAAAATTACATAGCCATACAATATCATACAATATGTACAAAAATAAAAAGAATAACTAAAAACATACCTTCTACCTTTTTTTTCCTTCTCTTGTTTCCTCCTGATTTTCCTATTTTTTTTCGTAAATTGTCTCTCACCTCACTTTGCTCCTAGCTCAGCCAGGGCTTCTTTTTCCTTTTCTGTTCCCTCTCACGCCTCTACTTCTCTCTTTTTCTTTTTACACGGTATTCAAAGTAGGGTGCTTGTATATATATATTGTAACAATCTGGGTCAAATTTCGAGTCCAGAACAAATCTCGAGTCAAATCTCAAGTTTGAATTGAATTAAATCCATCAAAATAAGGCCTTAAATCACTGGCCCAATAGTATCTTCTTGGGTCATCTTAGCCCACCATAGGCTCACCCAAAAGTCATGACTGAATGTACAATTAGTAGTAACTTATTTTCTTATATACAGATAAATTTTTCCCCTATCTTTCGATGTGGAACTGGGGTGTTACAAACTCTCCCACTTAAATTTCTGACGTCCCCGTCAGAACCGATCACACACACGGTCCAAAGATCTTTGTCTCTCTTGCCATTGTGGGATAATACCGACTGGTTTCGTGTCCCCACCTCCGGAACTCCATCTCTTCAGTGTGGGATAATACCACCAGCCTTCGAGTGACGGCCCCAGAATAGGTCCAATCAACCCAACCTATTCTGAGTCGCCAAACACATGGTACAGAATACAAATACAAACTTTTATATCAAAAGGTCGTGAGCAGGACAACCATACAAACTGTGAGTGTCAATACAAACATGTAAAAAATATATTCACTCAAATTAAGTCCTCATTACAAATATTATCACACTATTTTATATAAAAAAAAGAGGACTACTACTGCTCTTAACTCTGCCCATCACTCTGCTCCCCGACTAGTCCCTACAACATTCTCATTTCCTGAAGAGGACAGTAGAATAAAAGGGTGAGCTCAACTAGCCCAGTAAAGAATATTATGACTAAGATAATAAAAAATAATTTATCGTTAGTCTTCAACAAATCAGATAAAATATTATGGACAACAAGTTTTAGATCAACAATTGCAGCGGAAGTAACAATACTTCAGAAGAGTTAAGTAGAAGATGATGTCTACTATCTTCTATGATTTAAAAGTCCATAATCAATATTTTATCCCTGTAACATCAATCAATATATATCTCAAATCAAATATTCATCTTTGCACTACGGCCAAAGATATTCATTTGTATCACCAGTGGTCATGTTCATCTCAACACCTGTCCATCTTTGCACTTCGGACCAAAGATATTCATCAGGTAATAATTCATCTTTGCACTACAGGCCAAAGATATTCATCAAAAAATCATCCATCTTTGCACTACAGGCCAAAGATAGTCTTTTGTATCACCATTTAAGACTGAAGATGATAAAAAATATTTTAAAGAACGAATCCAGCGAGATAAAGGACAAAAATTAGGAATTCGTAAATCAGTCTATCTAAGTTCAAAAATACTCCATAATAATTATTTGTGGAGCAAAATTCAAGAATAAAGTTCAAAACTTGGATCTAATCAAAGATAGGAACCATAATAGACAACTTGGACAAAGAAAAGAAAATTTAATTTTTCTGTGAATAGTACCGTATTCGTGAATAGTGTCGTATGTGTGAATAGTAACCTGACATGAAAAGATAAAAATTTTAAAATAAAATTCATATCAATATTTTGATATAATGATATTAAAAGAAATACCATCATTTTTTAAAAAATAGCATCCATCACCTCAAAAGAATAGTACTTCTGACTAGAATAACGGATATAATGCTGAAGAAAACTTGCATTGTTTATCAACTCTCAAAGTATCTAAATACTTACAAAAATACGCTCGATATTATAGAGAAAGAAACTTCTGATTCTGGTGTGATTTTCAATTTTAACCTAAGCACTCTATTTATAGAAAAATGCTTAGAACACCAAAGCAGAAAATTTAATAAAATATTAATATAATTTTTTTTTCACGCCCACCCCCTTGACCACATTCATCAGCACACACAAGTGGGGCCCACCCACACAAAAAAATATTTTTCTTTAAAAAAATATTTATAACCCCAAAAATCAATTCAAACCCAATATTTCGGAACTTCAATAATTCATAATAAATAGCTCTTTTATCAGAAAAATACGAAATTCTATATTCATTCCATAGGAAATTTAATTCTCTACTACTTTGTAAAAGAAAGTTTTTTCAAATTCCGAACGAAAAATGACCGAAATTTACATACGGATGATTTTTTCACACCTCCATTCCGACAAAATACATATACTGATAAAAAAACCATCCGCATTAATTTCTTCATTTATATCCACATTGAATATATAAATTAATAATTAATTATTCACAAATAATATTACAGAACTATAATATTGACAACCAGATCGTTCTCAGGAAAGATGGGGCCTTCCGATAAGGATTTCTCCTTACTGACGCGCACTTAAATAACCCCTCCTAGACAGAACTTTCTTAGACATTGCAAATAATGCTATCTAATAATATTATTCAAATAATATAAATTATTGATCTGATAATGTGAAATACTGTGCAGTGACAATTATTGGATCAACAATAATATAAAAATACTGTACAATACCGTGTGCTACTTTGTAACAACGCGTATTACTTTACTTTAACCACCGGGTATTCCAACAGTGTTAACGGTAACAACTACGCCGTTATTTTTAGAAAACTCATTCTTGTCGTTTTCTTTATCTGACAGTTTTCCGTTATGGGGCCCACAAATGGTTGCGCTGTCGTACGAATATTCCCTGAAAACAAGAATATTCCACAACCAAACGAATATTTCCCGACAACAATGAATATTTTATAACCACTTGCTTATTTGAAATATCTGCTCATATTACCCATAACTTTCCACATTATTCAAATCAACCCCTTACTATTTCAAAAATAATATATAGAGAAAATTTAATTTTATTCACAAAAAGTTGGGGTACTTACACTTCGTGTCCCCACCTCTGGCAACCCCAATCGGATAACCCGACCCGAGCTTTCGAGAGTCGGCTCTGATATCATATAAAACAATCTGGGTTAAAATCCCGAGTCCAGAACAAATCTCGGGTCAAATCTCAAGTCCGAATCGAATCAAATCCATCAAAATAAGGCCTTAAATCACTGGCCCAATAGTATCTTCTTGGGTCATCTTAGCCCACTACAGACTCACCCAACAGTCATGACTGAAGGTACTATTGGTATTAACTTAATTACTTAAGTATAGATAAATATTTTTCCTATCTTTCGATGTGGGACTGGGGTGTTACAAACTCCCCCACTTAAATTTTTGACGTCCCCGTCAGAACCAATCACACACATGATCCACAGATCTTTGTCCTCTCTAGCCATTGTGGGATAATACCACCAGTCTTCGTGTCCCCATCTCCAGCAACTCGATCGGATGACCCGACCTGAGCTTTTGAGAGTCAGCTCTGATACCATATGTAATAAACTGGGTCAAATCCCGAGTCCAGAATAAATCTCGGGTCAAATCCCAATTCCGAATTGAATCCATCAAAATAAGGCCTTAAATCACTGGCCCAATAGTATCTTCTTGGGTCATCTTAACCCACTACAGGCTCACCCAAAAGTCATGACTGAAGGTACTATTGGTAGTAACTTAATTACTTAAGTATAGAAAAATATTTTTCCTATCTTTCAATGCGGGACTGGGGTGTTACATATATATATACTCGTAATTGCCCGTGCCTAAAGGCACGGCGTAACAAAAAATTAGATTAAAATTCAAAAAATATAACATTACCTAAAGACTCTTTGCAACCTAAAATAACGTACAATCAGACATAACAATTATCATACTCAATCATCAACACATATCCAACCACCAAAATATCAAGCTAATCGCAACTAATTTCAAGAAATGTCGACAGAATTTCCTTAAAAAATAGATATCCATAAAAATATAAATCTGTCTACAAAACTTACAATCATCAATACATATCTAAACCACCAAAACAACCATCATGTTTAAAACCTGTCTAGTGGAGTGTTGGATTCAAAACTGTCCCCAAAATTTGGACGAAAATCAATTTGATACTAACAACAACCCAGAAATCATATCTAAACCATAAATAAACAATCCAGAATATATAACAACGACCTAATACAGCTCGACCCAGAAATCATAATCACAATAATAAAAATAACTAAATGTCATAAAACCCATACCACTAATAACACCAAAGACCAAACTTAATATAAAAATAAAAAATAAAATCATTAATTTACTACACCGCCAATAAGTCCAAATGTCCAAAAATAATGTAGTACAAAACAAATTAAACTCAAGTATCAAAACTTATTTTCTTCCATTTGCCAATAAAAACAGGTCAAACTAAGCTAATTACTACCTAATACCAACACATCTAATAAATGTCATAAAACTCATACCACTAATAACACCAAAGACCAAAATAAAGGGTAAGAATATGTTACAATAATCTTTAGCATTACTTGAAGACGACGAATGACAACGGATTTATTCCAGTCAGCATTTCTCTTGCAAATTCTTCATCAGTCCTCCAGACAGACTAATTCTCTGCTTAAAAACATAAAATGGAAAATTAAATTAAGAAATCAAATAATGTCAGCAAAGCTATTGAAGTGACAGTTTCTTGTTATACCTTTTAGAAAAATTATTGAAGTGACTGTAAATTGTTGAATACCTTAAAGTTGACAATTTTAAAATATCTCTTCCACAAAACACTTGTAGCCATTGGCTAACAAAGTGTCACAATTTCAAGCTAATATAACACCTACTTCAAAAAGTTCTTATGGTGGTGACAAATAAAATTGAGGACAGTAAGGGATTCGCTTCATAGATGCCTTTGAGGGTGAAAAGAGTAAAATTGATTGTTGTCTCATAAAAAAATTCCAAGAGTAGAGAACAATTCAGGTGTTCTACCCCTTCTTGCAAATACTCAACGTGCATTATTGCAAAACCGAACATGAAAATGACTTTTGTTCCAAAACAGAATTCTACCCTATTTAAACTTATAAAAATCACTTCATTTAATTAATATAACATGTGTTAAGAGTTCTTGTTTACTATCTCAGCTTAATTGCTCGATTTGAGCTTAAGAATCTATAAGAAACAATTTATCGAACATGATATGTGCATTATTTTTGTGGATAGAGTTCATAAGTATTTGAACATGTTTCTAAAACATAATTTCCCTCCTTATTACTCCCCGCACGACAACAACTAAGCTCCTTTTTTCTAAAATCCCAACATTACCACAATAACAGTCTCAAGGAGGCATGCGGCAGTGGCCAGTGAGTTAATTAACAACTTTATTTCTTGAGCAACAATTTCTGGGGTTTGACTCTTGGTATCACAATGTATTAGATCTTAAAAAGTTCACAAAAACTAACAAAATAGTTCATAGACTTCAAACTTGTAATGATGATATACTTAAATGTAAAGCAAGAAATTAGAGAAATAAGGAAAATCATTCCTATGAGATATTCGATTCAATTTATGAGATTAATATGAGAGGAAAATTTCAAATTATTACCTATAACTAAATTAGAATAAAGTTCAGATTTCAAGTATTGTTCTGGTTTCCTAACAATAAGCATTATAAATAGGTAAATTGAAAATCAAAGGGTTACATCTAAGGTCGGTGGTTCCGATCACCATACACGTGGGCCAAACTTACATATCAAAAATAAATAATAAAAAATTAAAGGTTAAAAATAAAAGAAGGAAAAAATTAGTTTTCAAAGAAACTTAATACTTCTCTTATTATATTTTTTACTCAGCCGACTTTTCTAATTCTCACTGATGAAACCCATTTTAAATTGCTAGCTTTTAAAGTTTGAATTTCAAACTTTGAAAGTTTGATTAGTTAATAGGTTTTTTTAATTGCCAACATATTTTGGTCAAACTTTTGAATTCTAATTTGATTTTGATTTTTTTTTTAATTTACGATAAAATTCAAGTTAATTTTATTTAAATATAAATTTTATTTATATTAATTGAACATTCTGAATATTACATTCTCACTTTCTTATAAGGATTGGAAACCAAGCAAGTCATATGTCACTTACAAGTTAAGCAAATATACTAGAACTCAGGTCTAAGAGCCAAGCCCAAGTCTAAGCACAAAAGCCTTGGCCCGATTCTACAAATTTCTAAAATCACATGGGATAAAGATGATGAAAAAAAGGAGGAGCACCCGGCCCCTTGGGTGGGGGGTGGGGGGTGGGGGGAGGAGTCAATGATCCCATGTGATGTATTAAAAATTTCCTTTTGTGTTGACAAATAGCTAGTGAAGGGAGCTGACCAAGTTTATGGCCATAGATTTCCAAAAGGGCACATTGAATAAAGTTGAAAGGAACTTGCAAGATAAGCTTGCAAAAATAAATGGAAAAGAAAGGGCTTTGGCCATGAGGCTCGGCCATAGGCCATGGATGGAAGAGGAGAGGGATGAGGGACGCCAGGGGGGGGGGGGGGGGGGGGGGCAAAGTCAAAAAAGCTATTAAGGCATTAAATGAATAGCTTTAATTTTAGTCAATAAATGGATGAGTTTCACAATTAGGCATATGATTTTTCACAACTATAAGGCCTCCAAACATACAAACCCACAAGTATGGGGAAAAAACATAAAGTTATGTAATGAAAGGACATAATTTAAACAGTACCATCTTGTAATTTATGTAATCACTTTATTTAATATCACAATAAACCACCTAGTGATAGTTGTTTTATTTATAATACGGTAATAACAACCACCTAGTGGTAGTTGATTTATTTATTACATGCTAATAACAACCACGAGCTAGTGGTTGATTTATTTATATATATATCGTGCTAAGTAACAACCATCAACTAGTATATAGTTCATTGGAAGATTACTGAACGTTCATTTAGGCATTGGTGGGACTAATGTGAACACCATAGATAACTAAACCTTTCTTCATAGTCGCGCTTTCACTCCCGTCAAGAGCAAATTTGATATCTCCAGAGTCAAACTTATTGAAGAATTCCCCAGCTTTGAGCGAAAATGGTGTGTTCCTCGGATAAGGCATCAACCCATATCCGTTCACTTGCGAGGATCCATTCGGAAGAGTAAGTGTAAGACTCACCGGACTTTCTATGTTAAAGTTGTCTTTCAGCAGCACCACAAAAGACACCTCATAAGATAAATTTTCAAGCTTTTCTGTCGGATAGTTTCCGTCAACATGTAGGACGCAGCTACCAATTAATTCAGCACTTGAATCACTGTAAAAAAAATGATAGTAGAATTAAAGTCAGAAACTTTTGATATAGGGAGTTTAAATTCATTAGGTGATTTTATTGATTTATTTTTTTTGCTGGAACATTTTTAATGTTAGTCCTTCTATCTAACTAGACTTCAATAAAATTTCTATAGTCCTTCTATCACTTTAATTTAATGACATAGTTGCTTATATATCCCTATTTTTAACTGAATAAAATTCAAGTGTTTAAACACAAATCTTGACCTTTGACGTCAATTAAGTTAACTAAACTTTATTTCTACTTACGTAAACTTCCAGCCTTGAGGGTTGGCGTATGTGAGTTTCCCGGAAGGTACATAAGCGCCAGAATTCTGAATAAGACAAGAAAAAAATTAATATTATCCATTACAATATCAGACAGATGCGATCTTAAAATTTTTAAATTGTCTGCAACATTATGTTGCAAATGGTACAAAATTTTTAAAATCACAAAGGTGTAAGATGGTCTAAATTTTGCAAAAAAAATCTAACTTGCAAAATTTACAAATATTAAGGATTATTTTTGTTCTATAGCCAACTTTAGCTATACATATGATGTTTGCTTACAATTTCAGTAGACTTACCTTCCGACCTGTGCCGTCGTTTTGGAGCAACTCCATTTCCTTGGCTTGAGACAACAATGCCTTGAGGTCAACCTCATTATGCCTCACTATTTGTGCCATCTCCTCGATCGATCGATTACTATCCTTTAATTGTGCTATATATATATTTATATATATTCTTGATGTCTATATATCTCTCTTCCAAAGGCTAGCTCTATTTATACATGGCACAAACAGAGGGTACTGCGATTATTATATTCCATAATATCCTATCTTCAAATATTCCTTCCCTTTTCACAGTAGGGATCCGATCCTGATAAGTTTAACATCATCATCATCATCATCGCCAAGGATATAGAGAAGCAGATTCTGTTTAATAATTTTGTTGGAATAATTATCTTCCATTTCTCAGTTCAATAATTCTTTCTTTAGCTTGTTGCGCGCAGGCAAAATTCCATGAAGGCGAAAGGTACGTAGGCATCCTAGTAAATGATGATTTTCTTCTAACCAGAAGTATGAACAGGTTAAAAGTAGAAGAATAAGCATCTCGCAGGCCAAAAAACGAAAAGAAGAAAAAGAAAAGAAGAAGACAACAATAGCAAGACCACATTTTCTTTTTCTTCCTTTTTTTCTTTTCTTTTCTTTCTTTTTTGTTTCTTTTTAGACTGAGGACTTCATTTCATCTTTGAAAATAAACCTAAGAATTCATCAAAGAAAATAAAAGATAAATGACAATACAAATATTGCGTTTTGTTTTGTCTTTTTTTTTTATTTTCAAATATATACGCATGCATGATAACGATTCACTATTATATATATATATATATATATATATATATATATATATATATATATATATATATATATATATATAAATGGCTAAAACCAACAATTCGCCAAACAATTTGTAATCCGTCGAGGTGTTTTAGTTGATGAGCTAGTATAAACTACCGTCTACCAAATCATTATTAGCTAACGAGCTAGTGTAATGGAAGCTCGTATAAACTATCATCTATCAAATTGTTATTAGCAGAGGAGCTACGAATGTAAACTATCGTCTAACAAACTGTATTAGCTGATGAGCTAGTGTAAACTATCATTTACCAAACTAAAGTCAAATGTGTCTTTGGATCATTTCCTATATATATGTATATTTATAGTCCCTTTCAGTTGAGCGATCCCTCAAATAGTGTTATTTGAGAGATGAGGAGTTCAACCGTTGGATCTGTTTTAATGACTTTATGTGGCTGAGATTGTTTTACATCTTTTAACCCTTTTTCACACTCCTGGCCCACCACAAACTCTACTTGGGTTTTCTTCAGCATTGGAGGGATCCAACGGTTGAACTTTTCATCCCTCAAATAACACTATTTGAGTGATCTCTCAACTGAAGGGGACTATATATATATATTATGTGTGTGTGAAAAATTCATGAAAATCTAACCTTAGAGATTGTAAGGCAATTTAGTAAAACTTAGTTGTTTTGGTACTATTGAATTGATTTATCTTTTCATCTTAATTTTTTTTAATTTCACAGTAGGGATCCGATCCTGATAAGTTTAACATCATCATCATCGCCAATGATATAGAGCAGCCAGACTCTGTTTAATTTTTATGTGCACCGAGGTGGTGATGATGAACGCAAATGTCGTTCCTATAAGCTGTTGTTGATCAACAAAGGGCATAACGAGCTGATGATCACCCACCGTGCCGTGAGTATGTCGGTTTACAGGTGAATTTATGTTTAAACCTTTTAAAACTTAAAAATAAAAGTTCATGGTCTAATGACCGCTCATCATCTATGGTCAATACGTCGTTTCAAAAATGTAATCGGTTTTTTATGTTATTCAAAATTATTTCAATTGCTTCACAACTATTGATTCGTTGTAGAAGTATATTCACATAAAACATTTAATCCTTTGTACACGATGCTTATTAAATGTTATTATTTACTGAGCAATTGAATGCTCATTCTTACTTTGAAATTAAATATTTTCAGCTAAGCATGAACTTATAGAAAGATCTGGCAAAGACAAGAGAAAAGGGAAGGTGGATAAGTGACTGAATGACGTTGTCTGTAATAGTAATAGTTTTATTATGTGGTAATACATTATCTATCATGTAATAAAGTAGTTAAAGGTCTTTGTACTTGGGATAACAAACTCTTATGTAATCTTTTTTAATTATTTAAGCATTTTAAATAAAGGGCATTGTGTAGCACCAAGTACGTGTTTCAAGGCGTCACAACTTCAAGGCTTAAGCCTCCCCCCTAACCCTAAGTTAATTTAAGCCTTGGCATAGCTCTAAGCCACGCCATCTCAAACCCTAGCCAAGCCATTCAAATCCTAGGCTTGGCTAGACCAAAAATTAATTAAATTTCTCATTTTCTTTTTAGTTAATTTTCATAATTCATATAGTTAGCAAAAATGTGACGCCCCCAAAATAGGTTCAATACACAACCCATTCTGAGTCGCCAAATACATGGTACAGAATCCAAATACAAATCTTTTATGTCAAACGGTCGTGCAAAATACGACCACACAACCTATGAGCTTTAATACAGATCGTATATAATACGAAATATAAACGCTCAAATTCAGTCATCATTAATTATAATTATTATCACACTATTTTATAAAATAGTGAGGACTACAGCTCTAACTTGGACCATCACTCCGTTCTCCGACTGCGATATTCTCATTTTTTGAAGAGAACAATAAAAGAAAAGGGTGAGCTCAACTAGCCCAGTAAAGAATATTATGACTAAGATAATGAAGAATAAATTATCGTTAGCCTTCAATAAATCAGATAAAATATTATGGACAACAAGTTTTAGATCAACAACTGCAGTAGAAATAACAATTCATTAGAAGAGTTAAGTAGAGAATGATGTCTACTATCTTCTATGATTTAAAAGTCCATCATCAATATTTTATCCATATAACATCAATCAATATATTTCAAATCAAATATTCATCTTTGCACTACGGGCCAAAGATATTCATTTGTATCACCAGTGGCTATGATCATATCAACATCTGTGCATCTTTGCACTACGGGCCAAAGATATTCATTAATTAATCATTCATCTTTGCACTATAGGCCAAAGATATTCATCAACCAATAGTTCATCTTTGCACTACGGGTCCAAAGATAACTTTCACCATAATTTATGACTGAAGATGATGAAAAATAATATAAAGAACGAATCCAGTGAGATAAAGGACAATTATTAGGGATTCGTAATTTAATTTGTCCAAGTTCAAGAATATTCAATAATAATCAATTGTGGAGAAAAATTCAAGAATGAAGATCAAAACATGGATCCAATCAAAGATAAGAACCATAACAGATAACTTGGACAAAGAAAAGAAAATTTAATTTTTTTGTGAATAGTGCCGTACGTGTGAATAGTATCGTATTTATTTATCGTACCATACGTATGAATAGTGTCGTACGGATGAATAGTAACCCCGACATGAAAAGGTAAAAATTTCATAAGAAAATTCATACCAACATTCCGGTGAAATGATATTAGATGAAACGCAAAACTCAAGGAATTTCTGATTATTTCAAAAATTATAGAACAATACTTACCGTAGTAAGTTTAAGTTTGGGAATATGAAATAAAATATTATCACTTTCATAATATGAAATATGAAAGAAAATAATATTCTTTACGAACAATGAAAGAAAATAACATCATTTACCAGAAAAATAATATCCCTTACCTCAATATAATACTAGATCTGTCTGGATTATCAGATATTATGCTGAAGAACTCTTGCACTGTTATCAACCCTCAAAATATCTTAATACTCACAAGAAATACGTTCACTTGTATAGAGAAAGAAATTTCTGATTCTAGTGTGATTTTCATTTCTAACTAGACACCCTATTTATAGAAATGCTTAGCATACTATGTTTGCCAATTTACAGACGGATGATTTCTTCCGCTGCCCCATCTTGACAAACAACATCAACACATCAACAAAAGGACACTTCCCCCACTAACACATGTTTTCCATTTTTTGTTCAAAAAATAATTCAAATCAAATTTGCTCTCTTCCACCTCATTTTATTCTTATACCATGAATTTATTATAAAAATATTATCATTTAAATTATAAAATTATACTATTATATTTCACATTATACTATTATAATGTAATATTATAATAATATAGTTGAATGAATTATTTTATCAGAAAAGATAAAATGTCAACTTTCAACAGATGTCTCTTTTGCTAAAAATTCCTCCATTTATATCAAAATCGAATAAATATTTACTTATCATTTTTATCAATAATAAATTATTATTCACAAATAATATTACAGAATCACAATATTAACAACCACATCATTCCCACAAAAGAGGGGGCTTTTCGATAAGGATTTCTCCTTACTGGCGCGCAATTAAATAACCTAACCCCTTTCCTCGACATAATTTTCTTGACATTGTCGATAATGTTATCTAATAATATCATGTAAATAATATGTGTGACCATTATTGATTTAATAATATGAAATATTGTGCAATGGTTACTGTGACAATTATTAAATGAATGACCTCTTATGTAAAAATTAATAATTTAAAATACTGTGCAATACCGTGTGCTACTGTGCAACAACGCGTATTACTTTACTTTAACCACCGGGTATTTCAACAGTTTAATGGTAACAGTTTTGCCGTTATTTTTAGAAAACTTATTCTTGTTGTTTTTTTCATCCGACAGTTTTCCGTTATTCAGCCCACAATTGACTGCGCCGTCGTACGAATATTCCCCGATAATAAGAATATTCTCCGACCAAACGAATATTCCCCGACACAATGAATATTTTATGACCACTTGCTTACTTTGTAAACTTTGCGCATATTACCCATAACTTACCACATTTATCAAATCAACACCTTACTATTTAAAATAACATATAAAGAAAATTAAATCTTTATTCATAAAAGTTGGGGTCTTACAACCTCCCCTCCTTATGAAATTTCGTCCTCGAAATTGACAAACGTACCTGGTATTTCGAAAAGGTGAGGATACCTCGCTTTCATTTCCGATTCTAACTCCTAGGTCATTTCCTCGATATCATGGTTCCTCCACAAAACTTTAACTTGAGGTATAATCTTTGAGTGTAGGACATGTTCTTTCTTATCCAAGATCTTAACAGGTACCTCATCATACGTTAAATCTTCAGCTATCCCGTCTGGTTCTAACTCAATAATATGGTTTAGGTCTTTCACATATTTACGAAGCATGTATATGTGAAAAACGTTATGAACACGAGACATGCTTGGAGGTAAGGCAAGTCTATAGGCCACTCAAATGGATCAATAAATCATGGGTTGAGCTTTCCTCTATTTCCGAATCTCGTAACTTCTTTCCATGGAGCAACGCGTAACAATACATGATCTCCGACATTAAATTTCACGTCCCTTCGATGAAGATCCGCATAACTCTTTTGTCGATCTTGTGCTGTTTGTATACGTTGTTGGATCATTTGAATCTTTTTCGTAGTCATACGTACTAACTCCGGTCCTAACAATGTTGCTTCACCCACCTCGTCCCAGCATACTGGAGATCGACACTTTCGTCCATACAATGCCTCGAATGGAGCCATGCCTATACTTGCCTGATAACTGTTATTGTAGGCGAATTCCACCAATGGTAAGTACTTGTCCTAACTCTCTTTGAAGTCTAGAACACAGAGTCTCAATAGATCTTCAAGAGTTTGAATAGTCCTTTCTGATTGCCCGTCCGTTTGAGGATGATATGCATAACTGAATCGTAAATCGGTACCCATAGCTTTCTGCAAGCTGACCCAAAATTGTGAAGTGAATCTTGGGTCTCGATACGAAACTATGGATACTGGCATGCCATGCAATCTCACAATCTCATTTATGTACATACGAGCAAGACGTTCAAGTGAATAAGTCTCTCGTATAGGCAAGAAATGAGCAGACTTGGTTAATCTATTGACAATAACCCAAATATGCCTTGAAAAACCTTGGGATGACCCATAATGAAATCCATGTTGATGTTTTCCCACTTCCATTTTGGAATCTCAAGTGTTTGCAATGGACCCTTTCGTACTTGATGCTCCGCTTTGACACGTTGACACGTTAAACACCTCGAGATAAACTCCGCGATCTCTCTCTTCATGTTGCTCCACCAAAATGTATGTCGAAGATCACGATACATTTTGGTACTTCCAGGATGGATTGCAAACGGTGTGTTGTGTGCCTCCATCATGATTTTATACTTCAAAAATTAGAATAGTTAGGAACACAAAGTCTGGAGTTGACTCGAAGTATTCCTTCTTCATCGATTCTTGCTTCTGGAATAGCACCTTTTTCTTCATATTCATCAGCTTCGGGTCTGTAGCTTGAGCAGCTTTAAATTTATCAATAAAAGCTGGTTCTACGCATATATTTAACATCATCACGTGGGTCCCTGGAGTCTTGAACTCTATCTCCATCCTTTGTAAGTCATACAAAATGGGTTTTTGTGTTGACAGCATCACACTCGTTCCCGCATATGATCTTCTACTCAACGCATCAGCTACCACGTTTGCTTTTTCAGGATGGTATAGGATGGTATGGTCATAATCTTTCAACAGCTCGAGCCAACGTCGTTGCCGCATGTTGAGTTCTTTTTGAGTGAAGAAATATTTAAGGCTCTTATGATCCGTCTAGATCTCCACTTTCTCCCCATACAGGTAGTGTCTCCAAATCTTCAATGCGAAAATGACAGCTGCCAACTCTAGATCATGAGTAGGATAAGTCCTCTCATATTCTTTGAGTTGTTGTGAGGCATAGGCTATGACTTTCCCATGTTGCATGAGAACACCTCTTAACCATTTGCCTGAAGCATCGCTGTAGATGACAAATCCATCCGAACCAGATGGTATTGTCAGAACAGGTGCCGAAATGAGTCTTCTTTTGATCTCTTGGAAGCTCTTGTAGCATTCCTCGTTCCATCTGAATTTTGTATTTTTTCGAGTCAGCTGAGTTAATGGAGTAGCGATTCGAGAAAATCCTTCTATGAATCTCCGATAATAACCAGCTAAGCCCAGAAAGCTACGTACTTCGGTTATCGACTTAGGTTGCTCCCAACTTTGTAATGTTTCAATCTTCGCTAGGTCAACCGATACTCTATGTTTCGATACCACGTGCCCAAGGAATGCTACTTCCTCAAGACAGAAATCGCATTTCTTCAACTTGGCATATAGCTTGTTTTCACGAAGCTTTTGGAGTACCAGCATCAAGTGTTGTTCATGACCTTCACGACTTTTGGAGTAAATGAGGATGTCATCAATAAAGACAACCACAAAATGATCCAAATATTCTTTGAATACACGGTGCATCATATCCATGAAAGCAGCAGGAGCATTTGTCAATTCAAAAGACATGACTAAGAATTCATAATGCCCGTATCGAGTTCTGAAGGCAGTCTTTGGAATGTCATCAGTTTTAATCTTTAACTGATGATATCCAGAATGAAGATCGATCTTTAAGAAGAATTGCGCACCTTACAACTGGTCAAACAGGTCATCAATGTGTGGTAACGGATACCTATTCTTGATGGTGACATGGTTCAACTCCAGATAGTCAATACAAAGTCGTATACTCCCGTCTTTCTTCTTTACGAATAAAACAGGAGCACCCCAAGGTGATGTACTAGGACGAATGAAACCAATGTCTAACAACTCCTGTAGTTGGACCTTTAACTCCTGCAGTTCAATATGGTCCATTTGATATGGAGTTTTGGAAATGGGTTTTGTATCAGGTTCAAGGTCAATAAAGAATTCAACTTCACGTTCTTGGGGTAGGCTAGGAGTTCTTTGGGAAATACATCAGGGAATTTATTAACAACAGAAATATCATTCAAATATGGCGTATTCTAGTTTAAATCAGTGACATGAGCTAAGAAAGCTTGACATCCATTTTTCAATAAACGAATAACTTTATGACTTGAAATGACATTGATTGATTTTAGTGGTTTTGTTGTTTGTGTTCGCACAATAGGTTAGTTAGGAATATAAAAACTAATAACCTTACGAAAACAATCAATTTTGGTATGATAAGTGGTTAACCAGTCGATTCCTAAAATCACATCAAATGCAAGTATTTTCAAAGAGATAAGATCAACAGGTAATGTGAGGGTGCCAATTTGAATCAAACAAGATTTGTAAACTGTGGATGTAACGAAAGTTTCTCCTAACGGAGTTTCAACAGATAAGTCAAAGTCGAATTTGTCACGGGTCAAGTTCAAACGTTGAACACAAGCAGGTGAAATAAAAGAATGGGTAGAACCGGTATCTAATAAGGTATAGACTTCGCAAGAGTTTATAATTAGCTTACCCGTGATAACCTCGTTCGGGTTCCTCGCTTGTTGGGTAGTCACGACAAATGCTCTCCCTGGAACCACCGAGTTTGACTTGTCTGGGACAGCCTTTGGTGCCACCGTTCCAGCTGGACTTGGTTTCGTTACAGGACACACTTGAGCTATGCGACCTTCTTTTCCATAGTTATAGCACACCTTGGATTGCTGTGTGCAGTTTGGACCGATGTGTCCCTCTTGTCCGCATTTATAACGTACGACCGGTGGTCGTTATCCTCCCCTAGACACAGTTGTTGGTGCTGGTGTTGCTGTCGACGTTTTTACGTTGTTCATTGTTGTACTTTCTCTTCTTAAAATTTCCCCCCGACTCACTTCTTCTATTATCATGGCCATGATTACCACTGGAGTGGTTACCGCTTCTGGCCTGATAATTTCCTCCACGCTGGTTATCATTGTTTCGATGACTGCTGCCACCAGTACGACTATGGTTGTTCTCCCTTGGTTGAACAGACTCATTATCCCGTTCCAATAATTGAGCCCTGTTCACAACATCTGAATACAAACAAAGCTTGTGAGAAATGAGGTATTGACGAATTTTAGGTTTCAAACCTCTCAGAAACATTCATGTCATTCGTTCCTCATTATCCACCAAATGAGATGCAAACCGGGATAACTCCGCAAACTTAGCCTCGTATTGGGACACAATCATGTTGTTTTGCTCCAGGTTGATATACTCTACCTCCTTTATATGACGAATACTTTCTGGAAAGTACTTGTCATTGAACAATTTTTGGAACTCTTCCCAAGACAACTTGAGTGCGAAAGGCTGAGTACGCTTCACAGATTCCCACTAGTAATCTGCCTGTCCACGGAACATAAAGGTGGCGAATGCAACCTTTTGCGTGCATCCCAGGACATCAAATATCTTGGTGATTTGCTTAACCCAAGTTTCTGCCTTGATTGGATCTGGCTTTCCCAAAAACTCTGGTGGTCCCAACTCTTTGAATGTCTTGGCAGTGACAAGCCGCCAGTTACCATTGTTCTTCGTTTGATCGGTGGTGTTGTTTACAGTAGGATTATTGCATTCCTATTGCACATTATCTTAGTTGGTGATTAGCGGTGTCTCAATGGTCTCAAATGTTCCATTGTTAAGATTTTCAGCTACCATTTTCAAATACTACCATAAAACAAGGGTTAATTAAACAAATTGACATATCACATATTATCTCTATGTTCTGACCTACCATTTAAATAAAAAATAAGCTTAGGTAGGACACACTAGCGAAGGATTTACTCGTCTCTCCCCTCCTAGTTCTATTCCCAGATCTCCGCCAGAGATCATATCCCTAGGCTCTGATACTAACTGTGACACCCCCAACATAGGTTCAATACACAACTCATTCTGAGTCACCAAATACATGGTACAGAATCCAAATACAAATATTTTATATCAAATGGTCGTGCAAAATACGACCACACAACCTATGAGCTTTAATACAGATCGTATATAATACGGAATATAAACGCTCAAATTCAGCCCTCATTAATATCAATTATTATCACACTATTTTATAAAATAGTGATGACTACTACAGCTCTAACTCGGACCATCACTCCGTTCCCCAACTAGTCCCTGCGATATTCTCATTTCCTGAAGAGAACAATGGAAGAAAAGGGTGAGCTCAACTAGCCCAGTAAAGAATATTATGACTAAGATCATGAAAAATAAATTATCGTTAGCCTTCAATAAATCAGATAAAATATTATGGACAACAAGTTTTAGATCAACAACTGTAGTGGAAATAACAATTCATTAGAAGAGTTAAGTAGAGTATGATGTCTACTATCTTCTATGATTTAAAAGTTCATCATCAATATTTTATCCATGTAACATCAATCAATATATTTCAAATCAAATATTCATCTTTGCACTACGGGCCAAAGATATTCATTTGTATCACCAGTGGTCATGATCATACCAATACCTGTCCATCTTTGCACTACGGGCTAAAGATATTCATTAATTAATCATTCATCTTTGCACTACAGGCCAAAGATATTCATCAACCAACAGTTCATCTTTGCACTACGGGCCAAAGATAACTTTCACCACAATTTAAGATTGAGGATGATGAAAAATAATATAAAGAACGAATCCAGTGAGATAAAGGACAATTATTAGGGATTCGTAATTTAATTTGTCCAAGTTCAAGAATATTCAATAATAATCAATTGTGGAGCAAAATTCAAGAATGAAGATCAAAACATGGATCCAATCAAAGATAAGAACCATAACAGATAACTTGGACAAAGAAAAGAAAATTTAATTTTTCTGTGAATAGTACTCGTGAAAAGATGTTTAACATGAATATTATGAAATATAATGATGTTTAACATTAATCAATGATGTTTTAGACAAGTTGTATGAGAATGGTAAGCGTACGCAAGAGGGACGAATAGAGCGTGCGACGAATGAACGTCGTGCCAAGTATAATACTATGCTATAACATACTTGAGGACTTAATGAACATGTAATACTATGCTATAACATGTTATTAATACATATTATATGATTTGAAATTCATGTTAATAAACTAAGTTATTGACATGTATAAGATAATATGAAGGTTCAAGTTAACAAACTAAGTGCGAACTTGAATATTATGATTGCAAAACTTGATTATGATTGTTTAAAGGATTATACCTATGTGATACACATATTGTGAATTCATACTCATGTTATGTGGTTAGTTAATAAGTTAACACTAGGAACCAAGCTGTAAGTTGAACTTAAATGAAAAGTTCAACAGTTGAACATAGAAGTTATGAGACTAATCGACATCGTATGCATAATGTAATGTGTAGGACGTTGAGGAATTGAATTGTAACTATATTTGTAGCTTGCGCACGAGGCAAGTTTCTTTACCCTAACTCGTTTACGATTACGCAAGTTTTCTTGTTTATACTCTTTAAATTGAGCAAGCTTTCTAACTTCAAAGTTATTCGTTGAGCAAGTTCTATACTTATGATTCTGTATCAATCAAGTTCTTGTTCTTAATTATTCAAGTTCAAGATTTCATATGAGATATTATGATTCTTTTGAAGTATTACTTCAGTTATACAATACTTATTCAACTGTATACTCTATAGAAATTATTATTCAATTTGAATATCGTTTATTGTTGAACCTTGTAAGACTAGCGAACCCTATTGATTCGACTAGTCCATAGTTGATGAACGTTCTAAGAACCATTAGTGAGCTTATCCAAACCAAACTTTTTTTGGTGCGGACTCTGATGTCAAACTGAGATGAACAACCCTACTATAGGGGATTTATGATGTTTTAGCGTTGAGATATTGTGCACAGTATGGTACTATGGGCTGATCCCCCCAATTACGAGAAGTAGAGTCCATAGCCTTATGACTATTAAAGGTTTAAAGTATAAACACTTGATACCCTAGGACAGAGTTCAAGGTCTTATGACCCTCAGAAGTTCTTTTGATTCTTGTTATTCATTTTTGATTCAAAAGCCGAGTTTTCTTTATTCAGAAGTCTTTGATTCACTCGCATGCTATTATATTATTATATTGTTTTACTTGTGGGCAATCGTGCTCACTCTTGCATAATTACATTGCAGTTAAGAACGAAAGGTTCGACGAGCCTTCCACTAGCAAAGGCAAGGGCAAAATCAACAAGTGATGAAGACTTGTTGTTTATTTGATTATATTTGTTAAGACTTATGTTTATATTGATTAAGACTTATTTGTTTACGCTTCCACATTTGAGATTTAAGGTTAAGTATGACCTGGGATTATTTATGTATTTTATTCAGATGTCGTAACCCCATAAGGGGAGATGATGGATTATTTTATCTATTTCATGGTTTGCATTTATTACGGCTAGATAGATGTATGATATTTGTACAGTGAACACCAAATCCCATGAAAATTGAAGTACCCGGATTTGGGGGTGTCACAAGTTGGTATCAGAGTTGTAGGTTATGAACCTTAGGTGGGGGAAAGCCTTAGGGTAGTAGCCTTCGAGAACATAGTAATGATAACTCCTATCGAATTTTAAGAAAAATAATAAATTAACTTATGTGCTATGTGTTTATACTTATATACTTGCGAGAGCATCGAATAACATCACGTAATAACTAAGACTTAAAATTTGATTTGTCTGCCTAGGGATGTTATGCCCCGAGTGGCTATTGAGGAGGAGCCCCGAGACATTCACACAGTCTGGGAGCAGTTGATTCGACGAGAGCCATCTCCTTTGATCAGAGTTGTTGGTCAGGAGCATGAGACAGTGGTTGATTCAGAGGAGGACTCCGAGGAGATTGAGATTCAGGCTGAGGCAGCCGAGAAGGAGGAGGAAGACCCTAAAGAGTTCCCACCGAACTCAATCAGTGTTGAGATATACGATGAGCTGTATGACCGTAACATAGAGTTACGGGATACTATTCATGAGCTGAAGGAGCAGACAGTTATTCAACAGACTATCATCGAGCAGAAGGATGGTGAGGTTGAGACTCTTTACACACGTCTTGGAGACGTAGAGTGGGAGCTGATCCATGAAAAGGGTCAAGGTGAAGAAAAGTCAGCTGAGATAGAGAAGCTGAAGAATGAGTTGAAAAAGAAATTAGCAAGGCTTGCCATAGCAGACGATGCTTAAGATAGAGGAGACGGCTACACATTTCAGAAGGCAATTGATAAGGCCCAGGATCGGGTTATGTACTATCCAGTTCAGTTCGAGGGTGTGCCTTGGTACATGCTAGATCGCAGGACGATGTTTCGTATTATAGAAGAAGAGCGCAGTAAAGCAATTGATAGGAACAGTTTGATTATGAGAATACTTCTTTGAGTAGTTAATAATGTAAATTTCGATGTAATTATAAAAAAAGGAATATTTTGATGATTTAAAACCTGAAGATTCTTTATCTCGGAATAGTTGATGTAAATAGCAGTTATGCTATCTTCTTATGTTTAAAACTTTTGATTAAATAAAATGTCAGAGTTTATTTGAGATGTTATGTGCTAAATGTTATGTTAAAGTATTTAAGTTAAGTCTTAAATATTTAAAGATTGAATAAAGATCTAATAAGCGTATATCTTAATAGAAATATATCGCCGAGAGGACGCCCTAACCGTCGACCAGCCCAAGAAGGGTCAACGAATAACAACGACGCCAATGCCAACACGAACCCCGTTCAGCAGTTGGTGAACTTGTTGACAGGAGCAATGAATAACAAGCCGCAAGCTCCACCGAATATGTCATTCAAAGACTTCAAAGTGGTGGGACCACAGGAATTTAAGGGAACCATGAACCCAATTGAGGCGCAGACTTGGGTTATGAAAATGGAAAAGGTTTTCTACGTCGCTAGAGTGAGTGAAGATCAGAAGACGGCTTACGCAATGTTTATGTTAAAGTCAGAAGCCAGCTATTGGTGGCAGGCAAATTAGGTCCGGGGAGGACAAGGTGTGATAACCTGGGAAAGGTTTAAAAAAATGTTTTTCGAGATGTACTTCCCGATGAGCTCACAGAACCAGATGGAGGTACAGTTTCTAGAACTAATGTAAGGTGACATGTCTATGCCAGACTATTCTGCGAGATTTAATGAGTTGGCTAGGTTCGCCGTGTACCAAGTGCATACTGATGAGAGGAAGGCTAGGAGATTCGAATAGGGACTGAAACCCTGGTTGTATAGCAAGGTATCGATGTTTTAGTTGAACACCTTTGCAGAAGTACTGGAAAGGCTATCATTGCTGAAGGTGGGAGCGATGCTATGACCAAGTACAACCAAGAGTTGAAGAAGAAGAAGAGTGAAGGTGATGGTAACAACAAGGCCAGTGGTAGTAACACTGGAGGAGGTAACAGTCAAAAGAGAAGGGGAAAGATAACACATCCACCGAAAATCAGCAAGGAAGCCAGAAGAAAAGGATAGAAGCATGTCTGACCTGCAGGAAGAATCACCTGGGAGTCTGTATGAAAGGAAAAAGAGTTTGCTACAATTGTGGTCAGGAAGGCCACATAAAACCTAACTGCCTTAACCCTAGGAAGGGCGCCTATTTCACATGTGGATCAAAGGATCATCGGGCAAAGGATTGCCCTAGAAAGGTGTCAGGAGGGGCAGGGGCAGGAGCAGGAGGAAACAAGGGAAGCAACAGTGGCAACGCTATGAAGATAACGGGACCAACCGACCTACCGCCAAGACATTCAACATGATAGTGCAGGTTGCTATGCAGTCTCGCGATGTGGTGTCAGGTATCATTCCGATCAATAAAGTTAATGCATGTGTATTATTTGATTCGGGTGCTACTTGTTCATTTATATCCGATGACTTTGCTAAGAACTTAAGATTGACTAAGAACGAGTTAAAATACCCCATGAATATAGAAATTATGAATAGAGAAGTGATCCATGTTAAGTACGTACACAAGAACAGTAGGGTGGATATCAATGGTAATGTGATGAACGTAGATCTTATCATGATTAGACTAGAGGAATTCAACGTTATTTGGGAATGGTTTGGCTATTCAATTATGGGGCAATAATTGATTTCCAGAGAAAGTGTGTTAACCTTATGACTCCATCAAAGGTTGTGTTTTATAGAAGCATGTCCCCTAGAGAAGCAAGTTGTTTGACGATGATGCTGGCCAGGGAGTCGATGAGACGAGGCTGTGTAGGATATTTAGCCTACATAGTTAATAGTTGCAAAGAGAACCCGAAGTTAGAGAAAATACCAATCGTGAGAGATTTCATGGATGTATTTTCAGATGATCTGCCAGGACTTCCGACAGATAGAGAGGTAGATTTCTTGGGCATGTAACTGATAAGGACGGTATCTCGGTAGATCCCTCAAAAGTTGAAGCTGTGAAATTCGTTTAAACAGAGAAGTGTGAGGAAAGCTTCCAAGAGCTTAAGAAGAGGTTCAGTTCGACGCCTATGTTATCTCTTCCGGATAACACAGGAAACTTTGTGGTATATAGTGATGCGTCGCATAAAGGACTAGGCTGTGTGCTTATACAAAATGGCAGAGTCATTGCGTATGCGTCACGACAATTGAAGGATTACGAGAAGGGGTATCCGACCCACGACTTGGAATTGGCTGTAGTGGTATTTGCTTTGAAAATCTGGAGACACTATCTCTATGGGGAGAAGTGTGAAATATATACAAACCACAAAAGTCTGAAATATATTTTCACACAGAAGGACTTGAATATGCGCCAGAATAGAGGATTGGAATTTATAAAGGACTATAACTGCGAGATATTATACCATCCTGGTAAAGCAAATGTGGTTGCCGACGCCTTGAGCAGAAAGGGTCGGAAGAAATTGATGATGTTGACCGCTCAAGAAGAACTAATATCAGCAATGGAGAAGCTGGAATTGGAAGTAAGATGTCCAATGGAGATTGACGAAAAGCTGTTCCAGATACAAGTTGGTACAACTTTGCTGGATAAAGTTAAGGAAGCTCAACTTCAGGATGAAGAGTGTGAGAAGGTAAAGAAGAAGATATCCGAAGGGGATGAACTAAAATTCAAGGTGGACAGTGATGGACTTTTTAGATTTAAGAGCAGAGTTTGGGTACCGCAAGTGCCAGAGATTAAGGAGAAAATTTTGAGCGAGGCTCATAGTTCACGGTACTCGATTCACCCCGGTAGTACCAAGATGTACCAAGATCTCCGACAGCATTTCTTGTGGCCAAATTTGAAACGAGATGTTGCAGAGTGTGTTGCCAAGTGTCTGACATGTCAAAAAGTGAAAGCAGAACATCAGAGGTCAAGTGGTTTGCTACAACCATTAGAGATCCTAGAATGGAAATGTGAACACATTACGATGAATTTCGTGGTTGGCCTTCCGACAAATTAGAAAGGCTACGACGCAATATGGGTTATCGTTAACCGATTGACGAAATCCGCACACTTCCTTTCGATCAGAATCAGATTTAACTTAGACTAGTTGGCGAAGCTGTATGTGAAAGAAATTATTTCGAGACATAGAGTTCCAGTGTCGATTGTTTCTGATCGAGATCCGCGCTTCACATCTAACTTCTGAAAGCGACTACAGGAATGCATGAGGACGCAGTTGAGAATGAGTACAACATATCACCCACAGACCGATGGACAGAGCAAAAGAACAATTAAGACATTGGAAGATATGTTGAGAGCGTGCATCACGGATTTCAAGGGAAATTGGGATGATCACCTATCGCTTGTGGAATTCGATTACAACAACAGTTACTACGCAAGTATTGGCATGCCGCCTTACGAAGCGTTATACGGCAAAAAATGTAGAACTCCACTATACTGGGATGAAGTTAGCGAGAGACAATTGCTAGGTCTAGAACTGGTACAGCAGACAGCAGAGATCGTCAAAGTGATCTGAACAAGACTGGTAGCTGTGACGAACAAGATTTTTGTAATTTAATTTAAATATTTATTGAATTAAATAAATATTTTTCGATGATTTAATTATTGAGTTAAATAATTAATTGATGAAATTGTAGTAGATTAATTTAATTATATGTGTCACATTAGTTAAATTAATGTGGTGAATTTTTATATTCAAAGTATGTATTTAATTGAGCTTATTTGATTAATATATTAATTAATAAGCATAATGTTATTCTAATTAATTTAAATAATTAATTAGAGATTTAATGATTTGACATAATTAATAAATAAGAATTTTAATTATGTGACTATGTGAATTATTGTGGAATTATGCAATTTTATTTAATTGATTTAAATAGGATTATTGATTAATTAAAAGTGTGACATTATTAAACTATATTATAGTAAGTTAATTAAAATAAATGAGAAGGGATTCCTTAAGCTAGCCAAACAAGGCCTTAAGGGAAGTTGGTCAGTTAACCCACTAAGGGACCAACTGACAACCACTCACCCATTATATATTATACGTATTATACTTATATACATATATACTATATCAATTCATATATTCATATCAGAGGAAATAAAACTTAAAGAGTCAGAGAGAATTTTGAGAGAAAAGATTGAGGAAGAAGAATTTGAGAAGTTTATATCATCATCTTCACAGAGTTTACTAGGGGTAATTCCTTTGTCCCAATTTATTTCACGTACTATGTTTCCTTCATGAACATATATTCTGAGTTCTCCGTGTATGGGAAAAATTAGCAATTTTTGATTATATATGCTTATATATGTGTTATTATATCATTATAGCATGTTTTGAATTTTGTATGAATGAATTAAAATAATCGAATTCATGTAATTAGGCCTTAATTGGGTTTTCAAAATTTTACAGAGTTTTTTCCATTTACGAGTTTTAAAAATTCTCTGTGAATGAAAAAAATTGATATTTATTCATTATATGGCTATATTTGTGTTAATATGTGTTTATAACATATTATATGCCATATATGCATAACTTTCAGTGATCACACCATGGAATTTTGTTGATAATTGGGTTTTCAAAAGTTACAGAGTGTAGAAATTGTACATATGGCCCATATAGCCCTTACGTACAAAATTTACACGCCTTATACGTTTATTTAACTTAAATTGATACTTGCATGTAATTATGTACGTTTAAACGAACAAAATGGAAGTTAAACGAACGGATTCGGTGTTATAACGAATCCGTAACGTTGAATTTCTTGTTTTCCTTTAAAACTTTACAAAATATTGAAAACAGTGAAAATAGATGCCTTGGATTGTGTAAATACGTAATTTAAAATGCTAAGATCATGCTAAAAATGTTATATAATGTTTCTGTGGAGTTTTTACATTATGGGTAGCCTTATAATTCATTACGTTAGTTTAATTTGGATTTATTTGGGCTACTCTGTGTGTTCATCGCGAACCAGGGAGTGCACCAGCAGGGGGACCCGTCCCAGCGGGTGTTCATGGGTATTAGGACCCGCCCCAATGGGTATAAGGGCTGTCCAGGAGCCTTTGTTTTTTTTATTTTCGAGACTGTTTTGACCTCCTGTAGTAAAATAAGCATAACTTTTTCATACGAACTCCGATTAAGGCGATTCAAGATGATTCGGAAAGATAACGAGTAGACCTACAACTTTATTCTTTAAGTTTTTCAATTTGAAATCGTTAAAATGGGTAAAAATGGCCATCTTTGTGACTGATGCGTATTCGAAGGCAATCGGAGGGCTTCGGACATGCACGCACACAAGTGCAGTGTTCTCGATAATAAAAGATGTTGTTTTAAATTACATACATAAATATTATATGATTTGAAGTTCATGATTAATAAATTAAGTTATTGGCATGTATAAGATAATGTGAAGGTTCAAGTTAACAAACTAAGTGCGAACTTGAATATCGTAATTGTAAAACTTGATTATTATTGTTTAAAAGGCTATACATGTGTGATATGCATGTTGTGAGTTTACATTCATGTTATGTGGTTAGCCATTGAGTAATATTATAAACTAAGTTGTAAGTCGAACTTAAGTGAATAGTTCAACAGTTAAACATGGTAGTTATGAAAACTAATCGATGTCGTATACATAATGTAATGTGTAGGACGTTGAGGAAGTGAATTGTAATTATATGTGTAGCTTGTGCAAGAGGCAAGTATCCTATCCCTAACTTATTGATTTAGCAAGTTCCCTAAATTCTAATTTATTCATTTATTAAGTCTTAGACTTGTGTTTCTATATCGAGTAAGCTCGTGTTCTTAATTGTTCAAGTTCGAAATTCATATTACATATTGTAACTCTTTTAAAAGCATGATTCAGTTATACAATACTTATTCGATTGTATACTCTTGAGATTTATTATTCAAGTTGAATATCGATGTTATTGTTGAACCTTATAGGACTAGTGAACCCTTATTGATTCGACTAGTCCATAGTTGATGAACGTTCTAAATTCCAAAATACTTACTGAGCTTATCCAAACCAAACTTCCTTTGGTGCGGACTCTGATGTCAAAACTGAGATGAACAACCCTGTAAAAGGGGATTATTTACGCTTTAGCGTTGAGATATTGTGCACAGTATGGTACTAAGGGCTGATCCCCCTAAGTACGAGAAGTAGAGTCCATAGTCTTATGACTGTTAAAGGTTTAAAGCATAAAAACTTTACAACCTAGGACATAGTTCAAGGTCTTATGACCCTCAGACGTTCTTTTGATTCCTATTATTCATTCTTGAGTCAAAAGTTGAGTTTCTTTATTCAGATGTCTTTGATTCACTCGCATGTTATTATATTATTGTCATATTATTATACTTGTGGGCAATCGTGCTCACTGTTGCGTAATAATAACATTGCAGTTAAGAACGAAAGGTCCAACGAGCCTTCTACTAGCAAAGGCAAGGGCAAGGTCAACAAGTGATGAAGACTTGTTGTTTATTTTATGTGTTTATGTTTCAGACTTATATTAGAGTTGTGTAAGACTTATTTATTTGTTTATGTTCTGCACAGATGTTTAAGGTTAGTATGACCTGGGATTTATTTTATTTATTACTCAGATGTTGTAACCCCATAAGGGGAGGATTTAATTCTATTTATTGCATGGTTTGCATTTGCTATGGGTAGATAGATAGATAATATTCGTACAGTGAACACCAAGTCCCGTGGAATTGAAGTACCCGGATTTGGGGGTGTCACGGTAGCAGCTTAGGATAGGCAGAAGAAATACGTCGATCCACACCGTAAAAATGTTGAATTTGAATCGGGTAGTTTTGTATTTTTGAAAGTCTCTCCCTAGAAAGGGAAGATCAGATTCGATAAAAAGGAAAAATTGAGCACGAGGTTCATTGGACCCTTTGAGGTGCTGCGAAGGATTGGAGAAGTTGCATATGAGGTAGCTTTACCTCTGATGCTAGAGCATGTCCACAACGTCTTCCATGTGTCAGTGTTACGACCATACAAACCCGATTACAAGCATGTGATTGAATATGAACCCCTACAGTTCGAGAAAGACTTATCTTACGAAGAAGTTCCTGTTCAGATTGTTGACAGGAAAGAGCAAGTTCTCAGAAATAAAGTAATACCTTCTGTTAAGGTAATATGGAGGGACCACAACGCTGAAGAAGCTACGTGGGAACTCGAAGAACATATGATGAAGACTTACCCACATTTATTTACTTAATTTCTGTGTAGCGATTCTGGGGACATAATCTTTGTAAGGGGGGAGAATGTAACAGGACGAATTAATTGAACCGTGATTCTGGGGACAGAATCCTTTTAAGGGGGGGAAATGTGACGAACGAAAATTTTGTAATTTAATTTGAATATTTATTGAATTAAATAAATATTTGTAGATGATTTAATTATTGAGTTAAATAATTAATTGATGAAATTGTGGTAGATTAATTTAATTATATGTGTTACATTGATTAAATTAATGTGGAGAATTTTATTATTCAAAGTATGTATTTAATTGAGCTTATTTGATTAAATGAATTATTTAATAAGCATAACGTTATTCTAATTAATTTAATAATTAATTAGAGATTTAAAGATTTTACATAATTAATAAATGAGAATTTTAATTATGTGATTATGTAAATTAATGTGAATTGTCATATTTTATTTAATTGAATTTAAAAAAGATTATATGATTAATTGGGTGTGACATTATTAAACTATATTATAAGCATGTAATTAAAATAAAGAAAAAAGGAAGAATAAAGCAATAGCCAAACAAGGCCCTATGGGGAGTTGGACCAGTTAACCCATTACGGATTAACTGACGCCACTAACTTACCGTTATATACATATATTATATACGTATATCATATTCAGACTTATATTATATATCAATTTATAGCGTATTAGTTGTAAGTTCAGATAGAAAAATTGAGAGAGATTGAGAGTCTAAGGAAGAAAGATTAAAGAAGAATTGAAAAGATTATATCATCATCCTTGAATTATCATAACAAACTAGCAAGGGTAATCTCTTCTCTTGAGTTTTCAAAATTTAGTTTTCAGAGTTTTCATTAACGTGTTTTAAAGTTCTCTGTGAAGAACGATTTTTATGATTAACTTAAGATATGATCATATGTATGTTATTATATGCTAATAATATGCTTTATATCATGCATACATGAATTACAGTGATCAACACCATGTAATCATATTTTAATTGGGTTTTGTGAAGTTACAGAGTATGAAAGTTGTATATATGGTCCTTATGAACAAATTGTATGCTTTGAATTGATTGTTTATATAAGACCCCAAATTTTATGAATAAAAATTTAATTTTCTTTATATATTATTTTGAAATAGTAAGGTGTTGATCATTTGATAAATGTGATAAGTTATGGGTGAGATGTGCAAATTTACAAAGTAAGCAAGTGGTTATAAAATATTCGTTGTGTCGGGGAGTATTCGTTTGGTCGAGGAATATTTTTTTTGTCAGAGAATATTCGTACGACGGCGCATTCATTGGTGGACCCCATAACGGAATGAATGTTGGATATAAAAACCGACAGAAATAACTTTTTCCAAAAATAACGGTAAAATTTTTACGTTAAAACTGTTGAAATATCCGATGGTTAAAATATAGTAATACGTAGTGTTGCACAGTAACACACGATATTGCACAGTAATTCTAATTAATGATTCTTACGTAAGAAGTCACTACTCAATAATTTTTACAGTAATTACTTTTTAATATTTTATTTTATTGATTCAATAATTACTACGTTGATATTTTATATTAGTGATTTAATAATTGTCATTGCACAATATTTTATATTATCAAATCAATAATTCATATTATTTGAATAATATTATTAGATAGCATTATTGGCAATGTCTAAGAAAGTTCTGTCTAGGAAAGGGGTTAATTAATTGCGCGCCAGTTAGGAGAAATCCTTATCGGAAGGCCCCCTCTTTCCTGGGAACGACCTGGTTGTCAATATTGTAGTTCTGTAATAGTATTTGTGAATAATTAATTGTTGATATATATGATAAGAAAATATTTATTCAATGTGGATTTAAACAGATAAATTTTTAGCATGTAACATTTGTTAAAAGTTGATATTTTATCTTTTTCGATAAAATAATTCATTCAAATATATTATTATAATATTACATTATAGTAGTATGATGTGATTATATAATAATATGATTTTTATAATTTGAATGGTAACATTATTATAGTAATTTCATGGTATAAAAGTAAAATGAGGTGGAAGAGAACAAATTGAATTTGAATTCTTATGATGTAAGCAATGATGTCATCGGAACGATGAGGTAAGCAATGATGTCATCGAAACGATGAGATAAACAATGATGTCATAGGATCGATGATGTAAGCGATGATGTCATAAATTATGGCGAAAAGACTAGTTTACCCTTAATCTGCCTAGCCTATAAATAGAAGCTCATTTTTTTATTATTTCTCACCAATTCATTAAAGCTATAGAGAAAGAAAGTATAGAGAGAATAAGAGAGAAATAAGAAAAGTATTCTGCTATTACACTAGTGCAGTCTCCAATTTTTATTAAGGTAAGGGGTATTATTTTTTTCGTATTCATGAAGAGAGTTATTTTCTTTCAATACTCGTAAGGGTTGTTATTCCATTCTTTATTATTCTGTTGGAATAACCTGTCTACGCGGACTACCGCATGTAAGGTAAAATCCTGTTGTTATTACATTCTTTATTATTCTGTGGGAATAACCTGTCTACGCGGACTACCGCATGTCTGGTGAATAACCCTTCGTATTCATTCTTTATTAAATTGTGGAAATGATCCGTCTACGCGGACTATCGCATAACGGGTGAAAGTCCATTTACACTGTTTCATTTCAGATTCCTAACTCTAAACTTACTACGGTAAGAATTGCTTCCATAATTCCTAAAATGATCAAAAATTCCTTGAATTTTGCGCTTCATCTAATATCATTTCACTGGAACAGTGGTCTGAAATTTTTTGTAAAATTTTTATCTTTTCATGTCGAGTTACTATTCACGAGTTACTATTCACGGAGTTGTCCCGGTTTGCACCTCATTTGGTGGAGAATGAGGAATGTATGATGCGGATGTTTCTGAGAGGTTTGAAATTCGAAATTTGTCAATACCTCATTTCTCACAAATTTTTTCTATATTCGGATGTCGTGAACAAGGCTCAATTATTAGAACGAGATACTGAGTCGGTTCAATCAAGGGACCACAACCAGGGTCGTACCGGTGGGAGCAGTAATCGGAGCAATGACAACCAGCGGGGAGGAAAATATCATGACAGAAGCGGTAACCACTCTGGTGGTAATCGTGCCCATGATAATAAAAGAAGTGAGTCGGGGGGAGATTTCAAGAAGAGAAGGTACAACAATGACAACGTGAAGATGTCGGCACCAGCATCAATAACTGTTTCTAGGGGAGGAGAACGACCACCGGTCGTATGTTATAAATGCGGAGAAGAGGGACACATCAGTCCTAACTGCACACAGCAATCCAAGGTGTGCTATAACTGTTGAAAGGAAGAACATATAACTCGAGTGTGTCCTGTAGCGAAACCAAGTCCAGCGGGGATGGTCACTCAAAAGGCTGTCCCGGACAAGTCAAAGTCGGTGGTTCCTGGTAGAGCGGTTGTCGTGACTGCCCAAACCGTGAGGAACCCGAACGAGGTGATCACGGGTAAACTAATCATAAACTCTTGCGAAGTTTACACCTTATTAGACATATGTGCTACCCATTCTTTTATATCACCTACTTGTGCTCAACGTTTGAACTTGACACCTGAGAAATTAGGCTTTGACTTATCTGTTGAAACTCCGTAAGGAGAAACCTTCGTTACATCCACGGTTTACAAATCTTGCTTAATTCAAATTGGTACCATCACCCTACCTGTTGATCTTATATCTTTGAAAATATTTACATTCGACGTGATTTTAGGAATTGACTGGTTAACCATTTATCATGCCAAAAGTAATTATTTTCATAAGGTTGTTAGTTTTCATATTCCTAACTAACCTGTTGTGCGAATTCAAACAACCAAACCACTAAAATCAATCATTGTCGTTTCAAGTCATAAAGCGATTCGTTTATTGAAAAATGGATGTCAAGCTTTCTTAGCCCATGTCACTGATTTAAACCAGAATACGTCAGGTTTGAATAATATCTCTATTGTTAATGAGTTTCCTGATGTATTTCCCGAAGAACTTTCTAGTCTACCCCCAGAACGTGAAGTTGAATTCTTTATTGACCTTGAACCCGGTATAAAACCCATTTCTAAAACTTTATATCGAATGGCTCCTATTGAACTTCAGGAGTTAAAGGTCCAACTACAGGAGTTGTTAGACATTGATTTCATTCGTCCTAGTATATCTCCTTGGGGTGCTCCTGTTTTATTCGTAAAGAAAAAAGTATGCGACTTTGTATTGACTATTGGGAGTTGAACCATGTCACCATCAAGAATAGGTATCTGTTGCCTCGCATTGATGACCTGTTCGACCAGTTGCATGGAGCACAATTCGTCTCAAAGATCGATCTTTGTTCTGGATATCATCAGTTAAAGATTAAAACTGAGGATATTCCGAAGACTGTCTTCATAATTCGATACGGGCATTATAAATTCTTAGTCATGTCTTTTGGATTGACTAATGCTCCTGTTGCTTTCATGGACATGATGAACTGTGTATTCAAGGAATATTTGGATCAGTTCGTGGTTGTCTTTATTGATGACATCCTCATCTATTCCAAAAGCCGTGAAGATCATGAGCACCACTTGAAGCTGGTACTTCAAAGGCTTCGTGAAAATAAGCTATATGCCAAGCTGAAGAAATGCTAGTTCTGGCTTGAGGAGGTAGCATTCCTTGGGCACGAGTTATCAAAATGTGGAGTATCTGTTGACTCGGCGAAGATTAAATCAATACAAAGTTGGGAGCAACCGAAGTCGGTGACCGAAGTACATAGCTTTCTGGGCTTAGCTGGTTATTATCGAAGATTCGTAGAAGAATTTTCTTGAATCGCTACTCCATTAACTCAGATGACTCAAAAAGATACAAAATTCGTATGGAACGAGGAATGCGAGAAGAGCTTTCAAGAGCTCAAGAGGAGACTCATCTCGGCACCTGTTCTGACAATACCATCTGGTTCAGATGGATTTGTTATCTACAGCGATGCTTCGGGCAAAGGGTTAGGATGTGTTCTCATGCAACATGGGAAAGTCATAGTCTATGCCTCATGATAACTCAAAGAATATGAGAGGAATTATCCTACTCATGATCTAGAGTTGGCAGCTGTCATTTTCGCATTAAAAATCTAGAGACACTACCTGTATGGAGAGAAAGTGGAGATCTATACGGATCATAAGAGCCTCAAATATTTCTTCACTCAAAAAGAACTCAATATACGGCAACGACGTTGGCTTGAGCTATTAAAAGATTATGATCATACCATCCAATACCATCCTGGAAAAGCGAACGTGGTAGCTGACGCGTTGAGTAGAAGATCATATGCGGAAACGAGTGCGAAGATGTCAACATAAAGGCCCATTTTGTGCGATTTACAGAGGATAGAGATAGAGTTCAAGACTCCGGGGACCCACGTGATAATGTCAAATATACGCGTAGAACCAGCTTTAATTGATAAAGTTAAAGCTGCTCAAGCTATAGACCCGGAGCTGATGAAGATGAAGAAGAAAGTGCAAGAAGATGCGATTCTAGAGGCAAGGATCGATGAAGAAGGAATATTTCGAGTCAACTCTAGACTTTGTGTTCCCAACAATTCTGACTTGAAGTATAGAATCATGATGGAGGCACACAACACACCGTTTGCAATCCATCCTGGGAGTACCAAAATGTATCGTGATCTTCGACATACATTTTGGTGGAGCAATATGAAGAGAGAGATCGCGGAGTTCATCTCTAGGTGTTTAACGTGTCAACGTGTTAAGGCGGAGCATCAAGTGCCAAAGGGTCCATTGCAATCACTTGAGATTCCAAAGTGGAAGTGGGAACACATTACCTTGGATTTCGTTATGGGTCTTCCCAAGGTTTCTCAAGGCATAGATGCGATTTGGGTTATTGTCGATAGATTAACCAAGTCTGCTCATTTCTTGCCTATACGAGAGACTTATTCACTAGAACGTCTTGCTCGTATGTACGTAAATGAAAATGTGAGATTGCATGACTTGCCAATATCCATAGTTTCGGATCGTGACCCAAGATTTACTTCACAATTTTGGGTTAGCTTGTAGAAAGCTATGGCCATGAATTTACGATTCAGTTCGACATATCATCCTCAAACGGACGGGCAATCGAAAAGGACTATTCAAACTCTTGAAGATCTATTGAGACTCTGTGTTCTAGACTTCAAAGGGAGTTGGGACAAGTATTTACCGTTGGTGGAATTCTTCTAAAGCAATAGTTATCAGGCAAGTATAGGTATGGCTCCATTTGAGGCGTTGTATGGACGAAAATGTCGTTCTCCAGTATGCTGGGACGAGGTGGGTGAAGCAACATTGTTGGGACCAGAGTTAGTACGTATGACTACGGAAAAGATTCAAATGATCCGGTAACGTATACAAACAGCACAAGATCGACAAAAGAGTTATGCTGATCTTCATCGAAGAGACATGGAATTCAATGTCGGAGACCATGTATTGTTACGTGTTACTCCATGGAAAGGAGTTACGAGATTCGGGAAGAGAGGGAAGCTCAACCCACGATTCATTGGTCCATTTGAGATTCTTGACCGAGTAGGAAATGTGGCCTATAGACTCGCTTTACCACCTAGCATGTCTCGTGTTCATAACGTATTTCACATATCCATGCTACGTAAATATGTGAAAGACCCAAACCACATTATTGAGTTAAAACCAGACGAGATAGCCGAAGATTTAACATACAAGGAGGTACCTGTCAAGATCTTGGATAGGAAGGAACATGTTCTACGCTCAAAGGTTATACCTCAAGTCAAAGTTTTATGGAGAAACCATGATATTGAGGAAATGTCCTGGGAGTTAGAATCGGAAATGAAAGCAAGGTATCCTCACCTCTTCGACAAACCAGGTACGTACGTCAATTTCAAGGACACAATTTTATAAGGAGAGGAGGTTGTAAGACCCCAAATTTTATGAATAAAGATTTAATTTTCTTTATATATTATTTTGAAATAGTAAGGTGTTGATTTGATAAATGTGATAAGTTATGGGTGAGATGTGCAAAGTTTAGAAAGTAAGCAAGTGGTTATAAAATATTCGTTGTGTCGGAGAATATTCGTTTGGTCAAGGAATATTTTTTTTGTAGGAGAATATTTGTACGACGGCGCAGTCATTGGTGGACCCCACAACGGAATGAATGTCGGATATAGAAACCAACAGAAATAACCTTTTTACAAAAATAACGGTAAAACTTTTACCGTTAAAACTGTTAAAATACCCGGTGGTTAAAATACAGTAATACACGGTGTTGCACAATAGCACACGGTATTGCACAGTAATTCTAATTATTGATTCTTAGTTAAGAAGTCACTACTCAATAATTGTTACAGTAATTACTGTTCAATATTTTATTTTATTGATTCAATAATTGCTACATTGATATTTTATATTAGTGATTCAATAATTGTCATTGCATAGTATTTCAAATTATCAAATCAATAATTCATATTATTTGAATAATATTATTAGATAGCATTATTGGCAAAGTCTAAGGAAGTTCTGTCTAGGAAAAAGGTTAGTTAATTGCGCGCCAGTATGGATAAATCTTTATCGGAAGGCCCCCTCTTTCTAGGGAACGACCTGGTTGTCAATATTGTAGTTCTGTAATATTATTTGTGAATAATTAATTGTTGATATATACGATAAGGAAATATTTATTCAATGTGGATTTAAACGGAGGAATATTTAGCATGTGACATTTGTTAAAAGTTGGTATTTTATGTTTTTTGATAAAATAATTCATTCAAATATATTATTATAATATTAAATTATAGTAGTATGATGTGATTATATAATAGTATGATTTTTATAATTTGAATGGTAACATTATTATAGTAAATTCATGGTATAAAAGTAAAATGAGGTGGAAGAGAACAAATTGAATTTGAATTCTTATGATGTAAGCAATGATGTCATCGGAACGATGAGGTAAGCAATGATGTCATCGGAACGATGAGGTAAGTAATGATGTCATAGGATCGATGATGTAAGCGATGATGTCATAAATTATGGCGAAAAGACTATTTTACCCTTACTCTGCCAAGCCTATAAATAGAAACTCATTTCTTCATTATTTCTCACCAATTCACTAAAGCTATAGAGAGAGAAAGTATAAAGAGAATAAGAGAGAAAGAAGAAGAGTATTATGCTATTACACTAGTGCAGTCTCCAAATTTTTATTAAGGTAAGGGGTATTATTTCTTTCGTATTCATGAAGAGAGTTATTTTCTTTCAATACTCGTAAGGGTTGTTGTTCCATTCTTTATTATTCTGTTGGAATAACCTGTATACGCGGACTATTGCATGCAAGGTAAAATCCTGTTATTATTCCATTCTTTATTATTCTGTGGGAATAACCTGTCTACGCGGACTACCGCATGCCTGGTGAATAATCCTTCGTATTCATTCTTTATTAAATTGTGGAAATGATCTGTCTACGCAGACTACCGCATGACGGGTGAAAGTCCATTTGCAGTGTTCCATTTCAGATTCCTAACTCTAAACTTACTACGGTAAGAATTGCTTCTATAATTCTTGAAATGATCAAAAATTCCTTGAGTTTTGCGCTTCATCTAATATCATTTCACTAGAATATTGGTTGAACTTTCTTGTAAAATTTTTATCTTTTCATGTCGAGTTACTATTTAAGGTAAAAAAAATTATTTTTTTTCAAATTATCTTTGATTGGATCCAGGTTTTGATCTTCATTCTTGAATTCTAGATAAATTCTCTAATATTTGTATTTTATCTCACTGGATCCGTTATTCATATTATTTTTCATCATCCTCAGTAGGGGTGCTCATCGGTAAAAAACCGAACCGGTACCGAAAAAACAGAACCGGTACCGAACCGAAAATACCTGAAAACCAAGAACCGGTACCGGTACCGGTACCGAATAACCGATTTCGATACCGGTTCGGTACAAAGTCGGTTTCGGTTTTTTCGGTTCAGTTTTCGGTTCTACCGCAATAATTAAATAATTTTTTTAATATATAAATACTTTTTTTTAAAACCAAGGATTTTCCCTTCTTTCTTTTTCTTTACTTGGAACTTGGATTTGATGCAAGAAGAAAAGTAGCTCGTCATATAAATTGTTCACTGCAGGATAAAAGAATACAATCCTTCCACATGAAACTTAATTAGCTAAACATAGCAACCCACCAGGAAAAAAGTTTAAACATTAATCAGGCTCAACTGCTCAAGAGACATAATCAATTTAATCATCTTCTGGTGGAAGCCCACATGGCAAAAGCTCACATTATCCAGAAGATTCTTATGTGCATTTTCTCGGTAATTTTTTAATCATCTTCTCTTTCTGGTGGAAGCCCACATGGCAAAAGCATTTTCTGCAAAAGAACACAAGTCGGTTTTTTTTTCGGTATTTCGGTTTTACCGAATTCAAAATTTTAAGTACCGCAACCGGTATCGAAAAATATAAAAAAACTGAAGAATCGGTACCGAAAAAATCGGTACCGAAAAAAACCGGTACAGCCCGATTCGATAAAAAACCGAAAAAACCAAAAATTTTGAGCACCCCTAATCCTCAGTAGGGGTGCTCATCGGTAAAAAACCAAACCGGTACCGAAAAAACAGAATCGGTACCGAACCAAAAATACCAGAAAACCAAGAACCAGTACCGGTACCGAATAACCGATTTCGGTACCGGTTCGATACAAAGTCGGTTTCAGTTTTTTCGGTTCGATTTTCGGTTCTACCGCAATAATTAAATAATTTTTTTAATATATAAATACTTTTTTTTAAAACCAAGGATTTTCCCTTCTTTCTTTTTCTTTACTTGGAACTTGGATTTGATGCAAGAAGAAAAGTAGCTCGTCATATAAATTGTTCACTGCAGGATAAAAGAATATAATCCTTACACATGAAACTTAATTAGCTAAACATAGCAACCCACCAAGACAAAAGTTTAAACATTAATCAGGCTCAACTGCTCAAGAGACATAATCAATTTAATCATCTTCTGGTGGAAGCCCACATGGCAAAAGCCCACATAGCAAAAGCTCACATTATCCAAAAGATTCTTATGTGCATTTTCGCGGTAATTTTTTAATCATCTTCTCTTTCTGGTGGAAGCCCACATGGCAAAAGCATTTTCTGCAAAAGAACACAAGTCGGGTTTTTTTTCGGTATTTCGGTTTTATCGAATTCAAAATTTTAAGTACCGCAACCGGTATCGAAAAATATAAAAAAACAGAAAAACCGGTACCGAAAAAAATCGGTACCGCCTGGTTCGGTAAAAAATCGAAAATTTTGAGCACCTCTAATCCTCAGTCCTAAATGGTGATATAACTGAATATCTTTGGCCTGTAGTGCAAAGATGAATGATTACTTGATGAATATATTTGTCCTGTAGTGCAAATATGAATGATTACCTGATGAATATCTTTGGCCCGTAGTGCAAGGATGGACAGGTGTTAAGATGAACATGACCAACTGGTGATACAAATGAATATCTTTGGCCCGTAGTACAAAGATGAATATTTGATTCGAGTTGTATATTTATTGATTTTACAAGGATAAAATATTAATGATGGACTTTTAAATCAAAGAAGATAGTAGACATCATTCTCTACTTAACTCTTCTAATGAATTGTTATTTTCGCTGCAGTTGTTGATCTAAAACTTGTTGTCCATAATATTTTATCTGGTTTATTGAAGACTAACGATAATTTATTATTCATTATCTTAGTCATAATATTCTTTACTGGCTAGTTGAGCTCACCCTTTTCTTCTATTGTTCTCTTCAGAAAATGAAAATATAACTGGGACTAGCCGGGGGATGGAGTGATGGTCCGAGAGAGGGCTATAGAAGTCGGCACTATTTTGTAAAATAGTGTATTAATAATTGCAATGAATAAGACTTGAATTTGAGCGTTAATATTTTCTACATAATATTTGTAATAATGCTCAGAGTTGTGTGGTCGTATTTTGGACGACCGTATAATAATTGAAATTGGAAGATTGTATTTGAATTCTGTACCATATATTTGGCGACTCAAAATGGGTTGGTATTGAACCTATTTTGGGGGGCATCACAGTTTAACTTAATTTTACAATAGATTATGATTATATATGTTAAAACAAAGAAAACAAACCTTGAACGGATGGATTCGGAGTTATAACGAATCTGTGACGATGGTTTTCATGTTTTTCTTCAAAACTTTCAAAAATACCAAGAACAGTGAAATTATGTGATTTGATTTGAGTAATTACATGATATAAAGTGTTAAAAGCATGTTAGAATCATTATATGATGTTTCTATGAAGTTTATACTTCATAGAAATCATAGTACTAGTTTAATTTGCATTTAATTTGCCTAAAACTGTCAAAAATCGCGAATTGTGGCTGAACCGCCAAGGCACACCCGCCCCAGCGGCTCTAAACCAGCCTCAGCGGGCCCTATGCAGTCCTTAGACCCATCCTAGCGGGTATTTAACCGCCTCAGCGAGTAAACCTGATGTCCAGAATAGTGTAAATAGTGTAAGGCGAGACTGTTTTGACATCCTGTAGTAAAATAAACATAACTTCTTCATACGAACTTCGATTAAGGCGATTCAGATGATTCGAAAAGATAACGAATAGACCTACAATTTTCATTCTTTAAGTTTTTCGATTTGAAGTCGTTAGCAGGGGTCAAAATGGACATCTTTGTGACTGATGCATATTCGGAGGCAATCGGAGGGCGTCTGACATGCACGTACGCAAGTGTAGTGCTCTCGACGATAAAAGATGTTGTTCTAAGTTATAAAACATGAATATTTTGAAATATAATGATGTTTAATATTAATCAATGATGTTTTAGATATATTGTATGAGCATGTTAAGCGTACGCAAGATGGACGAATCGGGCGTGCGACGAATGAACGTCGAAACGTCGTGCCAAGTATAATACTATGCTATGACATACTTGAGAACTTGATGAATATGTAATACTATGCTATAACATGTTATTAACACATATATGATTTGAAGTTCATGTTAATAAACTAAGTTATTGACATGTATAAGATAATGTGAAGGTTCAAGTTAACAAACTAAGTGCGAACTTGAATATTGTGATTGTAAAACTTGATTATGATTGTTTAAAGGATTATACCTATGTGATACGCATATTGTGAATTCATACTCATATTATGTGGTTAGTTAATAAGTTAACACTAGGAACCAAGTTGTAAGTTGAACTTAAATGAAAAGTTCAACAGTTGAACATAAAAGTTATAAAACTAATCGACATCGTATGCATAATGTAATATGTAGGACGTTGAGGAATTGAATTGAAACTATATTTGTAGCTTGAGCATGAGGCAAGTTTCCTTACCCTAACTCGTTTACGATTACGCAAGTTTTCTTATTCATACTCTTTAAATTGAGCAAGCTTTCTAACTTCAAGTTATTCGTTGAGCAAGTTCTATACTTATGATTCTATATCAATCAAGTTCTTGTTCTTAATTATTCAAGTTCAAGATTTCATAAGAGATATTATGATTCTTTTGAAGTATTACTTTAGTTATATTATACTTATTCAACTGTATACTCTTGAGAAATTATTATTCAATTTGAATATTGTTTATTGTTGAACCTTGTAAGACAAGCGAACCTTATTGATTCGACTAGTCCATAGTTGATGAAGTTCTAAATTCTAGAACCATTAGTGAGCTTATTCAAACCAAACTTCCTTTGGTACGGACTCTGATGTCAAACTGAGATGAACAACCCTACTATAGGGGATTGATGATACTTTAGCGTTGAGATATTGTGCATAGTATGGTACTAAGGGCTGATCCCCCTAAGTACAAGAAGTAGAGTCCATAGTCTTATGACTGTTAAAGGTTTAAAGTATAAACACTTGACAACCTAGGACATAGTTCAAGGTCTTATGACCCTCAGAAGTTCTTTTGATTCTTGTTATTCATTCTTGATTCAAAAGCCGAGTTTTCTTTCAGAAGTCTTTGATTCACTCGCATGTTATTATATTGTTATATTATTTTACTTGTGGGCAATCGTGCTCACTCTTGCATAATAACATTGCAGTTAAGAACGAAAGGTCCGACGAGCCTACCACTAGCAAAGGCAAGGGTAAAATCAACAAGTGATGAAGACTTGTTGTTTATTTGATTATATTTCTTAAGACTTATGTTTATGTTGATTAAGACTTATTTGTTTACGCTTTCGTATTTGAGATTTAAGGGTAAGTATGACCTGGGATTATTTATGTATTTTATTCAGATGTTGTAACCCCATAAGGGGAGATGATGGATTATTTTATCTATTTCATGGTTTGCATTTATTATGGGTAGATAGATATATATGATATTTGTACAGTGAACACCAAATCCCGTGAAATTGAAGTACCCGGATTTGGGGGTGTCACATGTATGATATTGACTATTAATATATGTATTAATATATAGTCTGTGCAGAATTTTGGTCTCGCTCCCTGGTTCCGCCCTTGGCGGATACCCTTCAGGATTCAGTAAATCCGTCTTTTCTAATGTGCACTCAAATAGAGAAGGTGACATTAACATCTCATTACTTTTTTTTTGAGTTTTAGAACAAATTATTCAAGTGAAAGTATTATAGTGCAGTATGTATATTTTTTTAATTATTATATGAAGTAGAAGACATAAATGCATGCTAATCTATTTTTATAATAGTAGAAGCATATCTCTATATATTATATCATGCATGGCTAAGAATTAGCTATGTACCAAAAGTAGGACTGATCATTCGGTTATAATCGAACCGAGTAGGCTATTCGGTTATAACCGAAAACCAAAATTTATACAATTTTGGTATCCGAGCAAATAACTGAACTACCCAATAACCGAATTACCGAATTTCCGAATAACCAAATTTACTATTCGGTTGTTTGGATAATAACCGAAATTAAGAAATATATTACAATATCCAGAAATCAAGCTTGACAAAAAGTGTAAACACTGATCTCGAAATCTAAACTGTGTTCCTAACTTCCTAATTCCTCTGCTAATTAACAGAAGAAACAGAGGAATAGTCCGAAAATAGAAAGGGTAATAGAAGCAGGGGCAGAGGAAGAAGGAGATGAGAAGTTGTCTTATGAGATCTGAGATGAAACCCAAGAGGCGAGAGAAATTAGGGGCAGTGACATACACAGTGACACTTGGTTAAACAGATCATACAGTGCTACAGCTGCGAGACAGTGACATTGAAGTCCAAATCTTCAACATACAACGACGTCGTCACGAACTAGTTCGCACCACCAGCCGTCGCCGCTGCCGCCGACACACTATTAGCTCCAGATACAGGAATCTGTTGCTGCTGCTGAACCTGAATCTGCGCCATTACTCCTTTTTTTTCGCTTTTTTTTTCTTCTCTCCCCTTCTCAATAATTAAACCCTAAGAGAGATAAACACTGATATAGACATTAAGACATACAACGATACATCATACAAGTATAAGTTTTTTTTAATGAATAGGTTCGGTTATTTGGGTAACCGAAATGGCTGATTTTAACATCCGAACCGGAAACCGAATACTGAAATAAAATTCGGATATAACCGAATTTAGTAAAAAAAACCGAATAATTGAAAAAAATCGGTTAAAAAAATTCGATTTTGTTCGATTTTTCGGTTTTACCCGTTTTTTGCTCACCGCTAACCAAAAGGATTTTGTAACGACTAGAAACTTAAAGGTTTTGCAAGGGCTAGAAACTTAAAGTTTTGCAATGGCTAGGAAATCAATTACTCAATTAATAGAAATCAATCTTATTGATATTGTAAAAGGAAATCAATTTTTGTAACTCAAACAATATAGAATTTAATCTTAACAATAAAGCACACAAATAAACTTGACTTTGAAATTCCTTTCAAATTTTATAAATTATAAAAAAAATATAACAATCCCCTACAATTTCAAAGTTAAGTATTAAGAGAAATATGAATAAAAATCAAGAAGTGAAAATGTAATGCATAAGTATTGGTTCCTTTTGGGCTATGAACCAATACATAGAATAAATAAGGCTAAATTCACAGGAAATAGATGAAGCAATAAGTTCTTATGAACCACAATCCTTTAGTATGAATTTAAACACTTATCATTCACATTACAATTTCGAAGCGAGCTTATTCAACGCGGTTGGGCACATTTTCGGCCATGCGCCAAATCCTGGTTTCATGAGAGTTTTAGAGAATTTGTCTAAGTTCTCATAGAGGCGACCCCACCTTTACTCTCACATATCTGTTTTTCATTAAGTGTGTTTTGTAGCTTACCACACTATTCAATATGGACTATGAAAACATTAAGAGTTTAAAGCTCAAGCCTTATTCGCTACAAATGCACTATCATACACCATATGGATGAACATAAAATATAAATATAAATTAGATAGTGCCACAACGATCAACCCGTGACTTGTTATTACCCATATGAACCTAATTCATGGGATCTCCATTCGCATAGGTTGGGTTACCATCACTGTTGACTTTTGTTCTAGGCATACCTCCCACCCCCCTCGATGTAGTCTCTACAAACCTTTTGTTAAGTTGTTTGGTCAAAGGGTCGGCTAAATTCATTTCCAACCTTACATACTCTAAAGATATATCACACCATCAATAAGCAGATGCCGAATAGTTTTATGCCTTAAGTGTATATGCTTATTCTTGTCATTATGGGTTTGATTTAAAGCTCGACCTATTGCGGCTTGGCAATCACAATGCATGCATAAACATGAATGAAACTGGTCTCTTCCATAAAGGGATATCTGCAAATATGTTTCTCAACCAATCAGCCTCAGCACTTGCCATATCCAAAGTAATAAGCTCAGATTCCATAGTGGAATGAGCAACAAATGTATGCTTGGTTGATTTCCAAGTGACAGAACCACCACCAAGGGTGAACATAAATTCGCTCACGGATTTAATCTCATCTGAATCAGAGATCCAGTTAGCATTAGTGTACACTTCAAGTATAGATGGATAACATGTAAACTGTGACGAACGAGATTTTATAATTTAATTTGAATATTTATTGAATTAAATAAATATTTTTTGATGATTTAATTATTGAATTAAATAATTAATTGATGAAATTATGGTAGATTAATTTAATTATATGTGTTACATTGATTAAATTAATGTTGAGAATTTTATTGTGCAAAGTATGTATTTAATCAAGCTTATTTGATTAAATGAATTATTTAATAAGCATAATGTTATTCTAATTAATTTAATAATTAATTAGAGATTAATGATTTGAAATAATTAATAAATGAGAATTTTAATTATGTGACTATGTGATTTAAGGTGGACTTATGATATTTTATTTAATTGATTTAAATAGGATTATTTGATTAATTAGAAGTGTGACATTAAACTATATAATAAGCATGTAATTAAAATAAATGAAAATGAACTCTTATCATTAGCTAAACATGGCCCTAGGAGAAGTTGGGGCAGTTAACCCACTATGGGATTAACTGACCACTTACGTATCTGTTATATAATATATGCGTATTATATATCTATACATATATTACATATCATATCAGTTTCTATATTGCTATCTTTTATCAGAGAGAAAAGAGAGAAGGTTTGAGAGAATAATTGAGAGAGAATTGTGAATTGAAGAAGAAGTAAAGAAGATCTTAACCATCTTTGAGTCATCTAAACAAAGTAGCAAGGGTAATCTCCTCATCTCCATGATTATAATTCACGTTCTTATGTTTTCTCCATAAAAAGTATTTTCAAGTTCTCTGTGAAGAATGATTTTTATGATCTACTTAAGATATGATCATATATGTGTTATTATATGTTAATAACATGTTTTATATCATATATTCATGAATTAGAGTAATCAATTTCATGTAAACATGCTTAAATCAAAGTTTCATGAATTATAGAGTACGAAAAATATGAAGAACACGTATATATGGCCTTATGTACAATTTGTATGCTTTTAATTGGTTGTTTAACTTACATTTTACAATAAATTATGATTATACATGTTTAAACAAAGAAACAAACTTTGAACGGACGGATTCGGAGTTATAACGAATCCGTGACGATGATTTTCGCGTTTTTCTTCAAAACCATCAAGAACACCAAGAAAAGTGAAATTTCATCATTTGATTCGAGTAATTGCATGATTTAAGATGTTAAAAACATATTAGTAGCATTGTATTATGTTTCTATGAAGTTTATACTTCATAGAAATCACTGTGTTAGTTTAATTTGCATTTATTTGGGTTAAAAACTGTCAAAATCGCGAACTGTTGCTGAATCGCAAGGGCATGCCCGCCCCAGCCAGCTTTATGCCTGCCCCAGCAGGCCCCATGTAGATTATACCCCCCTAGTGGGGGTAGTGCAGAGAAAAAAATTCTGTTTTGACCTCTTATAGTAAAATAAGCATAACTTTTTCATAAGAACTCTGATTAAGGCGATTCAGGATGATTCAAAAGTTAATGAGAAGACCTATAACTTTCATTCTTTAAGTTTTTCGATTTGAAGTTGTTAAAATGGGTAAAAATGTTCATCTTTGTGACTAATGCGTATTCGGAGGCAATTAGAGGGCGTCGGACATGCACATACGCAAGTGTAGTGTTCTCGACAATAAAAGATGTTGTTCTAAGTTACATACATGAATATTATATGATTTGAAGTTCATGATTAATAAACTAAGTTATTGACATGTATAAGATAATGTGAAGGTTCAAGTTACCAAACTAAGTGCGAACTTGAATATAGTGATTGTAAAACTTGATTATAATTGTTTAGAGGGTTACACATGTGTGATATGCATGTTGTGAGTTTACATTCATGTTATGTGGTTAGTCTTCGAGTAATATTATAAACCAAGTTGTAAGTTGAACTTAAGTGAATAGTTCAACAGTTAAACATGGTAGTTATGAAAACTAATCGACATCGTATGCATAATGTAATGTGTAGGACGTTGAGGAATTGAATTGTAACTAGATTTGTAGCTTGCGCACGAGATAAGTTTCTAAACCTTACTTTTATATTGAGCAAGTATTATATCCCTAACTTACTATCGTTAAGCAAGTTCCTTATCTAAACTCTTTAAATTGAATAAGCGTTCTATTCCTTATTCTTATGTCAAGCAAGTTACTAAATTCAAAGTTTACTTTTATTGAGAAAGTTTTTTATTCTTGAAATACTATCATGATGCAAGTTCTTATACTTGTTAATCAAGTTAAGATTCCATATGAGATATTATATTACCTTTAAAAGCATGATTCTAGTAATACAATACTTATTCGATTGTATACTCTTGAGAAGTTATTATTCAATTTGAATATCATTTATTGCTGAACCTTGTAAGACTAGTGAACCCTTATTGATTCGACTAGTCCATAGTTAATGAGCGTTCTAAATTCTAGAACAATTATTGAGCCTATCCAAACCAAACTTCTTTTGGTGCGGACTCTGATGTCAAAATGAGATGAACAACCCTGTGACGCCCCCAAATCCGGGTCCTCAGAACCTCGGACCTGGTACGTTACAATACAACATTTCTATAACTATTGCGAAAGATATAAACAGAAATTGTTTATATAATAAACTTTTACACATAATTCCTAAGGTCTGTAACCTTAACTTAATACCTGTATTCAATATCCTACACGACATATAATGTCATTTGTATCCAATACTATTACCATTTTAACTGTATAATAATTCCATCCTGGAACTTGTCTTTGTTTTTGCCTTTTTCGAAGTTTCGTCTTAATCTGAAATGTTTATCATGATATAGCAATGGTGAACAACAAGTTTGCCCAGCAAGTTTTAAATACAAAAGAAGATATATCATGATGGAAAAGAATAATAAGCTAACAAACTTTCAACAATATAATATTGTTGAAAGAATATGAATCAATTTACATAACTGAATAACCAAGACAATAATGATGAATGGCCAATAATGAACATGTACAAATTTAACTGAACCAAATGATAAGGAAGGTGATCAGCCTTTCATACCTGATGAACATATGCAACATGCACAACGTGCGAATCAATAAATCATAGATGTGATATAATCAACAATGATTAATCACTGAATATGCTTTACAATAACAACTCGAGTTCGAGTTTGAAAACTTGTCTGTACCGTTGATTACTGCTACGCAATCTAATTTAACTTCAGTTGAAAGACCTATTATTGATAATATCGATCTCTCAATTAGAATAATATCATCACATTAGCTTTTGTTAATTACAGTTATAAAATACCTAAACACATTATCATATATTCCTAATAATCAATAAAACACATAAGACTCGGTATCAAATCAAACTATTTCAGTCTGAGTTGAGTTTGGTACAATTTTAACATCCCAATTGCCCTATCGGATAATTATCGAGTCTATTTTCAATTACACTCTTACTAAAATGCTTTAATATTATCTTACATAATTTAATTTTCAGTCATAACATTTTTCAGTAGCTTGTAATAATTTTTAAATAATTATTATCATTTATAATGATTTTTCAATCATTAATATTATTTTTAAATGATTTAAATACCAAATAATTTCATTATCATTAATATTTAATTAAGTTCAAATATTAATGAAATACATGTCACAATATTAAAATTTATTTATTATAACTCAGAATATTTTTAATACCTTAATATCACATTTAAATGATTTTTAAAATATTTAAAATCATTCTTAAATAATTGCTATTAATATTAAACTATTAATGTATTTCATGGCAAAATATTAAAAGTTATATATTATAACTTAAAACATTTTTAAAACCTTTAAATCATTTTGTAAATAATTTTTAAAACATTAAAACCATTTTTACATAATTTATTTAATATAATTATTAAACAACTTTATTATCAGAATATTAATCTATACCTTCATTTGATTACTATTTAATATTAAATAAATAGTAATTAATTAATTACCTTTAGTTATTATTTAATTAATAAATAATAGCCAATTAGATCTATTCATTATTTAATGGTATTTAGATGATGAATAATCAAATTATTATTTGTCTTTAATTATTATTTAATATTAATTAAATAATAATTAATTAATTTCTTATCCTTGAATGGTAAACAATTGATTTATTTACTTCATTTGTCTTTAATTATTCTTTATTATTATTTAAAGAATAATTAATTAACATTTGTCATTATTTATTATTTAATAATAAATAATTAATTCATTTCATAAATCTTTAATCATTCTTTCTTATTAAATTAAGAATAATTAATTATTACTTATCCTTATTTATTATTTAATATTTAAATAATAAATAATTTTACACTTTTATGTTAATGTAAGTAAGTAATCACTTAATCTTACTTAAACATTCTTTAATCATTATTTAATATTAATTAAATAATAATTAATCAATTGTTTAACTCTAATTATTATTTAATCTTAATTAAATAATAAATAGTTATTTTGATAACACTAACTTTACTTTTTTATCACTTAATATCACTTAAATAATAGTTAAATAGTTAATTACATTTAACTTTAGATGTAATTAGATTACTAACCAATTAGTGGCTTTAAAATCATTTATTAACATTGTTCATTTAATTACAATTCTGCCATTTTCGCCCAATTTTTTTTCCAGATTCGGGGTCCTTTACGGAAACGCTTGTAACACGAAATCTACAACTCGGAATTAAGTTCCGTCGGAGGCGTTGGATTCGTATTTTCTTGAACTACCATTTTCATTTATCAAACACCTCATACCATAACCCTTAAGTTATGTACATTTAAATGATTACTTATGTACATTTAATTCCATAACCCAATTAAACTTGCTTTAATTAGGTTTAAAATAATTTAATAAATTGAGATAATAAAATTAATCTCTTAGGTTAGTATATATTTTAAATACTAAATTCTCCTATACCATAACCCTTAAGTTATTTAATTACCATACCTAATGTATAATTAGGTTATGTAGCTTTCTTTATAATTCACTTTATAAAATAAATAAACATATATACATATTTACAATATATATATTTATTTAGTCATATACATACTCCTCATGAGTCATAATATATTTATCCTTATACATAATATCTTTCTTAATTTCAAATTTTCTAGCATTCGCATTTAATTTCTTTACATTACTTGAAAATTTAAATCAAACCGTATAGGTTCTTTAAAATTTTTAATTAATTCTCTATTTTCAATCTAGGTTTTATTCTTTAACCTTTATTTATTTATTTGAGACAAGTCTCAAAATTTTCGGGTTATCACAAACCCTGTATAAGGAATTATTTACGCTTTAGCGTTGAGATATTGTGCACAGTATGGTACTAAGGGCTGATCCCCATAAGTACGAGAAGTAGAGTCCATAGTCTTATGACTGTTAAAGGTTTAAAGTATAAACACTTTACAACCTAGGACATAGTTCAAGGTCTTATGACCCTCAGATGTTCTTTTGATTCTTGTTATTCATTCTTGAGTCAAAAGTCGAGTTTTCTTTATTCAAATGTCTTTGATTCACTCGCATGTTATTATATTATTGTTATATCGATTATACTTATGGGCAATCGTACTCACTCTTGCGTAATAATAACATTGCAGTTAAGAACGAAATGTCCGAAGAGCTTTTTACTAGCAAAGGCAAGGGCAAGGTCAACAAGTGATGAAGACTTGTTGTTTATTTGATATGTTATTATTTAAGACTTATGTTAAAGTTGTGTAAAACTATTTATTTGTTTACGTTTTCGTATTTGAGATTTAAGGTTAGTATGACCTGAGATTGATGTATTTATATTCAGATGTTGTAACCCCATAAGGGGAGGATTTATTTTTATCTATTGCATGATTTGCATTTATTATGGGTAGATAGATAGATGATATTTGTACAGTGAACACCAAATCCTGTGGAATTGAAGTACCCGGATTTGGGGTATCACATAAATAATATACCATAATTCATAGTCCCTTTTAAATACTTCAGCACTCTAGAAATGGCTATCCAATGCTCATCATTAAGATTATGTGTATTTCTACTCAATCAATTTACAACATATGCAATGTTAGGTCTCGTGCAGTTTGAAAGAAATCTAAGACTACCAATAATGTTTGCATACATATTTTGTGACACACTTTCTCCTTTATTCTTCTTTAAAGAAATGTTGTGATCATAAGATGTGCACACATGTTTGGAATTTGTAACGACCCCAAATCCGGGTCCCTTAGACCTCGAGTCAGGTACGCCACTGTACATCCATATTCTAACTTCACACCATTAATCAATAATATAATTGATAAAACTCACATAAAATTTTATTTTTAACATTCAATATTATTTAATAAAGATATTAACAATTAGTTATTTAAATTTTTTTTCTGTTCCAGAATCGCAATATTTATAATTCGTCTTACGTTTCAAATCATGTATATATTACCATTCATCTTAAAACGTCATATGTGAACGTAAAGTTCAACTTTTGATATAAAATTATTCTTCTAATATAAATCCTTGTTATCATCATCCATCATTTATATTCTTTATATAGCAAATTGGAATCTCAACAGTATGCTATATTCACAACCTATATTAGCTTTCGTATATTACATCCATTACATACTTTGACTTTTCAAAGTAAAAAATATAGTTACATCTCCAATTCCAAATGAATACTCTGCCACTTCCTCGGAGGGTGGAAAAAAAGAGTCTTCTATCGTAAGCCGAGTCGGATGCTTTCACTCAAGAAGATGTTGTCGGCTCATAACTCAAGGTTTACATAATTTAACTTATATACATCATAAACCATCATCACGGCTTAATATAATTTCAATTAAAGAAAACAATTAAAAACTTTCCTTTTACACATGCCTCTAGTCTTTATCATCATGAGTGCGATAGAATTGCATCTTTAATATGCAATTTTTTTTCGTAAGTTTGAGCACGACAGCCCAACAAGTCTAACAATTTTTATATTTCATACTTCACATAACATATACGTACTTGCATTTTATTTATGCATCATGTTCCTCTGCTATGTATTTTACACATGCATCATAAATCTTATGCAATGCGTCTACATATATTTCATGCATCTCGTAGTATACGTTCTTATATGAATCATATATTTCATACTGGATTTATAAAAATTCAAGTTTCACACAAGACAATATAATCACATAGTTGCACAACGTGCACACTATCAGAACAGATCAGATCATAAAGATCACAATAAACCATCTATTGGTAGTTGTTTTATTTATAATATGGTAATATCAACCCCTTAGTAGTAGTTGATTTATTTATTACATGCTAATAACAACCACGGGCTAGTGGTCGATTTATTTATATATCATGCTAATAACAACCATCAACTAGTAGATAGTTTCTTGATCAACTGTTCATCGAAAGATTACTGATCGTTCATTTAGGCCTCGGGGGAACTAATTTGAACACCATAGATTACTAAACCTTTCTTCATAGTCACGTTTTCAGTTCCGTCAAGAGCAAATTTGAAATCTCCAGAGTCAAAGCTATTCAAGAATTCCCCAGCTTGGAGGGAAATCGGTGTGTTCCTCGGACAATCCATCAACTTATATCCATTCACTTGCGTGGATCCATCCGGAAGAGTAAGTGTAAGACTCACCGGACTTTCTATGTTAATGTTGTCTTTCAGCAGCACCACAAAAGACACCTCATAAGTTAATTGGTCAAGCTTTTCTGTCGGATAGTTTCCGTCAACATGTAGGACACAGCTACCAATTAATTCAGCACTTGCATTACTGTAAAATAATGATAGTAGAATTAAAGTCAGAAATTTTTGATAGAAAGAGCTTAAATTCATTAGGTGATTTTATTGATTTTTTTTGTCTGGAATATTTTTAATGCAAGTCCCATCTATCTAACTAGACTTCAATAAAATTTCTATAGTCCTTCTATCACTTTAATTTAATGACATAGTTGCTTATATATCCCTATTTTTAACTGAATAAAATTCAGGTGTTTAAACACAAATCTTGACCTTTGACGTCAATTAAGTTAACTCAACCTCTTACTTCTACTTACGTAAACTTCCAGCCTGAAGGGTTGGCATAATTGAGTTCCTTTGCATGCACAAAAGCCCAACTACTCTGAATAAGTCAACAGAAATTCACATTATTATAAGGATAGATAAGACAAACCAACGGTGACCGATGGAATGATATGTCGATGCCTTTATCAATATATATATATATATATATATATATATATATATATATATAATAAAATATAGACGGTTGATATTGTCAAAGTAACAATTATAAAAGTGTTGTCAAATGTATATTTACTCTAATAGCGATCGACACTATCAACCACTTATATATAAATAGCAAAAGTTTCATAGCAAAAGTTTAATACGGAGTATATATGTATCACTCAATCCATCTTATATCATCCATTACAACATCAGATAGATGTGATCTTAAAATTTGTGAACACTCCGTGACATTATGTTGCAAATGGTACAAAATGTTAAAAATCGCAAAGGTGTAAGATGGTCTAAATTTTGCAAAAATGTATCACTTGCAAAATTACAAATATTAAGGATTATTTTTGTTCTGTAGACAACTTTAGTGCGTATATATAACTATATATGATGTTTGTTTCCAATTTCAAAGGACTTACCTTCTGGCCCGGGTCGTCCTTTTGGAGCAACGCATTTTCCTTAGCTTGAGACAACAATGCCTTGAGGTCAACCTTATGATACCTCACTAGTTGTGCCATTTCCTCGATCGATCGATAACTATCCTCTAATTCTGCTATATATATTTTCTGTTTTTGTTCTTAATGTCTATATATCTCTCTTCCAAAGGCTAGCTTTATTTATAGATATCAGAAAGAGGGTATATATTCAATAATATCCTATCTTCAAATATTCCTTCCTTTTTCACAGTGGGGATCCTGATAAGTTTAACATCATCATCATCATCGCGACATCGCCAAGGGTGTAGAGCACCAGATACTGTTTAATAATTTGTTGGAATAATTCTTTTCCATTTCGCAGTTCAATAATTTTTTCTTTTGCTTGTTGCGCTGGCACAATTCGATGAAGGCGAAAGGTACGTAGGCATCCAAGTGAGTGATGATTTTCTTCTAACCAGAAGTATGAGCAGGTGGATGATACATATGTCATGCCAACATAACAAACTTTAGAGGAGCCGAGTTCGAAAAAAGTGAGGCCACTGGCCTAATTGCCTTAATTCGATCTTATCACCCAAGCACTCGGGGTGCGGGGTGCCATCTTTTTTGGTTCAATATAATGGAGTATATATTCAAACAGTCCTTCTATGGGGACATGGAAATGGGACATGAAAATTAGACATTTTCAATTTTTTTTTTGGTTTTTGTTGTGACTTTTAAAAAATGTATAGTATTTATTTCAACTAGAATTTTTACAAAAAAAAAATATTTTAGGTGTAATTTGGATACATATACAAGAACAGTGTTATACAGACTGTACAACACTATTCTTGTATATGTATTCAAATTACACCTAAAATATTTTTTTTTTGTAAAAATTCCAATTAGAATAAATACTATACATTTTTTAGGAGTCACAACAAAAACCAAAAAAAAAAAAAAAAGAATTGAAAATGTCTAATTTCCATGTCCAATTTTCATGTCTGCCAAGACTTATTCATATTCAAATCAACAAAACAAGGCAGGAAAAATAAATAAATTCAAAGCGCATAATTTAATAGGAATATCTATTAATACTATATATAGGTGTGTTACTCAAATATCTATACCATTTATCTACACCAGCAAATACCGAGTTATTTTTGTTGGACCTGAGTCAACTCAGTAGTCCAACTTTAATGACTCAGTAGCTCAAAGGTTTTTTTTTGTTTGATTTTCGTGTATTCTTGGTCATAAATTTTTGTATTCACAAAAGTCAGCTCAAAAGCTCAAAAATTATGTTTTTATACAAAATATATAATGAGGCAAATACTGAGTTATTATAGGTTGTCCTAAGTCAACACAGTAGTCCAACTTGATGACTTGGTAACTCAAAATATTTTTTTTGTTTGATTTTTATGTATTCTTGGTCATAAATTTTGATACTCTCAAAAGTCAACTAAAACACTCAAAAGTTATGTTTTTTCACAAAATTTTAGTACACATTTATTATTAAAGATACAATATATCATTTGTCACTAAGAATTGAGTAAAGATAAAAAAAAATACAATAAAAATAAAGAAATTTTTTTTGAGCTATGAAGTCACCAAATTTGGACTGCTGAGTCGACTCAAGATAAATTAAAATGTCGTTTAAATCGTTTTTAAACTTATCCGTACTTTGCAAGGTATATTAAGCTTGTTTGTATTAAAAGTAGAAGAATAAACATCACGCAGGCCAAAAACCAAAAAAAACGAAAAGAAGAAAAAGAAAAGAAGAAGACAACAATAGCAAGACCACATTTTTCTTTTTCTTCCTTTTTATCTTTTCTTTCTTTCTTTCTTTTTTGTTTCTTTTTAGACGGAGGACTTCATTTCATCTTTGAAAATAAACCTAAGAATTCATCAAAGAAAATAAAAGATACTCTCCCCGTCCCAAATTAATTGATCAATTTTGACTTTTTTTAGTCTAATTAACTATTTTTTTCTTCCTCTTTATCTTTTCTTTCTTTCTTTGTTTCTTTTTAGACCGAGGACTGCATTTCATCTTTGAAAATAAACATAAGAATTCACCAAAGGAAATAAAAGATAAGCGACAATACAAATATTGTTTCTTTTTTTATTTTATTTTCAAATATATACGCATGCATGATAAAGATTCACAATTATATATAATAGGCTAAAACCAACAATCCGCTAAACAATTTGTAGTCCGTCGAAGTGTTTAGTTAACGAGTTAGTATAAACTATCGTCTACCAAACCGTTATTAGCTAACGAGCTAGTGTACAAACTGTATTAGCTGATGAGCTGGTGTAAACTATCATTTATCAAACTTTTAGATTTTTTGGCTACAGTCAAATGTGTCTTTAGATCAATTCATATATATATATATATATATATATATATATATATACAAAATTGATCAGGTCCGGACTCCCGGACCTGATCAAATCCGGACCTTTTTTTTTTTTTTTTTTTTTGCTTTTTTTTTTTAAAATAACTAATAAAAATGTATAATATTTTATGGAACTGGAATTTTTTTCATAATACAGTGTTTTAGGTGTGATTTGGATACTTATAACAAAATAAGTCTGTACAGTCTGTATAACCTGTGTTGTTATATGTATCCAAATCACACCTAAAACACTGTATTATGAAAAAATTCCAGTTCCATAAAATATTATACATTTTTTATTAGTTATTTTAAAAAAAAAAGCAAAAAAAAAATTAAAAAAAAAAATTGGTCCGGATTTTGATCAGGTCCGGGAGTCCGGACCTGATCCGGCCTCTCTCTCTCTCTCTCTCTATATATATATATATATATATATATATATATATATATATATATATATATATATATATATATATATATATATATATATATAGAGCAAGGATCAAGAGCATAACTCCTTAAAGAACATATCTCCCCTTTAGCGACGGACCAAACCGTCCCTAAATACGTCGCCATAGGTCTGTCCGTCGCTATATATTGTCCGTCGGATAAGACCTATGGCGTCGGACGGACCTATGGCGACGGACAGGCGACGGTTTGGTCCGTCGCTAAAGGTGTTATGTTTGTTATGTCTTTTAAGAGTTATGCTCTTGAAATGCTCCCTATATATATATATATATATATATGGCTATTGATCCATAGCTAACGTTTGTCAATTTAAAGTTAGCCTTACAACAGATCTGGAGCGTCCATCCGAATATCGAGTTATTAATATAGCTCCCGTCCGTAATTTAATTTCCATTATTATGCAGTTTAATACTGTGAATGTGACATATGACCAAAATACCCCTCTTTGTAAATGTATTTCGTCTGTAGTATTAAACTGCGAATGCTAGATATAGCCAAATGACCAACTGGGAAACGACGCCGTTGTAAATAATTCTCGTCCGCAATGTTAAACTGCAGATGCTAAATTCAAAACATTTTAGGTTTCAAGGTTCTGATCAATTCTAACAACTTTATGATCAAAAGGTGGTTGATATTCCGAGAAATTATCCTCTTCGTAGATGTGTAAGATGTGGGCGACACAATTCTGCTGGCATTCGAAAAGCCGAAAGCAGAGGGAAAATATATGTGTTCTTCATTTACTATGCCCACAAAAGATTTGGTGGAAAAGTTGCAAACCATGTTTCCAGACTACAAATACCCTACAAGGTAAACACCTTTGTTTGGGGGAAATTAATTTCCATACTTTTTGACACAAACTAATTCCATAAAGATATAATAGTTTCACTGAAGTACAGAAGATGAATTCTGGGAAATTGAGTTCTAAGAAGTTGGAGAATTTGGGGTGGAAGTTTAAGCCTTTGGAAGAGACTCTAACGGATGCTATCAAGAATTTTGAAGAAAATGGTTTACTGGTTAAAAAATTAGAGGAAATGATGTGTGTTTGAATAATATGAGATTGAGTCGTGTTGCTGCATCCCACATCTTGTGTAACGATCCCAAAATCATGATTATTTCTATTCCCAATCTTGCGCGTTAACCTATAGCTTCATCTTAGTTCTCCATCAATAATGAATCTCGTACTTAATAAAATTTGTATATTCTCAACTTTTTACAACATTCAAATCTAGTAAAGATATAAAAAATTATTTACTTTAAAAACTCTTCTCATAATCTAATAAAATCCATAATTTCCAATAACTTTTTCATACAACAAGTCGTTCCGACTTACTACATTTTTTACTAAAGAAAACAGTACAAACTTATTTTCTAAATTCGCTTTGAGTCTTCACAACCATATTCTTCTTATGATTCTTCTTTTTATCTGCAAATAAGTTAATTGCAAGTATGAGCACGACGGCACATCAAGTGTAATAGTTTTCACATTTCATGCTTCCACGTATAACATATATATAAACTTACATTTTATTCATGCATCATGTTCCTCATGCTATGCACACTGGCGGAACTAGGGGGTATACCCAACCTTGGAATGAAGCATGCTATTGTTAGTTAAATTTGATCTTTGTTATGTGATGGTATTAATTCATTTGCATCCGCATGTCCTTTTACCTATAATAAATTAACAATATTACTATAAGATAAAATAATATTAAATAAGTTTGATGATTAATTAATTAATATTGCACTCATTTGTCTTATTGACTTAATCATACATTGGTATCAATTTTTTGTAAATGAGAATAACTTAATTCATTTTCTTGCTTTGAGTGACTCGTCTCAGTTGTCTCCAAGGAAGATAGTTGCATAACGTGCACAATTTAATCATGCTCATAGGCAATTCACATAATCAAATGAAAGATTGACATGTATCAACAATCAATCATGTATATCAACATATTAAAACAAGTCACAAGTTACTGAAAGAACTTGCCTTAGTTTGCGTTTATCGCTTACGTCAGTCACATTAATTCAATTTTTTTCCCGTAGTCATCTACAACATTATAGAATATATTCCATCAACAAACTAGTTTCCTTCTAATAGCATTTATTTTTTATTACTTTACTTCGTGTAGTTATATTTTAAAATCCCATTTATTTATTCAACAATTTATACCATTTGGAATTAAATCCAAAATTCTTAAAATCTCGACAAATTTATTTCTTATGTCAAAATATGCTATTAAACGTTCAATTATATCATCATATATCACAATATATCAATCCTTCATGTTTCGTTTTAAAACGAAATATAAAACTTGTTTGGACTATTTTAATCGTTAATAAACATTGTTTTTCGTTTAATCATAACTTTTTCGTTACTTATTCATTTTTGTTTATTCTTACGCTAAATTAAAGCTTATTCCATCTACTTTAACACCATATAGACCTTGATTTCAGTCCTCATACCATTCGCTATAGAAAATCACCCAAAGGTGCTGCCAGAATTTGTCTAGATTTTGGAAATTTGCATTTTTGTGATTCTCGGGCTAGTTTTGTGAATTTTTATCGGCTGAATGGCACTTCTGTCCCTTCCAAGTTCACACTCACTTTCAAAGTCGTTTCTAAAGTTCATTTTTCGTCAGTTAGGTCCTTGAAGTAGCATTTTTTTGTCGTTTCAGTTCCTCCTACCCAATTTGACCCCAACCTGATCCATTTTGACTCAACCCGATCCAATTTGACCTAACCCCAATTTTTAATATTTTAAAATAAAATAATTATTTTTAAAATAGTTATTTTTAATATTTTAAAAAAGTATTTTTTAAAAATAATAATTATATTTAATATTTAAAAATAAAATATTTTTTAAATAATTATTATTTTTAATAATTTTAAATAATAATTTATTTTAATATTTTAAAATAAAATATTTTCTTAAAATAATTTAAAACAAATAATTTTTTTAATATTTTAAAATAAAATTTCTTTTTAAAATAATTCATATTTTTTATATTTAAAATAAAATATTAGTTTTAAAAAGTTTTAAAAATGATTATTATTTTAAGAAAAAAATATTAGAAACTTTAATTTTTTTTTCAAAAATGAGTAAAGTTTCATAAAATATAGATTCACAAAAAGTAAAGTTAAAATTTTTTAAATCTTAATTCTTTTTATGAAAATTTACACATCTTTAAAAAAAATTATTTTTTTTATGAAAATAAAGTTTTATTTTTTTGAATATATATTTTATAAAACTTTACTAATTTTTTTAAAAAATGAAAAATTTTCCAATTTTTTTCTTTCTGAAAATAAATGTTATTTTGAAAACTTTTTAATTTATCTTTTTAAAAAAAATTGAATCAGTTTTTTTTATTTATCTTTATTGTTTTTTGTATTTTAATTTCTATTTTTAGTTTTTGATTATAAAAATTATATTATTAAGAATTCATATAATAATGGTAAATAAATTAACTTTTTTTCTGAAAATAAATATTTACATACAAAATGAAAAAATCTACTTTTTATTAAAATAAAGTTTTATTTTCTTAGTTAATTTTTTTGAATCCTATATTTTATGAAACTTTACTTATTTTTGAAAAAAATAAAATTTCTTATATTTTTTCCTTAAAATAATAATTTTTTTAAATTTTTTTTAAAAATAATATTTTATTTTAAAAATGTCAAATTATTATTATTTTAAAAATTATTTTATTTTAAAATATAAAAAAATATTTATTAAAAAAATATTTTATTTTAAAATATTTAATATAATTATTATTTTAATTTTTTTTAAAATAATCTTTTATTTTTAAAGATTAAACTAACTATTTTTAAAATAATTATTTTAGTATAAAATATTAAAAAATTATTATTTTAAAATTTATATTTTATTTTAAATTATTAAAAATAATTATTATATTTTAATTTAAAATATTAAAAATTGGTGTTAGGGTCAAACTAGGATAGGGTTAAAATTTGGTCAAAATGGATTGGGTTATTGTCAAATTGGGTAGGAGGAATGAAAACGTCAAAAAATGCCACTTTAAGGACCTAACTGACGAAAAATGAACTTTATGGATGACTTTGAAAGTGAGTGACAACTTAGAGGGACAAAAGTGTCATTCAACCAATTTTTATCTCACTCGATATACATTGAATTAACGCTATTTTTGGATATGTTCTACCTCATACTGCGTTGGATTTTTAAAAAATATAATATGTATGAAAAGAGTTTGACAAAGCTTTGGAACAGTGGCCTAAAACTATCTACCCAGAGCAGTTTCAGACTAGGCCAAATTCCAAATTTCCAACAACTTTGTTATTTTCTTACCTACTTTGGAATTTCATATCTTGCAATCCATACAACCGATTGCTCTTAAATTTGAACATGTTATAAATGGTACTACGTACATAGTATTTTATAAAAATATAACATTTTAAATTATATTTACAGGGGTCCCAATATACCCTGTCACCTCAGATTTTCAATGTATCCAATTTGATTCAGAATTCATCAAGTTACTTTTAAACTCACTTTGATTCACCTAACTAACTTGGGTTACATCATAACATATATATAAATGTCATCTAGCCGTAAGAATCGAGAAATTTTCAATTTTTACACATCTTAACCTCTTTGGGGCAATTTTTCAAACACTTTAAAGGCATGACTTAGAATTTCAGATTTCACAAGTGTTTAGGCATGGTCTAGTTCAATTTTTTTCATCCTTATTACTCCATATAACATATACTCCCATCACAACACAACCAAGCATAACATTTATTTCAATATTCACACATATATATATATATATATATATATATATATATTCACTCAATTTTTTATGAACATAATAAAAGCACATGAATTACCTCTTTATTTGATAATCTTATTTGAATTCTTGTTTCAAACTTCTTGTTGGTTGAGCTTAATTCCTCCTTTAAGTTGCACCTTGCTCTAATTTTTCTCTAATTTCAGTTGATGGCTTCAACTTTGGAGGAATTTGGTGATTTAGTAAAATTTGGAAGTACTTAGGTGTTAGAAATTTGTAGGTAGAAGAGGTTTGGAACAGATGAGGAGCAGGGAGAGACATGGGACGAGTATATAGAGGAATGAAGAGTTGAGAATTGTTTTGCACAATTAAGCTTCATAGCTCTCCTTGCACCCCTCAGACAAAATTTGCTTAGTGTCTTAATATATGTTAGACGACTAATAACTTAACACCTCCTGCTTGGTTAATTCATTGTATTCTCAGCACTCATGCTTTTTAAATGATGATTCATCAATACTCTATTCATATTTCATAACATATATGTTAGAATTATTGGATCACACACACGCACACGATTATAGAGAAAATCACACAACACAACAGATTTGCGTGGTTCCCCAATTTGGGTAGTCCACGGAAGAGGCGTTCCTTTTCTTATTCAGAATGAGTCCGTTACATAGAGTTATATAATAGGTATTATTTATACCCCAATAATCCTATTCTAACTCTATATTATATTATGGCCTAATGTCTCCATAATACCCCTTAGCTAATCCAAGTAAACACAGGAAATTCGCTCCCGTCCGCGTTTCCTGCTCCAGCCGCGCCTCCCCGCCCCGGTGGGGGTTTCCTGCTCAACCGCCCCGCCCCAGCGGGGCTGTCCACTGTCCAGCTCTTTCTTCCTCCCGCCCCAGCGGGAGTTTCCTCCTTCTGAGCCCCGCCCCAACGGGTATGAGTCACAAATCTAACAAACTCCACCCTTGACGAATAATTAACCTCGCCCATTCAGAAGTTCAACCACTTGTTCCACTCATCCTGGGGCGTTGTTCCCTCCTACTAACATTCGGAGATATTAACCAAATCCAAGCAATGCTTGGACTTGTCCGCGGTCACAGTCTTTGTCAACATATCAGCTGCATTTTCAGAAGTATGCACCTTCTCCAATATCACATCACCCATAACAATTAATTCTCTTACCTTGTGATACCTTACATTAATATGCTTGGTCCTCGCGTGATATACCTGATGCTTTGCCAAGTAAATGGCGCTCTGACTATCACAATACAACTGTACTCCACCTTGATCTATGCCCAGCTCCGTCACAAAACCCTTTAGCCACAATGCTTCTTTCCCAGCCTCAGCCAAAGCCATATACTCAGATTCAGTAGTCGATAAAGCTACTAGAGATTGTACCATGGATCTCCAACAAATCGGTCCACCTGTTAAAGTGAATATATACCCTGTTGTAGACCTTAAGTCATTCAACCTTCCAGCGTAATCTGCATCTACATACCCCACCACTGATATTCGATCTTGCCTTGAAAACATAATTCCATGATCCGCAGTACCCTTCAGATATTTGAATATCCACTTTACCGCTTTCTAGATTTCCCATGAACTTACTCATTGTGCTGACTGCATGTGCCAAATCCGTTCTTGTACATACCATCGCATACATCAAACAACCAACTGCACTCGTATAAGGCACCTTTGACATATCTTGAATCTCTTCAGCCTTTTCCGGACACTGTGCTGTAGACAATCTGAAATGACTCGCCAATGAAGTGCTGACCTGCTTAGAATTAGTCATACTAAACCTCTCCAACACTTTCCTCACATAAGTCTTTTGGGACAACCATAGTTTCCCCGCTGACCTATCCCTGCGAATCTCCATTCCAAGTATTTTCTTCGCCGCACCCAAATCCTTCATGTCAAATTCCTTTCCCAACAAGCCCTTCAACTTGTTGATTTCACCCATACTTTTCGCAGCAATAAGCATATCATCCACATATAGTAACAGAAAAATATGGGAATCATCCTCAAGACTCTTAACATAAACTCAACAATCATACTCACACCTTGTGAACCCAATCCGGATCATAAAGGAATCAAATTTCTTATACCATTGTCTTGGAGACTGTTTCAGCCCATATAAAGATTTTTTCAACCTGCAAAACATGTGCTCAGTCTCCGGCTGCTTGAACCCCTCAGGTTGCTCCATGTATATAACCTCCTCCAAATCACCATGAAGAAATGCTGTCTTCACATCGAGCTGCTCTAACTCTAGATCATAGCTTGCCACCAATGCCAATATAATCCTAATTGAAGTATACCTTGCTACCGGAGAAAACACTTCATCGTAGTCAATCCCATTCCTCTGTGAATATCCTTTTGCTACTAACCGAGCCTTGAACCTTTCCTTTTCCTTTTCTGCTACAGCTTCCTTTTTCTTGTATACCCATTTGCACCCCACTGGTTTCATCCCCTCAGGCAATTCTTTCAATTCCCAAGTCTTGTTCTTATTCAAAGATTCTATCTCTTCCACCATGGCTTCTATCCATCTGTCCCTTTCAGGACTAGTAATTGCCTCCTGAAAAGTAGACGGATCCGCACTAGTGGTAGAGAGTGCACATGCAACCATATCATAAAATCTGTACCTCTCCGGTGGTCTGATAGTGCATCTGGGTCTCCTTGCGGCTATGCTCTCATGCTGTTGTTGGTCAACCTGTTCTTCTAGCGGTGGATTGCTAGTGTCAGAACTTTCCAGCTTAACCTGTATATCCTGCTGTTGTCTGCTGGTGTCTTCCCCAGCTGCGTTTTTCTGAACTTCTTGATGTGCCTTAACCATAGAAGCTTCGTCAAAAACTACGTCCCTACTGATCACCACCTTCTTTGTTTTCGAATCCCAAAGCTTGTACCCTTTCACACCTTTCTTATACCCAAGAAAGATACACTGTTTGGACTTCGGATCAAGCTTAGACCTCTCATCACCGGGAACATGTACGTAGGCCGGACTTCCAAAGATCTTCATACCAGTATAGTCTACCTCTTTGTCTGTCCAAACCTCCTGTGCTACCTTATTATCCAGAGCAGTACTCGGCGACCTGTTTATGATGTACACTGCAATGTTCACTACCTCTGCCCAGAATTCCTTTGAAAGTCCTGCATTCAACCTGATGCACCGTGCCCTCTCTGCTATAGTTCTGTTCATCATTTCTGCCACCCCATTCTGCTGTGGTGTCTTTCTTACAGTCCAGTGCCTCTGAATCCCATGCTCTTCACAAAACTTCACAAACGGCTCATACTTGTACTCCGTTCCATTGTCTGATCTGAGACACTTAAATTTCTTCCCTGTTTGGTTTTCCACTTCAGCTTTCCACACCTTGAATTTCTCAAAAACTTCAGACTTGTGTCGCACGAAGTACACCCAAACCTTCCTCGAATAATCATCGATGAAAGTCAAGATATACAATGATCCTGATTTTAAAGCTACCCTCACTGGTCCCCAAACATCAGTATGAACATAATCAAGTATCCCCTTAGTTTTGTTCGCTGCACGCTTAAACTGACACCTTACACTGTTTTCCCAGATCGCAAAACTTGCAGAAATCAAGCTTGCACAATTTCACCCGTTTCAACAGGTTTCTTCTATGTAATTCCAGCATCCCACGTTCCCCCATATGCCCCAACCGCATATGCCATAATGAAGTATCATCAGTATCATCAGTTGTAGTGCTGCAGCTCCACCTACAACTGTTCTCCCTATCAAACGATAGATATTTCCATTTACCTTCGAACCTTTCATAATCACTAGCGCACCCCTTGTCACTCTCATGGCTCCACCACCTGTTTTATACTCACAGCCATTAGAGTCTAAGGTTCCCAATGAAACTAGGTTCTTCCTCAATCCTAGTATGTGTCCTCACCTCAAACAGAGTTCTCACGACACCATCAAACATCTTGATCTTCACTGTGCCAATTCCAATGATATTGCACGTAGCATCGTTACCCATCAAAACGGTACCACAGTCCACAGATTTATGTGTCAAACCATTCCCTGTTAGGTGACATGTGAAACGAACATGCTGAATCCAGAATCCAAGAATCTGCCACGTTTGTGTTTGTTGAAACTGACAACATATCCTCATCTCCCAATGACTCTTCCACAACGTTTGCCGATTTTATCGATTGTGTCTTCTTCCCAGTCTTCGTTCCATCATCCTTATTCATCGGACAGTCTTTCTTGAAGTGACCTGTCTCGCGACACTTATAACATTTATACTCCCTATGCCTAGGAGTCTTTCCTCTAGATTTAGATTTCCTAAGCGTTCTTGTTTTTCCCCTTTTCATTTTTCTGCCACGTTGCTCTCCCCCTTTTACCATCAGCCATTCACCCGAAACACCCTCGGTCTGAAGCCTTCGCTGATTAAACATTAGAAGAGCGGATGTGACTTCCCCCAATTTCAGAGTCTCTTTCCCCCATAATAGAGTTGTAACAAGATTCTCCATGGAACCCGGTAAGGAACACAGTAACATCAACGCTTGGTCTTCCTCTTCAAACTTCACCTCAATCCTAATTAAATCACTGATAATTTGATTGAACGTGTGAATATGAGTTCATGTTTTATTTTTTTAAATCCTTATTAGGTCTGCAGATCTTTAAAAAAAATTATAAAACAAAACCCATTTTTTTCGGTCTATAATTTTGGTGACCCTAAAATCATAATATTTTTGGATATTTTGACAAAATTTCTTTGATGAACCATTTTTGACTCTCGAAAACCCTAATTTTTTCCAATGGTGTTTATTATCTTGATTCGTCAAATCTGAAATTTTTTATTTTTTTTCCAGATCAAAAAACTCTAGACCTAATTTCTTTTGCTTCAAAATGTCCTATATATATATATATATATATATATATCTTTACATATTCTTATATATATTATACATTTATTTTAAACAAATGTATATATATATATATATATATATATCTATTTATCTGCGTATGTTCTATACTTTTGCTTGCGCAAATGAGCTTCACTGGTATATGTTGTGCTTAAAATGCTTACTCAGGTAACACTCTCCATGTATCTCTTCAATTCCTCTCTTACGAACTACTGGGGCTAAGTATATTTTGTGTGGATACTGATGTTCACTGACTTTATTTGTTAAGTGATGTTACTGCTATTGCTAAAGCATATAATGTGTGTGGATACTGATGTCCACTGGCTTTATTTGTTAAGTGTTGTCACTACTATCTACTATATATTGTGTGAATACTGCTGTCCACTGGCATTAATTTTTCTCTCTGTTTTGATATTTTTTTAACTAATTATGAGCAATGAACTCCTAGTCTAATTCCCAATGCTTGCCATATCTTACTGAGATTTGCTATAAAAGATAGATTTTACATATTACCTGCCTCTCTGGATTTTTTTTTCACTTATGGTATACCTCATTTCTATTTATACCCTTATCTGTGCAATTATTGCTTGCCGTGTTCTATTAAAATATGTTTTAAATTACCAACACTGTAATCCTATAATTTATTATAAGAAATTGACTATGTGTGATCCTATTATGTGTTATCCATTTGACATGTGGCATATTCCTTGGTTTACCAAATCTTGTGTTTGACTCTCTTAAGTGTAAGATTTCAAAACATCCATTTTAATGTTTAGTTTAAATGCTCTCTGTTTTTCACTACAGTTCACAGTAAGGTCACATTACTTGTAAATCTTTACTTATCTTTATTCATAATCATGACTGCTTCTTCATATAGTCTAAGTGCTCTGCAATATATCATTACATCTCTTCAATATATATTAACTTCATTTTCAATATGGTGCATTCACATGTCCAGTTCTTACTTAGCTTCTTTTTCTCACCTTTATTTCTTGCTTCTTTGCTCATCATGTCTAAAGTTTTTTCATCCAAACGTAAGAAACTCCCACTGCATTCTAAACTGCAGTTTTCTCATGATGTTCCTCGTCTTACAACTGCGTCTGCTCAAGCTAAATATAGAGTCATGAGACATAATTTGTCTCCAGGAAATGTGATCACTTTTAACAGTTTTCCAGACTTATTTGAAAAGATCAAAAATATTGGATGGGATTGTCTGGTAACTTTTTCTGACAAATCTATTTATCCTGGTCTTATTTCTGAGTTTTATACTCACACGGAATTCTCTAAAGACTCTTCTGGACTATTAACTAGTATCACCACTTGTATACAGGGTCAAGCATATATTATTGATGAACTCCTCCTTATCAATGCACTTCATCTTCATCCTTCAACATTAGAGTTACTTAGGGTCAACTCATATCTCCATCCATCTGGTATTTCTGTTGAAGAATGCATGCTCTTTAAACATAATTTATCTTTTGTGACTAATCAAATGGTACCTGCTTTAATATTTGATTATCCTTGTAAAGTTGGTTTGCCATTTCTTACTGCTGAAAGTCAGTTCTTAGGGAAGATCCTTAGACATAATTTCATGCCAGTTAGAGAAGATAGAAAAATGCTCCCTTTTGACTTGGAAATTATCAAAAGTATTTTGAATGAATTTATGCCCTACAATTTGGCTTACTTTCTGTTATCCTCTTTCGAGTTCTGCGTTCACAATAACTGTTTGGGTTTTGGTTTGCTGCTTTCTCGCATCTTTACTTTTCTAGAAATTGATCTCTCACAACATCAGTCTCAACTAGTTCCAACTAGCAACATTGTCTCCCATATAAATCTTCTACCTCAATCTTTGATTGTATTTAAGCTTTTTGATCCTGAGGTCATAGAGTCTGACATCAATATGGTCACCAAAATAGATTCTCTTAACAGTATGAATCACCTTCTTCTAGAAAACCAAAATTCCATGATAGAAAAGTTGGAAGAATTGCAACTGTCTTTACTTACTGTTAAGTCCATGGTATGAAAAACATATTACCTATACATACATAACTTAAAAAGGAATTTGTTATACTAACATTTAAGTTTTGCAGGCCGCAACAGTTCTGATTGCGCATTCGTTATAACCTTAGACATGGAGGCTATCAATTTGAGGTTGTTATAATTTTGCAGTGTTTTTTGTTAATACCTGTATATACATGCTGCTATTTGGAAGAGAAAAGAAAAAGGAAAAACAATGGATTGGAAAAGGCAACTGATGGATTGGAAGAGGAAGCTGAATCAGGCATAAATTCAATGCACCAATTCTGAAACTGAAAGGCAACTGGAAAAGGCAACCGATGGATTGAAGAGGAAGCTGAATCAGGCATAAATTCAATGCACAAATTCTGAAACTGTTTTGAAAGGCAACTGATGGATTGAAGAGGAAGCTGAATAATGCATAAATTCAATGCACAAATTCTGAAACTGTTTTGATATTAACAAAATCAATGCACAATTCTGAAACTGTTTTATGTATTAATGCTTTTATTAATATCAATTGTATTAATGCTTTTATTAAAATTGAGTGTGTTAATTAATTAATTGATTCCAAATTAATTGAGTTAACTCGGTTGAAAATTAAATTGGAAGCTAAATTAATTTCAAATTAAGTGAGTTAACTCACCCAATTATGAAATCTAAAGGATCGCTTGTGATGTCTTTATATATAAGTATTGATATTAAGTATTATACCCTTAATTATATGTTACATTATGGTAACATGATTCTCATTATTAACTAATTAAAAGAAAATAACTTTCTTTATTCAATTAATCAAAACAAATATATTAATTCACTAATTTTCAAATAGTGAACTAATTATCTCATTCCATGCATGTTTAAATTTATATTCATTTGGCATAATATAATATATTGAGCCATTACATAAATATTTTACATCTATATGTAATATATTAAAATAATGAGTTTAACCAACTCTCTCATTTTTATAAAAATAAAAATACTTACATTAATTCATTATTTTAATTAAGCGAATTAATCTTCTCGTTTATGAACTTTAATTCATAATAATTCTATTGTCGTTCAAGGCTTAATATTCAAATTAATTAATTAATTTTCTTCACTTCCATGTTTCAATTTGTATTTAACTCAAGATAATTAATTTAATAGTTTAATTAGCTATTAACACTTTCGTTCAAAATATATGTATATATTTCATACTTATATATACACATTAAATTCACCACATAAATCATATAAATATAACACACACACACACACATATATATATATATATATATATACATATATATATATTTATATATTTATACATTCAAACCCATTATGTCTCACAATAAGAATTTTATTTATTAAATTCTTATTTTAATAGTTTTCGAAAATCCGGGCTATCACATTATTCCCCTCTTATAAGGATTCCGTCCTCGGAATCACAAATACTGAAACACCCTTACTCAGTTTATGTTTAACCTCTTCCAAAAATTTTATTGTTGACTAATTTCATCATACCACGTACGTTAACATAGGTATTACAATACTTATTTCTTCCATTTTCTCAATTAATGCTTATAGATTTTATAACTTAACCTTTAATCAAACTCTATTATATTTCAAGCATTATCATTTTTCTCAAGCCTATCAACAGTCTTTTCAACGGATCACCGTACGACACAATTGTCATAATCGTTTAATTGCAAAAGTTACTTATTACGTAAATATCCGGAATATCATACTCAGCCTTCTAAGAATTTCGTTCTCAAAATTTTAACTCACCAATCTTTGTTCATTCGATTCATCAAAACAAACTTTTATAGTAATCCTTATTCATTCATCGGGTTCAATGACCAATTTTTCTCGTCTAAGGATCTTTTTAAAATCATTGAATTTTACGTACACTTCTCTCTAAGAATTTCACTTCGTCAAACTAACCTTTACACTTTACTTCTTCAAGAATACATTTAGAATTGCCGCACTCTACGACTACTTCTTTCTAGGGAAAATCATCCTTCCCTCGTTCAGTTTCTAGAATACAAGAAATCTTTAATAATTGTGAAGCAGTATATCATGAATAACTAGGAATTAAAAAGATTACTTTTGATATTATGTTGAGGAGTCGTAGAGACTTTGAACCTTGTCTTAGGTTAACATGTATTTCTACCATAACCTTTAACAGTCATAAGACTTTGAACCATGTCGTGCACAATTGTATTATTATTTTTAAAAAATTTAGTTTTTTTTAAAAAAAAGATTAATTGGTGAAATTGGGGTCAGGTCAAACTGGTTCGGGTTGAGTCAAAATGAGTCGGGTTGGGATCATATAAGGTAAAATGAACGGAAACGCAAAATAATGTCACTTTAAAGATCTAATTAGCAAAAAATAAAATTTAAGGACGGTTTTAAAAGTGTGTGACAACTTGGAGGGATAAAAATGTAACCGTTTTGTTTTGTTTAGTTATCCTTAAATGAGAATGTAATGAACTTGTGGCCTTGTCTAAATCTTTTGGATGTTTTGTAATTCTACTGAGATTTGACGAATGTTTATTTTTGCCGATTAAAAAATAAAATAAAAGTAATGACAGTGTTTGAAACTTTTGATTGTATTATTATATTTGTGTGAGCCAAGGTGAAAGCAAAGCCAGTACTAAATCATGCATGTTGTTGTGAAATCCAGCTTTTGGAGAGAAGCAACAGAGAAATTGAAGACCAAAGGTGTTCGATGTGGTTGAAACCAGAAAATTACTACACAGAACTCTAACGTGTACCTTGTAGTTCTTTATTTCATTGATGAGCCTACTAATTTTACACAGTAACCACGAGTTGTTTATAGTTATTCATTTTATACCCGAAGTTAACAAATTGTATGAAAGGTTCTCTTCTCTTCTCTTCTCCTCTCCCCCATTTCTCATTTTGTTGATTGAAAGAGAATAAGTGCCATTGAGTAACGGGGGGAGGGGTTTTTGCTACAGTGATTCCTTTGTAAAATGCACAGGCAAGTGATCTTTTTATTATTATTATTATTATTATTATTGTTCTTATTATTATTGTTATTATTATTATTATTGTTATTCTAATTGTTGTTGTTGTTATTGTTATTTATTTTTATTATTATTTTTATTATTATTATTATTATTATTATTATTATTATTATTGTTGTTGTTGTTTTTGTTGTTTATTATTATTATTATTATTATTATTATTATTATTTTATATAGACGAGTGATTTTATATTTTGAAACGGATGGAGCATATTATATGTTTGGATATGATAATGCATGACAAATGGATGGTGTGAATCAACAATGCACGATATTTGAAGATAATCTATGTTTTTCTAACTACTCCAAATCCTTTTATTTTCTTGCTCCTTGCTGTACTGTAAAGTATGATGAGAATAAATTAGGATGGCTTGTATAATTAAAATTTTACATCATTTAATAATAACATGCCATATAGTGAAATTTAATATACTTAATTAAGTAGTTTTACTATGATAAATAATAAATTACATACTCAGTTAATACAATTTAAATTTTATAATTTTCACCTAAATTTTCCGCGTGACATGTTATATTACACTAATTTTGCATGCTATACGTATATAATTTAATCTCAAATATAATATAATTCATTTTTTTATCAGTAAAATTAAAATTTCATTAAAAAACTTGTAAGTACATTAAGTGACAATTCCAAGATATTTGGAAAGGGCCACAATTGAAATACAATACATAAATCTAAAATCCAAAAAAGTTATCAGAACATAAAAGCCATTCTAGAAAATTAAAACCTAGACTAAATAACAAAAATTATGAATACTCGTCCTCAATCCAAATGTCCATCCAGTTTTTGATGACTCCGTTCCTTCCGTAAAAACTCTTTAGAATCCATGCAGATATCCAAATTCCTAAACTACCAATTACTAAAAATTGAAAGCAGTCAACTTAATCGGACGTCCGCATTATATGACTGATTTCTTGCTCATCCTATTTAATTACAATTAGTCTCCTGTAAACATACATACAACCTGCAAATCATACTTGTTAATCACTTTTCTAACTCTGGAAACTCTTCCTTCTCTTTATTTTCCCTAATATATACTCCAAAATAGAATCGACATATTTACACTCACTCCAAACTCTGCACCAGTCGATGCTCAATATTGATCTAACATTGCTTCTATCCTCTTTTTCGCCTCTTTTTCCGGTCGTTATTCCTTCCAAAGATGTCAAGTTATCATTTTCTTCAAAATTTAAGAGTTTGTAAAACTTAAACTGTCATGAATTTCTTTAATTTTAGTCAATAAATGGATGAATTTCACAATTAGTCATATAATTTTCACAACAAAACCGCCCCAAACATACACACCCACAAGTATGGGAACAAAACCTAAAGTTATCTAATGAAAGGACATAATTTAAACAGTACCATCTTGTAATTTATGTAATCACTTTATTTAGTATCACAATAAACCACCTAGTGATAGTTGTTTTATTTATAATATGATAATAACAACCACCAAGTGGTAGTTGATTTATTTATTACATGCTAATAACAACCATGAGTTGATAGTTGATTTATTTATTATATGTTAATAACAATTATCAGCTAGTGGTTGATTTATTTATATATCGTGCTAATAACAACCATCAACTAGTAGATAGATTTATTGGAAGATTACTTATCGTTCATTTTTGGATGGTTTTGGTGGGTTCAATGAGAACACCATGGATAACTAAACCTTGCTTCCAAGTCTCGATTTCACTCCCGTCAAGAGCAAATTTGATATCTCCAGAGTCAAACCTATTGAAGAATTCCCCAGCTTTGAGCAAAATCGGTGTGTTCCTCGGATAATCCATCAACTTATATGCATTCACTTCCGTGGATCCATCCGGAAGAGTAAGTGTAAGAATCACCGGACTTTCTATGTTAAAGTTGTCTTTCAGCAGCACTGCAAAAGACACTTTAAAAGATAATTTTTCAAGGTTATTTGTCGGATATTTTCCATCAACATGTAGGACGAAGCTACCAATTAATTCAGCACTTTCCTCACTGTAAGAAAAAGATAGTAGAATTAAAGTCAGAAACTTTTGATATAAGGAGCTTAAATTCATTAGGTGATTTTATTGATTTTTTTTTTCTGGAACATTTTTAATGTAAGTCCTTCTATCTAACTAGACTTCAATAAAATTTCTCCAGTCCTTCTAGCACTATAATTTAATGACATTGTTGCTTATATATCCCTATTTTTAACTGAATAAAATTCAGATGTTTAAACACAAATCTTGATCTTTGACGTCAATTAAGTAAACTAAACCTTATTTCTACTTACGTAAACTTCCAGCCTTCAGGGTTGGCATAATTGAGTTCCCTTGCATGCACAAAAGCCCATATCCTCTGAATAAGTCAACAGAAATTCACATTATTATAAGGATAGATAAGTCAAACCGAATGATATGTCGATGCCTTTATCAATATACATATACATACATAAAATATAGATAGTTGATATTGTCAAAGTAATAATTATAAAAGTGTCGTCAAATGTATATTTACTCTGATAACAACAATATCAACCACTTATATATAAATAGCAAATGTTTCATAGCAAAAGTTTATTATGGAGTATATGTACCACTCAATCCATCTTATATCATTCATTACAACATCATATATATGTGATCTTAATATTTTTGAACACTCCGCAACATTATGTTATAAATGGTACAAAATTTTAAAAATCGCAAAGGTGTAAGATGGTCTAAATTTTGCAAAAATGTATCACTTGCAAAATTTACAAATATTAAGGAGTTTTTTTCTTCTATAGCCAACTTTAGCTATATATATGATGTTTGTTTACAATTTCAGTAGACTTACCTTCTGGTCTACGCCGTCGTTTTGGAGCAACTCCATTTCCTTGGCTTGAGACAACAATGCCTTGAGGTCAACCGCAGCATGATTCACTAGTTGTGCCATCTCCTCGATCGATCGATAACTATCCTTTAATTATGCTATATATATTTTCTGTTTTTGTTCTTGATGTCTATATATATTGATCTTTCTTCCAAAGGCTAGCCTCTATTTATACATGGCACAAACAGAGGGTACTGCGAATATTATATTCCATAATATCCTATCTTCAAATATTCCTTCCCTTTTCACAGTGGGGATCCTGATAAGTTTAACATCGTCATCATCATCGCCAAGTATAGAGCAGCAGATTCTGTTTAATAATTTTGTTGGAATAATTCTTTTACATTTCTCAGTTCAATAATTCTTTCTTTAGCTTGTTGCGCTGACAAAATTCGATGAAGGCGAAAGGTACGTATGCATCCAAGTAAATGATGATTTTCTTCAAACCAGAAGTATGAGCAGGTTGATGATACATATGTTATACCAATATATATTAGTACTCAATGTACATTACAAATTTTAGAGGAGCCGAATCCGAAAAGAGAAAGCACTGGTCTAATTACCATAATTCGATTTTATCACCCAAGCACGGGTGCCATCTTTTTTCGTACAATATAATGGAGTATATATTCAAATCAACAAAACAAGGCAAGAAAAATAAAATAAAATTCAAAGTGCATATTTTAATAGGTATATCTATTAATATGATATATAAGTATGTTACGCAAATATTTGTATTAAAAATAGAAGAATAAGCACCTCGCTACATTTGAAAATATACTTATATATGCAATATACACTATATAAAATAAATTCTTAAAGGCAAGTACACATCGGACCTGCCCCCTAATGATTAGTGACTAAAGATTAGTGTTTTGATGACTACAGAATTTATGAAATATATATACAAAATGATGTGTACTCATGTATGGATTTCAAGGGTAGCTGGGATGATTATCTACCGTTGGCAGGGTTCGCGTACAACAACACTATCTTGCTAGTATTGGAATGACACCTTACGAAACATTGTATGGAAGAAAGTGCAGAATTCCATTATGCTGGGAAGAAGTTTGAGAGCGACAACTACTCAGACCAGAATTGGTGTAGCAGACTGCAGATATTGTTAAATTGATACGAGGAATACTAGTAGCAGCTCAATATCGCCAGAAGAAGTATGCAAATCAAAAACGTCAAACACAAGAATTCAAAGTAGGCGGTTATGCATTTTTGAAAGTATCTCCGTGGAAGGAAAAAAATGAGAGTTGGGAAGAAGGGGAAACTTAGTCATCGTTTTATAGGGCATTTTAAGATGCTTAAAATGGTAAGTGAAGTAGCTTATGAAATAACTTTACCTCCATAATTGGAACACATACATAATGTGTTTCATGTTTCTGTTTTGCGTCCCTATAAATCGGACTATAAGCATGTAATAGATTACAAGCCAATACAAGTTGAAAGACCTGAGCTACGAAGAAATCTTAGTTCAGATTGTAGATAGAAAAGAACAAGTTCTAAGAAATAAAATAATACATTCGGTGAAGGTAATCTGGAGAAATCAATCCGTTGAGAAAGCTATGTGGGAGCTAAAAGATAAGATAAAAATGAATTTCCACATCTTTTTGAGTAAAGTACAAATAATTTCGAGGAGGAAATTCTTGTAAGGGAGGAAAATGTAATATTCCAAAACCTTGTATAAACTTTTTAATTATAAATACAATGTCATTAAAGTTTAAGTTATAATTTTGAATATTATAGAGTATATGTGTAGATATATATATATATATATATATATATATATATATATATATATATATATATATATATATATTTCTTGGGCAAGCTTAATAAAGAGAATGGTAACTATAAATTTAACATTTCAAAGTTAAATTTTAAAATCATAATAAAATATATGTACACACACACACACACACACATATATATATATATATATATATATATATATATATATATATATATATATATACATCTATATATAAAGGGAAGTAAAGTCAAAATTGGTCAACATAGGTCTAGAGAATTTCACAACTTACCAAATGGATAAGCAAGCAAGAAAAAAAGTAATAAAATAAAATGCCAAGGTTGTCCAAGGGAGAGGATCATAAGGAAGGAGATGTTGAAGCCTCCCAAGATATTTTGGTAGAAAACTTATCCGCAAGCTTGATTTGGTTTGACTAATTAACTTAATAAGTTTCTTAATTAACCAAAAAGGGTAATTAAAAAAAGCAAAACATGATTAACTTTACTAATAATGGGGCAAGATTATAATAAAAGTAAGTTGGATGGTTTGACTAGAAAAAATAAGTTTTGAGGGACTTACTCACAAACTTGTAAAACTATGGCTATATATATATATATATATATATATATATATAAGAAAGAGAGAGTCCGGTTCTTAGGCGGACTCATATAGCAGGTTTAAGGACGGACTCAAAAAAAAGGCATAGTCTGGCCCGGCTGTCAAAAAAAGCGAGACTATTTTGCCTTTTGTTTTTTTAAATCATTTGCCCCATTCTCCTCTCTCTTTCCAAGTTCAGGTATTCCATTCTCCTCTTTCTTTCCAGGTTCAGGTATTTAGAGAGAGAAACCTCCGCTTGCTCCGCCTCTGTGGTTCTCTTTTCGCTGTCAATTTTTTCGATTGGCTTCTTTCTGTTGAAATCACGGGTAAGATTCCCAAATTATGTACCCTAATTTTTTTAAATTTGCTTTTGTGATTGACTTCGTTTATGGTGAATTTGGGTAATTATTCGTCTTCCTCTTTCACTCTCTTAATCTGCTATTTTTTCGTTGTTGGGTTTATTAGAATTGATGATGATTTGATTCTGGTTCTTCTCTGATTATTTTAGTTCCGAATATAACATTAATTCCATGGTAGAGTAGAAAATTAGATTCTTAATATTATGAGGATCAAAGGGCATCCTTCAGATTCTGACCACGTGATTAGGAAATTTTTGTGCTTGAATACCAAATGTGAGTACCAATTTGGAAAAGAATCTGCTCTGCTGATGTGAGTTCTTTAAAACCTGGGCATCAAATTCTACAAGCTTGGCAAAGGAATATAGTCAAGAATAAGTTATTTTGCAAATTTATATGGACACTAATCAATTTTTTTTTAATTTTTGAACTCCACTGTGGTATTCTGTTTTATAGAGGAATATATATTTTGGCTTTGATATATATTTCTCAATTGTGGTATTCTGTTATTTATTTATTTAATATATTTTGGTTGTGGTTTTCACAATTTTGTCATATTCTGAAAAGTTAATTACTAAATTTGATCATTATAGGTTTTAATCAAAATGAATAACGTGGAAGCAGAGTATGGGATGGGTGAAAATTTAGAGTGGGAAGAAGGGGGGAATGTAGACTTTGAATTAGAGAGTGGGCTAAATGAGGAACAATGTGTTGATTCAGATCCTAATTTTTCAGATATGGTGTATAATCCTCAAGTAGCACCAGAGCTGAAACCAAAAATAGGTCAAAAATTTCAAACAATAGATGATGCTTTTAGTTTCTACAATGCATATGCAAAAATCTCTGGCTTTAGTGTTCGGAATTGGTCTGAAAAGAAGAGACGGGGAAGCAGTGAGATCATAAGGAAAGAGTTTGTTTGTTGGAAATAGGGGAAGGTTACAACAGTAGCGAACATTTAGACAACAAGGCGCAGGGGATCAATTAAAGAGGGTTATAAAGAAAAACTTGCTATTGTGATGTCACCTTCAGACTTATATGTTGTTAGTATATTTGTTGAGGGTCATTGTCACCCATTAACAACTCCACGAAAAACACATTTTTTACGATCTCACCGCAATATATCGACTGCCCAAAAGGCCCTGACTCAACAGCTTCAGATGGTAAATATACCATCGCATCAACAATTCAATTTGCTTGAAGTGCAGGCGGGGGGGTTTGAGAATATTGGTTGTACGCAAAGAGATTTGTATAATCTTGAAAGAGATAAGCGCAATGAGATAAAAAGACATGATGGACATATGTTGCACGAGTTTTTAATGGGTGAACAAGGAAAGAATCCATCATTTTATTTCAAAATCGAGTCAAATGATGAAAACATGATTACTCATTGTTTTTGGGCTGATTCAACCTCTAGACGGGCTTACAATTTTATGGTGATGTAGTAATATTTGATACTACGTACAACACTAATCGGTATGGATTAATTTTTGCGCCACTAATGGGGGTTAATAATCATGGTCAAACAATAATATTTGCATGTGCATTCTTGAGTAATGAGACCATAGATTCATTTGTTTGGCTTTTCAACCAATTTTTGGAAGCTATGTCAGGTGATGCCCCTAAGATGATCATTACTGATCAGGATCCAGCTATGACAAATGCAATTTCACAAACTCTACCAACAACATTTCATAGATATTGTAGTTGGCATATTTTAACTAAATTTTCTGAGAAGATAGATTCAGTTAAATACAGTGCTTACTATAAGGAGTTTTCAAATTGCATTTGGAAATTAGAGATTAAGGAAGAGTTCGATTTGAAATGGATAGAGCTGGTTGAGAAGAGTGGGTTAAATGACAACAAATGGCTACAATCAATGTATCAAATTCGTGCTAAATGGGTACCGACATATATGAATCATGTTTTCTCGGCCGGAATGTCAAGTAGCCAACGAGCCGAAAGCTCTCACTCATTCTTCAAAAAATATGTTTCAAAAAATAATTCATTGGTGGATTTTATGATTCAGTTTGGTAGGGGGCTTGTGCGTCAACGTCATGAAGAATTATTAGCGGATCACAAAGACATGATTGAGAAGCCTAAAATGAAAATGCTACACGAATTTTTGGTGCATATGGTTGATATCTATACACATGAAATATTTTTTAAATTTCAGGATGAGATGTGGGAAAGCTTGACATTTAAATTTGAGCTTATAAATGAGGATGAAGATCATTGTGTGTACAACATTGCAAGAAAAAGTGGAAGTAATTATCCATTGCGACACATTCATTATGACAAGGTATTGAATTTTGCTTCATGTACTTGCAAAAAATTTGAGAGCATGGGAATCCCTTGTAGACACGTGTTGGGATATTTAAACAAAATGCATGATTATGAAAGATTGCCAAGTCAATACATTTTGAGTAGATGGACAAAAACAATCAAATCTGGGGTAGTCGTTGATGGTAGTGGCATTGAGATAACTGATAATAGGTCATATCTACTGAAGCAGAGTCAATTAATGCAACTAGCCTCGGATATGGTTGACAAGGCCCTTACTAGCAAAGAAGCAACTAAGGTCTATACTGATGCTTTGAGTGGTGCACATGATAAAATTAATCAAATGGTTAGTTGTGGTACAAGTTTTGTTGATACTGTAGAAAAAAGTCAAATTCCAAGTGTAGTTGCTTCAGGGAGTGGGGGTTACAACTACTACAACGAACCGAGTCAAGTGCATGCAAAGGGTTGTGGCAAAAGGCTTAAGGGAGGGAAAGAGAAAGCATTAGGGAGACCAAAAAAATCTAAAGCTAGAAAGTGTAATGGGTGTGGTTTGGTTGGCCAAACACACGACAAAAGAAATTGTCCCATGCTTACAAATCCAGTAAGAAATTTGTAAATTTTCATTCATTTTCATAGTTTCGAAGTTGTATCTAAATAATTTATGATATGTCTTTTTTGTTGCAGGTATTCACCTTGTCATGACGACGCAATTCCCAACCCAAGTGTAGATAATGATAGTTATTCATCTATAGGTGATTATAAAAATCCTCTTATAAAGGATATTTTAATTATAGAGTTATCAACTAACATTTTGTTTTTCATTTCAGGAATATCACTATAATTTTGACGTGGAAATGATGGATGAGATTTTGTCTTTCATATATTTGGTTAAGGTTGCCATGTTGGGCTTGATTTACAGTGGTTGTATTAGACTATGGTAGATTTGAAAACTCTAATTAGTGTGGTTTGTCTTAGATTAATTTGAATGTATTTGGATGTAATTCCATGTAATGTGACTGATTTTGGATGTAATTTGATGTATTTCTGTATTTGGATGTAACATCCAGCTTCACATTATTGTAATTAAATGCTCATATGTTAATTAGATAATTTTTGGTGTTAGAGATGGTATTATACCACTGGTGTCATTGATTTCAATGTATGAAAGCCATGAACTGTCTTGAGTTTTCTTTCTTTTTATTTTTCCTTGACTGACACTGTTCAAATTGCTTGTTGGGATTTCAGATTTTATCTATAATGTTGCTGGTTAGTGGAGAAAATTGCATAAACTTGGGTCTGGGATAAAGTGTGACTGTTCAAATTGCTTCTTGTTATTTTGCATACAAGGCAGGTGGCGGAAAACTGAGTAGAACTTGTAAAATTTACGAGAATTAAAAGTAGGATAGTTTTTCTATTTGATAATGACAACTGAGCCAATTCTCAAAGTTCATGTGTAGCAAAATCACAATGTAAACAACCTTACAAATAGAGAATAAAATAAATGAAGCACATTTATGTCTACAACCCATAACAAAATGCATTTATAATATTGTATTCATCCCAATACACAAATTGTATCATATTCATCTTAATACACAAGTTCAATCTACAATGACAAATCTCTTCAATCGTAGCACACAAGCAACAATAGCAGACATCAGCAGCAAATAGCAAGCATCAGCACTGTATTACCACATATTCTCGTGTTTGATGATCCCAGCACTCCAATACTCGACCAAATGTGCCAACAGCACTAGCAATTTGATGTGATGACAGAAGAAGAATGGCAAAAATATAAGAGTTTGTATAGAGCAGACACTTGACAGCTAACCTTCACCCATCTTGTTGAGTATTTAATCTGTAAAACATTAAAGAGAAGAAAATTTTCCAAGAATCAGTTCGTAAGATCTTGTAATTCGGCACTGTATATGACGACATTAGACAAACTTAATAAAAGTGAAAATATCTACAAATTTAGGGTCGCACACCAACAGTGAAAAGGCGCTGTTATTGGCTATCGCACACCAACCAGTTTCAGTTACTATAGAGGCAGGTGGATATGACTTTCAGTTCTACTCAAGCGGCGTCTTTAGTGGGACGTGTGGCACAGCGCTTGACCATGGTGTTACAGCAGTTGGCTATGGTGCTAGTAGTTTGAAGTGTGTATAATTTGTTAATATTCTGTTACGTATCAATTTGTTTATGTATCATTTTTTACAGTTTCAGCAAGTAATAATGTATGGTATGCTCTGCTCTGCTTACAAATACGCATTCATCCCTTTGTTCAACAGTATGCTTGCTTTAGTTTTTGATACACTTCCCAAATGCTCTAGCCATCAGTCATATTAGCACCACAGTGGTCCACACTAGAAACCAAAAATTGGTTAAACTGATGATTAGCAGAATCACATCTACGAAGTACAGAACAAATTAGAACACAACACATGATTCGTTACTTGAAAACTACAAAACAGAGTTGTTCTATAGAACCTATCTAGCAATGGTTAAATACTACTAAAAAACAATTGAAGTCAGGAAGACTTCAATAATCATAGTAATAACTATTGCTAAAAGAATATATTAGAAGTCAAAATGTAAGACCAATCAAATTGTAAACAGCAATCCATCCTTCATTAGGCGTCTCAACCTCATTTTTTTTCTTTTGCAACAAAAGTAGCCTTCTCACAACCTACCTGCTACATTGGCGCAATTCTGGGCGAACAAAATCCACATCTGGGGTAATAGAGATGTCAACGGTTGGCCTTAATCGCGCACAGACTTCACCAACAACGAAAAAATAGCAAGCTGTCGGACGCTGCTAGTGACATCCCAAGATAAACCTAACAACGAAAAAATAGCAGATTAGGAGAGTGAAAGAGGAAGAAGAATAATTACCCAGATTCACCAGAAATGAAGTCAATCACAGAAAGCAAATATAAAAAAATTAGGGTACATAATTTGGGAATCTTACCCGTGATTTCAACAGAAAGAAGCAAATCAGAAAAATTGACAACGAAAAGAGAACCGCAGAGGAGAATACCTGAACCTAGAAAGAGAGATCGAGGGGAGCAGAATGGGGCAACTGAACTCAATTTTGTTCTCTCTATTCTCTCTAGAATACCTGAACCTGGAAAGAGAGAGGAGAATGGGGCAAATGATTTAAAAAAACAAAAGGCAAAATGACTCACTTATTTTGACAGTAGGGCAAAACTATGCCTTCTTTTTTTTTTAGTCCGTCCTTAAACCCGCTATATGAGTCCGTGTAAGATCCGGGCTCTCTCTCTCTCTCTATATATATATATAGCAAGCCTTCCTTCATTCGTCTCACTTTACCAATACAAATCAAAAGTCAAGTAATGATAAGGGGAAGGAGAGAGAGAGAGAGAGAGTCGACTGCAATATGGAAGAAGGAGAGTGAGTTCAAGCTAACCAAGAATGAAGAATAAGAAGATCAAGGTCATGAGGAGCAAACACGACAATTAGGTATAAATCCTAATTCGTTTAGGAATTTAGATTTCTTATAAAGTCTTTCTTTTATGAAAATAATTAGGCCATATGTATGTTTAAGCATATTTTGAAGATATATGTGTTGTGCTACCATGTATTATGGAGAAAAAGTTGAAAATACAAAGAATATAAGGAGGAATTATGAACTACTTATAAAACCCTAAACTATTTCCTAAAAAATATTTTTATGGAGTAAATATATATGTATATGAATTTGTACATACTAAGAATACATAATAACATGTTAGGGTGTGATAACATGAACTATGGCAAAAGAAATCAAAAATCCTACAAGAAACAAAGAAAAGAAAAATTGAAACAAACTTTGTTGAAATTTTTAAAAAAATACGGCAAAAATCCTAAAACAGAATCTGATCTTGTAATGATCAGAACTTGTAGTGTATTTCGAATTTTTGATGAATGATTATTGGGATAGATAGTTCTATAATTAAGTCAGCAAAAATATTCTGCAAAGGTTTGAGACTTAAATGTCATGTAAATTATTTTTGGTGAATTTTCTAGCAAAACAGAGCAGATTGAGTAACTTTCTAACCTAGTTTTTTGAGAGAATGTTCTAGACAATAACAGAGTAAAAAAAATCATGGATTTTGGGGTATGACACTTGGTAGAATAAGGTGTATTTCAGCCCAAGAATAAACATAAATGTATTTGTAATGAATGAATTATGACAAAAATAAAATCAAGGTTTTTAAAATTAAAATATTTATAACTTGAGTTCTATGACTCAGTTTGAGATGAAATATTGGCTAAAAGTGTACTATAATGTAGGGGAGGATACTGTCCAAAATAAATAATTTTTGGACTTGTGCCATATAGCTTTGAGATTTGTAGAAGCGTATTGGGAGTATCGTTTAAAGCCATACGATATGGCTGCAGGCGTTTTGATAATGATAGTCTTCTCCAAATATAACTATTACATTTCTTTTAAACATGCTTGCCAAAGCTTCCCTTTGTTGAGATATTTTACATGTATCCTACATTAGATAAATTCAAGAGTATAGATGGGTTAATAAGTATGGTGGAGTCTCAACCTAATAGGTTAACCTTTTAAGTAAGGAGGTCATCCAACATGCTTATTGGGCTAGACTACACAGGTGTGCGTTGCATGGTGATGAATTAATGTGGGATGGATCGTACAATTACACAACAGTGGTATCAGAGCTTGGTTATTTTTATGGTTTTCTTATGCGAATTAAATGGAGGATTGGACAGTAGGTTGCATGATTAATCTCAAGGTTACAAATTATGCAATTTAGAAGTCAAGAATGGAGGATTTGCTTTACTGCAAGGATTTGTACGAGCCACTTAAGAACAATGGAGTTAAGTCCATAAACAAGAGTAACGAGCAGTGGAATAAGATGAACAGGAAGACTATTAGTTTGATCAGATCGTGGATTGATCAAAGTGTGTTTCATCATGTTGCCACGAAAACTAAAGCCTACGCTCTCTGGCATAAATTGGAGTTCATGTATGAAAGGAAGACGACACAAAATAAAACTTTTTTGATTAGGAAGCTTGTGAATTCTAAGTTCAAGGATGGAAACTCCATTGCAGAACACTTGAGTGATTTTTAGATTTTGATAAATCAGTTGAGTACGATGAAGATGATCATTGAAGATGAGATGCAGGTTTTGTTGTTGTTGAGCTCTTTGCTTGATAGTTGGGAGACGCTAGTTGTATCGCTGAGTAACTCCGCTCCTAGTGGCAAGCTGACTATGGATACAGTCAAGGCTAGTTTGTTTAATGAGGAACAAAGGCGAAGAGATACCATAGTGATTAATGCTGAGTCACAAGTTTTTGTCGGGAAGAGTAAGGGCAGAAATAGAGAGGGAAACTCACATGAAGATGATAAATTTAAGGGAAGGTCAAGAGATTGAAAAGAGATAATTTATTTTCACTGCCAGAAACCGGGTAACATAATGCAAGAGTGCAGATTTTTAAAGGAGCAGTCTAAGGAAAAAGATGAGGATAAAGATTTGATTGTGTATTTATCCGACGTTAATGTAGCCATTGTTTGTGAAGATAAACCCAAGTGTCATATTAATGATTGGATTATTGATTCGGGTGCTTCGTTCCATGCTACTTCACGTGGTGAGATATTCACATCTTATAGTAGTGGTGATTTTGGCTATGTACGGATGGGAAACGGAAGTGCATACAAGATTATAGGCATTGGAGATATTTGTTTAGAAACTAGCAGTGGTTGCAGGTTGATGTTGAAATTAAGAATTCAGACATGTTCTGTATATCCGTCTTAATTTGATCTCTACTGATAACCTTGATGAGAATGGTTATAAAAGTTACTTTGGTGAAAGTCAGTGGAAGCACACTAAAGGGTCTCTAGTGGTGACTAGAGGTAAGAAGGTAGACACTATTTACACGATATGGGCGCATGTAAGAGGTGTTGAAAATGGGGTAGTTAGGCAGAAAAAGGTGTGGTACAAAGCTGTGCGAGATGGGAGAAAAGCCTTGCATGAGAACCACGAAAAGAAAGCTCTTCGCTTTAAATTAATGGATACCAAAATTGAAGAAGGAAAATGATAAATCGCAACCAGAGTATAAAGAGTTTATGAATGAATTTGGCAAGCAAAAATCTGTCAAGTTTGAGTTAGATCCTCCCATTGAGAAGAACCATGCCGATGAAACAAAGTCGAACATGAAGAAAGTTAAAAGTTCCAAGAAACTTGAGTTGAGCCAAGATTTTGCTGGAATTAACTTCGAGTGAGGAGTTGTGGTTAGTGATCCCTCCTCTCATGGGTTCGGAAGGGGAGATTGTTGGGTATGGGTCCTCAACCATGAAAGGAATCCAAGTTGAAAAAGGATTTACTTGTTAGATTTGTTGGTGACTAAGACAAGTAGATATGATCCCTAATTTGATTAGGAGAGTAAATTATTTCTAATCTATATATAATAGGAATGGATTCGGAAGAGTACTATAACACTATAAGAAAACTAGCTAAGTCCGACGGAACTAACCTCGACGGAGTAGTTTACCTCAAAAATAATCTAGTTTCGACGGAATAGTTCTGTCGAATATAATTCCCTCGAAATTAAACTAATTACGACGGAATTCCGTCAGTATTAAAAAGACCTCCCTGGCGCCAAGTTTCCTGCCAGCACGAAACATAAATTTGACGGACTCAGAGTATATCCGGAATTTTTGTCGAAATTAAGTTACATTCGAGGGACATATTCCCGACCGCAAATCCGTTGAAATTAACTGTTAAAACCTAATTCAGACCGTCTTTTCCCGTGCCTCCTTTTCTTTTTCTCATTATATCTCTCTCTCTCTGACTCTCACTCTCTCACTCTCCAGTCTCCGGCCTCCCGTCCTCCCGTCCTCCCCTCCCCTTTACTGCCACCGTACGTCCTCCCCCTCCCTCCACTGCATCCCTCTCCCCTCCGGCTCCGGCTGCTCCACTGCTCCTCCTCCCTCCACCGTCCTGCCGCCACTGCTACTCCCCTCTGTCGGCGCCGTCCCTGCTCTCCTCCTCCCTGCCGTTGTCGCCATCCACTTCAGCCCACTGTAAGTATTAATTTCAGTTTGAAAAAATTTGCCATTATTGAAATTAGGATTTGTTATTGTTAAAATTGGAATCTGAAATTGGGATTTGTTTATTGTTGAAATTGAAATCTGATATTGATGAAGTTCTAAAATTGGGTTTATTTTTGTTATTATTGTAATTGGATTTTAAATGTTGTATAATTAACTTGATTTAGATTTCAAATAATGGTTTAAAATGGTATGAAATGCTTTGGTTGATTGGTATAATATTTGCTATTTCTGACAGAATTCTCGACGGAATTTCTGTCAGAATTCTTCATATATATGCAAAATTTGGTGGACCCTACAAATTTTGTGAATTCTTAAATTGGCCAATATTAAATTTACATAATATAGAATTAAATAGAATTAAATTAAATTAAATAGAATTAAATTAAATTAAATAAATTAAATTAAATTAAATAAATAAATTAAATAAAATTTAATTTAATTTAATTAATATGATTTAATTTAATTTAAGATAATACAATTTAAATAAATTAAATTATAATAAATTATATAATATATTACAAATTAATTTAAATTAAATTAATTTAAAATAAAATAAAATAAACAATTGACTTAATTTAATTTAAGATAATATAATACAAAATAAATATAATTAAACTAAGTAGCACTTACTTAGTTAAATAAAATCAAAATAAATAAATAAATAAACTAATTAAACAGAGTAGCACTTACTTAGTTAATTAAACTAAATAAATAAATTAAGTAGCATAAACTGAGTAGCACTTACTTAGTTTATATCATTAGAAAAATAAATTGAGTAGCATAAACTGAGTAGCACTTAGTTTATATCATTGAAAAAATAAACTAAGTAGCACTTGTTTAGTTTTCCACAATTACAATAAATTGCATATATATACTTCATGTGTGCATATAGTATTAATAGAAGCTTAAAAACCCGTTTGACATTCACTCCGTTTGACATTCACTCAGTAGGAGTGAATGTCGAATAGTCACCAGTTTGGGACTGTTACTGGATGTTATGTCTTTCACTTAGGCCTGTGCCAATACGAAACAGTACGTTTTTGTTGTTTTGAGGATTTTTCGGTTATTATCTCTACATGTTCTTCGAGTACATACTTAGATTAAGTTATCTCAATCTATTTCGTGTACTTGGAGACCATGGATACGTGCTGCCGAAATTTTCTTAAAACAGTAGAAACGTGCTGAACGGGTTGGCACTAGTGAAGAGACGCATCCAGGAACGGGATAGAAGCCTGAATTACCCCTGTCCTATAGAGGAGATGCTGCCAAAAAATATAATTCATGCATGGACCACAGTTATAGTATCCAAAGAAACTGTACTAAATGCGTCTTATGTGCAGCATCAATATGTCAGCCGACCGGAGTTGGATGTACCATAGGATACCCATTGATGGGAGGGGATTATTGCCAGGTTTTCGTGATGGGGTGTCTAACTTTTTGAATAAAGCAATAGAACATGCTGAGGATCCGAACGGAAAAATGCGATGTCCGTGTGTCAAATGTAAAAATTTTATCTGGAAGAAAGCCGACGAGATTAGATTTGACTTATTTTCCCGTGGATTTGTGGATGGGTACACCCTATGGATTCATCACGGGGAATCAGCTGAGTTGAGGGAACTTTCAACTAGTGTAGACCAACCAGCTGAGGTGAGGGATGCAATTGTGGATAACTATGATGCCGTGGAGATGTTGGTCGATGCGTATGAGCCTAACACTATAAACTGGGCCGATAACGAGCCTGTGTCAGGCAATGCTCAGCAAGAACCAAATGATTCAGCTGCTGCCTTTTACAAGATACTACATGAATCGGGGGTCCCATTGTATTATCCTAGAAATGACAAGCACACCAGGCTATCTGCAGTGACTAAGCTCTTACACTTTAAGAATGATGAAAACTGCAGTGAGAGAGGATTCAACAATTTGCTTGCTCTTATCTGTGATTTTTTACCCACGGATAATACCTTGCCTGCAAATTATTACGAAGTAAAGAAGATGGTCAAGGGTTTGAATATGGGGTATCAGAAGATCGATGCTTGTGAGCAGGATTGCATGTTATACTATGGGGCGGACATAGATAAGGGACAGTGTGATATATGCAGCTTGCCTCGCTTCAAGGTAACAAAACGTAGGGGGAAGGAGAAACATGTTCCCAGGAAGATCTTACGGTACTTTCCTCTTACGCCGAGGCTGCAACGGCTATTCATGTCGTCCCATACGGCTCAACATATGAGTTGGCATAGAACAAGATGTCGTGCCTGGTTAGCTGACTCACCTTGCAGATGGAGATGAGTGGAAGAGGTTTGATGTATTATTATACGTACACATGTCAATACACTAAGATTCTGATTATAATAATGATTTTAACATATTATTTCAGTGCATTCGAAGAGGAAGCGAATGCTTCTAAACCGGGAATGACTCCGGCACAGTTGGAAGTATTCACTACTAAAAAATTTCACCAGTGGTTTAAGAGTAGGGTTGAAGCGGATAGCGCTTATGAGCGTTTCAGAGACGTTGTTTCAGGCCCGTACAAACTCATCAGTTCATTTTCTGGTTGCATTGTGAATGGGTATAGATTCAAGGTTGATGACTTTAAATAAACAACGTTAGTCAATTCAGGCGTTGTCGTGTTGGGAAGTTGCTACCAAGACTCCGAGTCCAATTACTATAGACGATTAGAGGAAGTGGTTGTACTAAATTATCTCAATGGTAAACAGGTTGTTACATTCAGGTGTCGTTGGTTTGATGCTGTTAAGGGTGTTAAAATTAATCGTAATAGAATCGTCACGGTAGACATAAAGTCAAAACTACAGTCTAATGATGTATTTATTCTAGCCAGCCAAGCCAATCAAGTGTACTACTCCCCGAATGTCTTAAATTATTAGAGCCCCTGGTATACAGTTGTCACAACAAAGACTCGTGCTTTTGATGGTACTAATCTGTCAGGAATAGATGAGCCGTTGCAAGAACAAATTAGCAATCCCTAGATAGATGTCTTACGGGATGATGATATGGTTTTTGACCTCATTGACATACCTGATGTTGAGGAAGACATGGTTATGAATGACTATATCATTGTACACGATAACGACGAGTACAAAATCGAAACGGAGGCAGAGGAGTCAGAATCAGATGACGACGTTGAGATTGATTCTGACGGGTTTGATAACGTACGTAGTCTTAACTTAAATGGTTTTCTGTAATCGAACGATAATTTGATTTAGATAAATTAACTATACAACTTAATTAATCAATTAATTAATATGTTAGTTATTTCAGTAGTACGCTGATCTATGGCTAAACATAGCGGGGGAGGTCGTGGTGGTGATGGTCGTTCGGGACCAGATGACGACACCCACGGCGCGGGATCTTCATCAGATAGTATGTTTCCAAACTTAAATATTAAATTTATTGGAATTATGAAAATATTATATTTATATAATGTTATTTATACAGATAGTGCTCGTCGACGTCAGCGAGGCATTAACCTCGAATTATTTGGCCGACCGTCGGCACAGCCATATGTTGTCCGGGTAGATGTCGACTCGGCGCAATAAGTATTACTTTTAATCTGTTAATTGTAATAAATTAACATGTATATATATAAGTACATTATTAATATAATTTTTTTTTTTATTTTTCTCGCATTATATTGTAGCATCTTGGACACTGTCGCTAAGGCGACGCTACACGCCATCTGCTTGACACACTTGTCAGTTGGCTGTATGCGCTTCATCCAGTTCGCCCAGTATGATGCCTCATTCATCGATACTGTGCTGCGCGATTTTCACGTAAGTCAAATTATAGCTTCAAGTAAACAATGCATTATAATTTACCATTATATACTTTTCAAATGAATTCTGATAGACCGAATAACATTTCTTATAGGTTTATTATAGATACGAGGATGGCGTGTCTCTAGCAGCCAGAGACAGTGTTATTATTGCACATGTCGCGAAGAACTACTCCGGCTGGCTTTACGAGATGAGACAGCGGGCAGCCTGGGCGGTTGGCGAGCAGCCTGGGACTACGATCAGACTTCATTAGCCCAGCATAGTCGGTGATCAGTCTTGGGAGGCTATATGTCAGCACTGGGAGGATGAGGTGTTCAAGAAGAAGTCAGAGCAAGCGAAGAAAAATAAGAGCCAGCTCCGAGTCGTATACACGACTGGCTCACAGTCCTTTGAGGTGATGAAGTCGGTAAGTATTGCGTATTTTGTTATTTAGTTAGTCAATTGTTAGTAACATACTTAATATAGTTTTAATTATCTTAATTATTAGGCCATGAGCTCGAGCTTGGGCCGACCTCCTACGATGACTGATTTCTGGGATAGGGCCCACACCCCTAAGGAGTCTACCATACTGTCTCCTGCAGCCTTAGCTATACGGGTAAGACATAGTCTAAATTTGAAGTTATTATTAATATTAGAATGTTAATCAAAAAATATAATTAACTCGCGTATACAAATAACATTTCAGGATCGATTTCAGTTGCTTCGGAACGCCCGTCTAGTTGAGTTGCGGGCTGCTAGGGGGATCCTGAGCCTTTAGATTCCACCACTCCTCTGCCTGAGATTGAGTTATCTCGGGACGAAGAGCTGAGACTATGGGTTGCGTCTCAGAATCCCCCTACTTCGAGTACCGGCAGGTATCGCGTGTTGGGCCTGCCGAGGATACCCGTGTATACCCTACCTTGAGGTAATATATAATATATCTTAAGTTTTAAAATAAAATAAAATTTATATATACTACGTAATAAATTGGTTTTTTATCGCAGGCTCTAGCCAGCGCCATCGTCCGAGAGCACACGTTGGATCATCTGATTCGGGCGCTGGCTTAGATGGTGCGCTCTTCCAGAGGGTTATAGCGGCGGTATCGGAGAGATTTCGGACAGATTCGGCTTTCCGACATCAGCACTTACCTACCCATACGCGCCTTCACCAGCTAGCTCAGGATATTGCAGCAGGGGCCACCGTAGAGAGCCCTGGATTACCGCCCGAGCAGTTCACTGCGTTAAGTGGTGAGGTGCTCCGGATGGTGGTTACTCTATTAGTGAAGGCTTTTGGTGAGCAGTCCGAGAGTCGTCAGGTATTCTTCATGTTATTTTATTTTCATTTAGCAGTCTTTTAATTCTAACATATTATATAGACTAATGACTTGTATTTTTAATCCTATCTGCAGGGTGGAGATGGCGATCGGAGGGTCGTTGTCACTGATTCTCATCCACCAGAGCGGCCCGAGAGTCAGGTATTCTGCATGTTATTTTATTTTCATTTAGCAGTATTTTAATTCTCACATATTATATAGATTAATGATTTATATTTTGAAATTATATGCAGGGTGGCGGTGGCGATGAGTATCAGCGTCGTCCACCCTCGTCTGATGATCCTCCTCTTAGCTAGCTAGTTTTACGTTTACTTTGTAGTTGTACATTTAGCTGTTTTCATTATATTGTAGAACATTTGTACATGTATAGATTGTATTCATTATATATATTACGTGCCAGCGTTGTTGGTATTAGCGTTGTTGGTACGTTGTCGTTGTTGTAGCATACATTGTTGTTGGTATGTTGTTGTCGTCGTTAGTGTATGTTATTGGTTTTAGCGTTGTTGGTATATGTGATTGGTTTAGCATGTTGTAGCGTGGTTGATATTTGTATGTGTTGTTAGGTTGTTATTTGTTGTTGGCGTATGTGATTGGGATGAAACAGGTTACAAACAGGTGTCAGGTACATTATTGGGGTTTAAAACCCTGGCATTTAAAATTAGAAAAAGCTGGTTTAAAAAAATTCTTGTTAATCTCGACGGAATAGGCTAATTCCGAGGGAATTTTCGTCGGCATTAGGAATCTTTAATTAATTAATTTTTTAGTATTTTATTATTCTCGATAAAATTGTCCATCGATGTTAGTCATTTTCAGATTAAACATTTAAATTTAAAAACTGATTAATTAATTACTTGTAACTTCGACAAAATATTCCGTCGGTAATAACACGATTCTGTCGAACTTATTTTAATATCGACGGATAATTCCGTCAGGGTTAGTCGTCGTATTTAATTATTTCCGATGGAAATCTCGATGGACGTAATGCCGAGGAGGTTAATGACGACGGAATTACCGACTGAAATTTTCGTTGGAAATAAGTCTGAGCTCGACGGAAAGGCCTTAAATCCGACAGAAAATTCCGTCAGAATTAGCCTCTTCTCTTATAGTGTAAATAAGGCTATGAGGGAGTCTTATTTGATACATGAGAGAAGCTTGGTAGCAAGAAGGTACCAAAAGAATAAATTGAGAGAATTACAGTTTGTTGCTTGTGGGTATCCACAGCAATCTCTGTTCAATTGAAAGCTTGAAGACTTTATTGTTTGGAATGTTTTTGGTGGTGAAGTTAATTAGGTTTCTCAACCGAATTAAAGGTAAATTTGTAATATCTTAATTTATTGTGTAACCTCAAGTATTAGGACATAAAACTTGGGAGGATTATTGTAAGCCCATTATTAGTGATATAGTGGAGATTCGGAGTTTGGCCTGTGATTTTTTCCTTTGAGGGTTTTTCACGTTAAATTTGGTGTCTTGCTTGTGAATGGTTATTTGTTATTTTTGTTCTCATAATTAGTTTTTTTGATTTCATATTTAATTGTACAGATGAAAAAGTAATTCATGGGATAAAGATTATTTTAGGTGTACTTTTCCCAACAGTGGTATCAGAGCTCATGGTTCGATTGACCCAAGTATCAGGTTGACACTCCAAGGTGGAGAATTCGCAGGCCGCGTGTTACCCAATCCGTGCGGTGGAGCAAATAGAGTTGAATCAGGTGGAGCACAAGTATAATTTGAGTCGGATGGAGCGGGCTCAGGATGGCTCTAGAAAAATTGCTCAGGGTGAAAGTTTCACAAAGAGCAAGGTTGTACTCCCACATTTGCCTCGGGCATAGTGGAGTAGTATTAGAGTCGAGCGGAGCTCTTAAAGGATTCAAAGAAAGGCGTGTTTAATGGTGACTACTCTAGTATGATTCTTCTGATGGGTATTTAAGTGAAAGGTGGAGATTGTTGGGATATTTCACATGAATCTCACATCAGATAAATTAAAGAGTATAGATGGGTTAATAAGTATGGTGGAGCCTCAACCTAATAGGTTAACCCTTTAGGTAAGGAGGTGGTCCAACATACTTATTGGGTCAGACTACACAGGTGTGCGCTGCATGGTGATGAATTGGTGTGGGATAGATCGTACAATTACACTACACCCTTTAATTGGGGTGTGAATAGATATGTTTATTGTGATACTTTGAATCCTTTAAGATATGCTATAGAAAATTAAATAAAATAATTAAAATAGAAAAGTTAAAGATTATTGTTTATTTTCATATTGAAACTCCTAAACCGGTATTCTTGAAGGTTATTTTGTAGAGATTCTATTTTACGAAAAATTCTATTGTTTCCACAGTTTTTATAATAAATGAACTAGTTGTTAGACGCAGTAAAATTTGGTTAGATTGTAACGCTTTAATAAAAACATGATTTAAAGGTTTAAACGTACCAACAAGAACATAAAATAAGCCTTGAATTCCGCAATTAAGAAAATAATGAACTCACAAAGAGAACAAAGAGAGATTAGTAATAATATATGAAACTGTTCCATGTAAATAAACTCTAAAAGCATATTTATAATATTAGATTACTTGTGTATGACTAATTGGAAAAAAAATAATTAAATTCTAAACCAAAAAAAATCAAAACTAAATAAAATTAGATAACTGAAGCCCAAAGCATAAACGAACCAAATATAGATTTAGCTATTGAAATGTTCTATATAAGAATTAAAAATATACAAAATATATTAAATCTCCGCACATGTTAAAATTTATGAAAATTCGTATCTTTATTGATATTTTTCACCGCATCAATCTCTCATTCTTAAAAAAAATCATCCTTTAATTTTAAAGCAAACGAGTATCAAACACCAAGAATGAATTTTCAATATTCGCGGGACCAAACTTCCATGTCTTTTCTTCTCTAACGATAACTTGAAAATAAGTGAAAAAATACCAACATATTTAAATTAATTTACCTGCATGACAAGAAATATTCTTGAACAACAAAATTAATAATTTCACAATAAACCACCTAGTGGGTGTTGATTTGTTTATAACATGGTAATAACCAATGTTTATATAATCGAACCGAACCTGTAAGACTCCAACTTTTTATGAACAAAAATTTTATTTTCTCTAAATATTATTCTAAATAGTAAGGTGATAATTTAATAAATACTATAGTTATGGATGATATGTTCAAATTTTACAAAGTAAGCAAGTTGTCATAAAATATTCGTTGTGTCAGGGAATATTCTTTTTGTCGGGAAATATTCGTACGACGGCACAATCATTGGTGTACCCCACAATGGAATAACTATAACATATAGAAAGCGACATAAATAACCTTTTTATAAAAATAATGGCAAAACTTTTACCGTTAAACTGTTGAAATACCCGATGATAAAAGTACAGTAATACGCGTTATTGCATAGTAGCACACGGTATTGCACAGTATCTCTGATTATTGATTTTTACGTAAGAAATCACTCAATATTCAATAATTGTCACAGTAGTTGCTGTATATAGTATCTCATATTATTGATCCAATTATTATCACAGTATCATCTGCACAATACTTTATATTATTAAATCAATAATTGATACGACACAATTACTCATATTATTATTAGCATTATTGACAATGTTTAGAAAGTTCTGTCAAGGAAATGGGTTAGGTTATTTAATTGCTCGCTAATAAGGAGAAATCCTTATCAGAAAGCCCCCTCTTTCTTGGAAACGATCTGGTTGTTAATATTGTGAGTTATAATATTAATGATGAATAATTGTTGAAAGATTAAAAATGTGTTGATTGAAGATAAGTGATTTGTGGTAGATATTTATTCAATTTTTGATATAAAAAGAGGGGTTGTCATGAGGCGTTTGTTGTAAATTGGGCTTATTATTCCATGGGGGGACATGCTAATTTTTCAGACCGTCGGTAGAATTTACTTTTCTGTTTTTGTTTTATTTTTATAATAATAATAATAATAAAATAAAAAACTTTTTGTATAAAACAAAAAACTTTTTGTATAAAACAATTTTTTTTTTATAATATATATAAAGTTATTTGTTTTTTTAGGATATAATTAGAATATATTATATTATATATAGAGTTATTTATTTTATTAGAATAATTTAGATGATTAGTAAAATTAGACAAATTTTATAGAAAATTCACTATTCAGTCCGTGATTATTTCTAAATACTACACCTCCTTCTCCTATAAATAGGCTGCCTAGTTAAGAAATGAAACTCACACAAGAATCAGAGAATTCTTCTTCTATAATATTGTGCGTATTTCTTTCTAGTATAAGAATACTTTGAGTGTAGCAAATAGTGAAAGATTTTCTCAAGATAATCTCTGTTATACCAGTTAGATTTAGTCTCCTACTAGGGTAAAAGATATTATTTTCTTTCGATATTCGTAAAGGATATCACTTATTGCATACTCGTATGTAAATTGTGATGCCCCCAAATCCGGGTTCTCTAACCTCGAGTTTGATGCTCACGATACATCATCATCATAAGCATTCAATAACTATTGCGGAATAATAAACGTACATCGTTCATTAATATAAAGTCTTACAACAATAATCCCAAGGTCTTCTTAACCTTAACTTAAACTTACCTTTACTATTACAAAAGGTTTACATAATTAATTACAATATATTAGATAATAATTAAACATCTTTAACAACTACTGTTCCTGAACCTTGCCCTTGCCTTTATCTTTCTTACTTGATGCCTCTGGCTTAGCTGAAATAAACGTCATGATATAGCAAGAGTAAGCAACTAATTTGCTTAGCAAGTTTAAATACAAGGGAGATATATCATGATTAGAAAGAAATTTAACGTTCAATGTTCAACAATAGAATTCAATTGTGAAAGAACATGAATTAAGTCTCAATAATTGAATAATAGATGCTGAGTGGTTTGAAATAACCATGAACATATACTAAGGTTGTCAGTATTTAAACTGGTCCTTTTAGTAAATTTTGGTAGTCAAGGGGATCAGCCTTTCATACCCGGTGAATTATGCATAAACACTTAATAGTCGAGCAACAATTGTTTTTCAATATAATGCTTTAATAAAATTATTCTTTTCCTCAGTCTCGAGTCCTTACCAAATCAATTGGTTAAGAACAGCTTTAAAAATCTATTTGATTTATCAAATTTAAAACATATTCGATCCAGCTGACACAACTAGCATAGATCTATCTCATAAACAGTTCACGAATGAAAGAACTTTAATTGATTCACAGTTCAATAATTATAGAACAGGAATTCTGTTGCACAAAGTGCGATTAACAATAATCATTAAGGAATGTGGAATAATCAACAATAATTATCCACTAACATGCTTTGAAATAATAACTCGAGTTTGAGTTAAAGAACTTGCCTTGTCTGCGGACTACTGCTACGCAATTCTATAATCCGCTTAATGAATTTAACTTATCCTCTTTGGAAAGACCTATCATGGATCCTTCAATTAGCATAACATATAATTATTCATAATATTGTTATTCTCATATATTATCTAACATTAATCACATAATCAAATATTAGATATCACATTAATTCCTTAATAATATTATCGTCCCTTGATAATATTATTATTAAGTAAGTATCTTAACGCTTGAACAATATTATTAACCTTGTAATAATATTCTATTCGATTCCTAATATTATTAATTATTTAATAATATTTTAATCTCTCTCTAATATTATTAATTATTTAATAATATTTTAATTATCTAATATTATTAACTTTATCAGTCTTTAATTATTATTTAACACTAATTAAATAATAATTAATTAATATTTGTCTTTATTTATTATTTAATATTAATTAAATAATAAATAATTAACGTATTAACTTTATTAGTCTTTAATTATTATTTAATTATTAAATAATAATTAATTAATTTCTTATCCTTGAATAGTAAATAATTGATTTATTTACCTTATTAGTCTTTAATTATTTCTTTTTATTAATTAACGAATAATTAATTATCATTTATCCTTATTTATTATTTAATATTAATTAAATAATAAATAACTAATTCATCTCATAAATCTTTAATTATTCTTTCTTATTAAAGTTAAAAATAATTAATTATTACTTGTCTTTATTTATTATTTAATATTTAATTAAATAATAAATAATTATAACCTTTTATGTTAATGTAATTAAGTAATTACATTATTATTACATAATCTTACTTAAATATTCTTTAATCATTAATTAATATCAATTAACTAATAATTAATCCATTTGTTAATCTCTAATTATTATTTAATTATAATTAAATAATAACTAGTTACTTTATAAACACTAATCTTTATTTAATTATCATTTAATATCACTTAAATAATAATTAAATAGTTAATTATATTTAATATTTTATATAATTAATTTTCTAACCATTTAATGGTTTTAAGAATTATTATTCAATAATTATTCACTTTCACTTAATTACGATAATGCCATCCACGCCCAAAATTTCCAGATTTGACGTCCCTTACGGAAACGCTTGTAAAACGAAATGTATAACTCGGAATTAAGTTCCGTCGGAGGAGTTGAATTCGTAACTTCTTAAACTACAGTTTCCATTTATCAAACACTTAATTTGGTTCTGTTTTGAGTTCGGAAATTGGGTCAGAAGTGACTATTCCGTTTGGTTTATTTGACAGATTGCATAACTTGGAACAAAAATCATAACTTGATCATTTCTTAACATTTTTAAGTGATTAAAAAGGGATTTAGTCCTTAACTCTTATATCTAACCTACAAAAAAACAAATCTCAAATACCACTTATAAATTTCAAGATTAACATGCTTTATTACACTAATAAACCAAACTTTTCATAAAAATCATTCTAACTTTATTTTTCCAAATTTTACCATACTAAATCATGCAAATCCATCATAATCACATACTAAACTCAAAATCTAGTATAATAATGTGATTTTAAACATTTACCATATAAACCTCAAGGATCTAACATAAAAATACTTAGGGTATACCATGAAAATATTTTTCTTAAATAAAATGGAACAAAGCATGGTTTTCTCTCTTTGGTTCCAACTATCAGCATGAAAAATACTTAGATCCTCATACAAATCACTTATACATACAAAACATGGGTTGACAAAGGTCAAACACTAAGCTCCTTGTTTCCTCAAGATTAAGCCAAATAAAGTGTACTAAACTTGAAAAATCTTCTTAGATACATACCTTGATCTTCTTGCACACCTTCTCTTCTTTCCAAAATAGTTTAGGAACTTAGGATGCATGAAATATTGCACTCCTTAGAGCCCCTTCTTGCTACCAAAAATGAAGCTCTCTCTCTCTATATATATTTTTCTATTTTGCTACTTGGAAGGCTTGAAGTGAAATGTGAGAGCAAGTGTAGTAATTTGATGTTTTGTTTTACTAATTAATATATGTAATTATTAGATACATTCACCACATGCTTGCTTGCTATACTAAACAAAAGTGTTGGATGAGTTTGCCATTTGACACATGGGGAGTTGGTAAGATAGTTGGTAGATTTTATCTAATAAAATGAACAAGCTTGCAAAAATGAAATTTTCTTCCCCTTTTTGCCCCTTGTATGGCTGGATTCTTCAAGCTATATTCTCCCATTGTTTTTCTTTCATGCCTAATAATGCTTAATCAAATGACCATAATGTCCCTCTTTAATTGGGCTAGGTTTGGGCCACTCATTTAATTCATTTGGGCTTCCAATTTCATTGTTTGGGCTATGTAAATTAACATGACCCAAAACCTAAATTTTATTTTATCCTAATTAGTTACTTAGAGTTTCCATTCCATTCCATTTGGAATTTAAAATGATTAAATTTTATAATCCAATTAGACTTGTCTTATTTAGGTTTAAAATAATTAGTCACTTGAGATAATAAAAATTATCCCTTAAAATATTATAATCATACATACTATCATTCTTCATTGCTATAACTCTTAGGTTATTTACTTACTAACCTAATGTATAATTAGGTTACATAGCCATCTATTTAATTCTCCTTACAATAATTCAATATATGACCATATAGAGAATACATATACTTTCCGCATAAATAATAACATATTTATGCACTATATGTCACAAAATTTTAAATTAAACCGCACAAAATTAATTCATTAGAAATTAAATTCTTTATTTAATTAATAATAAAACTTGGAAATCCCTGATCATTACATAAATTGCTTTCATATTCGTACGTGATATTACTTCATACTCATAAGGGTTGTCATTTTATTCCTTATTAATCTATGGGAATAACCTGTCTACACGGACTACCGCATGCCTGGTGAATAACCCTTCGTATTCATTCTTTATTAAGTTGTGGAAATGATCTGTCTACGCGGATTACTGCATGACGGGTGAAAATCCATTTGCAGTTTCGTATATTATTTCATTTCATATTCCTAAATCTAAACTTATATGGTAAGTATTGCTTAAGGTTTTCACTTCATCTAATATCATTTCACTAGAATATTGGTCTGAACTTTTTTATTAAATTTTAATATTTTCATATCGGGGTACTATTCATACGGTACTATTTATACGGTACTATTCATACGATACTATTCATACAGTACTATTCATGATCGGTACTATTTACAACGAAATTAAATTTTTTTTCTTTGTCCAAGTTATCTTTTATGAGTTTTATTCTTGAAATTGAATCCATATTTTGATCTTTATGTTGACAATTTGGACATTCTTGAACTCTGGATAAATTGAATTATAAATCTCTAATATTTATCCTTGATCTCACTGGATTCATTCTTTATATCATCGTCATAATCCTCAGACTTAAATGGTGATGAAAGTTCTCTTTGGCCCGTAGTGCAAAGATGAACTGTTGATTGATGAATATCTTTGGCCTGTAGTGCAAAGGTGGACAGGTGTTTGACAAGATCATGACCACTGGTGATACAAATATCTTTGGCCCATAGTGCAAAGATAAATTATTGATTTAAAATATTTATTGATTGGTGTTACATGGATAAAATATTTATGATGGGCTTTTAAATCATAGAAGATAGTAGACATCATGCTCTACTTGACTCTTCTAATGGATTGTTATTTCCGCTACAATTGTTGATCTAAAACTTCTTGTCCATTATATTTTATCTTATTTATTATTGTTGAAGACTAAAGATAATTTATTCTTCATTATCTTTGTCATGATATTTTTTACTGTGCTAGTTGAGCTCACTCTTCTCCTTTTTGTTCTATTGTTCTTCTCAAGAAATGAGAGTGTCGCTGAAACTAGTTGGGGAGTGGAGTAATGATCTGTGATAATAGTCCTCACTATTTTGTAAAATAGTGTGTTAATAATTGTAATAAGGACTTAGTTGAGTGTGGATATTTTCTTATTATACTCAATATAATATTTGTATTGAAACTCACAACTCATGTGTTGTAGCGCCCCCAAATTCGGGTCCTCAGAACCTCGGACCTGGTACGTTATGATACAACATTTCGATAACTATTGCGAAAGATATAAATATAAATTATTTATACAATAACCTTTACACATAATTTCTAAGGTCTGTAATTTTAACTTAATACCTGCATTCAATATCCTACACGACATACAATGTCATTTGCATTCAATACTATTATAATTTAATCGTACATTAAATCCAATCCTGGAACTTGCCTTTGCATTTGCCTGTGTCCGAAGTTTCGTCTTAATCTGAAATGTTTATCATGATATAGCAAGGGTGAGCAACAAGTTTGCCCAGCAAGTTTTAAATACAACAAGGATATATCATGATTGAAAAAAATGAATAATAAGCTGACAAACTTTTAACAATATAAGAATTGTGAAAGAACATGAATCAATAATGCTGAATAGTCAACAATGAACATGAATAAATTCAACTAAACAATATGGTAATGAAGGTGATCAGCCTTTCATACCAGATGAACATATACAATATGCACAACGTTCGAATTAATAAATCATAGATGTGATATAATCAACAATGATTAATCACGAACATGCTTTACAATAACAACTCGATTTCGAGTTAGGAAACTTGCTCAATAAAAGAGTATAGGAACTTGCTTAATTAAAAGTATAGTTCGAGAACTTGCCTGAACCGTCGTTTACTGTTACGCAATCTATTTTAACTTCATCTGAAAAACCTAATATTGATAATATCGATCTCTCAATTAGAATAATATCACCACATATACTACTGTTAATTACAGCCATAATATAACTTAAACACATAAGCATATATCCCTAACAGTCACTAAAACACATAAGACCGAGTATCAACTCAATAGTTAGGGTGCTTTATCTGAATATTAAAGTTCTTACTATAACATTAGGGTTTGCCAATGTTATGGCTTATCTAATTCATACTTAACCCTTAACCACATACTGTATCATATAACTTGTGAATTAATACTTAGTCTTTCATTTTATAAGTCTTTCATAATTTAGTAAACTATTTTATAATCCAGCAGCCTGGATTATCCAAACAGATCATTCCAGCAACTTGATGGTCAATCCAGCAAACCAGATTGCAATCCAGCAAGCTGGATTCCCCTTTTTTAACCAAATCATCTTATTATCTTTCCACCCTTTGACCAAACATATATACACATATTTCATATACAAAAATAATTTTTCTAGAATTTTTCAATTTCCTTAAGTATTTTTTAAAAATCCATTTCTAGTTAATTCCTTAAGAAAAAAACTACCTCACGCTTAACTCCAAAAATTTCCAACTCTTGGCAGGATCTTACACATGTTATCGTGAGCCTCTAATTTAAATTTCGTGGCCATCGGAGTTATACAACTCCTGTTATAGCTATTTTCGTCAGAAAAATATAAATATTGAAATAGTCATAACTTACTCAATTTAAGTCGGAATGAGTTCATTTTTGGACACAAACTACTTTCTAACATATATTTTCATGTCCCAAAAGAGTGGAATTTATTTCATAATTTAAGTGGCCGAAACTGCCCTTCAAAAATCTGGACAGATTACTTTTATGGTTTTTTAGATTTTTCCTACTTTGCTAAAAACTGTCCAGACGGAAATATACATGGAATTTTTCAGTGATTCCACTTGAATCTGTTAGAAGACTTCTAGATCTAACTCCAAAAATTGACCACACTCAAAAATTCAAAATACAATGGGAGATATGGTCTTTTCCGTTTCGTGTTACGTTTTCCCCAAAATCTGATTTTTCCAGTTTTGTGTTTTGTACAAAATCTTCCTAGATCTCTTGATTAACCAAACTTTAAACATCATTAATCATCATAATACATACTAATACCTCAAAGACTCATGGATCTACCATGATCCATGATCTATTGCATCAAACCTTCATCAAATCAAAGTAAAACATAATTTATGCTAAGAAAATTAATATTTTCAACCTTTTGAAACATATTTCATTCTTCTTGCTTTTGATCCAATTTTTAACACTTAAAAGTGATAGATCCAAACATATAACACTTATAAATATATAAATCTAGAGTTTTATAGTTTGAAGAACATAACTTGATTATTTCATCAAATCAAACAAAATAAAAGGAATAACTAAACTAGGATTTATACCTAGATCATGTGGCTCTTCTCCTTCCCTTTACACCATATAAGATGGAGCTATGAAACATAAAAAATTTCTCTCCCCCTTCTTCTATAGGCTGCCGAACTCACCCCCTTTCCTCTCTCCTTTCTATTTCTTTCTTTGGTTTGATAAGCTTGGAAAATAAAATGAAAGAGAAAGAGTAAGGAACTTAGATTTTTGTTTGTTAAATGTATAGATATAATTAATATATCTCACATCCATCTCCCATCTATTCTCTCTTTCTCTTCCCTAATCATATAGTGGTTGCTTGCAAGCTAACTTAAATGTGTTGTGTCAATTAGTGCTTGACACATAAGAGAGTGGTTGAGAGTTGGTAAGGAGTTGTTAAATATAATGATGAGCTCACATGCTCTCTTTATCTCTTCTCCTAGTGGGTCGGCCATATGGCCTTTATTTACCCCCATTTTATTTTCTTTTAATGCTTCATTTAGCTTAACTAATGTCTAAAATGTCCCTCTTCAATTGGGCTAAAGTCTTGGGCTCCAAATTAATTCTTTTGGGCTCCCTAATTAAATATATGGGTCATTCTTTTAATTCCTTTGGCTACTAATTAAAATAAACTTGGGCTTCCTTACATAATTAGTCTTGGGCTACTAGTATACTAGATAATTAAATCTAGTATTGGGCTAGTTTACCAATTTAGTTACTCTTAATTGAATTGGCTACAAGTCCCATACTTAAATAAACTATTGAGCTTGTTTAACTCACTTACCCACATTAGTCCATTGAATAAATTATCTCTTGGACTATTATTCATTATTATTAATATATACACATTCATATATATCAATAATATTAATTAACTTACATAACCCAATTAGACTTGCCTTAATTAGGTTACAAAATTAATAAATTGAGATAATAAAATAAATCCCTTAGAGTTAGTTAATATTTTCAATATTAATATTCTCCCATGACATAACCCTTAGGTTATTTAATTTCTATACCTAATTTATATATTAGGCTACATTAGTTTCTTTTATTTGCTTATTATATAAGCAATCAAATAATTTACATACTTATACCAAATAATTTAATACTTTGAGAAATGTCCCACAAATCTTATACTATATTTATTCTTATCATTCCTCTTGTACAAGCATATATATCACATCACTAAATATATATATATATATATATGTACCTATACATATACACATTTTAAGAATTCAAATCAAACCATATAGGTTCTTCTTTAAAAAAAATTTAAATTATTCCTCAAATTTCCATCTAGGTTTTATTCTTTAACCTTTATTATAATCAATTAAGATCTTATAAATTTTTGGGTTGTCACATGTGTTGTCGTATTTTGGACTACAGTTTAATAGTTGTAAATAAAAAGTTTGTATTTGAATTCTGTACCATATATTTTGGCGACTCAAAATGAGTTGTGTGGACCTATTTTGGGGGCGTCATAAAACCAGCCGGTCAAACCGGTCGATCGTGAACTGGTCTTTAAAATGAGTCGATAACCCTTTAAAATCAAAAGTAGTTAAAACTCGCTTTAGACCGTTGACTAATGGTCCAACCTGTGGTTTAACCGAAAAACCCGGTGAAATCAAACCATTAAACCGACCTAACTGTTGCAAAATAGAAAAGGGAAGGGCAAACTTGATGAGAGTCGAAGATTGTATTTCCTAAAAAAATCTCTATAAATATATGTATTTGTTAAGTTGAAATTGGCATCTCTGGAATTTTATTCTTTACCTTTGTTAAAACAAGTTTGAACTGAGTTTAATTTGTCGTTGTTCCCTATAACGCGCCCAAAATCACGACTATTTTCTTTATTGATCTTGAGCGTGTTAACATATAACCTCATTCTCATTTCTTGTCAATAATTAATATTTGAATTTATATAACTTGTAGATTTTTTGAATAGATTTTTTGAACTTTTTACAATACTCAATATCAGTAAAGATACTGAAATTTTATTATTTTAAAACTTTTTCATAATTTAATAAAATTATAGTTTCAAAACTTTCTTATTGTTCTTTCATTCCCAAAATCGTAACCTTTAGCATATGTACTTATGTTCAGTATTGTATGTATACAAAGATCCATTTTGAAATATCATATGTAAACGTAAGGTTTAACTTTTGATATAAAATTGTTCTTCTAAATCCTTGTTATCATCATCCATCAACTATATGTTTTATATAGCAAACTAGAAGCTCAACAATATATTATATCCACAACTTATATTAGCTTTTGTGTAATACATTCATTAATACGTACTTTGTCTTTACAAAGTAAATATATAATTACATCTCTGTTTCAGAACGAATATTCTTTATTTCATGATTCAAGATTTACATAACTTAGTGTACGTGCATCGTAAATAACCATCATCACGACTTAATATAACTTCAACTAAAGAAAATAATTAAAAGCTTTCTTTTAAACGCGCCTAAAGTCTTTATCATCATGATAACGAGAGAGTTTCATCTTTAATCTGCAAATAAAATTATTTGCAAGCATGAGAACGACGGTCCAACAAGTCTAACAGTTTTCACATTTCATGCTTCACGTAGCATACAAACTTGCATTTTATTCATGCATCATGCTCCTAATGCTATGCATCTTATACATGCATCATAAATCTTATGTAATGCATCATACATCTTATAGCCACTACTACAAAACAGTAAAAAGATGACACTTAAACAACAAGGTTATTTCTACATGACGTTTTTTTTTTTTACAAAATGTTGTAGTTAGATATGCAAAAATGTTGTGGGTTGATAAGTGGCCTGAAACGCCAGGGCAGTTTTCAGACTAGTCCAAATTCTAGATTTCCAACAACTTTGTTATTTTCCTACCTATTTTGGAATTTCATTTCTTGCAATCCACACATCCGATTTCTCGCAAATTTGAACACTTTCTAATTGGTACTGCAGTATTTTAGAAAATTATCAAGTGACCGAAAAGAGTTCTTTAAGACATAATTTCAGAGGCTCAAAAGTGGCCTAATAACACAGTTTTTACTTGGAACCAATTTGCTAAAAATGTATAGAAATCGTTTGGAACTTGATTTGAAACACCTAAATGACTTAAATTATCTTATTACTCATGCTTTCGTATTACTTAGCCCAAAACATTGGTTAATTCTCAGTTTTTAAGCACATTAGCCTGCTTGAGGGATTTTTCCAAACACCTTGAATGCATACTCTAAAACTCAGAATTTCAACCTTATTATTAAACAAAGAGGTAAGTTATGTATCTTTTAACAAAATTCATGAAATTGAAATAGATAATAGTTGTTAATTGTTATAATTGTTATGCTTGGTTGTGAAAAATTATATAGTGGAGGTAAGTTATGTATTTAATTATATATATATATATATATATATATATATATATATATATATATAATTTAATATTTAATGATTAACTAATATAAATTAATCTCTTTCTTACTAAATTTCCATTTCTCAAATAACTCCATAACAACAATAATACCACATATCATATATTTAATCATAATTTATTCAAATAACATATTTTATAATAAAATATTATTTTATTTACTAATATAAACAGTGCAATATCCTCATATATTATACTAATTAATTACTTCCCTTCACCTCTATATTTCATTTCGTTATTAACTTAAGCCAACCAATTTAATAGTTTGATTAACTATTTATTCTTTTGTTCCAAATATATGTTTATATATATCACAGTTATATATACATATTAAATTCATCACATAAATCACATAAATATATGTAGCACATAAATTTATACATTCAAACTCATTACGTCTCACAATAAAAATTTTATTTATTAAATTTTTATTTTAATATTTTTCAAAAAAAAATCCGGTTTATCACATTCTTCTCTTCTTATAAGGAATCCGTCATCGAAATCACAAATACCGAAACTCTGTTACTCGGATTTCATCTAATTTCTTCCAAAATTTTAACGTTGAATAACTTCAACATACTATTTCCACTTAGGTGTTATATTGCCTGTCTAATCCATTTCCTCAACAAATTCTTAAAGGTTTTTATTTCATAACCTTTATCAAACTCAATTATATTTCGAGTATTATACATTCTTTAATCTACCAATTTCCTTTCTAAAGATCATCATATGCCACAATCGCCATAATAATTCAATATCATAGGTTTACTAAACTCATAAGCATTCGAGATATCACATTCCCTCTCTTCTTAAGATTCTATTTGCTGCGTTGTTTGGAGTAGTATACTAATGGTGGTCCGACGAATTGAACTATACTTCCTTCAGTGACGTGGTTGTCTTTTAGAAGATTGTGAATTCAAAATACCAAACACGTGGTTTAGATTTCATGAGTAGTGGGACAAGTGTTTGTTAGTTGGTTGCTAATTGTTGGATGAGGTGAATATTACTATTTGGACATGACGAGAGAGTTTTAGACTTTGCGCTATTATTATGTTCTTTATTCAATTTGTATTAATAATAAATAAAGTTCATATTATTTAATAAAAATAATATTAATAATAATATATTTATGACATCACTGATTTGATAACGCGCGATTCGGCCACCATCCATTCATCTATTAACTTTTTCAATACGATGACCGGTCCGAATTTAAAAACATTAGTAATTAACAACCGTGGTACTCGATTTATTTATTACATGGTAATACAACCATATGTGGATAGTTGATTTATTTATACATCATGCTGATAACAGTCATCAGTCGATAGTTGATTTATTAATTTATATATAATCAGTGGATAGTTGCTAATTACTTAATCATCAAGTTTTCACCGAAAGATTAGTACTGATCATTCATTTTGCGTCGGGCTTGATGCTAATATGAACACCATACATGACTAAACCTTTCTTCAAAGTCTCGCATTCAGTTCCTGAGAGAGCAAATTTGATATCTCCATACATAACCTTATTGAAGAAGTTCCCGGCTTTGAGCCTAATCCTTACGTTCTTCGAATAACTCTTCAAATCTTTATTGTCCGTTTGCACAGATCCATCCGGAAGAGCAAGTGTAAGTTTCACCGGAGATGCTATGTTAAAGTAGTCTTTCAGCATCACCTCAAAATACACGCCATAAGGTCCTACTTCAAGGTTTTCTGTCGAATATTCTCCATCAACTTGTACGACTTTGCCATCATTTAATTCAGCTATTCCCTCTTGGCTGTAAAAAAATGATCGTAGAATTAAAGTGATCAATATTTTGTATAAGGAGCTTAAAATCCTTGGGTGATTTTATTGAATTTTGTTTTTGGAACATTTTTAATGCAAGTCCTTCTAGCTAACTATGACTTCAATTTAATGACATAATTGCTTATAAATCCCTATTTTTAATGAAATACAGGTGTTTAAACAAAAATCTTGACCTTATTTCTTCATACGAAAATTTCCAATCTTTACGGTTGGCATATGTGAGTTGCCACGCATGCAGATAAGCCTCACGCGTCTGAATAAAGACAAGAAAAATTCACATAGATAAAACAAACTAGCGGTGTAGAATGATATATGCCTTCAACTATATGATATTAACTTCGACAGCGACAATATAAATAGTTATTTAGATTGGCGAATATATATTGAGAATGTTTCGTAGCAAAAGTTTATTATGGAGTGTGTATCATTTAAACACATCTGATATCATCCATTATAACATCTGACAAATACGATCCTACAATATTTTGAACAGTCCGCAACATTATGTTACGAATGGTCCAAAATTTTAAAATCACGAAGAGTGTAAGATGGTGCAGATTTTGTAAAAAAGTCTCACTTGCAAAATGTGTTGTAAAATAATTGAAAACTGCTATAAAAATGAATTGAGGTGTGCGTAGAGCACTGTTCTTAAGGATAATTTCCGCCCTTTCGATATTGTATATCACCCACCGGTGCAAAAGGTCACAATGGATACCTTCCATGATTCAACAATTTTGTCTTTTCTAATGTGCACTCAAAATAGAGTTGGTGACATGAACAACTCATTACTTTTTCTTGAGTTTTAAAAAAGATGATTTTTGAGAAAGAGTTGTAATGCAATATTTTATATGAAGTAGAAGACATTCATATTAATCTATCTCTCTTCATAAGAGTAGGAGCCTAACTATATATAATATCATAAATGGTTAAGTTATAAACCAAAATGTTTTGTAACGGCTAGAATATTAAAGGTGTAACGGCTAAAAGCTTAAAGGTGTAACGGTTAGAAAAACAGTTACTCAACTAATAGAAATCAATCTCATTGATTTTGTAATTTGAAGGAAATCAATTTTGTAACTCAAATAATATGATATTAAATTTGACAATAAAACACACTAATTAACTTGACTTTAAAATTCCTTTCAAATTTTATAAATTAGAAATAATCTAACAAAATGTACAAATATTAAAGATTATTTTTGCTTTGTAGCCAACTTTACCTATATATATGGGATTCGGCTCCTCTAGAAAATCCTAGGGTACTCTAAATTTTAAATTTTGGAGTTCTCAACATCTCAGCCTTCCATTTTGAATTATATGGTCAAGATAAAACCACCTATTACCAAAATAGAATAATTTTTGTAATTTCCAGCTCAACAAACACATCACTTTCCCTCTCCTACAATCTTCTTAAAATTCGTATTATCTTGTTTTCCATTATTTACCGTCAATTATCACCCATCATAAAAAAATCCATATTTTTCCAAATATATCACCTCCAGTGCCATTCACAACCACCATCATCCTACCCACCCATTTTACACCCTTCATCCTTTTCATTAATTAATATATAAACAAACTTGAATCAAATTACAATTTACTGCATATTCCAATCAAATATTGTCATATGGAGGTATTATAACAATAAAATTGATAATGATAGAAGATGAAGTCAGAGAGAACCAATATGGTTTAAAAACTATTCTCACGATATACTCTGCTGTATACAAGAATATAAAATAAGAGGAATAAAACCTAACAACTTATATTGGAGAAATTCTAGAAATATCCTTTAAGAAATATACTAATTACTGATATCTTTATCATCCTCCCTCAAGTTGCAACTCTGAAACAGATTACAGAGATGCAACTTGGAACTCAATCTCTGAATTTGGTCTGAGGGAAGAGCTTTAGTAAGAAGGTCTGCTGGTTGTTGATCAGAGGAGACATGAGCAGTGCAAACGATGCCTTTAAGCAGTTTTTCTCGAACAAGATGACAATCGATTTCAATATGTTTGGTACACTCATGAAAGACAGGATTGGAAGCAATATAGAGGGCTGACTGATTGTCACAGTATAAAGAAACTGGGGTAAGATTAGAGATTCCAAAATCCTATAGCAAAGATAATAACCAAGAGATTTCACATGTATCTGTCATAGCTCTATATTCTGCTTCAGCAGAAGAGCGAGAAACTGTAGACTGCTTCTTACTTTTCCAGGAAATGAGAGAATTGCCCAACATAATGCAATATCCAGTTAATGATTTCCTAGTTGCTTTACAACCTCCCCAATCTGCATCACAGTAGGCAGACAGAGAAAAAGAGCTAATAGCAGAGAGTAAAAGACCTTGTCCAGGGAATTGTTTAAGGTATCTAACTAATTTCAAGGCAGCCTCCATGTGAGAAGTTTTGTGAGCAGCCAAAAACTGAGACAAGACATTAACTGAATATGCTATATCAGATCTGGTGACAGTCAAGTAAATTAACCTTCCTACCAGTCTTCTATAAGCACCAACATTGGTTAAAGTAGGACCTTCAGCTGTGAGTAAATTATGATGTTGTTCCATTGGTATTTTGGAAGGTTTAGCCCCAATGAGTCTAGTATCTTTGAGAATATCAAGAGTATATTTCCTCTGATGAAGGTAAATACCTTTAGAGGACCTTGCTACTTCAATGCCTAGAAAGTACTTTAAAAATCCTAAATCTTTAAGTTTGAATTGAGTACTAAGGTAATCTTTGACTTGTTGAAGTAAGGGATGACTGAAACCAGTGATTAGGATATCATCCACATAAACAAGGACAACCACAAAACCAGACTTGTGTTTAAGAGTAAATAATGAATGATCATTATAAGATTGAGTGAAACCAAATTGTAGAAGGACATTGGAAAACTTTAGAAACCATTGTCGAGGAGCCTGTTTAAGGCCATATAGAGATTTAATCAGCTTGCAAACCAAAGGAGCTGATGATGAGTTGGTTACAGAAGTGTTAGAAAAACCAGGAGGTAATTGCATGTAAACTTCTTCATAAAGATCACCATGTAGGAATGCATTAGTGATTTCTAATTGATCTAATGTCCATCCTTTAATAGCAGAGATAGCTATGAATGTTCTGACAGTGGTTATTTTTGCAACAGGTTTAAATGTGTCAAAATAATCCAGGCCTTCAGTTTGAGTAAAGCCTTTAGCAACCAAGTGAGCCTTAAGCCTTTCCACAGTCCCATCAGGCTTGTATTTAACTCTATAAATCTATTTACAATTTCTTTCCAGGAGGTAAAGGAACAATTCTCCAAGTGTTGTTGGTCTCTAAGGCTGTGATCTCAGTCACCATAGCCTCACACCAATTAGGATCCAGAACAACTTGAGAATAAGAAGTAGGCTAAGAGATAACAGCTGTAGCAGCTAAATATCTTACATAAGAAGGAGAAAAATGTGAATATGAAATATAATTGGCAAGAAGATAGGTAGGAGCAAAGAGAGAAGGTGTACCTGTATCAACAGAAGAGGCTGGGATAGTGTTAGGAAGATTGGTAGGGAGCCCAACATAAGATTGGAGTTTAACAGATAAGTGTCTTTGTCTGTGAGGTCTTGATAATACAGTACCAGAAGGAGAAGGAGAAGGAGAAGAAGAAGATGGTGCAGAATCTGAAGGAAGAAACACTTCAGTTGCTGGACTAGGATCAGAATCAAGAGAAGACAAAATGTGATTAGTATCTGAAAACAAAGTGGAGTTAGGATCTGCACTTTCTGAATGAACAGGGTCTGAGGAAGTGGATATAGTTAAAGGATCAGAATCAGGTGTAGGTGTTTGAATAGAAAATAATAGTTCAGATGTAGTTTGAGTAATTGTAGCAAAAGGAAAGATATGTTCAAAAAAGTTGACATCTCTGCTAATCAGACACTTTTTGTTTTCTAAATCATACAGTTTATACCCTTTCTTGGCATAAGGATATCCTAAAAAAAAACACTTTTGACAGCTCTAGGACTAAATTTATCTCTGCCATGAGCCAAAGTGGATGCATAACACAAGCATCCAAAAACTTTTAACTGACTATAAGAAGGAGGCTTTCCAAATAATAGTTCATAAGGAGTGTATCTTTTAAGAACTAAAGATGAAATTCTATTAATGAGGTAAGTAGCTGTTAATAAGCAGTCCCCCCAAAAAGATATAGGAACGTGAGATTGAAATTTGAGAGCTCTAGCAATTTGTAGAAGATGCATGTGTTTTCTCTCCACAACGTCATTTTGTTGAGGAGTGTCAACACAGCTGGATTGATGTTCTATTCCTAGAGACTCAAAGGAGAAGGTAATGTCTTTGTAAAAATTTTTTGTCCCATTATCAGTTCTTACAACTTTCACTGAACAAACAAATTGAGTTTGAACATAAGTAAAGAAGTTTTTGAGCAATTGAAATACTTGAGACTTATGTTGAAACAAAAAAAGTCCAAGTAAATCTAGAATAATCATCCACAAGAGTAACAAAATAGCTACAGTTTCCATGAGTCTTGATCTTATATGGACCCCATACATCACAATGTAATAGCTGAAAAATAGTAGTAGAAACTGAGCTGCTTAATTGAAATGGAAGTCTAGCTTGTTTAGCTATAGGGCTAACATCACAATGTGTGGAGTTACAGTTAAGAGAAAGTTGTTTCAAAACTTTGTTAGGAACATGACCTAGTCTAGCATGCCATGTTGTGGCAGTAGGTATAGTGGCAGCATGAATAGGTTTATTACTAGAATCAGAAACTGAACCAGGTAAAGAAGCAATATCTGAAATGTTAAGTTTGTAAAGGCCTCCATCCAATCTACCAATCCCAATCTTCTTCTGCTGAGTAAGGTCCTGTAAGATGCATTGATGATAAGAAAACAAGATATGACAATGAGAATCATGTGTAAGTTTACCAATGGATAGGAGATTGTAAAAGAACTCAGGAACACACAAAACATTTTTAAGAATGATATCTGGATGAAGCATAACAGTTCCAGTAAGTGTAATATTAGCCGTGTTTCCATTTGGAAAGTGTATTTTAGATCTCATGGGTTTGGTAGATGTTAGTAAATGAGCAAATGGAGTGATGTGATCTGTTGCTCCTGAGTCAAGGATCCACTGTGAATGATTTGTAAAACTCTTGAGATAGGTGGTATGATTAAAGCATACAGTGGAAATAGATTTACCAGCCATCTGTGAAGTAACTGAGTTAATATGATGAGATGAAGACTGAGCTGAAGCTTGAGGTGCCAGCTTGAGATTGTTCTGAAGTAGCTGCAGTAATTGTTGACACTGGGTAGGAGTGAAGGGTAAGGTTTCAGAACCAGAATTGCCAGTACCAGTGCTGGTAGTATTAGTAGCAACAACAGAATCAGTTACATTGACATGAGCAATAATTTTTGTTTGTGATGAGACACCTTTCAGAAGAGGCTTAGATGCCATGGTGGATATCCATGTAAGAAAAAACATTTGTCCTTAGTATGTCCAGATTGATTGGAGTAATCACATTCCACTCATGTGTCTTGTCCTTTGGATCTCTTAACGAATTTAGGCCCTTTTACAAATTTATGAGCTTGTTACTTAACCATCATAGCAGATCTTTCATAATTTGTAAGTGACTGATTAGTGCAATCTCTTTGAGTTTCTTCCTGAAGCAAAAGTGAATATGCTTAATTTAAGGTTGGTAATGGATGCATCATTAACAACTGACCTCTTATGGAGGTGTACTGATCATTAAGTCCCATCAAAAATTGGCTTAACTTCATAGTGTTTTCATACTCTTCAAGTATCTTATCAGCACCACAAGTACAAACACAACATGTGCATTTTGGTACATCAGCATAGGATTCCAATTCATCAATTAAACTACGAAACTTAGTAAAATATACTGAGATTGACAGTGTATTTTGAGTTAATGAAGCCAGATCCTTATGTAGAGAAAATAATTTAGGAACATTACTTTGTGTGTAACGAACAGATAGATTATCCCAAATGGCCTTAGCAGTAGGTAAATAAACTATACTGTCTCGAATTTCATAAGAGACAGAATTCAGTAACCAGGATATTACCATGTTGTTGCATCTAGTCCAGTGAAGGAGATATGGGGATGTAGTAGGAGGAGCAGTCAAGGTACCATCCACCATTCCTAATTTCATTTTAGCAGACAAAGCTATCACCATGGATCGACGCCATTAATTGTAGTTTAGATCACTTAAGTTTTGATTGACAAGTAACATTCCTGGATGATCTGAACTATTCAAGTAATAAGGATGGAAGGGATCAATTTGAATCATGGATGCAGATGAACCAATTTGATTTGAACCAGCAGTGACAGTAGAATATGATTGAACCATTAGAGCTTAATCAAAGAGCAAATCACACAAATTAACAGAGAAAAGTAAAATTGAATTAAGATTTGTAGATAGAGAATCAAAATTAATGCTCAGAGAATGATGAAGATAAAGGAGCCATTGAATCATCGAGAGGCTTTGATACCATGATAGAAGATGAAGTCAGAGAGAACCAATATGGTTTAAAAACTATTCTCACGATATACTCTATTGTATACAAGAATATAAAGCAAGAGGAATAAAACCTAACAACCTATATTGGAGAAATTACAGAAATATCCTTTAAAAATATACTAATTACTGATATCTTTATCAGATAATTTATAAATAACCAAGCCCAAAGAGAAAGAAACCCTTCGCAGATTGTAGTGTGTTCAAATGATAGAGTTCGAAATCTTTTACTACATAATGTATTGTTCTTCGAATTAATTATTTTATTTTTTCTTGTAATTTTCAAAACTTGAATGTTACAGCATGTGAAGGTGAGTGGTTGTAATTTTTTTTTTTTGTAAATTTGTAATAGCTAGGTTAATGGATGAATTTTGATAGTCGTCATTATTATGAGGATGGAAAAGATCGTTGGTTGTTTACAGTGGTAGATGTGATTGACAAAGGTTTTAAGGATCCAAAATTTAAGGAGGTTGGAGTGGAGAGAGAAAATAATGTGTCAGCTGAGTTGGAATTATTTTACTAAGATATTTAATGTTATAATTTGTGGTTTATCTTGACTACCTAATTCAAATGTGTTGGCCAAAAGTCCTCGCACATTAAATTCTCTCCTATGCTCCCGCCCCTTGAATTTTCAGCCACTGCTATTGCCCTTGTGACTTTCACATTCTTTCTCTCACCTCCATTCGTCTATAAAAAGTAAGGCAATCATAAGGGAAATGTGCACCAACACAAATCAATACATACTCTCATCCTAGAGTTTAAGGAGAGAGAGAAAAAGTTTTTCTAAAGCTTAAGAAAAATAGAGAAAAAGATAGTTCAAATAAATAGGTATTTTATTTGGATTCCATCACATAGTTATTGTAATGAAGTAATTTGAGTTTGTACTCAAATTAAGATATCTTTGTATTCTCTCTGTTTATTCTAGTGAATTTTTCGGAGATCGTCCCGTGGCTTTTACATCTTAGTTTTAAAGGGTTTTTTCACGTAAAAATTTTGGTGTCTCGTAATTGGATATTTTCTACTCATTATTTCCTGCAGTGGTTATTATTTTGGTGGAACTGCGGATTTAATCTGTTTGGCACATACTGATATTTTATTCATTTAATTTATCAAAGACAACAGTATTTGGGAGGTGATATTTTCCTAACAACTGGTATCAGAGCTAAGGTTATTTGCTCGGTTATTTTTGATAAATTTTATGGAGGAATCAGTCGGAACCATGATTAAATTGACCTCTTCAAATTTTTCGATCTGGAAGCCCAGAATGGAGGATATCCTTTATTGCAAGGATTTGTATGATCCGTTGGAGCTCGAGGGAAAGAAGTCCGCGGATAAATCTGAGGCTGATTGGAATAAAATGAATAGGAAGACTATTGGTCATATCCGGCAGTGGATTGATCAAAGTGTGTTCCACCATGTTTCGCAGGAGACGGATGCTTATACACTATGGACAACACTAGAGTCTATGTACGAGAAGAAAAATGCACAAAATAAAACTTTTGTCATTCGAAAAATTATGAATCTAGGCTATGTTTGTTTGCAAGTATTACACATGGATAGGATTATTAATCCCAAGTGACTTGTTTGTTTTTAAATTTGAGCTTGAGACTATTAGTCTTGGGATTATAAAATAGCTTAGGATATGGGATTATTTAATACTATCTCCTACCTGGTATTATAATCCCTATCATTTGAGATTAAAAATTACTAAACACAATTGCTCCTAGACCTTTTTCTTAATATCCTATTATATCCTTTCCGTATATCAGTCGATCTATTTTTTCAAAATAATATTTATTGATTATGTATACCCCCCACCCCGCGCACCCCCACTCCCTCAAATTTTTTTTTACTGATTATGTATATACCCCGCCACCCCCACCCCACCCCACCCCACCCCACCACCCCCACACCTTCACTCAAAAAAAATTTGATTATGTATACACCCCCACCCCACAAAAATTAAAAAAATAATATTTATTAATTATATATAGGCCCCCACCCCACCCCACTTCATCCTTTAAAAAAAATAATATTTACTGATTATGTATACCTCCACCCCGCCCCCACCCCGCCTCGCCCACCCCACCCACCCCACCCATCCACCCACCCACCTTACAAAAATTAAAAAATAATATTTACTGATTATGTATACACTCCCCCCCACCCCCCCCCCCCCCCCCGCCACCGTCACACCCTGCTTCAACCCCCAAGCCCACCCCCACCCACCACCCCCTACCCCCTACCCACCCCCGCTCCCCACTCCCACTCAATTTTTTTTTGATTATGTACACACCCCACCCCACCCCACAAAAATTAAAAAAATAATATTTATTGATTATATATACACACACCCTACCCGCCCTCACCCCTCACCCCCCTCCCCCCCTAAAAAAATAATATTTACTGATTATGTATATACCCTACCCCCCCTCCCCCCAACCCCATAAAAATTAAAAAATAATATTTACTGATTATGTATACACCCCTACCCCGCTCCACCCCCAACCCCTACCCCGTCCCCACCCCCTCTCAAAAAAAATATTATTTACTGAGTAATAGAACCACTTATTTAAAAGTTTTTAATTAATTTTTAATTATTTTTTATTGTATAAATAAGTTTAAATTATAGTTTAAAATATATTCTTATTGGTAAGGGTATAATAGCCCAAACAATATTTTTTAATCCAATCCTTTAATTAATCCTAGAAAAAAAATAAACATAACATAAGATTATTTTAAGTTATCCCATGAATAATCCCATAAAAAATAAACATGTGACTAGGACTATTTAATCCTAGGATTAATAGTCTTGGATTATAATCTCATGGATTAATAATCCTTACAAACAAACATGGCCCTAAAGTACAAGGACGGGAGCAGTGTGTCGGAGCATATGAGTGAGTTCCAAGGCTTGGTGAACCAGCTGTCCACTATGAAGTTAAATCTTGATGATGAGATTCAGACTCTTTTACTTCTCAGTTCGTTGCCAAACAGCTGGGAGACTTTGGTGGTGTCTCTAAGAAATTCAGCTCCAGAGGGAAAAATGACTATGCAGATGGTCAAGGACAGTTTTCATAATAAGGAGACAAGGCAAAAGGAGCAAGGTGTAAATTTTGAGACACATGCTCTTGTTGTAGAGAACAGGGGCATAAACAATTTTAGGGGATCTCACAAAGGAGATAAAAGTCACAGTAAAAGCAAAAATCACAAGAGCAAGTCAAAGACCAAACAAGGTGAAACGTATAGATGCCTTCCATTGTAATAAGGAAGGTCATTACAAGAGAAATTGCATAATCTGGTTAGACAAGCAGAAAAAGAAAAATGGTGAGGAAAGAAAGGTTGAGGAGAAGAACACTGCAGCCACAGTCACTGAAGATGTTGTGATTCTTTCATTTGGGGAAGAAGAATGCTTGCATGTTGATGATCAGAAAGTTGATTGGGTGGTTGATACTGGTGCCTCGTATCATGCTACACCCAAGAGAGAATTTTTCACAACTTACAAAGCTGGAGACTTTGAGTACGTGAGAATGGGAAATACTGATAAGTCCAAGATTATTGGAATTGACGATGCTTGCATTTAGACAGGTGTTGGTTGCACTGTTACCTTGAGGGATGTTAGACACGTTCCTGATTTGTGTCTCAACTTGATTTTTGGCATAGCCTTGGACAAAGAAGGATATGAGAATCACTTTGGTAGTGGAAAGTGGAAGCTTACCAAGGGCTCTATGATGATTGCAAGAGGTGTTGCTTGTTGTTCGTTATACAAGACTCATGTGAATGTGTGTTCTAGCGAGTTGAATGCAGTTGAGGATGACTCTTCACCAAACTTATGGCATAAGAGGCTTGGCCACATGAGTGAGAAAGGGTTGCAGTTATTAGCAAAAAGGTCACTCATTCTTTTTGCTAAAGGTACTGTTTTTTAAGCTACTGTGACTATTGTTTGTTTGGGAAACAACATAGAGTTTCTTTTAGTAGTTCCGCTAAAAGAAAATCAGAGTTACTAGAAAGGGTATATTCTGATTTATGTGGACCCATTGAGGTTGAGTCTTTGGGTGGAAATAGATATTTTGTTACCTTTATTGATGATGCTTCGCTGAAGGTGTGGGTATTTTTGTTAAGAACAAAAGATCAGATATTCTAGCATTTTCAGAGTTTTCATGCTATGGTTGAAAGGGAGACTGAAAAATCATTGAAGTGTCTTTATAGCGACAACGAAAAGGAATACACTTCAAAGGAGTTTGCTGAATATTGCAGTAAGCATGGAATTCGACATGAGCAGACTGTTCCTGGTACCCCACAGCATAATGGTGTGGTTGAGAGAATGAACCACACTATTATTGAAAGAGTACGATGCATGTTGAGAATGGCTAAATTGCCTGAGTCATTCGGGAGTGAAGCTGTTCGTACTGCTTGTTACCTGATTAAAAGATCTCCATCAGCACCGTTGGATTTTTCGATTCCATAAAAAAATTTAGAGTGGCAAGGATTTGTCTTATTCTTATTTGAGGGTATTTGGGTGCAAGGCTTTTACACATATCTCTAAGGAACAAAGATCGAAGCTTGATGACAAATCTACTCCATGCGTGTTTGTTGGCTATGGGGATGCAGAGTTTTGATACCGGTTATGGATCCAGTGCAGAATAAATTATTCAGGAGCAGAGATGCGGTGTTTCATGAGCACCAGAATTATGAGCATTTTGATAATGCTACACAACCCAGTGATAATAAAGTTCCAGACCTCAGCGAAGCTCCATCTCCAATACAGAATGCCACAGTTAGAGAAGGAGGTCAGAATGAAGATATGACTGATACAAATTTGCACGATGGTGATGGCTCAGATGCAGAGAGTGTTGATCAGGGGAAGCAACCTGACATTGAAGAACCTCAGTTAAGAAGATCCATGAGAGTACGTGTGCCATCAGTCAGATATCCTTCATCTGAATTTTTTTAGTTGCTGAGGAAGGAGAGCCAGAAAATTTTCAGGAAGTCAAGACTCATAAGGAGAATTAGAGCAATTGGCTGAGAGCTATGTAGGATGAGATGGATTCTTTGCATAAGAATCACACCTATGAGTTGAATATACTTTCGAAGGGCAGGAAAACATTGAAGAACAAATGGGTGTTCAAGCTTAAGAAGGATGGTGAAATACTAGTGAAGTATAAGGCTCGGTTAGTCGTCAAGGGTTTTGCTCAAAAGCAAGGTATTGACTTCGATGAGATTTTTTCTCCAGTTGTGAAGATGACTTCTATTCGATTAGTGCTGGGATTAGTTGCTAGTATGGATCTTGAGCTTGAGCAATTGGATGTAAAAACTACATTTCTTCATGGAGATTTGAAAGAAGAAATCTACATGGAGCAGCCAGAGGAATTTGAAGTTAAAGGGAAAGAGCACTTGGTTTGCAAGTTGAAAAAAAGTTTGTATGGCCTGAAACAAGCCCCAAGGCAGTGGTACATGAAATTTGATTCATTTATGGTGGATCAAGGTTACAGTAGAACAGTTGCAAATCACTGTGTGCATGTCAAGAAATTCCCAGATGGTAACTTCGTAATTTTGTTGCTATATGTAGATGATATGTTGATAGTTAGGCAAGATGCCGATATGATTCGTAAACTCAAGGGTGAGTTATTTAAGTCATTTGATATGAAGGATTTAGGCCCGACTAAACAGGTTTTGGGCATGAATATTGTTCGTGACAGGAAAGCCAAGAGACTGTGGTTGTCACAAGAAAAGTATGTTGAACGGGTGCTTGCAAGGTTCAACATGGGTGATGCTAAGCCAGTTAGTACACCACTTGCCAGTCATATTAAACTGACAAAGCGCATGCGTCCTTCTACTAAGGAAGGGAGAGATGATATGACAGCTGTTCCTTACTCCTCTGTTGTAGGGAGTCTTATGTACGAAATGGTGTGTACACGACCATATATTGCTCATGCAGTTGGTGTTGTTAGCAGGTATTTGTCAAATCCTGGTAAAGAACATTAGGAAGCAGTTAAGTGGCTTCTCAGATACTTGAAAGCTACTTCCAGTTTATGTTTGAATTTTGGTAGTACGAGTTCAGTCTTGAAGAATTTTACAGATGCAGACATGGCAGGTTCTGAAGAGAAGAAGTCTACTTCTGGATATTTGTTTACTTTTGTAGTAGTATCATGGCAGTTCAAGTTGCAAAAGTGTGTTGCTTTGTCTACAACTGAGTTAGAATACATCGCCGCTACGGAAGCAGACAAGGAGATGTTGTGGATAAAACTGTTTCTCCAAGAGTTGGGTTTGACACAGGATGAGTACGTGGTTTATTGTGATAGTCAGAGTGCAATTGACTTAACCAAGAACGCCACGTATCATAATCGTAGTAAGCACATTGATGTTCGTTATCACTGGCTTCGAGAAGTGATGGAAAAAGAATTGATAAAAGTGAAGAAAGTTCATACCGATGAGAACCCCTCAGACATGTTGACAAAAGTTGTCACTCGTGACAAACTGAAATTTTGCAAAGAATTGGTCGACATGAATTCGACGGAGTCATGGTGAATACTTCCTTTAATGAGTTCGGAGGGGGAGATTGTTGGTCAAAAGTCCTCACACATTAAATTCTCTCCTATGCTCCCGCCCCTTGAACTTTCAGCCACTGCCATTGCCCTTGTGACTTTCCCATTCTTTCTCTCACCTCCATTCGGCTATAAAAAGGAAGGCAATCATAAGGGAAATATACACCAACACAAATCAATACATACTCTCATCCGAGAGTTTAAGGAGAGAGAAAAAGCTCTTCTAAAGCTTAAGAAAAATAGAGAGAAAGATAGTTCAAATAAATAGGTGTTTTATTTGGGTTCCATCTCATAGTTATTGTGGTGAAGTAATTTGGGTTTGTACTTAAATTAAGATATCTTTGTATTCTCTCAGTTTATTCTAGTAAATTTTTCAGAGATCATTCCGTGGTTTTTACCTCTTAGTTTTAGAGGGTTTTACACGTAAAAATCTTGGTGTCTCATGGTTGTATATTTTCTACTCATTATTTCCTGCCGTGGTTATTATTTTGGTGGAACTGCGAATTTAATCTGTTTGGCACATATTGATATTTTATTCATTTAATTTATCAAAGACAACACTATTTGGGAGGTGATTTTTTCCTAACAAAATGGAAGGCTGAAATGTTTAGAACTCTAAAATTTAGAGTACCCTAGGAACTCGACTTGCTTTCTTGCCGTTGTTTTGGAGCAACGCCTTTCGGTTAGCTTGAAACAACTTTAGCTATATATTACAAGGATAAATAAGGCGATAAGGCAAACTAGTGTTGAAGAATGATATATGCCTTCATCTATATACATATGCATATATAATATAATATACACGGTTATTAAAGTGTTGTTAAATGTATATTTTTTAAAAATATTCCACAGCAAAAGTCTATTACGAAGTGTGTTCCATGTAACCCATCTTATATCAACATCAGACAGATGCAATTTAAAAAAAAATTGAACAATCCGTCTCGGCCGATGTCTCCGAACTCTCCAACGCAACATTATATTACAAACGGTTCAAAATTTTAAAAGTCACGAAGATTGTGTAAATTTTGCAAAAAAGTTTCACTTACAAAATATACAAATATTAAGTATTATTTTTGTTCTGTAGACAACTTTAGTGTGTGTGTATATATATGATGTTTATTTCTAATTTCAGTAGACTTACCTTCTGGCTTGGGTCGTCCTTTTGGAGCAACGCCTTTTGCTTAGCTTGAGACAACAATGACTCATCAAGCTCAACCTCATCATGCCTCACTGGTTGTGCCATCTCCTCAATCGGCAATAACTATCCTTTAATTCTGCTAATATATTTTCTGTTTTTGTTGTTGATGTCTATATATCTCTCTTCCAATTGCTACCTCTATTTATAGATAGCTTTATTTACAACACAAGGTACTGATGTTATTCGTGGACAATCTTGTTTTAGTTTATTATACTATAATATCCTATCTTTAAATATTCCTTCCTTTTTTCGCAGTGGGGATCCCGGATAAGTTTAAATTCATAATCATCGCAAAGGATAGATCACATATTCTATTTAATAATTTTGTTGGAATAATTCTTTCTTTAGCTTGTTACTTGGCAAAGTTCAATGAAGGCGAAAGGTATGTAAGCATCCACGTAAAGTTAATGATGATTTTCTTCTGACTATGACGTGAGAGCAATACTTATGCTTTCAGAGTAGTAAATGTCGCTAAAGTTCAAAATATTGCTTAAACAAAAGTAAAAGTGTTACAATTGTATATTTGCTTTAACAATACAAATATTGCCATGTATAAACACATTTAACAGTACAAATATTGCCATGTATGAAAATATTGTTTAAACAAGAGTAAAAAATCAGTACAAAAGCCATGTCACTCCCATTATTTTGGCCACATCAATATATGTTTCCCTTTTCTTATTTCTTTGGTTGCCATGTATGAACCAATTTAATGGACATCTAATTAATATAACAAAATGGTGTAATTATAAAATTTAGTTTAGTCGATTAATTGCATATTTTTTAAGTTTAGTGGTACAATGCTTAAAAGGTGTAAAGTACAGTTGACTTAATTTGTCATTTTTGCTAAAACAACCCGAGTTAAATTTCCGAGTCCGGAATAAATCTCGGATCAAATTTTAAGTCTGAATCGAATCAAATACATCTAAATAAGGCCTTAAACCACTGGCTCAATAGTATTTTTAGTAACTTAGTTCCTTATATACAAACAAAATGGGCTCACCCAAAAAGTCATGACTGAATGTACTATTAGTAATAACTTAATTTCTTATATATACACACAAATTTTTCACATATCTTTCGATGTGGGACTGGGGTGTTACAAACTCTCCCACTTAAATTTATGACGTCTCCGTCAGAATCGATCACACATATGGTCCACAGATCTTTGTCTCTCTAGTCATTGTGGGATAATACAGGTTGGCTTCGTGTCCCCACCTCCGGGCCTCCTTCTCTCTATTGTGAAGTAATTCTACCAGCCTTCGTGTCCTCACCTCCGGCAATTCGATCGGATGACCCGACCCGAACTTTCGAAAGTCGCCTTTGATACCATATGAAACAACCCGAGTCAAATTTCAAGTCCGGAACGAATCTCGAGTCAAATCATAACTCCAAATAAAATCAAATTCACCCAAATAAGGCATTAAACCACTGGCTCAATAGTATCTTTTTCGGTCATCTTAGCCCATCATACCTTCATCCAAAAAGTCATGACTGAAAGTACTATTGATAACTAACTTAATTTCTTATAGTTAGACAAATTTTTCCCATATATTCCGATGTTGAACTGGAGTATTACATTTGCCATTTTGAAATTGAGCCTGAAACGGGTTAGAAACCTAATATGCTGTCTCCAAACATTTAAAGCCACAATTTATCTTGCTCTCCAATTCCTCCCCTTTCTAAGTTTAGTTTTCAAAACATTAAGTTCTCAAGTTTTTGGGGTGTCCATTTGCAGCACCTTAGGTTAATTCTTGTACGTCTTGTGAGGTATTAATTGACAGTTTGTTAATATCACAGTTATAATTATTTATAGGATTAGGCTCATGATAAATATGTCATACTATTAATATTAGTAGTCAATATACATTATAAACTTTAGAGGAGCAGAATCCAAAAATAAAGAGAAATTAAATAAATAACAATTGCCATAATTGGATCTTATCACCTGAGCACTGGTGCCATCTTTTTTGATGTTGTCTACAAATATTCCTTCTTTTTTTCACAGTGGGGATCTTGAAAAGTTTAACATCATAATCATCGCCAAGGATATAAAGTAGGAGATTCTGTTAAATAATTTTGTTGGAATAATTCTTTTCCATTTCTCAGTTCAATATTTCTTTCTTCTAACTTGTTGCGCTGGCAAAGTTAAATAAAGGCAAAAGGTACGTAGGCATCCAAGTAAATGATAAATTTTACTTCTAACAAGAAGTATCAGTAAATAATCGGCTTAATTATTCATGAATGTCCTATATATAGTTTAATTAATAGTTGTTGATAATGTCACCACAATACTTATGCTGCAATAATAAATATGCATTTACACTTTTACATTTGTTTTAAGCTTAAATACAAATTATTATCCTAAACTATTCACCATTTTTCACTTCGGTGATTGAACTTTCAATTTTTTCAATCAAGTCATTAAATTATCAATTTTTTCTATATTAATTTAATTGAGATGCCACGTCATAAATTAATGACATGGATTACACACGTAGCGCTTTGATGCTTATGTGTTAAAAAATGAGTCATTTTATAAATTTTTCTTTTAACATTGATATAAGTGAAAAGGCAAAATAATAATAAATCATAAAACCAAGATAAAATCAAAGAATGGTAATTAAAAATAGGCTTAAATACGATTCATTACCCTCAACTATCTGATATATTTCACTTTCGTGATTCACTTTTTTTTTTTCAATTAGATGATTGAACTATTAATTCTTTTCAGTTTGATCCAATTGAGGCTGCCACGTCAGAAATTGCTGACGTAGCTATTTCGGTGGGGGCATAAAGCAGCTGATCTGTCAAAAAAATAATTTTTATTTTAAGATTAAACATTATTGATACATTGAAGGGTAAAATAGTAAAATGATAATTAAACAAAACAAAATTAAACAAAATAAGAGGAATCAGAATCGATCCCCCGCCGTCCCCTTCCCCTTCAGCCCCCCCCCCCCCCCCCCCGGCCGTCCCCCGTCGTCCCCCTTGCCCTTCACCTTCAGCCACCCCCGCCGTCCCACAAAAGCTGAAACCCATGGAGTGAAGAACCCATAACCCACTCCCACAAGAACACTACCAACTATGCTTAGACCCACCCAGATACCAAATAATGCAGGCAAAGCTAACATCAAAGAGAAAAGATGAACATAGTCTTCCATTTCGTCCCGAAACAAGAAAGAAAATAGATCTGACCCATTTCTTAATTCCATTTCCTTCCAAAAAGTAAGTCCAGAAAAATATCTTTTGCTCCTTCACTATGCCCTGCCTTCTATCCGAACCAAAGAAGAAAAAGAAATACAAAACCAATCTTCATTCTCACAATGAAATACTATTATTATTATTACTCATATTTCCCCCTTCTAAATCTACCACAAAAGAAAGAATCTGGGGGAGTAAAATTCTACTAAATTTAAAATATGAAAGCGGTAGGTGTTGAGGCTCAGATCTGTAATGTATCAGGCAAGAGGGTGACACTGCCATGGCTGCAACCAACAGTTGCATGAGAGGGAAAGAAGATTAGGTTAACCAATCTATCGATCTCTCACATACCCTACGGGTTGCCTCGCCAAGATACGGGTCACATTCTCTCATTGCCCGATTAGACTCAGAAATATTGATTTATCATCACAACCTCTTGAATATTTGTATGATCCGTTATTTGGTAAGGAGGAAATGAAAATTAGCACAAAATCGTTGCAAACACTCTTCTCTCTCTTCATCTCCCGAAACCCTAATTCTTACCCACTCTCCTTCTTCTCCGTCTTCTTCGTCGTCGGCAATTACACCCAAAGCTCAAAGCCTCCACCGGAGCAGAGGAGGGAGATGGGTATTCGATGGGATTTGTGTATTTTGTTTAATTTATATTATTTGTTTAATTTGTTTGAGTTAAGTTAATTGTGTAATTAAGTTTAATTTTTATGCTATTTATTTAACTGAATTTTGCTAATTGTGTAAAATTTTCTATTTTATATTAATTATGTAAATTATTTACTTTTTTATATTATGAAAAAATATGTGTTTCCTTTTACATTTATAGACAATGATTTGACATATTTACTCTTAAATATTTCAAAAAAATTAAAAATTATTTAAATTAAGGTTTTTTATTTACACATAAGCATTAGTTAGCATGGTCAGCGGGCCACGTCAGCAATTGCTGACGTGGCAGTCTTAATTGGATCAAATTGAAAAAAAATTAATAGTTCAATCATCTAATTAAAAAAAAGATGAATCATGAAAGTGGAATATGTCAGATAGTTGAGGATAATGAATCATATTTAAGCCTTAAAAATATAATTAAAAATGAAATATCATCCTCATCTTCTCTCTTTTCCCATCCCCGTACCAGGCATCCCTTCCCCGCCGTCCCTAATCCATTTTCCTTGTTCCTATAAGATGGTAATAGAAGGGAGAAAAATAGAAAGATTACCATGAACCAACACAATAAACCATTGTCGACGAGTGAAGATGTCGACGAGTAGATTGGCAACAAGCTAAGTGATGACGTCGACGAGTAGATCAGCAACAATTAAAGACATCGACGAACAAATCTACAAATATCCTTTCATTTCCACTGCTCCCCTTTTTTCTTGTTATTATTCATCTCCTTTCTCTTTTTTCTTTTTTTTTCACTTCGCAATATGAGACGACGTCGGTGGTTGTTGGTGGCTGATCGAGATCCACGGGTGGTTTTTGGTGGCTGGTCGGAAAAATGATTAGATGCGTCTGGGATTGTTGTGACTAGGTTTTTGTTAATTTGGGGGTTAGATTTTGCTATTATTTGGAGCCTTGGATGATTTTAGAATTAGAAAGTAATTGTGGGAAAAATATTTTTGGATTTGTTTAGCGGAGATAAGGTTGTGTTTGATTTTTAAAAGGTGATGGTCATGATGATGGAATTAATTGGCTTGAGATGGTAAGAATGGTGTGAAGATTGTTGTAAATCTTGAATTGAGGGTTCATTGATTTTTTAAATTTTGTTTGGTGGTCTTAGTTCGGCTCTAACTATGGTGGCAAGGCAACAGCCATTGTGACGAACGAGAATTTTGTAAAGATATTTGAATATTTATTGAAATAAATAAATATTTTTAATGATTTAATTATTGAATTAAATAATTAATTCATGAATTTGTGGTAGATTAATTTAATTATGTGTGTTACATTAATTAAATTAATGTGTATTAATTTAATAGTTCAAGGTATATATTTAATTGAGTTTATTTGATTAAATAAATTAATTAAATAAGCATAATGTTACTTTAATTAATTTAATAATTAATAAAAGAATTAGTGAATTAACATAATTAATAAATAAAAATATTAATTATGTGACAATGTGATTTAAATGTGAATTAAATTATTTTATTTAATTAATTTAAATAAGATTAATTGAATTAATTAAAGTGTTACATTAACTATATTATAAACTAGTTATTAAAATAAAGAGAAAGGAGGAAAAGAAGGAAGACAAGCAGGGCCTTAAGAGGAGTTAGTCCGTTGTAAATACAACGGTAATATTTATATATACGTATATTGGGTTATCCTAATTCATTATCAAAGGAAAAGTTAGAAATTCTCAGAGAAAAGTTGAGAGAAAAATATCAGAGAAAAAGAGAAAAATTGAGGGAAAGTAAGAGATTTGAGAAAATTTTAAGTGTTGTCTGTGATTATCTTCATACTAACAAAGGGTAATCTTCCTTTTTAAGTTTTTAAAAGTTATATTTTTCTAAAGTCTTCATTTACGTATTTGAGTTTTCTGTAAAAATTGGGTTTCCCAATTGGGTTACGATATGGCTTTATCTATATGGGTATGGAATCATAACGTGTTTTTCTAACATATAATCATGTTTTAAAGGATCAATTTTATATAATCTGGCCTTAATTGGGTTTTTCAAATATTTACAGAGTTTTTATACGTCTTTGTAAAAACTCCCTGTTAAGAATCATTTTGGAAAATTAAAGTATGAGGTTATCATATATGTGACCGTAGATGTTAGTATTATGTGTTAGATCATGTATCTATGATTTACACTAATCACACTAAATAACTTTGTTAATAAATGGGTTTTATGAAATTACAGACTATTGAATATGGGTGAATAACCCATATGGGTTAAATTAATGATTGAATCATATGTTTATATTTAAATTGATACATGAATATGATTGTATATGTTAAAACAAAGGAAATAGAATTTAAATGAATGGATTTGGTGTAGTAACGAATCCGTAAGGAGATTTTTTTTATGTTTTTCATTAAACTCTTGAAAGTTTTGAAGAACAGTGAAAATTAATATGTTGATTTGTGTAATTACATGACTTGGAATGTTAAGAACATGTTATAAGTGATATATAATGTTCCTGTGAAGTTTATACTTCATGGGTAATATTATAAATCAATGTAATGATGTGAATTGGGAGAAAATGGGAGAAAATCTGTGTTCGTTCGCGAACTTCAGATTCTGAAATTTCGCGCCTGTCCGAAAATTTTGAAAAAAAATAAATTATTACTACGTGTTGGAAATTTGTGAAATGTGTTTTGAGTATAATGAACATGAACACATGTTGTATAAATATAATAACATATTGATATGAGTTTAATAATTTATGTTATGTAATTAATTAATAAATTAATTACGTGACTTAAACTATTATTTGTAAAGGTTAAATAATGTGTTATAAACATTAAGACATTATTTTAAATCTTATTAATATGAAGACATGTTATGTATGTAATGAGTTATTAATACAAGTTAATAACTTAAGTTACGTGATTAATTAACAAGTTAATTAATCAACGTAAACCATTATTTGAAAACTTAATAATGAGTTTGAAGAATACTATTGTAAATCAATAATCATATCGAACTTGTGATTAATTGATATTGTAAATGTGTGATAGGTAAGAGTAATTAAAGAAGTGAGAAATAATTGTAGCTTGTGCACGAGGCAAGTTTTCTATCCCTAACTTATTATTATTGTTGGGCAAGTTTCCTAAACTAAACTCTTTAAATTAAGCAATTGCTATGCTTAATTACTATTGTTGAGCAAATTCTTACTCTTGAATATCCAAGTTTAGAATTTCACATGAGATGCCATGATTCTTTTAAAAGTATCATTTAAGTGTACAATACTTATTCGATTGTATACCTTGAGAAGTTAATATTCAATTTGAATATCATTTATTAAGTTATCCAAACCAACTTTATTTGGTGCGGATTCTGATGTCAAACTGAGATGAACAACCCTAATATAGGGAATTAATGAAGATGCTTAAAGCGTTAAGATAGTGTGCACAGTATCAGTACGAAGGGCTGATCTCCCTAAGTACGAGAAGTAAAGTCTATAGTCTTATGACTGTTAAAGGTTGGAAAGGTTAATATACTTGACAACCTAAGACTCGGTTCAAGGTCTTAATGACCCTCAGAAGTAATTTGACTCTCGATTAATATTCTTGATTCAAAAGTTGAGAAGTAATTTGACTCTTGATTAATATTCTTGATTCAAATGTTGAGCTTTCTGTTATTCAGAATTCTTTCACTCGCATGTTATTATTCTGTCATATTTTTATACTTGCGGGCATTCGTGCTCACTCTTGCGTAATAACATTGCAGCTAATAATGAACGAAGTGATGTACCTTCTAGTAGCAAGGGCAAAGGAAAAGCTAACAAGTGTTTAGGACTTGTGTTGATATTAAGAATGTTAAAGTTCAAGATTTATGTGTGATGACTTAAGACTTATTTATTTACGTTTCCGCAACAGAGATTTAAGGTTAAGTTTAACCTGGGATTTATGATGTGTTTTTAATTCAGATGATGTAAGATGATGATTTATATATCTAATAAATGAATTTCATTATTTATGGGTAGATAGTTATATGATATTGGAACAGTGAACACCGAATCCTGTGAAAATTAAGATACCGGATTTGGGGGTGTCACAAGTTAGTATCAAAGCCGTAGGTTATGAACCTTAGGTGGGGGAAAAACCTTAGGATAGTAGCCTTCGTGAAGATAGTATTGACAACTCTGATTGAGTTCTAAGAAAGATAATAAAATTACGTTATGTGCTATGTGCTTATGTGTTCATACTTGTTAAAGTATTGATTAGCATCACGTAAAAACTAAGACTTAAAATTTATTTTGTCAGGATGTCAGATACTGGAGGAGCTAGTCAGCCCAGGGATGTTGTACCCCTAGAGACTAGAGATGAGGAGCCCCGCGACATACATACTGTCTGGGAGCAGTTAGTACAGTCAGAGCCATCTCCTGTGATTCCATATTTTGGTCAGGAGCATGAGCCAGAGATTGACTCAGAGGAGGACCCTGAGGAGGTCGAGATCCTGGCTGAGGCAGCCGAGGAGGAGGAAGAGGAAGACCCTGAGGAGTTTCCACCGAACTCTGTCAGCGCTGATATGTATGTTTTATTGTATGATCGCAACGTAGAGTTACGAGATACGATTGAGCAGCAGAATGAGGAAGTTGAGACACTCCACACCCGCCTTGGGAATGTGGAGTGGGACTTGGCTCACGAGAAGGGCCAAACTGAGCAGAAGACAGAGGAAATAGAAAGGTTGAAGAATGAGTTGAAAGAGAAATCTGAACGACTCGTCATAGTGGAAGAAGCTTGGGTGAGAAATGCACGACATGCAGATCTGGCAGAGGATGATGCGCGTGCGAAGAGAGTTAAGGTTGCAGAGACGTGCTACACGTTTCTGAGGGCAATGGATGAGACCCAGGACCGAGCTATGAGATATCCTATTCAGTTCGAGGGACTGCCTGGGTATATGTTAGATCGCAGGACTATGTCCCGTATTATAGAGGAGGAACGTAGTGAAGCTGTCCGACGCCTTAGTAGGCCGTGATAGGACAATATGATATTGTTAATGTTTAAATAATCGTAAATAATGTAAATTCCGATGTGATTATAAACAAAGAAATATTGTGATAATGTAAATCCTGTAGAAACTTTATTTCAGGATAGTTGATGTAAATGGCAGAAATGCTACCGTATTGTATTAAAAGCTTTTGGTTTTAATAAAATAATAAAGTTGTTCAAGATGATATGGTGTATATTAAAGTATTTAATATTATGTGATACTCTTTTGAGTAGTTAATGTAAATTCCGATGTGAGTAAAAACAAAGGAATATTTTGAGAAACTAAATCCTGAAGATTCTATATCTTGGGATAGTTGAAGTAAATGACAGAGATGCTATAGGACTATGTTTAAAAACTTTTGATTTAAATAAAACATCAAAGGTTATTTGAAAAGAAAAAAGAGTTAAAGTGGTTATGTTAAATATTTGAGTTAAGTCTTAAATATTTAAGAGATTGAATAAAGATCTAATGAGCATATATTCTTAACAGAAATATGCCGCCAAGAAGGAGACAAAATCGTCGACAAGCCCAAGAAGGGTCAACCAATAACAACAATGATGCCAATGGGAACCCCGTTCAGCAGTTGGTAAATCTGTTGGCTGGAGCGATGAACAATCAGCCTCAAGCTCTACCGAACACCTCATTTAAAGACTTTAAGGCAGTGGGACCGCCAGATTTTAAGGGTTCCACGAACCCGATAGAAGCTCAGACTTGGGTTATGGAAATGGAGAAAATTTTTGAGGTCGCCCGAGTTAGGGAGGACCAGAAGACTGCCTACGCGACATTTATGTTAAAATCAGAAGCCAGCTACTGGTGGCAGGCAAATAAGATCAGGGGAGGAGAAGCTGTAATAACCTGGGAAAGGTTTAAAGAAATATTTTTCGAGATGTATTTCCCGACCAGCTCCCAGAATCAAATGGAGGTGCAGTTTCTGGAGTTGAAGCAGGGGAATATGTATGTGCCCAACTACGCGGCAAAGTTTAACGAATTGTCCAAGTTTGCCCAATATCAGGTGCATACTGATGAAAGAAAAGCGAGGCATTTTGAACAGGGACTGAAACCCTGGTTGTATAGCAAGGTGTCAATGTTTTAATTGAACACTTTTGCTGGAGTTCTGGAGAAGGCCATTCTCGCTGAAGGTGGAAGCGAAGCAGTGTCTAAGTACAATCAGGATCAAAAGAAGAAGAAGAATGATAGTGAAGGAAACAATAAGGCTAGTGGCAGTCACACAGGGGGAACTAATAATCATAAACGAAAATGGAATGACAACCTGTCGTCTGTAAGTCAGCAAGGCAGTCAGAAGAAAAAGTTAGAACCATGCCCAACCTGTGGGAAGACTCACTTGGGAGTCTGCATGAAAGGAAAAAGAGTTTGCTACAATTGTGGTCAGGAAGGCCACATAGCACCTAACTGCCCTAACCCTAAGAAGGGCGCCTGCTACACATGTGGGTCAAAAGATCACTTGGCTAGAGACTGTCCGAATAAGGCATCTGGAGGGGCAGGGTCAGGTGGACATAGGGGAAATAATAGTGGAAATCATCTTACCATTACCGGACCGACTTCGACAAACCGACCAACTGCAAGGACATTTAACATGACCGTACAAGACGCTGTGCAGTCTCGTGATGTGGTGTCAGGTATCATTTCGATCAATAAAGTCAATGCTTATGTTTTATTTGATTCGGGTGCTACTTGTTCATTTATATCCGATGACTTTGCAAAGAATTTAGAATTGCTTAAAGACGAATTAGAAATCCCTATGAACATAGAGATTGCGAACAAGGAAGTAATTCCTGTTAAGTATATACACAAGAACTGTAGAGTGGATATTAAGGGTAACGTTATAAATGTAGATCTTATCCCGATTAAACTTGGAGAATTTGACGTTATCCTGGGAATGGATTGGCTATTCAATTATGGAGCCGTAATTGATTGCCAGAAGAAATGTATTAACCTTATGACTCCGTCAAAGGTTGTGTTTTATGGCAGCAAGTCGCCTAGACAAGCGAGTTGTCTGACGATGATGCAGGCTAGGAAGTTATTAAGACAAGGCTGTGTGGGGTATTTAGCCTACATAGTCGATAGTCGTAAAGAGAATCCAAAGTTAGAAGAAATACCAGTCGTAAGAGAGTTCGTGGATGTTTTCCCGGATGATCTGCCAAGACTTCCGCCTGACAAGGAAGTAGATTTTGTTATCAATTTGGTACCAGGAACGGCTCCAATATCGAAAGCACCGTACCGGATGGCTCCGGTAGAAATGAAGGAATTGATGGTACAGCTACAAGAGCTGTTGGACAAGAAATATATTCAACCGAGCGTATCACCGTGGGGAGCGCCGGTATTATTTGTTAAGAAGAAGGATGGAACGATGCGACTCTGCATCGACTATAGAGAATTGAACAAGGTTACCATTAAGAATAGGTATCCGTTGCCAAGGATTGATGATCTGTTTGATCAATTAAAAGGAGAGAGATACTTCTCGAAGATAGACCTGAGAAGTGGTTATCATCAGTTGAAGGTAAGGCCAGAAGATGTCCCGAAGACAGCGTTTAGGACACGATATGGTCACTATGAATTTTTGGTTATGTCATTTGGTCTAACAAATGCGGCTGCAGCATTTATGGGCCTAATGAATGGAGTGTTCAAGTCGTTTCTGGACAAATTTGTAGTGGTTTTTATTGATGATATATTGGTCTATTCTAAGACCAAGGAAGAACATGTTGAGCATTTGAAGTTGACGTTGGAAGTATTAAGAAGAGAGAAGTTGTATGCAAATTCTCAAAGTGTGAATTCTGGATTGAAAGGGTGCAATTTCTCGGACACGTGATTGATAAGGACAGAATTTCGGTGGATCCCTCCAAAGTCGAAGCAGTGATGAATTGAGATCAGCCGAAAAGACCGTCGGAAGTAAGAAGTTTTCTTGGATTAGCCGGTTATTACAGAAGATTCATTCAGGATTTTTCCAAGATCGCCACTCCATTAACAAATTTGACTAGGAAAGTTGTGAAATTCGTTTGGACGAAGAAGTGTGACGAAAGTTTTCAAGAACTTAAGAGAAGGTTAAGTACAGCTCCTGTGTTGTCCCTTCCGGATGACACAGGAAATTTTGTGGTATATAGTGATGCGTCGCATAAAGGGCTAGGTTGTGTGCTAATGCAAAACGGCAGAGTCATTGCGTATGCGTCACGACAGTTGAAAGATTATGAGAAGGGATATCCAACCCACGATTTGGAATTAGCTGCGGTGGTATTTGCTTTAAAGATTTGGAGACACTATCTCTATGGAGAGAAGTGTGAAATATATACAGACCATAAGAGTCTGAAGTATATTTTCACACAGAAAGACTTGAATATGCGCCAAAGAAGGTGGCTGGAATTAATAAAGGATTATGATTGTGATATCTTATACCACCCAGGCAAAGCGAATGTTGTAGCCGACGCCTTAAGCAGAAAGGGTCAGGAAAAGTTGATGATGCTGACAGCACAGGAAGAATTGATTTCAGCAATGGAAAAACTGGAATTGGAAGTAGGATGTCCAATGGAGATTGATGAGAAACTCTTTCATATGCAAGCTGGTACAACTTTGTTGGATAAGATTAAGGAAGCTCAAATACTAGATAAGAAATGTGAGGAAGTAAAGAAAAAGATATCTGAAGGGACTGAACTTAGATTTAAAATGGACAGCGAAGGATTGTTGAGATTTGAAAGTAGAGTTTGGGTACCGCCAATACCAGAAATCAAGGAGGACATTTTGAGCGAGGCTCATAGTTCGAGGTATTCCATTAATCCCGGAAGTACCAAGATGTATCAAGATTTACGACAACACTTTTGGTGGCCAAATATGAAGAGGGACGTGGCCGATTGTGTTGCCAAGTGTCTGACTTGCCAAAGGGTCAAGGCAAAACACCAAAGACCAAGTGGTTTGTTACAACCTTTAGAAATCCCAGAATGGAAATGGGAACATATTACAATGGATTTTGTTGTTGGCCTTCCGACGACCCAGAAAGGCTATGACGCAGTATGGGTTATCGTCGACCGATTAACGAAATCCGCACACTTTCTTCCGATCAAAATCAGATTTAACCTAGAACAATTGGCGAAGTTATATGTAAAAGAGATTGTTTAGAGGCACGGGGTGCCAGTGTCAATTATTTCTGACCGTGATCAGCGCTTCACATCAAATTTCTGAAAGCGACTACAAGAATGCATGGGAACACAGTTGAGGATGAGCACCGCTTATGACCCTCAGACTGACGGGCAAAGTGAAAGAACGATCCAAACATTAGAGGATATGCTTAGAGCATGCATAATGGATTTTAAAGGCAATTGGGATGATCATTTGCCGCTTGTGGAATTTGGTTACAATAATAGTTACCACGCTAGTATTGGTATGCCGCCTTACGAAGCATTGTACGGTAGAAAATGCAGAACTCCACTGTACTGGGATGAAGTTGGTGAAAGACAATTGCTAGGACCAGAGTTAGTCCAACAAACGGCAGAGATAGTTAAAGTAATTCGGATAAGATTAGTAGCGGCTCAGGATAGGCAAAAGAAATACGCCGATCCACACCGCAAGAATGTAGAGTTTGAATCGGGTAGCTTTGTATTTTTAAAGGTCTCTCCTTGGAAGGGAAAGATCAGATTTGGTAAGAAGGAAAAATTGAGCCCGAGGTTCATTGGACCCTTTGAGGTACTCCGAAGAATTGGAGAAGTAGCTTATGAGGTAGCTTTACCTCCGGCACTGGAGCATGTCCACAACGTTTTCCAAGTGTCGGTATTACGACGTTATAAACCCGATTACAAACATGTGATAAAATATGAACCCCTACAATTTGAGAAAGATTTATCCTACGACGAAGTTCCTGTTCAGATTGTTGACAGGAAAGAACAAATTCTCAGAAACAAAGTAATACCTTCTGTTAAGGTAATTTGGAGGAACCACAACGCTGAAGAAGCTACGTGGGAACTCGAAGAGAATATGATGAAGAATTATCCACAATTATTTTCTTGAATAGGTGAACGTGATTCTGGGGACAGAATCCTTTTAAGGGGGGAAAGATGTGACAAATGAGAGTTTTGCAAAGTTGTTTGAATATTAATTAAAATAAATAAATATTTTGGTTATGAGAATGTAATGGGACGAAATTATTAATCGAACCGTGATTCTGAGGACAGAATCCTTTTAAGGGGGGAAAGATGTGACGAACGAGAATTTTGTAAAGATATTTGAATATTTATTAAAATAAATAAATATTTTTAATGATTTAATTATTGAATTAAATAATTAATTCATGAATTTGTGGTAGATTAATTTAATTATGTGTGTTACATTAATTAAATTAATGTGTATTAATTTAATAGTTCAAGGTATATATTTAATTGAGTTTATTTGATTAAATAAATTAATTAAATAAGCATAATGTTACTTTAATTAATTTAATAATTAATTAAAGAATTAGTGAATTAACATAATTAATAAATAAAAATATTAATTATGTGACAATGTGATTTAAATGTGAATTATATTATTTTATTTAATTAATTTAAATAAGATTAATTGAATTAATTAAAGTGTTACATTAACTATATTATAAACTAGTTATTAAAATAAAGAGAAAGGAGGAAAAGAAGGAAGGCAAACAGGGCCTTAAGAGGAGTTAGTCCGTTGTAAATACAACGGTAATATTTATATATACGTATATTGGGTTATCCTAATTCATTATCAAAGGAAAAGTTAGAAATTCTCAGAGAAAAGTTGAGAGAAAAATATCAGAGGAAAAGAGAAAAATTGAGGGAAAGAAAGAGATTTGAGAAAATCTTAAATGTTGTCTGTGATTATCTTCATACTAACAAAGGGTAATCTTCCTTTTTAAGTTTTTAAAAGTTATATTTTTCCAAAGTCTTCATTTACGTATTTGAGTTTTCTGTGAAAATTGGGTTTCCCAATTGGGTTACGATATGGCTTTATCTATATGGGTATGGAATCATAACGTGTTTTTCTAACATATAATCATGTTTTAAAGGATCAATTTTATATAATCTGGCCTTAATTGGGTTTTTCAAATATTTACAGAGTTTTTATACGTCTTTGTAAAAACTCTCTAGTAAGAATCATTTTGGAAAATTAAAGTATGAGGTTATCATATATGTGACCGTAGATGTTAGTATTATGTGTTAGATCATGTATCTATGATTTACACTAATCACACTAAATAACTTTGTTAATAAATGGGTTTTATGAAATTACAGAGTATTAAATATGGGTGAATAACCCATATGGGTTAAATTAATGATTGAATCATATGTTTATATTTAAATTGATACATGAAGATGATTGTATATGTTAAAACAAAGAAAATGGAATTTAAATGAATGGATTTGGTGTAGTAACGAATCCGTAAGGAGATTTTTTTTATGTTTTTCATTAAACTCTTGAAAGTTTTGAAGAACAGTGAAAATTAATATGTTGATTTGTGTAATTACATGACTTGGAATGTTAAGAACATGTTATAAGTGATATATAATGTTCCTGTGAAGTTTATACTTCATGGGTAATATTATAAATCAGTGTAATGATGTGAATTGGGAGAAAATGGGAGAAAATCTGTGTTCGTTCACGAACTTCAGATTCTGAAATTCCGCGCCTGTCCGAAAATTTTGAAAAAAAATAAATTATTACTACGTGTTGGAAATTTGTGAAATGTGTTTTGAGTATAATGAACATGAACACATGTTGTATAAATATAATAAAATATTGATATGAGTTTAATAATTTAAGTTATGTAATTAATTAATAAATTAATTACGTGACTTAAACAAGTTAATAACTTAAGTTACGTGATTAATTAACAAGTTAATTAATCAACGTAAACCATTATTTGAAAACTTAATAATGAGTTTGAAGAATACTATTGTAAATCAATAATCATATCGAACTTGTTATTAATTGATATTGTAAATGTGTGATAGGTAAGAGTAATTAAAGAAGTGAGAAATAATTGTAGCTTGTGCACGGGGCAAGTTTTCTATCCCTAACTTATTATTATTGTTGGGCAAGTTTCCTAAACTAAACTCTTTAAATTAAGCAATTGCTATGCTTAATTACTATTGTTGAGCAAATTCTTACTCTTGAATATCCAAGTTTAGAATTTCACATGAGATGCCATGATTCTTTTAAAAGTATCATTTAAGTGTACAATACTTATTCGATTGTATACCTTGAGAAGTTAATATTCAATTTGAATATCATTTATTAAGTTATCCAAACCAACTTTATTTGGTGCGGATTCTGATGTCAAACTGAGATGAACAATCCTAATATAGGGAATTAATGAAGATGCTTAAAGCGTTAAGATAGTGTGCACAGTATCAGTACGAAGGGCTGATCTCCCTAAGTACGAGAAGTAAAGTCTATAGTCTTATGACTGTTAAAGGTTGGAAAGGTTAATATACTTGACAAACTAAGACTCGGTTCAACGTCTTAATGACCCTCAGAAGTAATTTGACTCTCGATTAATATTCTTGATTCAAAAGTTGAGAAGTAATTTGACTCTTGATTAATATTCTTGATTCAAATGTTGAGCTTTCTGTTATTCAGAATTCTTTCACTCGCATGTTATTATTCTGTCATATTTTTATACTTGCGGGCATTCGTGCTCACTCTTGCATAATAACATTGCAGCTAATAATGAACGAAGTGATGTACCTTCTAGTAGCAAGGGCAAAGGAAAAGCTAACAAGTGTTTAGGACTTGTGTTGATATTAAGAATGTTAAAGTTCAAGATTTATGTGTGATGACTTAAGACTTATTTATTTACGTTTCCGCAACAGAGATTTAAGGTTAAGTTTAACCTGGGATTTATGATGTATTTTTAATTCAGATTATGTAAGATGATGATTTATATATCTAATAAATGAATTTCATTATTTATGGGTAGATAGTTGTATGATATTGGAACAGTGAACACCAAATCCTGTGGAAATTAAGATACCGGATTTGGGGGTGTCACAGCCATGGCTGGGTGGTTGGTGGCAATGATGGTTGTGTGGTAGGTGGGAGATTTTTGGCTACTTAAGTTGTTTTGTATAGTGTATAACTGTTAGACCTTTGTTGGCTTGACATGACCTTGGCACACGGATATGGCATGCTGACACTTAAATTGTGCAGCAGCTTGGCACAGCGTGCTGCAAATTGGCGCAGCGTGCAGCCGATTGGCGCAGCGTGCAACAACTGGGCGCAACGTGCAGCAACTGCGTGTAGTAGGTGGCAAATTTGGGCTTTGGCCAAAGTCAAGGTTAGACCTTGACAAACACTTAGACAGCAAAGTACAGCATCGTGCGACAGAAGTTGGCAGCATGGGACGCTGAGCGCACTTAGTAGGCAATTGGGCACTATGTCAAGAAAATGCAAGTTCTAGGCAAGCTGCATTATGCTTCCTCAAACACACCTGATGTCTGTTGGTGGCAGATTGGAAATTTTCATAGTGCTACTATAAGGGGGTGCTCCGTGAAGGTCACCCGGGGTCACGGGCAGTATGTCATGGCTAGTGCATGGGGCATGTTTAGGCATTGATTGGACTCCCCTACAACAATGCTAACGAGAGATTAGGTGGCTTGATGGATCGAAGACCCGTTTATGAGTTGGGCATGGATTGGGCACGAACAAAGAAGACCAAGGCACAACGCTAGGCAATGTAAAGGCTAGGCTTGGCATACGGTTGGCTTAGGACCAAGGACCAACGGACGAGTGGCTTGGTGACACACAAGGTGGGCTAAACGTGGGCATGGCATAGACAAGGCCTGACGTGCCAAAATGTGGCATGGGTTCAAACTAGTCAGTGCTGGGCAATATTGGGGGCGAAGGCAGAACCATGAGTTGGGAGACGATGGGTGCCAAACAACGCTGGTCGTTGGGCAGCGTGACAATAAGAGGTGTTAAGCTAAGCACAAGATGGTGCTAGACATGGCTAGCTGAGCAGCATGCAACGTTGATGCGCGTAGTGGCAACTAGATGGGGTTGGCGTGCACAGTGGGTTTGGGCTGCTACTTGGACCAGGTCAAGGTGCAGTTGAGGTGCAAGTTTGGGGCGCTGAACTGCACAAAACATGGGGCAACATGTCAGGAAGTGGGTAAGCGGTTGGCAACATCATGCAGGGCAGTTGTGGGTGGTTACCAGATAGTGTGGGATGTGCTAGGCAGCAGTTGTGGCAGTTATCTGTGGTGGGTAAGCTGACCAGGCAGTAGTTGAGGGCAATTACCAGTAATGGGAAACATGGTCAGACAACAGGTTGCATGGCTGGGACCTAAGGAGTGCGTAGCTAGCTGATCATGGGCAGTTTTGGGGGAAACTACCACCCCTTGTTGGTAGCACCTTAGAGGTGCAAACCTCTTGGCAGTTGGGGGTGTCAACTGACCACCAGGCTATAAATAGCCAGTGCATGGTGCACGAAATATGAGAGTGTGGTGTAGAACATCAGATTAAGTAGGCTAGAGAGCTGAGTTTTGTAAGCCTTTGGGTGAAATCCTAGTTTATTGAGTGTGCAATAAAAGGTTGGGCGTTTTGCCTATAAATTCGTGTGTTGCTCATTGTGCTTGCATATATACATTGTTCCAATCAGTAGACATACTAATAGGGTATGTGTGTGTGTGTGCTGTTGGTTCAAACAGTGCGACGGACAGTGCTGTGCGGGTTGGTTGACTGGTTGTGGGCGACAATCAGGTCATTATAGGGTTGGAAAATTGGCAAAAATTCAAAACCAGATTTTACCCCTTGACAATAACCATGGTGTCTAACTTATGTTGAAGAAGAACTTAGTTAATTAATAGTTTGATTGTTATTATTTCAATTTTTCTTTTATCTTTTATTTCCTGATAACATTGAAATGTCAAATAGATTTTTTTTACACATAAGCATTTTATTTGCCACATATAGAGGGCCATATCATCAAATTTCAATTGGATATAAGTGAAAAAAATTGATAGTTTAATGACCTGATTGAAAAAATTGAAAGGTCAATCACCGAAGTGGAAAATGGTCAATAGTTTAGGATAATAATTTGTATTTAAACATTTGTTTTAATAACATTTTAAACTTTTAGCAATACTTATTGCTATAACAGCATAATAATTGCTCCGTCATTATCAATGACATTATATGACATTATTACGTTAAAGAATATAGCTTCTTATGGCTGTTTCCCAAATTAAAATGATTTGAGTTCTAAGATGGAGTCAAAATATTATTTTTAAATCAATTTTTTTCTTTTTTCTTTTTGCTTTAGTTCTTGGAAGTTGTAATAGCTCGGATATATATACGAACATGTTAATGAAGGATGATTTTAAACCCTAATGTATTCAATTTATAAATTAAAGTTACCAATTAGAAGTAACTAGAAACAAAAGAAAATAAAAGAATGAGAGAAATGTTATAATAGGTCTGTGACGCCCCCAAATCCGGGTTCCTTGAACTTCGAACCTGGTACGTTATGGTACTTCATCTTGAAACATATTCTATAACTAATGCGGAAGATATAAACATAAATTGTTTATACAATAAGCTCTTACAACATAATCCCAAGGTCTACAACCTTTATCTTGATACATACCTTAATTACTTAAAGGTTTACATAATAATTTGCATCAGATAACCAAATAGTTAACGTGCATATCTTTGTCTTTCTTCGAGCCTTCGCTTTAATCTAAAAATGTTATCATGATATAGCAAGAGTGAGCAACTACTTTGCTCAACAAGTTTAAATACAATAAGGATATATTATGATTGAAAAGGAATAAGCTTTCAAGTTTTCAACAATGTATATATAATAATTGTGAAAAGGCATGAATCAAAATTTTAACAATTGAATGACTGAATCAATAATATTTGGTGGCCAACAATGACCATGAATAAATTTAACTGAACCTTATGGTAATAAAGGTGATCAGCCTTTCATACCTGATGAACATATGCAACATGCACTAAGTGTGAATCAATAATCATATATGTGGAATAATCAACAATAATTATCCACTAACATGCTTGAAAAATCATAACCCGAATTTGAGTTAGGAAACTTGTCTTTGCTGCGAGCTACCACTATTTAGCTTTAAATACAACCCTTTGAATGACCTAACATTGATAATATAGGCCTATCAATTAGTATAACATTTAAACGTACAATACTACGTCACTTTGGCTATTATCTAGTAAATAATTCAATCACAAAGTACATATAATATAATGTACTATCATTAACCCTATAAGACATTTAATAAATCTTAGGTTAATGTTTTAATAAATTAATCATGCTTTTCTTATGTGTTAAACACTTATTAGATCCTTAAACAATTTATTATAGTTATTTAATTAATGAGTTATTTAAATTTCCTTTATTTATCAATTCCATCTTTATTTGATTACTATTTAATATTAATTAAATAGTAATTAATTAATTACCTTTAGTTATTATTTAATAATAAATAATAACCAATTAAATCTTCTCATTATTTAATGTTAATTAAATAATGGATAATCAAATTCTAATTTGTCTTTAATTATAATTAATTATTCCTTATCCTTGAGTAGTAAATAATTGATTTATTTATTATATTAGTCTTTAATTATTCTTTATTATTATTTAAAAAATAATTAATTAACATTTGTTCTTATTTATTATTTAATATTAATTAAATAATAAATAATTAATTTATCTTATAAATCTTTAATTATTCTTTCTTATTAAAGTTAAGAATAATTAATTATTACTTGTCTTTATTTATTATTTAATATTTAATTAAATAATAAATAATTATAACCTTTTATGTTAATGTAAGTAAGTAATCACTTAATCTTACTTAAACATTCTTTAATCATTATTTAATATTAATATTAATTAAATAATAATCAATCATTTGTTTAACTCTAATTATCATATAATCTTTAATTAAATAATAACTAATTACTTTATTAACACTAACTTTACTTAATTATCATTTAATATCACTTAAATAATAATTAAATAGTTAATTACATTTAATCTCATATGTAATTAATTTACTAACCACTTACTGGCTTTAAAAGTCATTTATAATAATTATTCATTTTCATTTAGTTACAAGTTTGCCATTCTCGCCCAAATTTTTTAAATTCGGGGTCCTTTACGAAAACGCTCGTAGACGAAAATCTACAAGTTCGATGTGGACCAACTTGGTATCGTTGGAAAGCTGACTTCCCGAACTACACTTTTGGCTTAAGAAACAGCCACTTTGGACAAGTATAAGTCCGGTAAAACAAGCCACTTCCGACTGTCCATACAAGGTTTTGAAAATATTTTCTGTTTTGAGGTCTTTTACGGAAACATTTATAAACTGAGATCTATAACTCCGATTTCAATCCACTTGGTCTCGTTGGAACCGTGACTCCCTGACTATATTATAAAATTATCAAATAATTTTTCCGGAACACTGACATACCCGAAAAATCGCTGCTAGTCAGACTGTCCATGTTTGTTTAGCTAGTTTGAGGTGTTTTGCTAATAAATTCATAGCTTGCTCATCTTAAATCGATTTTTAGTCGTTCCACTTGGAGAATCTTCGTATTGAATAATTCTATCACCCAGAGTTGACGGATCATGAATCCGACTTACAGAACATGAACAGTAAATCCCGGAACGGGCTGTTCAGTTTTAGTTTTTTCAGATTGTTTGTACTAAAACAATCATAACTTTTTCGTTTTAAAACGTTTTTGAGCGATTCATGAGCCCACGCGAAGCTAACTTTCAGGACTATAACTTTTGTTCTTGGACCATCTTCAAATCATAAACACAGAATTCCAGAATTCCGTCTAAAGGGACTGACCCGAGTTGGTTAGACAGTTTTGATGCGACTACTTTGAATGGTCATAACTCTTTGCTCCGAAGTCAGAATTAGTCCGTTTCGGAGTCTATGGAAAGCTTATTCAGTGTACTATAACATATCAAAAGCCCATAATTTTTTGAAACATTTAAACAGCCACGAAATTGGACTAAAAATCAGTGCTGCAACTAGATTTTTCAGCCCTAAACCTCATTTACAAAATCGTTCACCACAGATTCGTTTTAACTCCGTTTTGGTTCATTCAAGTTTTGAAATCTTCAGAACTTAAAGAAGTATAACATACAATTATTAAACTAAGCTTTTATACGTAAAACATAGACATGCAAAGTCCTCAAACTCAGTCCAAAAAAATCTGTCCATAATGTTCTTTGTTAATCTTTCCATCCTTTACGCATAGGTTCGGATTTTGTTTGATTTAGTTCCACTTGGATGTTCTTAAGAGTTCATTTATCTTCAGAGAATCATCCTTAAGAGGTTTCTTTATACATATAACTCAAGAACATAACCATAGCCATGAAAATGGAAGGTTTAAGATAAATGAAAGCTTAGGGTTTTAAGACTTACTTGACGAGCTTAAATCCCTTCTTGATGCTATATGATGATCTAAACTTGGTTAGAATACTTTCCTCCACCTCCTTGAGTTCTCCCGTAACCTTATTAAAGCCTTAGCTCTCCACCCATTTCATTCTCTCTCTAGAATTTGCAAAGCTTCAAGGTAGAAGATAATGAATAGTAACTATGGAATTTATATAAATAATATTTGAAGGCTATAAACTTGCTAGAGCTTACCTAGAACTTGATTTCCATGCTTCAAGAGTTCTACCGTAGCTTTTCTTTAAGAAGAATTTACTCCACCCATTTCCTTCTCTCACAAACTTACTTAGAGTTTTAATGGAAGAAGATGGAGATGATGATCATAATATGATCAAGGATGAAGAAGATAAGAAGTTTTTTTTTCTTCTCTCCCTTAGCCATCCGTCCCTCTCTCTAATCTCTTCTCTTCTTCTTTTCTTTCTCATTCTCTCTCCTTATCCTTTAAATTTCTTGCAAATCTAGTAAATTAATTTTCCCACATGTTTAAATCCTCCCTCCTTGGCCGGATACTCCCCCCCTTATCATGCCCATTTTTGTTTTTCTTTTAATGCTTTATTTAGCTTATTAAATGATCTAAAAGATCCATGTAAGTTGGCCAAAGTTTGGGGCTTTCTATACTTATTTGGGCTTTATAATTAAAATGATTTGGCCATGTGAAATAGCATGGTCAAATACATAAATTTTATCTTACCCTAATTATTTAATTAGGGTTTCTATTCCACTCATTTTGGAATTTACATAATTACTTACCTAGATTTAATTATATAACTCAATTAGGTACTCTTTAATTAGGCTCTCTTTATATAATAAATAAATATATATAAATCATTACAATATAAATATATATATTTATGCTATGTGAAGCATGAAAGGTGTAGACTGTTGGACTTACTGAGCCGTCGTGCTCATTCCTTGTAAAAATAAAACTTTTGCAGATGTTGAAGAAATCCTTGAAGATATCGAATTATAGAAGATGTATGTTGTGATGAGGTTATAAAGAGCATTCAATGTAATTGTTTTGATGATTTAACTTCTTGTTAGTAAGTTAGTAAATCGTTTAGTTATAAGAAACGATTTGTAAATGTTACGAGTCCCGATTGTGATAAATCAATATGCTATATTGATATATAATATGCTGAATTGGAATTCAATATGCTGAAAAAGGGAAAACAATTTGCTATATTAGTATACAGTTTGCTTGTTTGCTGTATTAGTATACAGTTTGCTGATTAGATATTTCAGTTTGTTGTGTTGGGAAACATCAAGCTGTTTGGATAATCCGCGTTGCTGGATTTGGTATTCGGCTTACTGAATTATAAAGAAGAACTTATAAAATGAAAGATTCAGTGTTAAATCATAATGTATATGATAAAGAGTTATTATAAAGCAATGTAAAGATTGCAGTTTTGGGAATAGATGAATGTTTAAGATTTTCAATAATCAAGTTTCTTAATTCAATTATTGATAAATATGTTAAATGTTATGGATGAGGTTGTAATTTACGAGAATAATGTATTAATTGGTATAAAAGTCAGGTTGTGTTTATTAAATTATGAATAAAGGTTGTATATATTGAGATGAAGGTAGTATCATGACGTACAAGATTCGAGGTTTAAGGGACCCGGATTAGGGGCGTGACAGAGTTCGCAGTCTTTGTGATTGTTGAACATATTAGAAAGTTTTCAGTTTTTGATTGATGAACATTATAATCAGTTATTGGTCCCTACGGCTACTCAGTTATCTCTTTAAAAATATTGAGATTATTGTGAGTAAGGATATGATGAAATTTCATAGACATTGAAATCCAAAGCTGGACATTTTGTGATGTTACGTCGTTGATTCTGAGTTTAGAAATTCTAAGATTCTTTTTGAATCACCAATTTTAAAGTTATCTGTAATGTTAATTCAGTGACTGAGATTTATACTCGTTCTTATGATTATAAACTTTTTTTAAAAAACCTTGATGAACAAATTTGTTGCTCACTCTTGCATTCTAATTAAATTTTCATTTAAAGTAGAAGGATCAAAAAAGGATTCAGAAGATAAAGATAAAAGGAATGAAATAGTTGTTAGGAAGAACGTATAATGTTGATATAATAGATTGTGATATTATATTAATTTTTATAATAATTATGTAAGATACGTTATGATGTAATCAAGTATATATTAAATTGTGTAAGAAGTAGAGATGTAGAAATATGAAATTTTATTTACGTGAAATTTGTTGTAAAGTGTGCCTAGTTTATATTATAGACAAATGTTGTGAATGCGAGGTTTAAGACCTGAGGAAGAATGAATGGATATTTCCATTATTTTTGATGAGACAAGTGTGAAATGAATGAAGAATTTATATTTAATTATTAAGCATGTGATGAATGTATTTGGATAATAATTCACCAAATCAGCTGTAAAAAGTATAGGAATTTGGGTGCGTCACACAAGTTATGTTTATGTGAGTTCACAAAGCAATAGGCATGACTCAAACTTGGAACAAGTATTGGTAAAATTTGACATTTTATTAAGGATTTAGGAAATTGTGTTTAAAAGTTAAAAATGTATACCTAGGAACAAGTGGAGTATATGTTCAAATCAACAAAACAATGCATGCAAGAAAAATAATAATTCAAAATGCATATTTTAGTAGGAATGTCCATTAATAGGATTACAGGTATGTTAGTAAAATATTAGTATTAAAAGTATAAAATAAATAAATAGGCACCTCGGCATATTTGAAAATATACTTATATATACGATATATACTATATAAAATAAATTCTCATAAATTCAGTTATGGCAAGTACACATTGGATCTGCCGGCCCTAGTGGTTGGTGACTAAGAATAATGTTTGAAATTAAATAATTGTCATTAAAAGTACATATAAAATTATCTATGGTACGAATGATTATGGTTGATCATACATGTAAAACACTAATTTTACATGTCATTAGAAGTACATATAAAATTCTCTACGTGACATGTTATTGAATGATGTAAAATACTAATTTTATATGTTATTCATTTATAATTGATTCTCAAATAATTATGATACTCTTTGATTTTAAAATATAAAATCATTATTAACTTTGAAATCAATTCAAGATATTTTAAGTTCAATTCCAAAGTTTAACAATTAGGCATATATGATTTCCATTACCACTCTCTCTCTCTCTCTCTCTCTCTTTCTCTCTCTCTCACACACACACACATATATATATATATATATATATATATATATATATATATATATATATATATATATATATATATATGGGAAAACAATTCCAAAGTTATCTAATGAAACCACATAGTCCAAGTACCATCTTGTAATTTATGTAGCCACTTTATTTAATATTACGATAAACCACCTAGTGATAATTGATTTAATTATTACATGGTAATAATTAAAAATCATCATCTGATAGTCGATTTATTTATTACATACTGATAACCATCATCAGTAGATAGTTAATATATATATCATACTAATAACAACCATCAAACTAATCATTCATTTTGCGTCGGGCTTGATGACTGATAATGTTAATATGAAAGTTACATATTAATGAGAACACCATAGATGATTAAACCTTTCTTGGAAGTCGTGCTTTCAGTCCCCGAGATAGCAAAATTGATATCTCCAAAATTATCCTTGTTGAAGAAATTCCCAGCATTGACCCAAATCTTTTTGTTGGTCGGATAATTCATCAAATTTTCTTTGTGCGTTTGCACGGATCCATTCGGAAGAGTAAGTGTAAATTTCACCGGTGATGATATGTTAAAGTCGTTTGAAAGCATCAGCTCAAAAAACACGTCATAAGATCCTCCTTCAAGCTTTTCTGTCGAATATTCTCCATCAACTTGTAGTTCTTTGCTATCCTTTAATTCAGCTCTTCCCTGACTGTAAAAAAATGATTGCACGTAGAATTAAATTTCTTGGGTGACTTATTTATTTATTTTCTGCAACATTTTTAATACAAGTACAATTTAATGACATAATTGAAAGAAGTCCCTATTTTAACTGAATGAAATACAAATCTTGACCATACACTTTAATTAGGTTAACTAAACCTTATTTCTACTTACATAAAATTCCAGCTACTACGGTTGGCATATGTGAGTTTATTTGCATGCAGGTAAGCCTCACGCGCCTGAATAAGTCAAGAAAATTAAATCACATTATTATAAGGATAGATATATAAAGCAAACTAGTGGTGAAGAATGATACAGGCCGATATGATCTATATATATATGATGTTTGTTTACAATTTCAGTAGACTTACCTTCTCGTCCCCCTGGTTCCCCACTTTTTGGAGCAACGCCGTATTTCCGTTTGCTTGAAACAACTTTAGCTATATATTACAAGGATTGATAAGGCAAACTAGTGGTGAAGAATGATATCAGCCTTTATCTATATACTTATACATATTTAACTTAGCCGGTTGATATTGTCAAGTAACAATTATTGCATAGCAAAAGTTTATTATGGAGTGTGCACCATTCAACCCAACTTATATCATCGTCCATTGCAACATTAGACAGATGCAACCTTAAAATATTTTGAACAGTCTGCAACATTATGTGGCAAATTAAACGGTCCAAACTTTTAAAAAATCATGAAGACGGTGTAAGATGGTGTAAAGTCACACTTCCAATATATATATATATATATATATATATATATATATATATATATATGATGTTTGTTCCAATTTCAGTAGACTTACCTTCTGGCCCGGGTTGTCCTTTTGGAGGAGCAACGCCTTTTCCTTGGCTTGAGACAACAATAACTCGAGCTCAACCTGATCATGCCTCACTGCTTGTGCCATCTCCTCGATCGATGGATATATTTTCTGTTTTTGTTCTTGATGTCTATATATCTCTCTTCCAAAGGCGAGCTCTATTTATAGATGGCACTACAGCTGTTCCATAATAATACCCTATCTTCAAATATTCCATAATACCCTATCTTCAAATATTCCTTCTTTTTTTTCGCAGTGGGGATCCTGGATAAGTTTAACATCATTATCATCGCAAGCATAGATCAGCATATTCTGTTTAATAATTTTGTTAGAATAATTCTTTTTCATTTCTAAGTTCAATAATTCTTTCTTCAGCTTGTTGCCTGGCAAAGTTCAATGAAGGCAAAAGGTATGTTGCCATCCAAGTAAGTTAATGATGATTTTCTTTTAACTATAATGTCAGACCAGTAATTCCTGTCAGAGCAATAAATGTCGATGAAGGTTCAAATTGTTGCTTAAACAAGAGTAAAAGTGTTGCAAATGTATATTTGCTATAACATTTGAAATATTAATTTGACATTATCAACAACCATTAATTAATCTCTATATAGGAGTTAGGATATTCAGAAATAATTAACCTATTTTTTTTTGTCGTGGTGCAACTCGAATTTTCAATTTTTTCAAAAAAAAATACTATTGGTTTTTAATGATTAATTAAGATTTATTAGTAAATAATAATTCATATAAATTATGTTTGTTAATCTTTTCTCTAACGATATAGTTAAAGGGTAAAAAAAATTGGAACACCAGGCAAGAAGTTCTATGTTCGATTCCGCTCCCCCTCCCCCTCACCCTCAAATTAGCAAAAATAATTATAATGAAATCTCATGAATATGAAAGTTATTGTGACGCCCTCAAATCCGGGTCCACAGAATCTCGGACCTGGTACGTTACGATACAACATTTCTATAACGATTGCGGAAGATATAAACATAAATTGTTTATACAATAACTTTTACAACATAATCTCAAGGTCTGTAACCTTAACTTAATACATGTATTCAATATCATATACAACATACAATGTCATACGCCTTCGCCTGTATCTGAAGTATTCGTTTAAATCTGCAATATTTATCATGATATAGCAAGGGTGAGCAACAAGTTTGCCCAGCAAGTTTAATTTCAAGAAAAAATATATCATGATCGAAAAGAATGAACAATAAGCTGGCTGACTTTCAACAATATAACCATTGTGAAATAGCATTAATCAAATTTACATAACTTAACGACCGAGACAATAAAAATGAATGGTCAATAATGAACATGAATAAATCAACTGGACCAAATGGTAATGAAGGTGATCAGCCTTTCATACCTAATGAACACATGCAATATGTACAACGTGCGAATCAATAATTCATAGACGTGATGTAATCAACAAGGATTAACCACTAGCATAATTGAATAATCATAACTCAAGGTTGAGTTAAAGAAAACTTGCCTTTATTGCCGACTACTGCTATGCAGTCTATTTAGCTTCATCTGAAGACCTAATATTAATAATATCGATCTCCACATTAGAATAATATCATTACAATAACTATTGCTAATTACAGTTATAAAATAACCTAAACACATTATCACATAATCCTATCGGTCAATAGAACACATAAGACCTAATATCAAATCAAACTATTTCAGTCTGAATTGAGTTCGGTACTATTTCGATCTTCCGATTGCCTAATCGGATAATTTTCGAGCCTAATATTAATAAAACTCTAATTAAACACTATAATATTAACTTAGATAATTTATTAATCAGTCAAAATATTTTTCACAAGCTCATAATAATTTTCAAATAATTATTATCAGTTATAATGATTTTTCAATCATTAATATCATTTTTAAATGATTAAATACCAAATAATTCCATTATCATTAATATTTATTTAATTTTAAATATTAATGAAATACATGACATAATATTATAAGTTATTTATAATATCTTAAAGTATTTTTAATACCTTAATATCACTTTTAAATGATTTAAAACATTTAAAACCATTATTAAATAACTGCCATTAATATTAAAATATTAATGTACTTCATAACAAAATATTAAAAGTTATGTTTTATAACTTAAAACACTTTTTTATAACCTTTAAATCATTTTTAAATGATTTTTAAAACATTAAAATTATTTTTACATAATTTATTTAATACAATTATTAAATAAATTTATTATCATAATATTAATCTATACCTTCATTTGATTATTATTTAATATTAATTAAATAGTAATTAATTAATTACCTTTAGTTTTTATTTAATTAATAAATAATAGCCAAATAGATCTATCTATTATTTAATAGTAATTAGATAATAAATAATCAAATTATTGTTTGCCTTTAATTATTATTTAATATTAATTAAATAATATTTAATTAATTACTTACTATGTCTCATTAATTATTATTTAATATTAAATAAATAATGATTAATTATTACTTATTCTTGAATAATAGATAATCAATTCAGTTCATAATTCTTTAAGTATTCTTTCTTATTAATTTAGGAATAATTAATTATTATTTGCTCTTATTTATTATTTAATATTAATTAAATAATAAATAATTATTTTATAAATTCTTATATCAATGTAAGTAAGTAATTACATTATTATTAGCTAATCTTACTTCAACATTCTTTAATCATTATTTAATATTAATTAAATAATAATTAATAAATTTGTTAATCTCTAATTATTATTTAATCACAATTAAATAATAACTAGTTACTTTATTAACACTAACTTTACTTAATTATCATTTAATATCACTTAAATAATAATTAAATAATTAATTATATTTAATTTTGTATGTAATTAATTTGCTAACCATTTAATGGCATTAAATAATTATTTTTAATAATTAATTACTTTCACTTATTTACGATTATGCCATTCTCGCCCACAATTTTTAGATTTGGCGTCCTTTACGGAAACACTTGTAATACGAAATGTACAACTCGGAATTAAGTTCCGTCGGAGGCGTTGGATTCGTAACTTCTTAAGCTACAGTTTTCATTATCAAACACTCAATTTGGAGTTGTTTTGAGTTCGAAATTTGGACCGAAGTGGCTGATCAGTTTTGATTTTTCCAGCTACCCTCTTGTACTAAAACAATCATAATTTTTTCGTTTTAAAACGTTTTTGAGCGATTCTTGAGCCCACGCGAAGCTAACTTCCGGTACTAAAACTTTTGTTCTTGGACCATCTTCAAATTCCAAGCACAAAATTCCAGAGAATTCGTGGAAGGGGACTGCCCCGAATATTCTGGACAAATTCGACTCTACTACTTTGAAATGTCATAACTTTTTGTTACGATGTCGAAATTAGTCCATTTCAGAGTCTATGGAAAGCTTATTCAGTGTACTACAACATACCAAAAGCCCAGAATTTTCTGAATAATCTAGCTAATCCCGAAATTTTCTTTTAGGGGCAGCTTTCCACTAGTTTTTCTTTTCTTTTGTTCGATTAAACTTTTAACACCCAAACTAGTTAAATCCTTACATAAAACACCAAAAAAAAATATGTAGATCTAAAATTTTTGAAGGTCAATAAATATAGCTTCTATATTTTATAAAACAACCAAAATAAATCTCGTGGAACAAATTAAAGGTTAGAAATTTTATACCTTTTGTTCTCTTCCTTCTTCTTCTTCCACCATGGATTTCAAGACTATGTAGCATGGAAGAAATCTTCTCTCCTTCCCTCTTAGATGTTGCCGACACCCCCCTTTTCTCTCTCTATTTCTATTTCATTCTTTCTCTCTCTGACTCTTTAAACTTGGATATAAAGTGAAAACTAAACTTTGCTAGGAAAAGTTCAATTTACGTGTATAGATATAAATTGTCTCTTAGTTAGTGAGATTACTTGCAAATCTATACAAATAATAAGACTTGAATTATAAAGAGACATGTGGCTTGGAGTGATGACTCATTAAAATAAAACATGGGCTAAAATTCCTTCAAGGTGCCGGCACATGCATCCCCCATTTGGCCAACTTTTGACTTCCTTTCTCTCTCATATCTTACATATCTTGTAAATCTAAACTAAATATATGGATTAGATTTTTAGGGGCCACATAAGCTTGGAAGAAAAAAAATATTACACTATGTGCTATTTACTCCCTCCCATGCCCGAGTGTCACACCCCTACCTTTGGCCCAATATTATGGTTTTAGTATTTAATAAATTTACTTGCTACATTTGGCTTAATTAAATAATTAATTCAACTATTCTTTTAATACTTTTGTTAAATAATTTAATTACCCAACTTTAGTAACTTGATTTAATCAAATAAGTTACTACATAAATCTCCTTAAACTTTTTTACCCTTATGAAATCATATAATTTATATAACTCATCTTTGATATATAAATTATATAAAACATAACATAACATACTTAAATTACGTATTTATTTTATAATTGCAAAATAAATATGCTACACATAATTCATCGTGTAAATACAATTATTTACATACCTAAGATATTATAATATAATATCCTTACCTCATTAACATAAATTCAATTAAGAATTTATTTACTTCCTTAAGATATTACAATAAATATAATATCTTTTTTTTATTATTATTAAATTAATTTCATACAAAAATTTATTCTAATACTCTTGGGTAAAGTATATATAAATATTATATGCTTAACCCGCCTATTTTTGCTTCATTACGTAAATTGTTCTCAATAATTTTATTTTCTCGCATAATATATATATATTATCTCCCAATTACAAATTACGCCAAACATGCGCTCATCACATATAAAAAATAATTAATAAATTTATTCTCTAACCTTATAAATTATTTATATCAATTTATTTACATATAGCAAATATAATTTAATATATTTACCATAATACGTAAACATATATATTTTTCATAAATCATAAAATAATTTATATACCCATATATTAGACTTAGACATTTAATTTAATGTCTATTAAACCTATTAATACGGTTTGCTACATTCAATAAGCCTTCTTCATATGGTTTGCCATAGTTAATATTACATAATTTCTTTTAATTATTAAACCGTATAGATTTTTCTTAAAAATCTTAAATAAATCCTCTATTTTCACTCTAGGTTTTAAACTTTAACCTTTAATTTAATCATTTAAGATTTCTAAATTTTCGGGTTGTCACAGTTACGGACAGCAATAAAGATAGTACTGAGCATGGCTGTGATCTTTGTTTTTGGTTTTATTATTTGATGAATATTTATTTGTCACTATCAGAAAACTGAGTATCTTAGACAGAGATTTAGAGACGGATAAATTTCTGTCTCAAATTTTTAGATTTTTAGACAGATTTAACACTGAATATAGCCCGTCTCAACAGCGTATTGAACGTATAAACTTAGGGACGCATTTGAATTTGAAACCCAACTATTTTGTATCAAAAAGTTCGAAACAGTTTTGGAGACGGATCCAACCATCTCAAACAATTTAGTATATATTTTACGCGGGTTAAATACATTTTTTCCACTCTACTGGACCTACCAAAAAGAAAAGACCAGAATAATCGAAATCAAAATTAAAAGAAACAACCCATCGATACAGAACTGGAACGAAAAAGGAATCAGATGAATCAAGGAATTCAGCTGAACCACTATGAAAACACATCCTAATCTGAACATTAAATAGATCATAAGCAATGAAAAAACGTAACACCCAGATCAGAAAAGGCACAGATCTCTGCTCTATTTTTCTTCATGCCATCCTTACCGAACACATCCACTACCGGCGCCGAACATCATCACTAAATCCATCTTCTTCCAACCAAATTCAGTGAAATATATATAATTTAAAAAATAAACAAAACTAAGATCTGAATGGTTATGAATGAGAAATCTCAACCTCTCAATTCAATTCTCATAAAACCCAAATGATACCCATTAATTCAAACTTGATGCCATGCATCGCGAAACCTCCCTTTTCCGATCCCGATTGCGAAACCCTATTCCCTCCCAATTAAAACAGATCTGTTCATTATATTTTTTTTTCATATAATAAACATATCCATTCTTTAAAAAATTCAATTCAATTGAAATTTCACTACCTCAGGACCTCCAGAACTGATCGGAATTAAAAAACCAAATAGCACCAAACTTCAACACAGAGTCCAATTTAAAAAACAAAAAAAGTAGCTCTGAAGTATAAAGCCCTTCACATACAATTAAAGTGCAATTTATTTCTTGATAAATTAATTGAAGGGTCGTCAACGATGAAAGAGGTCAGGGATTATGTTGGTGTTGATAAAATCATTGTTGTTAATGTATTTTGTTGCAAAATCTATGGCCTAAACCAGATCTATCCATTAGATTTTTTCTCTTTCCTAGTCAAAAACCATCTCAGATTTCTCTTTCTTTTACAAGTGATTACCTCAGCTTTCTCTCTCCTTTGTTGCGCATGTGTATTTTTTGTTTAAAGTCAAATTTTCTTAACGGTTTTTGTAGCGTTTTGAAAAAAAATCAATTTAGTGAGTCAAAAGTAAAAAAAATGAATTAAGTGATGTATTTGTAAACCGATGTCGAATAGAATATGAAAAATATGTTTAATCTTATTTTACGCACAAATATATTTTGAAACTAATAATATTTTAAAAGGCGAGCTTGAGACAAACTGGAAACACAAATATATCTGCTACTGCTGAATTGACATGGATAATTTGAGTGCTTTATATAAATATATATATATATATATATATATATATATATATATATACAGTCAATCCTATCTCCATGCATGCTCGTACCAAACACACTGAACTAGCTAGATTACCATTTTGTACGTGGAAAAGGTAGGTCATGGTGTTTTAATAACTGAGCTTGTCCCGTTGCAGACATTTTCACAAAAAGTTTGTCCACAGCTGTGTTTCAGTATTTACAATCCAAGCTGGGTGTTCATGCTGCATTCGACCCCAGCTTGGGGGGAGTGTTAATTAAGACAACTGATTGGTCCCAATGCACATGTTTACTAGAAGAATTAGATAGCAAAAAGGAGTCCTAGTCTAGCATAATCCGCAAACTCAATGCACATGAGGTTATTTGAAGAGTTTGACATAAGGAGCGAGGAGATTTATCCGGCATGATTCTTATCAAAATATATTTGGAGTTGATATTTTGAGATAAAATTTGTTAGACAATAATTATGCTTTCTTATATTTATTTTCAAAGATGAAATGAAGTCCTTCTTCTTCTTCTTCTTTTCATTTTTGGTCCTGATGCCAAAACTTTATTTCAGAGACTGAATTTTTAGTCATCTTATTTTGCCAATTATCCTGAATCTCTATAGATATGTGTTGAGACTTGTAACTCATAAATAGAGACTACTGAAAAAGGCTAGTGCGGAGCGGAGTGAAGCGAAGCCCATCAGGGTTAAACCAAAGGTTGGGGGTGCGGGGGGCGGAGCCCTAGCGGTACGATATGGAGTTTCTACATCACCAGCGCGGGCGGCGCCTGTGCAAGGCTTGGAGCGGCGCGGGGCGCGCCAGGGCTCGATGCAAAATCTGTAGGGGTAGCACGGGGCGCGCCAGAGGGAGCCTTGGAGCAGCGAGGGGCGTGCCGGTCGGCGAACAACTGTTTCCTGTTGTGATTAGAAAATGACATTATGGAGTATTAAGGCTATAATGTGAAGTAGGGTTGGAATATGATTAGTAGATATAAATATTATTTATTGTAAAACCTTATGTAACTCAATCATTCATAATAAGAAAATAAACGCCGCTACCGAGAACGTACCCATATAGGGGAACCACGTAAATATCTTGTGTGAATTCCTTATTATCGTGTGCGTGTGTGATCCTAATCCTAACACTATGCTATAATTATTCATCCCTTTTAACAAAGTGGGGGTTGGATAAGAATATTACATGTTTCTTTAAAAGAAATGAAGTTTGAAACTTTACAATTTGTGGCTGGCTGGCTAGCTGGAGGCATATATGAACACACAAACAAAAACAACAATTTAAAAAACCATATAAACTTGTCCAGATTCTCCATGCACTAAATTGTCAATCACTAAAATGTGATTCGTTTCCTCTTCTGCAGTCCCACACCAAAGACAATCAGTGTTGTTATTGTGTCCAAGAACTTTTCTCCTTGCTAAAAAACCTTTGGTTGCAATGGCATCTTGCAAAGCTGACCATAGAAACACTTGAATTTTTGCAGGAAAATCCTTACCCCATACCAGATGTAACCAAGTAGCATCTTGAGTACTGTTTTTTCTCTCTTCTATCAACTCTGAACACTTCTTCACAGAATATCTCCCATCTTTATTATATTTTCACAAGAGTTTATATATCAGGTATATTTCTTCTTAAAGGAACATTTACTACTGAATTAACTTATATATTCTTAATTGATCAAATCATTATCATCACTGCAAGAAATGATAGTAGAAAATTTTGTAACAAGTAGTTATTTTGGAACTTGGATATAGGGAAAATGAGGGGAAAAGAAAGAGTGAAATCTAAAAATTTGTTGCAACCCTTTTACATTTTTTTCATATTGGATTTTTAAGAAATTATAGATGATAAGATTTATCATCACTAACATAGTTTCCTTTTTTTCCTTTTTAATTATATTTATTTTTGTTTTCCATTACTTTTCTTTCTCTGTTTTTTCCAAGTACCAAACATAGCATATGTTTAGGCAACAACAAAGAGTTTATTGACTCTTTCAGGATCATTTTTAGTTTGATCAGTCCTATCAAACTAGCCTTCAATTTAGTAACAGGTTCATATTATACATATTCCTAAGATCGGGAAATTAGTTGTTTGTCCCTAATTTTTGGACTAGACTCTCCTCCATGGCACCTTCCACCTAAATATGCATTTAGTCGATATCACATCTAGTGATATATAAGTAGTCGTCGCAAATAATTGTGTTCTTGTCGTCGTTGATAATAAAAAAATTTGTGTCGCTAAACGTGTTTTGCAGACAATTGAGCAATGGAGGAGATTCCACTGGATTGAGATTTGGGGACTAGGATCTCCTTCCATTACACTTTTCACTCAATTTTCTCAATACACAGTGAACACAAAAATATTGTTTTAAGTGACGGTGACAACAACAAAATTATTTGTAACAAATTTTATCACATCGCTAAATGTAATATTTTGTGTCATTAAATGTGCATTTGGGGAACATGAGTGAAAAGCATAATAATGCAACGAATTCTGATCCGAGAATTAGAAATATACAGTGAGCGTTTTCTATATATGTATGTATGCTACTTCAACACAAATTAATCCTGGTTATTAATGTCATTTAGTAAAGCCTTTCTTCTACTTAATTTCCAGCATTCAGGGTCTTCATATGAGAGTTCCTTCGCACTCACAAATGCCGAGCGCACCTGAGAAAAAGAAAAAATAGCAATATTAAAAGGATAGATAAGGTAATCTAGTGCTGAATGATATATAAATACACACACTGGGTCGGGTTTGATCATAATGGGTCGGGTTTGGGTCAAATCGGATAAAAAGAATACAATCGACAAAAAATGTCACTTTAAGGATCTAATTGACAAAAAATAAATTTTAAGAACGACTTTAAAAGTGAAGTGACAACTTGAAGGGCTATTAAGCCATAATCTCTAAATGAGAGGCCGAATTTAATTATAGCACAGCCGAGGGTGAGAATTGTGGACCATCTTGTTTTGGCATATATCCTTATATATATAATCTGCTATCTTTATCATATATTCCTTCCTTTTTTTTAACATCATAACCATCATGAAAGATAGTGTTGGGAGTACACAAGTGGAGAATAAAATGAAAGATTGAACGAGTAACTGCTTTAATTTAATTTTCAGTCAAGTTGGGTTCTTATTAAAAATCTAGTGTGAACACGCATACTTCTTGGTTCTTCTCCGACATAAATTATGTGACACCCTTAAATCCGGATTTTCTAACCTCGAGTTTGGTGTTTACGATATATCATCATCATAAGCATTCTATAACTTAACTTAAGCCTACCTTTAATATAAAGTTTTACAACATAATCCTAAAGTCTTCTTAACCTTAACTTAAGCCTACCTTTAATATTACAAAAGGTTTATATAAATAGTTCCATCAAATATTAATATAATAATTAACATTCACTTAAACTATTCATGAACTTTACCCTTGCCTTTATCTTTCTTATTTGATCCTTCGGGCTTAGCTGAAGTAAACATCATGATATAGCAAAAGTAAGCCACTAATTTTCTTAGCAAGTTTAAATACAAGGGAGATATATCATGATTAGAAAAGAATTTAACTTTCAATGTTCATCAGTAGAAATCGATTGTGAAAGAACATGAATTATATCTCATATATTGATCATTCGAATAATTGATTAATAGATACTGAGTGGTTTGAAATAACCATGAACATATACTATGGTTGTCAGTAATTAAACTGGTTCTTTTAATAAGTTTTGGTAGTCAAGGGAATCAGCCTTTCTGACGTAGCGGAAGAAACAGAAAATTGTTATCAATTGTTGAACCGCGCACGATTGCCAAACGATAACCTTCTACAACCTGTTGATTCTACGAATACCAGGAAATAGGCAGTAAAATTCTAATTCAGAGAATTTTGGAAAATACGTAAATTTTATTATTCATCAAAAACTACCGCCCCCCATCATAACAAGGTGTTTAAATAGCAAAACCCTAAAAACAGAATCCAAAACGGAAAAGAAAAACTAATAAAAACAATTACGAAAATAACCCTAAAACAAAAAAATGTCTTTTTGAAGGCCTAAACGATGGAATTTGACCAAAAAACCCTGCACATCACAAGCAATATGCTTGTGAGTTTTTACCGTTGACCCAGTTTCCAATGAAATTAGGCTCCGAAAACGCCTAAATCCGACACTCCAAACTTGGCTAAAATTACCGAATTGCCATTGAATTAGATCTTTGCCATTAAATCAAATCTTTTCATAAACTGGCACGCTTGCTCTTCAACCACATCATTCTCCCCAGGGTGGACAGAATTCGCCCTCGAATTGTCATCATCGGAGGAATCGCCTGTGTAAGGAATCAAATGCTTGACATTAAAAACATTCGCTGTACGAATATGACTCGGCAGTTTCAAGCGGTATGCATTAGGATTGATCTTCTCAATGATTTCCACTGGCCCAATCTTCTTGGCAGACAACTTATTATAGTCACCTACAGAAAATCTATCCTTAGTAAGAACAGCCCACACATAATCCCCCACTTCGAACTCAACATGACGCCGTTTCTTATCAGCAGCTTGTTTATACTTACCCGCGGCCTGCAGCAGATTGTCACGGACAGCCATGTGAACCTCCTGCAATCCTATCACAAAGGTTTCTGCCGTCCCATGAACTCGTGTCTTTGCTGGTAATGGCAGCAAATCAAGTGGTCCTCTAGGAGTAACAGAATACACTACTGCAAAAATGCTAAATCCAGTACTCCTGTTAACTGCATGATTATGAGCAAACTCTGCCTGACATAACTTCAGATCCCAACTCTTCACATGTTCTCCAACCAAACACCGCAACAAATTGCCTAGCGACCGATTCACCACTTCCGTCTGCCCATCTGTCTATGGATGGTAGGCACTATTAAAATTCAACTATATGTTCACCATCTTCCACAAGCTACGCCAAAAATGGCTAAGAAACCTGGTATCACGGTCAGACACAATAGACACTGGCAAACCATGCAACCTATAAATCTCTCTAAAGTACAATTGAGCAACACGAGCAGCATTTGTGGTCTTCTTACATGGAATGAAGTGCACCATCTTGGAAAAACGATCAACTACCACATAAATAGAATCATTACCTCGCTGTGTATGCAGTAATCCCAGCACAAAATCTATACTGATGTCCACCCATGGCTGTGATGGAACTGGTAGAGGCATATACAAGCCTGCATTGGTTGCTGTTCTCTTAGATACTTGACAAACCCGACATCGTTGCACCAGTTTTTCAACATCCTTCTGAATAGTAGGCCAGAAGTAAGTAGACTGCACCAACTGCAAGGTCCTGTCTCTTCCTACATGCCCCTCGCCATGCAGCTCTTGAAGGATCTTCAACCGCAAACTACAATCTGGAACACATAGTTGGTTGTCCTTAAACAAAAATTCATCCTGCAAATGGAAATCTGAACTCTCCCCTGCCCGAACCTTTGCCAAAATACCAGAAAAATATGGATCAGTTTCAAGTATTTCAACAAATGAATCAAAACCAGGTACCTCCACAGAAAGTCGAGTTAGTAGTCCTTTTTGCCTGCTCAAAGCATCAGCCACTCTATTGGTAACTCCCGACTTGTGTTTCACCACGAAAGTGAACCTTTGTAGGTAAGCAACCCAGCTCGCATGTCTAGCAGAAACTTTATCTTGACTATGCAAATGTTTTAAAGCCTCATGATCCGTATACAAGATAAACTCCCGCTGAAAACAAATAATGGCGCCAATGTTTTGATAGTCTGAACCACAGCATAAAACTCAACATCATAAGTGCAATAACGCAGCTTGGCACCCGAAAGTTTCTCACTAAAATACACCACTGGCCTGCTGTTTTGACTCAAAACAGCCCCAATTCCCACTTTAGAAGCATCAGAATGCAACACAAAAGGTTGATGGAAATCTGGTAATACTAGAATGGGAGCTGTGGTAAGGCGAAATTTAATCAGCTCAAACGCTTTTTCTGCTTCATTTGTCCAAGGAAACTTCCCACCCTGCTTCATTCACTCAGTAATAGGAGCCATAATGCTAATAAAATGAGGGATAAAGCGCCGATAAAAGGAAGCCAACCCATGAAAGCTCTGAACTTCAGTAATGGTACTAGGCCTTGGCCAATGCTTCACTGACACATCAGACACAATGTAACCAAGAAACAGCACCCTAGGTGTTACAAACACACACTTCTTAACTGCAGCATAAAATTTCTCCCTACGCAGCACATGAAGAACTTCTCGCAGTTGACTAAAATGCTCGCTCGGGTTAACACTGTAGATTAGAATGTCATCAAAATACACAACAACACACTTCCCAATGAAAGGCCTCAAAACTTGATTCATAACACGCATAAAGGTGCTAGGTGCATTGGGCAACCTAAACAGCATGACCATCCACTCATACAATCCCTCCCTCGTCTTAAAAGTTGTCTTCCATTCATCGCCAGCCCGAATATGGAGTTGATGGTATCCACTCTTCAAATCTAATTTAGTAAACACAGTAGCCCCACTAAGCTGATCCAGTAGGTCATCCAATCTAGGAATAGGCCTGACCGTTATTTTGTTGATGGCTTTATTGTCGATACACATCCGCCAAGTACCATCTTTCTTTGATACCAGAAGGGCTGGTACCACACAAGGACTCAAACTCTCTCGAATGTACCCCTTGGCCAGTAACTCTTCCACCTATCTCCTTAATTCTTCATGTTCTCCGGGACTCATCCTGTAATGAGGTCTATTGGGTAAGGCTGCCCCGGGTTCCAGATCAATCTGATGTTGGATATCACGCATTGGGGGTAATCCTTCAGGCAGTTCTTCTGGAAATAAATCACTGAACTCTTCCAGAAGTGGTTTGACTACATCAGTAACCTCGACCTCCTTGTCTACCACCCTTTCGATTAAGGCGTATACTATTTTTGTCTCCTGCACCACCTCCTCAAACTGTGCTAAAGTCAACAAACTAGCACTGCCTTTGTTTTCTTCCCGCTTGGGCACTAACACAATCTTTACCCCCTCAAACACAAAGCTGTAAGTATTCGTCTTACCATTATGAACCACCTCTCTATCAAATTGCCAAGGTCGTCCCAACAGCAGATGGCATGCATACATAGCTACTACATCACACCAAACCTCGTCCTTGTGTTTTGTCCCCATAGAAAAGGTTACCAGTGCACGTCTTGAGACAGTCACCTTGCCCTCTTGTTTCAACCAGGCTAACTTGTATGGCTTTGGATGTTTTTTCGTTGTTAGTTCCAGCTTTCGGACTGCCTCTGCTGAAATTATATTCTCACAACTTCCTGCATCAATCACAAACCTACACACCTTCCCTTTAACAGTACAGGTTGACTGAAAAATATTATTTCTCAGCCAATCATCATCAACAGCACATCATCATCAACAGCCCTAGGTGTAAGGCAGGACCTCCTCACCACCAACGCAGTCCCAACATCACCAGTCACCACCTCCTCATCCACGCCTTCTGAATCAAAGATCGGTTCACCAGTTAGCAAGGTTTCATATTCGATATCATCACCCTCATCTATTTCAGCAAACATCACCCTTTTTCCAGCTTTCTTGCACTCAGCCTGTCTGTGTCCCACTTCACCACATGCAAAACACTTGATACCACTTACTGGACCAATCCTCCTATTATTATTTGTTACTGCTCCCGTTTTGGCTATTGCCCCCGCCGCTGCAACCTCGCCTGAACGGCCAGTATTGACACCTCCTCCTGAATACCCAAAGCTAGCAGGTTATCCAAAACCACCAGGACGCCTCTTCTCAATCTGCACAGCTCTCTGATGCGCTGCAGAAATAGACATTGGATCAAACATGTTGACTGTCTCTTTAATTTGTTCTCGTAAACCCCCAATATATCGGGCTACTAACTGATCTTTTGTCTCATCCACCTCGTTCGGAGCAATCAGCTGATAGAATTCAGTTGTGTATTCATCAACTGTACGACCTCCTTGCCTTAAATTCTGTAACCGCTGGTACATTAATCGCTGATAATTATAAGGTAGGAACGTCGCCCGCAACTGTTTCTTCATCTTCTCCTAATCCGTAATTTTTGACTTCCCCAATCTAACCCTCGTTTGCCTGAGTTGCTGCCACCAAGTCATTGCCCTATCTCTGAGTCTGGTAGCAACCAAGGGTATTCGTTTATCATTAGGGACACCCTTAAATTCCAGGATCTCTTCTACCGTGGCCAGCTAGTCAATGAATTCCTCTGGTTTGAGGGTACCACGAAATTCAGGAATTTCAGTCCTCATACCAGTCTCCCAACGTCTCCTATCGTCCTCCACTGCATATGGTCGACGACGCCTACGAGGTGCCTCATCATAGTCATCATCAAAGTCATCTTCTTCATCATTCTCTCCTGAGAAAGGGTTTCCCCGATCATCATAATTAGGGTTCCTCCCAGGATGAGGAATTTCCTTATTCTGGTTCGTTAACAACTCGCCCATCCTTAGTGTCAATCGATCCATCATAGTGTTCATCCCCTGCTCCATTACTTGTTCGATTTGCTGCTCGAACCGCTGCTCAAGTCGCTGCAGATCCTCACGCCCATAAACATCATCCACACGCGCTCTACGGGGTGGCATGGTGAATATGATTTAGGCTCTGATACCAACTGACGTAGCGGAAGAAACAAAAAACTGTTATCAATTATTGAACAGCGCACGATTGCCAAACGATAACCTTCTACAACTTGTTGATTCTACGAATACCAGAAAATAGGCAGCAAAATTCTAATTCAGAGAATTTTGAAAAATACGTAAATTTTATTATTCATCAAAAACTGTCGCTCCCCATCATAACAAGGTGTTTAAATAGCAAAACCCTAAAAACAGAATCCAAAACGGAAAAGAAAAACTAATAAAAATAATTACAAAAATAACCCTAAAATAGAAAAATGTCTTTTTGCTTGTGAGTTTTGACCGTTGACCCGTTTTCAATGAAATTAGGCTCCGAAAACGCCCAAATCCAACATTCCAAACTTGGTCGAAATTATTAAATTGCCATTGAATCAGATCTTTGCCATTAAATCAAATCTTTCCATAAACTGGCACGCTTGCTCTTCAACCGCATCATTTTCATACCCAGTGAATTATGCATAAACACTTAATAGTCGAGTAAAAATTATTTTTCAATATAATGCTTTAATAAAATTATTCTTTTTCTCAGTCTCGAGTCTTTACCAAATCAATTGGTTAAGAACAGTTTTTAAAACATAATTTATCTATCAAATTTAAGCATATTTGATCTAGCTAACACAAATAGCATAGATCTATCTCATAAAAAGTTCACGAATGAAGGAACTTTAATTAATTCACAGTTCAATAATAATAGAACAGAAATTAATTCAATTGCACAAAATGTGATTAACAATAATCATTAATGAATGTGGAATAATCAACAATAATTATTCACTAACATACTTTGAAATTAATAACTCGAGTTTGAGTTAAGGAACTTGCCTTGTCTGCGGACTACTGCTATGCAATTCTATTTATCCGCTTAATGAATTTAACATATCCTCTTTGAAAAGACCTATCATGGATCCTTCAATTAGTATAACATATAATTATTCATAACATTATTATTCTCATATATTAGCTAACATTAATCACATAATTAAATATTAGATATCAAATTAACTTCATAATAACATTATTGTCCCTTGATAATATTATTATTAAGTAATCATCTTAACTCTTGAATAATATTATTAACCTTTTAATAATATTCTATTCGCTTTCTAATATTATTAACTATATAATAATAATTTAGTCTCTCCCTAATATTATTAATCTTTTAATAATATTTTAAGTATCTATTATTATTAATCCTTTAATAATATTTTAACTATCTAATATTATTAATCATTTAATAATATTTTAATTATCTAATAATATTAACCTTATTAGTCTTTAATTATTATTTAACACTAATTAAATACTAATTGATTAATATTCGTCCTTATTTATTATCAATTAAATAATAAATAGTTAGTCTATTAACTTTATTAGTCTTTAATTATTATTTAACCCTAATCAAATAATATATAATTAATATTTATCCTCATTTATTATTTATATTAATTAAATAATAATTACTTAATTTATTAGTATTTAATTATTACTTTTTTATATTAAATAATAATTAATTAATATTTGTCCGTATTTATTATTTAATATAAATTCAATAATAAAAAATAAATTTATTAGTCTTTAATTATTATTTAATATTGATTAAATAATAATTAATTAATATTTATCCTTATTTATTATTTAATATAAATTAATTAAATAATAAATAATTAATTTACTAATTTTATGTTAATAAAATAACTTGTAAGGAAGTAATTACCATTATTTATTACTTATTCTTACTTAAATAATAAATAATTAGTTTATCTACTTTAAACATTCTTTAATCATTATTTAATATTCATTAAATAATAATTAATAAATTATGTAACCCTATTTGTTATTTAATCTTAATTAAATAATAAATAGTTAGTTTAATAACACTAACTCTATTTATTTATTATTTAATGTTAATTAAATAATAATTAAATAGTTAATTACACTTAAACAATATGTAATTAGTTTAATAACCAATTAGTGGCCTTCAAAATTTATTTGTTTGTAATTTTAAATGATTTAAAAGGGTTTAAACCATTAATTAAACTAATAATTACTTAATTAATCTAAAAATTTCTTAATTAAATATTATAATATTCTTTATCATTTTAGAAAAAATTTGGTCTAAGAACCGGCCGAAAAAGTGGTGAACCGGTCGCCGGAAGTTACCTGCCGGTTCACCGGGGAAAAAACCCGGCAAATTGTAGATTAAATTTTCAGATTTTTTCCAGATTTGGGGTCCTTTACGAAAACTTGAATAAAATAAAATCTATAACTACGATTGATGTTTAGTCGGTCTCCTTGGATTCGTATCTTTCCGAACTACAAGATTCCATCATCAAAACACAAATTTGGACATGTTTTGGTTACTGAAAATGGGCCGGAAGTGGACTATTGTGCACAGATTTTTTTAACAGTGAGGTGTTTTGGTATAAAATTCATATCTTGCTTATTTTAAAATAATTTAGCATGCTTCCAAAGGGATTTTGTTCTTAACTTACACATATAATAACCTAAGATTTTTATATAATTAAATAAGAAATTTTGCGTATAATTTTTTTATATATATATTATTTCTATCAAAATAAAAGTGAGAATATGTGTGAGGTAAAGAATATGTATATATGTGATAAATATATATTTATTTATTGCATGCATGATTTTAAATAAATTTTTTCGATAAAGGAATTATTGATTACTATAAATTATATTCTTATAATAAAGTACTTTGGTAGTAAAGATATTTTATTATTTATTTTTCATGAAAATATGATTAATGTATTATTTAAATAATATATGAAATGATTCTTAGAATTATTATAATAATTATTTTATTATATGAATTTATCAAGATTAGTTAATTTAATTATTTTAACTTAATTAATAATGGTATATATAAGGTAAGGTGTTATTATAGATCAAACCCCTAATTTTGATCTATGTTATGAAATTTCATGAATTATACAATTATTGTATAATCGTATTTAAAAGAAAATTATATTTATGTTATGAATATTAAGAAATTATTTTATTAAGAATTTGAATATTAAATATGATTATTAACTATATTTGTATTCAAATATATGTAAGTATATTAATACGATTTATGATTTATGAATTTTAATTATAATTATGATAATTAGCATGATTATATAAATATATGTTAAGAATTTATTTATTTATTTTGTTTAAATATTAAACATAGTAATTGAGTGTGCTTGTATTTAAATGAAAGTATATATATTATGTGATTAAGGATATTGATTAGGGAACCCTAATTCATAATTTGAAAACCCTAATAATATCAAGAAAACCTAATTTTTATAAAACCCTAATTTCTATTAAAAACCTAATTTTTAATTAGTGTATTCTAATTAAAAATTTTATTAAATCTTAAACCTAAGTTTACAAACTCTAAAAATTATTTGAGAAACCCTAAGGGTTAAACCCTAAAAGTATGCCTCATGGACAAATATGCCTTTAAAAGGATTTGTTATTTACTAAAATAGCAATTTTTGGATTTATTTGTGTAAGCTTGCTTGCAAATCTTGCCAAGATATTGCCTCATTAAATGTTATGATTTCCCACATTCCAAATCTCCTCTCATTAGCCACAAACCAACAGCTAGCTAAGTCAGATACATTGAATCAAAAGCATAGCAAGAAAAGAAAGAAAAAGAAAGCAAGCTTTCAATTATTTTCTCTCACACACAAGCCAAGTTGCTCATTCTCTCTCTAGACCCATGAATTTTCTCTCAAACCTAGTTCCAAATATCAGCCAAGAACATCCCATACACTAACCCAAAACAGATCAAGGATCAGAAATCAAAGATTTAGAAAGAAAAGGTATAAAACCCTAACCAAGCTAGATCTTTAATTTTTCGTTAGATGTTATGTTTAAGTGTTAATATATGTGCTATGATATGTTAATAAGTGATCTGAGTTGAGAAATAACATTTCCATAATATCTAGATGCACGAAAATTGAAATTTTTGAAAACTAGAAAAAACCTAAAAATATTATTTGACAGCCCAAAGTCGGGGCCTATAGATCTCACCATGTTCATGATATGTTGTGCTTATGTGTTTGTATGTGTTCTATGCAATTATGTTAGTATTCTGAAATTGGAATCATGCTTATGTCATGTCTAGATCGTAAGATATGGTTGGTCAAAACCCGTTGATCGAACACAAAATCTGTTTCTGGGCAACCCAGAAAATTCATGAACGTTCTGACAAGAAGTTTGAAGGCTTAGATCTTCTTCATGTTATGTTGTTATGCTATGTAAGTGTATCCCTTTTATGCTCTTCTTCTTTTTTTCTCTACTTTGTTTTTATTTCTTTAGTTTGCTAATTTAGAAAATGAGAAGGAAACTTGTTTGCTCAAATTATGTGGGCTTATGTAGAGTAAAAATATGTATATACATCACCCATATGTATATGTATATTACCCACATCTCTTGCCTTACTTGTTCATGTAAATAAAATAATTTGGAGTCTAGGCTTAGGGTACATAGTTGTTCGACCACTCTTTGACAATTAAAGAAGCAAAATAATTAACACATGTGCCATGCTCCCTCCTTCAATTGCCGGATACCCCCTCCCCCATTCTCCCCCTTTTATATATATATACATATATATATATATATATAAAATTTAGTTTCTAAAATGACCAATTAAATGGGCTAGCTAGGTTTTGGGCTAACCATTTAATTGTTTGGGTTTCCTAACTTGAATTATATGGGCTTCCTAACTTGAATTGTTTGGGCCATGCAAAAAACAAAAATAGCATAGTCCAATACATTAAATTTTACATTAACCTAATTATTTAATTAGGGTTTCTAATCCACTCATTTTGAATTTTAAATAATTACTCATATACATAATTTAATTTTATAACCTAATTAGACTTGCTTTAATTAGGTTTAAATAATAAATTGAGATAATAAAATTAATCTCTTAGGTTAGTATAACCCTTAAGTTATTTAATTCTCATACCTAATTTGTATATTAGGTTATGTAGCTTTCTTTTTAATTCTCTTTATAATTAAATAAATAAATATACATACACTTTTATAATATATCTATTTATTTAGCCTCATACTTATTCCAGATAAATAATAACATATTTATTCACTATATGTCACAAAGTTTTAAATTAAACCACACAAAATTAATTCATTCGAAATTAAATTCTTTATTTAATTAATAATGAAACATGAAAATCCCTGATCATTACATTCTCCCCCCTTATAAGAATTCCATCTCCGGAATTTCAATATAAAGTCACTCAAAAAGATGCGGATAATTCGCTCTCATCTTTTCTTCAAGCTCCCACGTAGGTTCTTCAGTGTTGTGGTTTCTTCACAGAACTTTGACAGAATGTATAACCTTATTCCTTAACTTTTGCTCTTTCCTATCTATAATTTCGATAGGAATTTCCTCGTACGATAAATCCTTCTCGACTTGAATTGGTTCATATGATATAACATGTTTGTAATCCGGCTTGTAGAGACGCAACACTTACACATAAAACACATTATGAATATGTTCCTGTTCATGAGGTAAATCTACCTCATATGCCACTTCGCCTATCTTCTTCACTATCTCGAACGGTCCAATAAATCTCAAACTCAGCTTTCCCCTCTTGCCAAATCTTATCTTCCCTTTCCAGGGAGATACTTTCAAAAACGCATAGCTTCCCACTTCGAAGTCTCTTTTCTTGCGATGAAGATCTGCATATTTCTTTTGACGATCTTGAGTTGCCACCAGTCGAGCTCTTATCACCTTGATAATCTCCACCATCTGCTGCACCAATTCTGGCCCCAACAGTCTTCGTTCACCTACTTCATCCCAACATAAGGGCGTTCTACATTTCCTACCATACAAGGTGTCGTACGGTGGCATACTAATGCTTGCGTGATAACTACTATTATACGCAAATTCTACCAATGGAAGCTGATCTTCTCAGCTTCCTTTAAATTCCATCACACAAGCTCTGAGCATGTCTTTTAGTGTTTGAATCATTCTCTCGCTTTGCCCATCGATTTGTGGATGATACGATGTACTCAACCTTAGCTGTGTCCCCATTCTTTCTTGAAGACTCCTCCAAAAGTTTGATGTGAAGCAGGGATCTCTATTAGATACAATTGATATCGGTACTCCATGTCTTAAAACTATTTCCTTGATATACAATTTGGAAAGTTGATCCAAATTATACCTGATCTTAATCGGCAAAAAGTGTGCTGACTTTGTAAGACGATCAGTACAATTACCCATATCGCATCATAACCTTTCTGTGTTGCTGGAAGTCCTACCACAAAATCCATTGTGATGTGCTCCCATTTCTATTCAGGAATCTCTAACGGCTGTAATAAACCACTTGGTCGTTGATGCTCTGCCTTGATCCTCTGACAAGTTAAACACTTGTTGACAAATTCTGCAACTTCCCTATTCATATTTGGCCACCAAAAGTGTTGACGCAGATCTTGGTACATCTCCGTGCTTCCTGGGTGTATCGAGTATCTCGTACTGTGCGCTTCTTGCAAAATATCTTCTCTTAATTCTAGTACTGAAGGTACCCACACTCGTTCTTCAAATCTCAATAATCTGGTGCCATTGATCTTATACTTCAATTCTTCACCTTCAGCTAACCGTTACTTGATGTTCCCACCTTCTTCATCATTTTCTTGTGCATCCTTCACCTTGTTTAATAAGGTCGGACTTGCTTCCATTTCTATTACTCTATCCGAGTTCTTCAGATTTTTCACCTCCAACTCTATTTTCTCCATTTCTCGTACTAATTCTTCTTATTCTGTCAATACAAATAGCTTTTCTATGTTTTTCCTACTTAATGCATCTGCCACAACATTGGTCTTTCCCGGATGATATAGAATATCACAATCGTAATCTTTGATCAATTCTAACCGTTTCCTCTGCCTCATGTTCAACTCTTTTTGTGTAAAGATATGTTTTAGACTCTTGTGATCTGTGTATATCTCAAACTTTTCTCCATAGAGATAATGCCTCCAAATCTTAAGGGCAAACACTATCGCAGCTAATTCCAGGTCATGGGTAGGGTATCCCTTCTCATAGTCCTTTAACTATCGTGACGCGTACGCAATGACTTTACTATTCTGCATCAACACCCAACCTAGTCCCTTGTGTGACGCATCACTATACACTGTAAAACCTCCCATACTATTTGGTAAGGATAACACAGGTGCTTCACTCAATCTCTTCTTCAGTTCCTGAAAACTCTGTTCGCACTTTTTTGTCCATACATACTTAACAGTCTTTCTGGTCAAATTTGTCAATGGCGTCGCAATCTTCGAGAAATCTTGAATAAACCTCCGGTAATATCCTGCTAATCCCAAGAAACTTCTAATCTTTATCGGTGTCTTTGGTTGTCTGATTGTCCCCAATTTTTCACCTCTTCTACTTTTGCTGGATCAACAGAAATTCCCTTGTTGTCAATGACATGTCCCAAAAACTGAACTCTCTTCAGCCAGAATTCACACTTTGAAAATTTTGCATATAGCTTCTCATTTCTTAATGTTTCCAATACAATCTACAGATGTTCGATATACTCCTCTTCAGTCTTCGAATACACCAGAATGTCATCAATAAACTGTGACGCCCCCAAATCCGGGTCCCTTGAACCACGGATCTGGTACGTTACGGTACTTCATCTTCGAACATATTTTATAACTATTGCGGAATATTCATACATACATTGTTCATATTTAAATAATTCTACATCACTTCCCAAGGTTTCTAACCTTAACTTAAATACATACCTTTAGAGTCTCAAAAGGTTTACACAAATAATTCGCATTAGATAACTTAATAGTTAAATAGTCATAACAATCTACTCTTGGAATTTATCCTTGTCTTTGTCTTTCTTCGAACCTTCGTCTTCATCTGAAAATGTTATCATGATATAGCAAGGGTGAGCAACTACTTTGCCCAGCAAGTTTAAATACAACAAGGATATATCATGTTTGAAGGAAAGAGTAAGCTTTCAAGTTTTCAATAATATAATAATTGTGAAAGAGCATGAATCAATTTCAATAATTGAATGACTGAATCAATATGATGGGTGGTCAACAATATGATCATGAACAAATTTAACTGAACCTTATGGTAATGAAGGTGATTAGCTTTTCATACCTGATGAACATATGCAATTTGCACTAAGTGCGAATCAATAATCAGATATGTGAAATAATTATAAATAATTAAACCACAAGCATACTTGAAACATAATAACTCGAGTTTGAGGTAGGAAACTTGCTTGAACCGTCTATTACTGTTATGCAATCGAATTTAATCTCTTATGAAAGACCTATCAGTTATAAGATTAATCTTTCAATTAGCATAACATACTTTATCTCATAATACTATTACTTGAATAATAATTTAGCTAACATTTAGCCAAATAATCAAACATTGAATAATTCTTTAACTTATTAGTAATACTATCATCCCTCAGTAATATTACTATCATTTAATCACCATCTTAAACTCTTGTCTAATATTATTAATCATTTAATAATATTATTAATCACTTAATAATATTTAATCACTTCTTAACATTATTAAATCATTTAACAAAATCTTAATCATTCACAAATATTATTAATCCTTTAATAATATTCTAATCACCTTTTAATATTATTAATCATTTAATAATATTTTAATTATCTAATATTATTAATCATTTAATAATATTTTAATCATCTTTTAAATATAAATAATAAAGGTCTCACATATTTTAAGATATAAATATTTCACATCTTGAAGCTTAAACCACTTTTATTCCAGTTCAGAATTATTTTTTACCTTTACTCATAAATTCGGGTTTAAACAGCTAATACATAGCTTTTATAGTAAAACTCAATTTACTATATTATTTCTTTAAATAAATTAATTTTTATATCACTTTGTCCGTTCATGAGTCAACACGGTCTGTTTTCTCATATACAAATATTTTATCCTGCTAGCACATTTGCTTTATTTTTCGTTTTACGAATATTCGCATTTTTGCTTTATATATATATATATATATATATATATATATATATACTGCGTTACGTAAATCTCAGCTCAAAAACCTCATTTTGAACTCTGAACACCTCAAAATGTCATTTTTATGATTAATACAATTTTTCAAAGTTTTTACGTTCTTCGTTACACCACAAATTAATTTTATACGTAACTAAAGTTTTTATTTCGCTTCAATATGTATTTTATATTTATTACATATTTTTATTACTTTATTTATGATTGAAAGAAAGTTTCTCGGCCTAAAATATTACTTATAGTCAAATCTCGTCCCGTAAGACTTTATTAGATTTATTATGACTTATTATTTTGCCGGAACTCGATTCGGAACGTCGAACGTCAAAGTCGCTAAACGCGCCAGCGCTGGGCGTTCGCTCGTTTACAAGTTCTGACATTCTCCTTTACTCATTTTTAATTCTCAAATCATGAGTCATATAACAGCGAAATTCTTGGCATATTATAGACCTCATGTCATAGTATTTTAGAAAAATTTCTAACCGCGAAAACGGATCACGGAAGTCGAGCAAAACAGCGCTCAAAAATGGCACCAGCGGCAGTCTGCCGGGCAGGCAGCGCTGCCTGCAGCTGCTGCCCAGTGGCTTTGGCCTACTGTAGTGCTTAGCGAATCCGCTACTTTGCGATTTTCTCACGCTTTGTTCACTTGTCAAAAAATTTCCAAATTTGGATATGTTATAGATACCATAGTAGGCTATTTTTAAAAAATATAACCCACAAATTTCGGACCCCATAGGCAGCCTAAAACAGATCCCAAAAATGTCCTCTCGTAACAGTTTTCAAATATTTTCTAGCTTGACCCTCTTGCACTAAAATAGTCATAGGTTTTTCGTTTTAAAACATATTTAGGCGATTCTTGACCCCATGCGAAGCTAACTTCTGAGACTACAACTTTCGTTCCTGAACTATCTTCAATTTCTTAACACAAAATTCCAAAAAATTCGTGCAAGGGGACTGCACCGAATTTTCTGGACAGATTCGACTCTACTACTTTGAAATATCATAACTTTTTGCTATGAAGTCGGATTTAGTCCGTTTTGGAGTCTATGGAAAGATTATTCAGTGTACTATAACATCCCAAAAGCCCAGAAATTTTAGAGCAATCTAGCTAATCCCGAATTTCCTGTTTAGGGGCAGCAGTCATTAATTTTTCTAAGTTTCAAAAACTATTTTACTTTTCTTTTCTTTGATCCAAATTTTTTAATACCCAAAATGATAAGATCTATACATGAAATACTATAACACAAGTAGATCTAAGGTTTTAAGATTTAAGATCATGAACTCAACATTAGATCTAAAACAACCACAAAATAAACATAGATCTATTTAGGGTTTAGGTTTAGAACACTTTTAAACCTTCATGGTTCTTCTTTTTCTTGCTAAGTGGTTGATGGAGTTTTAAGGCATGAACAATACCTCTCCTTTCTCTCTAGTACCCCACGGCAGCAGCCCACTTGGGTTCTCTCTCTATTTTGTTTTTCTTTTGCTAGCTAACTTGGAAATGAAAAGTAAAGTTTACCTACTCTTCCAAGTTCTCTCTCTTATCTAATTTAACTAGCTTGCAATCTTGGCAAAATCATATGGCCAATTATTATGGTGACACCTAAGAGTGTTGTTCACCAACTAAAGTAAAAATAAAAATCAAACACATGCTAATTCTTCCTCCTTTGGCCGGTACATCCCCCCTCCACTCATCCTAAGTTTTGATTTTTCTTTTATTGCATAGTTTTGCTTAATAAGATGAGCAAAAAGTCCCTTAACACTTGGGCTAAAAATTGGGCCATCCATTTAATTCATTTGGGCTTTCCAATTAAATTTCTTGGGCCACTAGTATTCAAGTATTACTTCCATCCTTGGGCTACTAGTTTATTAAATTTTTGGGCTAGACACTCCCATGATATTGGGCTCTCAATATGTTGGCCAATTAAATTACTAATGGCCTAATTTATTCAATTTACATACTAATCATTCAAGTCCACAATCAATTAACTAAGTGGGCTTGATTAATAAGTCAATTGGGCTAGTCCTCTAGTATTACTACTAATTGAACTATTAAATAAAATTAATCATGTTTCACATAAATTTTCATTAATTAATACTCATATTAATTAATTTACAAAAATCAATTTACGTACTATATTCAATTTAATTGAATATTTAATTAGTCTACTATCTTATCAATTTACTTGATGTTAATTAATTAGGTTAATCCACTAATCTAAATAACTATTAGTGGGACCTTCTTTAAACTAACAATTAGCCGCATAGATCATTAGTCACACAAAGGTTTAAATTAAGCCGCACAAAGTTAATTCATTAGAAATTAAATTTTTTATTTAATTAATAATGAAACTTGAAAATCCTCGATCATTACATAAACATTCATCTAATATTAATCTTCATAATATTTCATTCACTTCATTGGTAAATAATTAATATTTTCATATATTAGGCTTGACATTTAATTCAATGCCTTATTAAAATCTCTTAATACAGTTTGCTACATTAAATAAGCCTTTATCATATGACTTGTCACATATATTATTTTGACTTGCCAAAATCTTAATCCCTTTTGGATTTTTTTTATTAATTTCTAAAACATGACTACTAGGTTAGTCTTTAGTTTTCACAAGCTTCTATAATTAAGCTTTTCATTTATCCTAGTATGATTAATTTTAATTAATCAATTTTCTTATTTGGCTAGAAAAATATAAATAACACATTATTAAGTATATATGTGTATTTATACATATACACATTTTCTTTAATATTCTAATATCTCTTTATTTGAAATTTATTTTCTTAATAAATGTCCCACATACATTTATTACATAATCTCTTTCATTAATTAAACCTTATAGGTTTTTTTTCTTTAAAATTTAAAAAAATCCTCTATTTCCACTCTAGGTTTTAAACTTTAACCTTTAATCATTTAAGATATTCTAAATTCTCGGGTTATCACATAAACACAACCACAAATTTATCCAAATACGGTTTAAATACTCTATTCATTAAGTCCATAAAAGTAGCTGGAGCATTCGTCAGTCCAAACGACATCATTAAGAACTCATAATGGCCGTAACGAGTTCTAAATGCTGTCTTTGGTACATCCTCTGTTCTCACCTTCAACTGATGATAACTAGTTCTCAAATCAATCTTCGAAAAACATCTCGCTCATTTAAGTTGATCAAACAAGTCGTCAATTCTCGGTAATGGATACTTGTTCTTGATCGTCACCTTATTCAGTTCTCTATAGTCCATGCACAACCTCATCGATCCATCCTTCTTCTTTACAAACAACATCGGTGCTCCCCAAGGAGATACACTAAGTTGAATGTACTTCTTGTCCAACAACTCTTGTAGTTGAACCATTAACTCTTTCATTTCTACCAGAGCCATCATATACGGGTGCTTTTGATATTAGCGATGTCCCCGGTACTAAATCAATCACAAACTCTATCTCTCGGTCTGGTTGAAGTCCTGACAATTCATCTGGAAAGACGTCCCCAAACTCATTAACTATGGGTATCTGCCCCATATCAGAATTCACCATCCATGTATCCACTACATGAGCCAAATAACCTTCACATCCTTTCTTTAACATTTTCCTGGCATGCATCATCATCAGACAACTCGTTTGTCTTGGCGATTTGCTACCATAAAATACAATATTAGACTTATTTGGCATCTTAAGGCGTATGTTCTTCTTCTGACAGTCAATAACTGCTTCATGGTTAAACAACCAATGCATTCCTAGGATCACATCAAATTCCCCTAAGCGTATTGGAATCAAGTTCACGCTTAACTTATGTCCCCTTATTTCTACACTATAATTTCTATGGATATACTCAACAGGGATCACTTCTTTGTTTGTAACTTCTATGTTCATTGGGTTTTTTAACTTTTCACGAGGTAAATTTAATCTTCTAGCAAATTCATCAAATATAAATGAATAGGTAGCTCCAGAATCAAATAATACATATGCATTTATATCATTGATCAGAATTATACCTGACACAACCTCCTTTGATGCCACTGCATCCTGTACTGTCATGTTGAATGTTTGGACTGTCGGCTTGTTGGGCTGAGTTGGTCCTCCAATTGTTTACTTTGTATTACTGCTTTTGTTACCGCTTCCTCCGTCAGTATTCTTCTTAAATGGACAATCCTTAAATCGATGTATCGTTCCTCCACATGAAAAATAACCTCCTTTCCTTGGCTTATGACAATTTGGAGAAATATATCCTTCCAGACCACAATTATAACTGACATTTTTCCCTTTCATACACTCCCCCGAGTGACTCCTTCCAAACTTTGCATATGCTGAATTCTTCTGTTGTGTACTTCCTTGTTGAATTCCTGAGTCGTTGCCACTGTTCCACTTACGTTTCTTACTGTTATTGCCACCACAGCTGGCACCCTGATTTCCACTTTCAATCTTTTTCATGTTCTTTTCCTGATTATATTTAGACACTGCTTTGCTACCTCCTTCAGCAATGATAGCTTTCTCCAACAGTGCTGAAAACGTAGCAATTTGTAACACTGCAACCTTGCTGTATATCCATGGCTACAACCCATTCTCAAACTTACGCGCCTTTCGTACTTCTGTGTCCACCTGATGAGGTTTGAATCTGGCTAACTCATTGAATTTGGTTGCATATTCGGCAACTGTCATGTTCTCTTGCTTTAATTCAAGAAACTTCATTTCCATCCTGGCTTGCATGCTCGGCGAGAAATAGTTCTCAAAGAATAACTCCATAAACCTTGTCCAGGTGACTACTTCTGTTCCGACTCTAGCCTGGTTCGACACCCACTAGTAATTAGCCTTACCTTTCATCAGATAGGTAGCAAAAGTTATCTTTTGCTCCTCAGCCACTCTTGCGATGACAAAAGCCTTTTCCATCTCTTTTACCCATGTTTGAGCTTCTATAGGGTCTGTGGTTCCGCTGAATTCTGGCGATCCTATAACCTTAAAATCTTTAAAGTTCGCCAATCTATTATCCGCTCTATTTCTTGCGGCTGGTGCACGAGTCTGCATAGCTTGAGCTATCGTATTTGCAAAGTTCTGCATTGGCTCAACTTGATCTCTTTCATTATTCTCATTCCCAGTTTCTTCAGTTACATTTCTCTGTGTCCTTGGTATTCCTCTTCTTCTCCATCTTGGTGGCATTTTCTAATTAAATAAAATCTTAAATTATTTTTTCATATTTTACATTTTATGTCACATCTTATAAGTGTTAACATTAAAATGTAACGAGCAATTAAAACTCATGCAATAGTAATAATCCAAAATACATGATTTAAAATTCAACTTGCTGGATTAACAATTATTAGATAGACAACTTGTTATTTTAATTCTCAAAACTTATCAACTTAGTCAAACATATATCATAATACTGCATTTATATTCATTTAATATTTTATCGGAGGAGATAATTATAATTTCACAGAAAAATGCCAAACTTTCAACAAATATCTCATGCTAAATTCCTTCATTTGTAACAAAAATTAGACAAATATCCTATGACGCCCCCAAATTCGGGTCCCCAGAACCTCGGACCTGGTACGTTACGATACATTATTTCTACAACTATTGCGGAAGATATAAACATAAATTATTTATACAATAACTTTTACAACATAATCTCATAGTATATAACCTTAATTTAATAACTGCATTCAATATCCTACACGACATACAATGTCATTTGTATCCAATACTATTACCATTTTAATTGTATAATAATTCCAGTTATTGAACTTGTCTTTGCCTTTGCTTGTGTTCGAAGTTTCGTCTTTAATCCTGTAATGTTTATCATGATATAGCAAGGGTGAACAACAAGTTTGCCCAGCAAGTTTTAAATACAAAGGAAGATATATCATGATGGAAAATAATAATAAGCTAACAAACTTTCAACAATGTGTTATTGGTGAAAGAACATGAATCAATGTACATAACTGAATGACCAAGACAATAATGATGAATGACCAATAATGAACATGGACAAATTTAACTGAACCAAATGTTAAAGAATGTGATCAGCCTTTCATACCTGATGAACATATACAATATGCACAACGTGCGAATCAATAAATCATAGATGTGATATAATCAACAATGATTAGTCACGAACATGCTTTACAATAACAACTCGAGTTCGAGTTAGGAAACTTGCTTGTACCGTTGATTACTGCTACGCAATCTAATTTAGCTTCAGTTGAAAGACCTATTATTGATAATATCGATCTCTCAATTAGAATAATATCATCACATTAACTTTTGTTAATTACAGTTATAAAATAACCTAAACACATTATCATATATTCCTAATAATCAATAAAACACATAAGACTCTGTATTAACTCAAACTATTTCAGTCTGAGTTGAGTTCGGTACTATTTCGACATCCCGATTGTCTAATCGGATATTTACCGAGCCTATTATAAATAAGACTTTACTTAAACGCTTTAGTATTATCTTCAATATTTTATTACTTAATCAAAATATTTTTCAATAGCTCATAATAATTTTCAAATAATTATTATCAGTTATAATGATTTTTCAATCATTAATATCATTTTTAAATGATTTAAATACCAAATAATTCCATTATCATTAATATTTATTTAATTTATAAAAATTAATGAAATACATGACATAATATTATAAGTTATTTATAATATTTTAAAGTATTTTTAATACCTTAATATCGCCTTTAAATAAATTTAAAATATTTAAAATCATTATTAAATAACTGTCATTAATATTAAAATATTAATGTAATTCATGACAAAATATTAAAAGTTATTTTTTATAACTTAAAATATTTTTTATAACCTTTAAATAATTTTTAAAAAATTAAAACTATTTTTACATAATTTATTTAATATAATTATTAAATAAATTTATTATCATAATATTAATCTATACCTTCATTTAATTACTATTTAATATTAACTAAATAGTAATTAATTAATTACCTTCAGTTATTATTTAACATAATTAATAACTAATTAAATATACTTTAGTATTTAATATTTAATTAAATACCAATTAATCACATCATTATATGCCTTTGATTATTATTTAAAATTAGTTAAATAATAATAAATTAATCACTTATTATAAACATTTAATTTTTTTTAAAAGAATAATCAATTAGTGGTCATTTATACTCATTTATTATTTAATTTTAATTAAATAATAAATAATTATTTTATAATGCTAATGTAATTAAATAATCACATTTTAATACTTAACCTTAATTAAGCATTCTTTAATTATTATATGTTCAATAATAATTAATTAGTGAAAACTTTAGTTAATTTTCTTAACTTTTCATTATACGTTTTAAAGTTAAGGTCCTTCATGAAAACGCTCGTAGACGGAAATCTACAAGTTTGATGTGGGCCCACTTAATATCGTTAGAAAGCTGACTTCCCGAACTACACTTTTGGCTTAAGAAACAGCCACTTTGGACAAGTATAGGCCCAGTAAAACAGGCCACTACCGACTGTCCATACAAGGTTTTGAAAATATTTTTTATTTTGAGGTCTTTTACAGAAACATTTATAAACGGAGATCTACAACTCCGATTTGAGCCCACGTGGTCTCGTTGGAACCGTGACTCCCTGACATATATTATAAAATTATCAAATAATTTTTTCAGAACGGTGACAGATCCTAAAAATTGCTTCTAGTCAGACTGTCCATGTTTGTTTAGCTAGTTCGAGGTGTTTTGCTAATAAATTCATAGCTTGCTCATCTTAAATTGGTTTGTAGTCGTTCCACTTGGAGAATCTTCGTATCTTATAGCTCTAACACCCAGAGTTAACGGATCATGAATCCGACTTATGAAACGTGAACAGTAAAATCTGGGAGCGGGCTGTTCAGTTTTAGCTTTCCAGGTTGACCCTCTTGTACTAAAATAATCATAACTTTTTCGTTTTAAAACATTTTTGAGCGATTCTTAAGCCCACGTGAAGCTAACTTCTACAACTTTTGTTCTTGGACCATCTTCAAATTCTTAACACAAAATTCCAAAAATTTCGTGGAAGGGACTGAACCGAAATGGTTTTCCAGTTTTGACTCGGCTACTTTAAAATGGCATAACTCTTTCCTCCGAAGTCGGATTTAGTCTGTTCTGGAGTCTATGGAAAGCTTATTTAGTGTACTACAATATACCAAAAGCTCAGAATTTTTTGAATAATCTACCTAATTCCGAAATTTTATTTTTGTGGCAGCAGTATACTAATTTTTCCAAGTTTAAAAAAACTGTTTTACTTTTCTTTCTTTGGATCAAACTTTTAACACCTAAAATGGTTAGATCTATACATAACACCATCTAACTAGTACATCTAGTGTTCTAATATTCAAGATCACAACTCATGCTTTTGATTCAAGCCAAGCAAAATAAAATATATAAACTTAGTTAAGATTAAAGGTTTTATACCTTTGCTTTGAGATCATCTTTCTTCTACTCCACAAGTAGGTAATGAACTTGGTTAACATGGAAGATCAAACCCTATCTCTCTCCTCTTGTTTGGTCCGAACCTCTCTCCTCTCTTTTTGATTTTCTTTTTGTGAAGCAACTTGGAAGTAAGATGAAAAGAAATGAGAGAGAGAAGTAAAGTGTGCTTGCTTTTGATTATTGCAAGTATACAATGTGTGTATTGTTTGTTTGTTTTTTTACCAACACATGCTTCTTTGCTTGCTTTACTTGCACTCATGTACATAATTGTTGGCTTGGTTTATAAAGTGACACATAGCTTGGAGTTGGTAGATTTTAACCAAGTTTTTGTACAAGCTACTAAAATCAAATTTCTCTCCCCATTATGCCCCCCCTCATGGCCGGCTATTACCCTCCATTTCCTTCATTTTTGGTTTATTTTTAATGCTTAATTTTGCTTAATCAAATGACAAAAAGGTCACTCCTCAATTGGGCTAAGATTGGGCCACTCTTTAAATTCTTTTGAGCTTCCAATTTAATTGCTTGGGCTTCCTAATTTAATTGTTTGGGTCATGTAAAATAGCATGGTCCAATACGTTAATTTTATCTTACTCTAATTATTTAATTAGGGTTTCTAATCCACTCGTCTTGGATTTTAAATAATTAATTATATAATTTAATTATGTAAACCAATTAAGCTAGGTTTAAAATAATTAACAAATTGAGATAATAAAATTAATCTCTTAGGTTAGTATATATTTTAAATACTAAAATTTTCAATTCTATAACCCTTATGTTATTCAATTTTTATACCTAATATACAATATTAGGTTATATAACTTTCTTTATAATTCACTTTATAAAATAAATAAACACATATACATATTTACAATATATATATTTATTTAGTCACATACATACTATTCATAAGTCATAATATATTTATCCTTATATATAATCTCTTTCTTAATTTCAAAATTTCTAGCATTCTTATTTAATTTCTTTATATTACTTAAAAATTTAAATTAAACCGTATAGGTTCTTTAAAATTTTTATTTAATCCTCTATTTTCACTCTAGGTTTTAAATTTTAACCTTTAATTTTAATCATTTAAAATCTTATAAATTTTTGGGTTGTCACATTCACCCCTTCTTCTAAGAATTTCATTCTCGAAATTACAGCCTACTAATCCCTACCCCTTCTAGTCACCAAAACTAGGTTTTCAACTTAACCTTTATCTAATTTCATTCTCATTTAATGAGTACACACGAATTTCTTCTATGAGGAACTATTCCATCATCACATTCTACCCTGACTTCTCCCCAAGGAGTTAAAAACTTTTCAAATCATGCTGAGGGTCATATAGACCATGAACTCTCGGGTTTAACGGTATTCATCGTAATCAAATAGTTGGCATGTTTACAATCACGAAAGAAGGTAAACTACCGCTGGCCTTAATTAGTCGAACGACTCCATACGTTCAAAGATTGGAATATATCATCCAACCAATATATCCCTATTTTTTTGAGATTGTTCATACTCAGCCGGAAGTTTGAATCAAAACAATATGGTTCGGGATAAGTTCTCAAAGAGATACTTGAATTTTCATAAATATTTGTCTAGCTGAATCAATTAACTTAGACATATACCAATCAATCAAACATCAATCGAAACATGTATCTGGCCAAATTTAATTGACACTTGAATATTCTTTAAAATTCTGAAAAATATTTTATGACGTCATTATACCGCACTGTATTTACAGTCCGTTGAAGATTCCGTCATTTTTGCGACTTTGTCATAAAATAATATACCATAGTAGGCTGATGATCTTTAAATCACATCCAACACTAGGTAAGACTATATTAATAACTCTATCGTTTTTATCATTTTTGCACCAGGTTTCATGATGCATTAATGATAAAAAAAATTATGTTTTGACATTTTAAATAATCTTTGTCTAGCCGAAATAATTAGCGTAGACTTTTCTTTTAAACGGTTCAAAAATCTTTAAAAATTAGTTTGTGTTATCATTCAACAGGTAACAATGTGTCAAGGTCCCGAAGTCCACACATACACAATTATCACTATGTTTTGAGGATAACAAAATTTTATTTTTGGTGTTATCATGTCACAACAGGTAACGATGTGTTAGTGGTACGAAATCCACTTCTACACAATTGTTATCATGTGTTACTGACAACAAAATTCATTTATATTTGTAAAGGCACATTAGTGCGAATTTAGCTTGATATCAAAAATTTCGAAGTCTAGCATAGCTAGAAGATTTGGAATACCTATGCTTCCACCATCAACATCAATTTTTCTAATGATCAATTGCTTAATAATTCTATCTATTCCTATTATCTTCAATTCTTCATTCACAATTTTCCTATACTCCCGTATAGTTCATCAAACATACCACACGTTATGAGTTCAGGAACTTACCACATTCATATCCTAGTCAGACCAAAGTCGTCCATTCGCTGAGGGGTTCCACCATACGATTACAAGTCACGAACTTACCATAAGTGTGAGTTTAAAGAACTCGCACCTAATCTTATATTTTATACATATCTGTTATGCACATGAGAAAAGAATCACCTTCTCAACATACATATAGCGAATAGCGTGACACCAACATTTCAATGATTATCAATGTGATAAACTAAGTAGTCGTTAGACCAAGCACAAAACTCCCGCCCATACAAAGGTTTGTACAACTCAGCTATCACATGAGTCCTCAACTGAAATCCCACATATTCCTAGTTCTTTCTTTACTCGATATGAATTTCATTTAATCCGTATCTCATCATCCTTTTCAACTCTTTTGAGTTTAACTCGTACTATTTCATAGTACCATATTCGTATAGCAATTCTTTTATAAAGTCTTCAATCAATAGATTGATCATCTGTCCTCTTATGATCTCATCAGATCATGTTGTAATCTGATATTATAATCGTATTATATTACGATTCTTTTCCTATGTTATGATCGTTTTGTTTTACGATCTTCTTTTTCTTTATACTTTTAGTCTTTTAGACTCTATCTATTCATTACTATTGTTCATCTTTATCATCAGAGTTAGGTAACTCTGGATCTTTATTACTTGTCAGGATTCTTCTTTGAATCTTATTGACTTATTAATACCTTGCCCAAATTCATCGATTAGAACTTAAACTCTATTTGAGTTTATTCTAATTCCTTATCTTTGTAGTTATAACCTAAGGTACCCCTACCTAAGGTTTATAACCTACAGCTCTGATACCAACTGTGACGCCTCCAAATCCGAGTCCCCAGAACCTCGGACCATGTACGTTACGATACATCATTTCTACAACTATTGCGGAAGATATAAATATAAATTGTTTATACAATAACTTTTACAACATAATCCCAAGGTATGTAACCTTAACTTAATAACTGCATTCAATATCCTACACGACATACAATGTCATTTGTATCCAATACTATTACCATTTTAATCGCATAATAATTCCATCATGGAACTTGTCTTTGCCTTTGCTTGTGTCCGAAGTTTCGTCTTTAATCCTGTAATGTTTATCATGATATAGCAAGGGCGAGCAGCAAGTTTGCCAAGCAAGTTTTAAATACAAAGGAAGATATATCATGATGGAAAAGAATAATAAGCTAACAAACTTTCAACAATGTGTTATTGGTGAAAGAACATGAATCAATGTACATAACTGAATGACCAAGACAATAATGATGAATGGCCAATAATGAACATGGACAAATTTAACTGAACCAAATGGTAAGGAAGGTGATCAGCCTTTCATACCTGATGAACATATACAATATGCACAACGTGCGAATCAATAAATCATGGATGTGATATAATCAACAATGATTAGTCACGAACATGCTTTACAATAACAACTCGAGTTCGAGTTAGGAAACTTACATGTACTGTTTATTACTGCTACGCAGTCTAATTTAGCTTCAGTTGAAAGACCTATTATTAATAATATCGATCTCTCAATTAAAATAATATCATCACATTAACTTTTGTTAATTACAGTTATAAAATAACCTAAACGCATTATCATATATTCCTAATAATCAATAAAACACATAAGACTCGGTATCAAATCATACTATTTCAGTCTGATTTGAGTTCGGTACTATTTCGACATCCCGATTGCCTAATCGGTTATTTATCGAGCCTATTATCAAAAAAACTTTACTTCAATGCTTTAGTATTATCTTAAATATTTTATTACTTAATCAAAATATTTTTCAATAGCTCATAATAATTTTCAAATAATTATTATCAGTTATAATGATTTTTCAATCATTAATATCATTTTTAAATGATTTAAATATCAAATAATTCTATTATCATTAATATTTATTTAATTTCAAATAATAATTAAATACTTGACATAATATTATAAGTTATTTATAATATTTCAAAGTATTGTTAATACCTTAATATCGCCTTTAAATGAATTTAAAATATTTAAAACTATTATTAAATAACTGCCATTAATATTAAAATATTAATGTAATTCATGACAAAATATTAAAAGTTATTTTTTATAACTTAAAATATTTTTTATAACCTTTAAATAATTTTTAAAATATTAAAACTATTTTTAAATAATTTATTTAATACAATTATTAAATAAATTTATTATCATAATATTAATCTATACCTTCATTTGATTACTATTTAATATTAATTAAATAATAATTAATTAATTACCTTTAGTTATTAATTAACATAATTAATAACTAATTAAATATACTTTAGTATTTAATGTTTAATTAAATACCAATTAATCACATCATTATATGACTTTGATTATTATTTAAAATTAGTTAAATAATAATAAATTAATCACTTATTATAAATATTTAATTTTTCTTTAAAGAATAGTCAATTAGTGGTCATTTATACTCATTTATTATTTAATTTTAATTAAATAATAAATAATTATTTTATAATACTAATGTAATTAAATAATCACATTTTAATACTTAACCTTAATTAAGGATTCTTTAATTATTATATGTTCAATAATAATTAATTAGTGAAAATTTTAGTTAATTTTCTTAACTTTTCATTATACGTTCCAAAGTTGAGGTCCTTCACGGAAACGCTCGTAGACGGAAATTTACAAGTTCGATATAGGCCCACTTAGTATCGTTGGAAAGCTAACTTCCCGAACTATACTTTTGGCTTAAGAAACAGCCACTTTGGACAAGTATAGGCCCGGTAAAACAGGCCAATACCGACTGTCCATACAAGGTTTTGAAAATATTTTCTGTTTTGAGGTCTTTTACGGAAACATTTATAAACGGAGATCTACAGCTCCGATTTGAGCCCACGTGGTCTCGTTGGAACCGTGACTCCCTGAAATATATTATAAAATTAATAAATAATTTTTCCAGAACAGTGACAGAACCGAACAATCTCTGCTAGTCAGACTGTCCATGTTTATTTAGCTAGTTCGAGGTGTTTTGCTAATAAATTCATAGCTTGCTCATCTTAAATCGGTTTTTAGTAGTTCCACTTGGAGAATCTTCGTATCTTATAGCTCTAACACCCGGAGCTGACGGATCATGAATCCGACTTATGAAACGTGAACAGTAAAATCCGGGAACGGGCTGTTCAGTTTTAGCTTTCCAGCTTGACCCTCTTGTACTAAAATAATCATAACTTTTTCGTTTTAAAACGTTTTTGAGCGATTCTTGAGCCCACGCGAAGCTAACTTCAACAACTTTTGTTCTTGGACCATCTTCAAATTCTTAACACAAAATTCCAAAAATTTTGTGGAAGGGACTGAACCGAAATGGTTTTTCAAGTTTTGACTCGGCTACTTTAAAATGGCATAACTCTTTCCTCCGAAGTTAGATTTAGTCCGTTTCGGAGTCTATAGAAAGCTTATTTAGTGTACTACAACATACCAAAAGCCCAGAATTTTCTGAACAATCTAGATAATCCCAAAATTTTATTTTTTTGGCAGCAGTATACTAATTTTTCCAAGTTTAAAAAAACTGTTTTACTTTTCTTTCTTTGAATCAAATTTTAACACCTAAAATGGTTAGATCTATACATAACACCATCTAACTAGTACATCTAGTGTTCTAATGTTCAAGATCAAAACTCATGCTTTGGATTCAAGCCAAGCAAAATAAAATATATAAACTTAGTTAAGATTAAAGGTTTTATACCTTTGCTTTGAGATCATCTTTCTTCTACTCCACAAGTAGGTAATGAACTTGGTTAACATGGAAGATCAAACCCTATTTCTCTCCTCTTGTTTGGTCCGAACCTCTCTCCTCTCTTTTTGATTTTCTTTTTGTGAAGCAACTTGGAAGTAAGATGAAAAGAAATGAGGGAGAGAAGTAAAGTGTGCTTGCTTTTGATTATTGCAAGTATACAATGTGTGTATTGTTTTTTTTTTTACCAACACATGGTTCTTTGCTTGCTTTACTTGCACTCATGTACATAATCGTTGGCTTGGTTTATAAAGTGACACATAACTTGGAGTTGGTAGATTTTAACCAAGTTTTTGTACAAGCTACTAAAATCAAATTTCTCTCCACATTATGCCCCCCCCCCCCCCCTCATGGCCGGTTATTACCCTCCATTTTCTTCATTTTTGGTTTATTTTTAATGCTTAATTTTGCTTAATCAAATGACAAAAAGGTCCCTCCTCAATTGGGCTAAGATTGGGCCACTCTTTAAATTCTTTTGGGCTTCCAATTTAATTGATTGGGCTTCCTAACTTAATTGTTTGGGTCATGTAAAATAGCATGGTCCAATACATTAATTTTATCTTATCCTAATTATTTAATTAGAATTTCTAATCCACTCGTCTTGGATTTTAAATAATTACTTACATAATTTAATTATGTAAACGAATTAAGCTAGGTTTAAAATAATTAATAAATTGAGATAATAAAATTAATCTCTTAGGTTAGTATATATTTTAAATACTAAAATTTTTAATTCTATAATCCTTAGGTTATTCAATTTTCATACCTAATATACAATATTAGGTTATATAACTTTCTTTATAATTCACTTTATAAAACAAATAAATACATATACATATTTACAATATATATATTTATTTAGTCACATACATACTCTTCATGAGTCATAATATTTTTATCCTTATAGATAATCTCTTTCTTAATTTCAAAATTTCTAGCATTCTTATTTAATTTTTTACATTAATTAAAAATTTAAATCAAACCGTATAGGTTCTTTAAAATTTTTATTTAATCCTCTATTTTCACTCTAGGTTTTAAACTTTAACCTTTAATTTTAATCATTTAAAATCTTATAAATTTTTGGGTTGTCACATATCCACCACATAACAATTATTCACTAGTATATTTTATAAGTCACAATATTGACAACCAGATCGTTCCCAAGAAAGAGGGGGCTTTCCGATAAGGATTTATTCTTATTGGTACGCAATTATATAACCTAACCCCTTTCATTGACAGAACTTTCTAGACATTGCCAATAATGCTATCTAATAATATTATTTCAATAATACGAGTTACTATGTTGTGGCAATTATTAATTTGATAATATAAAATACTATGCAATTATCACTGTAGCAATTATTGAATAAAATACTGAATGACTTCTTACGTAAGCATCAATAATCAGAGATATTATGCAATACCATGTGCTACTGTGCAACAACGCGTATTACTGTACTTTTATCACCGAGTATTTTAACAGTTAATGGTAAAAGTTCCGCCGTCAATTTTTAGAAAACTTATTTTTGTCTTTTTCTTCATCCGACAATTATTCTATTATGGGGGCCATCAATGATTGCACCGTCGTACGAATATTCCCTGACAAAATGAATATTCCCTGACCAAACGAACATTCCTCGAATATTTTATGACAACTTGTTTACTTTGAAAATTTTGCATATATCACCCCTAACTATCACATTTATCAAATTCATACCTTACTATTTAAAATAATATATAGAGAAAATTAAATCTTATTCATAAAAAGTTAGGGTCTTACATGATAGCCTCCGGAACTGGCATTCTGGTATACTTGTCCCCATGATTTTCTCTACTCCGTTCAAAATTTCTCTCGTTCTTCTCTCTCTTGCCCCCTTGTGGTTTTGACTGAGAGTCAGCCAAAGCCACAATTGTTGTCCTCTTGCCCTTCCATGTAATCGTCGTATGGCTGGTGGGCAATGTCATGATTCCTCCCAAGTCATGTCATGAATCACATGCCTTTTTAATGAGATGGGGCTTAAAGGAGTCTAAAGCACCATTGTTGCATATGCTGACCAACTTCTTTTCCTCGATTGGATCTGCACACTTCTGTGCTTGGGCCTTGAATCTGTCCACATAATCTGAAAGCTCCTCGCTCTATTTTTTCTTGAATCGCATCAGTTCTACAATGGTTACATGTTTCTGCACATAAAAAATTTCTTAAAAATTGCAATTTTAGATCATCCTAATCATGGATTGATCCCTTCTTCAAATTGTGGTACTAACTGAAGGCACTATCCGTTAAAGTCTTGTTGAATTCCCTCATCAATAAGTTGTGATTGTTTACTTCATCATATCCTAGTCACGGAGACATCGACTTCATGAACCTGTCAATATGTTCCCTGGTATTTCCTTTCTCCCTGTTGTATATTGGAAACTGTGGGGGATGCTTAATATACCCTGTTGGGTAAGGCTGCCTTCGAATGTGTGCCGGGTAATGTGGAATAAAGTCTAACTCCGAAGGTCGGGATGTCTGCCTGCGAAGTTGATTAATCACATCGATCATATCATCTTTCGTCACGTACTGGCTTGTGGCATGGACTCTCTGGGGTGTTGTGATGTACTATTGTATTGGGGTGTGTATGGTAACGAAATTGGTTGATGCACACTCGCATCATGCAACGCTTGCGCTGGTGGCAGTTGTTGGCTCATTTGCTGGACATGGCTTGGGATGGTTAGCATCTACACTTGTGAAAATGCGGGGAGAGCAGTCGGGATGATGTTTATCAGAGGTTGGCTTGCTTCCAGTTTGAGTTGTGGAGCGTCACCACTATTCTGGGGTTCCAAGTTAATGATTGGAACCAACCGATTCTCCATCAATTGAGGTACAATCTGGTTCTCTTTGTTGTTATTGCCATTGTTGTTGTCTTCCACTTCTACTTGTTCTTCCTGCAAATTACCTGGGAACATGGCCTTGAAAGTGGGGATCTATATCATTGCTGGCCGAAATTCCCCATTTTCTCTTTCTTTCTCTGCATCTCCAGCATTATAGCCATCATTATCCCTTGTCCTTCCTGTGCTTCCTTAAACGCCTTGAGCATCTCCAGTTGCACATCATTTGTCTGCTCTCCGCTTGCATCCTCTCTTTGCCTTCCTGTGCCTGTTTGTCTGACGTTCGTTTGTTGTTGATTGGCCATGTATGGTGATGTTGAACTTCCTTCCAAAGCGTCTTCAATAATTGGTTGAACAAGATCCAAATTTGCGCCTTGGAAAGCTTGATTAACTTGCCTTGGAACTGGATCCGATGAAGTAATGCTATTTGTCAGTGAAGCTCGTCCTGTAGTTCTCCCACTTCGAGTTTTGGTCATACCCTTCACGAATTCTACACCTCCCCATCAGAGTCGCCAAAGAAATGTGGGCAAGGAAATCGTACCTTGCTAGGGTTAGGGTTTCGTGTTGGCTGAGGAGGAGAGAAACCCACGAAGAGTACGGAATTGATTGATGAATTGAAGAGGGGAGAAGAACAGGTGGACGATTACACCAATGACACGTGCCAGAACTCTCAGAACCTGAAAACCTTGTTAGGGTAGCAGGGATTTAGAGAGACTTCTTGAGTGCTTCCACTAAACATTGTTAGGGTAGCAGGGATTCCAAGAGCCTTCTTGAGTGCTTCTGGTTGAGAGAATGTCCAAGTCCTACGTCCGAAGAGAGGTCTGCCCTTCATATAATGGAAAGGGTATTTATATAGCTTTCTGGAACTGAAGTGGTCACATGTCAAGCATATGTCTTTAGGAAAATTCTAGAAATACCCTTCAGTCATTAGAATAATGCCCATATCGTCATGTCTTTCTAGCCACCAATCCAATCTCTCAATCAATTCCCAAAACGAGCCGCTTCCACGAGCCTTCTGCCTCGGGACACGTGGAGGATTCTCTTGGGTCTAACATAATTATTTTCGGCTTTTCCGTCTTCATTCAATTAGATTATGTGACCCTAATTTGCACTTGGGCCCACAATGTTCACTTATATCATTTCGGCATGAATGAATATAAGTACAGATACTAAAGGTCGCGAAATCTAGAATTGAGAAAAGATTAAGTTTTAATATTTATATTGTTATTGACTGTTATGTTCATTTAAAAGAAAGCTTGATTGTGATGAAAATTCAAAATATGAAACAAAAGCATAAAAGTTTTAATTTATCCTCATTTTTTTGATTATAACATCGATCAATGATGTAATTAAAGTTAGAATGTGATTGTATTTAAACGCATAAGATCATGAGAGAAATTTGTTCTAATTTTGGGGTCGTTACATAGGATGACCTGTAAAATCAATATTTTAATCATATAATAATAACATGTCATGTAGTGAATTTAGAAAAAAAATTGAGGAACTTGAAATTCAATATCATTAATTAAATAGTTTTATAAGGGTAAATAACAAATACATAATATGCTAATGCAATTTAAATTTAATAATTTTCTTCAAAATTCTCTACATGACATATTGCTAGTATATAATGTAAAACACTAATTTTACAGGTTATCCGTATATAATTGATTCTCAAATATGATATACTTCTTTCATTTTAAAATATAAAATTATTATTAATTTTTTGAAATCAATTTAAGAGATTTTGAAACTTAAATTGTAATGAATTTCTTTAATTTTAGTCAACACATTATTGAATTTCACAATTAGGCATATGATTTTCACTATGACACACACACACACACACACACACACACACACACACACACATATATATATATATATGTATATGGAAAGGATCAAAGGCATACCTTTTGATCCTACATACCTTGTGCACCCCCTTTAGCGAGGGACCGGGTGACGGTTTGGTCCGTCGCTATATGTTGTTCATCGCTATATGTTGTCCGTTGCTAAAAACTAAGACGGCAGTTCTCCGATATAGCAACAAACCGAACCGTCGCCCGGTCCGTCGCTAAAGAGAATAAGCATGATATGTAAAATAAAAGGGTGAGCTCTTGAAATGGATTATATATATATGGGGAAACAATTCCAAAGTTATCTAATGAAACCACATAGTCCAAGTACCATCTTGTAATTTATGTAGCCACTTTATTTAATATCACGATAAACCACCTAGTGATAATTGATTTAATTATTACATGGTAATAATTAAAAATCATCAGCTGATAGTCGATTTATTTATTACATACTGATAACCATCATCAGTAGATAGTTAATATATACATATCATACTAATAACAACCATCAAACTAATCATTCATTTTGCGTCGTGCTTGATGACTGATAATGTTAATATGAAAGTTACATATTAATGAGAACACCATAGATGATTAAACCTTTCTTGGAAGTCGTGCTTTCAGTCCCCGAGATAGCAAAATTGATATCTCCAAAATTATCCTTGTTGAAGAAATTCCCAGCATTGACCCAAATCTTTTTGTTGGTCGGATAATTCATCAAATTTTCTTTGTGCGTTTGCACGGATCCATTCGGAAGAGTAAGTGTAAATTTCACCGGTGATGATATGTTAAAGTCGTTTGAAAGCATCAGCTCAAAAAACACGTCATAAGATCCTCCTTCAAGCTTTTCTGTCGAATATTCTCCATCAACTTGTAGTTCTTTGCTATCCTTTAATTCAGCTCTTCCCTGACTGTAAAAAAATGATTGCACGTAGAATTAAATTTCTTGGGTGACTTATTTATTTATTTTCTGCAACATTTTTAATACAAGTACAATTTAATGACATAATTGAAAGAAGTCCCTATTTTAACTGAATGAAATACAAATCTTGACCATACACTTTAATTAGGTTAACTAAACCGTATTTCTACTTACATAAAATTCCAGCTACTACGGTTGGCATATGTGAGTTTATTTGCATGCAGGTAAGCCTCACGCGCCTGAATAAGTCAAGAAAATTAAATCACATTATTATAAGGATAGATATATAAAGCAAACTAGTGGTGAAGAATGATACAGGCCGATATGATCTATATATATATATATATATATATAGGGAGCTAATCCATGGCAACCGGTTGCTATAGCAACCAACTTTATTCCAGCCGCTACTCCTTGTAGCGGCTTATGTATGAATTTAAAGTCAAAGCAATTAAGTACAGTGGGCCCCATTAGGAGAAAAAAATCCCCAAGCCGCTACTCCTAGTAGCGGCTCTTTCAATTTTTTTGTCCCACTTTTTTTGTCACTTCCATTATATTAACCTTTTAAAATTATATTATTATAATAATAATATTAATTGTTTGATTTATTAATAATAATAAATAAAATTATAAATAATAATTAATTGTTTGATTTAATAAATATAATAATAATAGTAATTGTTTTATTTAAATATTATTACCTTAAATTAAATTAAATTATTACTATTATTACTATGTATAGTGGTTGGGGAATAAAATAATAATAATAATAATAATAGTATTAATAGTATTAATAATAATAATAATATAATTATAAATAATAATAGTATTAATAGTATTAATAATAATAATAATAATAGTATTAATAGTATTAATAATAATAATAGTTTAATTATTACTAATTTAATAATAATTAATGTAATCAAACAATTACTATTATTATTATGTGTAGTGGTTGGGGAATAAAATAATAATAATAGTATTAATAATAATAATAATAATATAATTATAAATAAAATTTGACTCTTGGCATTGTAATTTGACTCTTTTTGTGGAAGGAACGTTAGAAGTATATAAATTGAAAACAAGTTTAGAAGGTATATCATTAGAATTTCTAATGACTTCAAGTTATATCATTAGAATTAAACGTTCCTTAGAATTTCTATACTTCTAAACTTCTAATGACTTCAAGTTATGTATATCATTAGAATTAAACATTAGAATTAGAAATATAAAAATTAGTAATGGATGAGTACATTAATTATTATTAAATTAGTAATGGATGAGCACATTAATTAGGTAGGGCATGTGTTGCTATTTGGGAATGACAAGTGTCATGCAATGGTGTTATGTACTGCAATTTAGTATATTTAATAGATAGAATTAAACATTAGAATTATAAATATAAAAACACACTACACACATAATAATAATTGTATATTATGTAAAATACTATTAACTGATTAGTTATAATTTTTAAAATAAAACGAATCCCATCAACTTTAAAATTTAAAATATCCCATAGTGATTCTGAAGAAAAATAAATAATTAAATATTAGAATTAGAAATATAAAAATTGAAAACAAGTTACAATGCTATATATAACTTGAAGTCATTATATATGTCATTTTTGTTTTTAATTTTTATATTTCTAATTCTAATGTTTAATTCTAATGATATACATAACTTGAAGTCATTAGAAGTTTAGAAGTATAGAAATTCTAAGGAACGTTTAATTCTAATGTTTAAGTCTAATGATATAACTTGAAGTCATTAGAAATTCTAATGATATACCTTCTAAACTTGTTTTCAATTTTTATACTTCTAACGTTCCTTCTACAAAAAGAGTCAAAATACAATGCCAAGAGTTAAATTTTATTTATAATTATATTATTATTATTATTAATACTATTAATACTATTATTATTATTATTATTTTATTCCCCAACCACTATACATAGTAATAATAGTAATAATTTAATTTAATTTAAGGTAATAATATTTAAATAAAACAATTACTATTATTATTATATTTATTAAATCAAACAATTAATTATTATTTATAATTTTATTTATTATTATTAATAAATCAAACAATTAATATTATTATTATAATAATATAATTTTAAAAGGTTAATATAATGGAAGTGACAAAAAAAGTGGGACAAAAAAATTGAAAGAGCCGCTACTAGGAGTAGCGGCTTGGGGATTTTTTTCTCCTAATGGGGCCCACTGTACTTAATTGCTTTGACTTTTAAATTCATACATAAGCCGCTACAAGGAGTAGCGGCTGGAATAAAGTTGGTTGCTATAGCAACCGGTTGCCATGGATTAGCTCCCATATATATATATATATATATATATATATATATATGATGTTTGTTTACAATTTCAGTAGACTTACCTTCTCGTCCCCCTGGTTCCCCACTTTTTGGAGCAACGCCGTATTTCTGTTTGCTTGAAACAACTTTAGCTATATATTACAAGGATAGATAAGGCAAACTAGTGGTGAAGAATGATATCAGCCTTTATCTATATACTTATACATATTTAACTTAGCCGGTTGATATTGCCAAGTAACAATTATTGCATAGCAAAAGTTTATTATGGAGTGTGCACCATTCAACCCAACTTATATCATCGTCCATTGCAACATTAGACAGATGCAACCTTAAAATATTTTGAACAGTCTGCAACATTATGTGGCAAATTAAACGGTCCAAACTTTTAAAAAATCATGAAGACGGTGTAAGATGGTGTAAAGTCACACTTCCAATATATATATATATATATATATATATATATGATGTTTGTTCCAATTTCAGTAGACTTACCTTCTGGCCCGGGTTGTCCTTTTGGAGGAGCAACGCCTTTTCCTTGGCTTGAGACAACAATAACTCGAGCTCAACCTGATCATGCCTCACTGCTTGTGCCATCTCCTCGATCGATGGATATATTTTCTGTTTTTGTTCTTGATGTCTATATATCTCTCTTCCAAAGGCGAGCTCTATTTATAGATGGCACTACAGCTGTTCCATAATAATACCCTATCTTCAAATATTCCATAATACCCTATCTTCAAATATTCCTTCTTTTTTTTCGCAGTGGGGATCCTGGATAAGTTTAACATCATTATCATCGCCAAGCATAGATCAGCATATTCTGTTTAATAATTTTGTTAGAATAATTCTTTTTCATTTCTAAGTTCAATAATTCTTTCTTCAGCTTGTTGCCTGGCAAAGTTCAATGAAGGCGAAAGGTATGTAGCCGTCCAAGTAAGTTAATGATGATTTTCTAGCAACTATAATATCAGAGTTATAATTATGTATTAGAGCAATAAGTGCCGTTAAAAATTCAAAGTATTGCTTAAACAAGAGTAAGTGTTGCAAATGTATAATTGCTCTAACAGTATAAATATTGTTCTGATATTATCAATAACTATTAGCTAATCTATATATAGGAAATTCAGAAATGATTAACCCGATTATTTACTTATACTAATGCCATTATCTGGCATTATTATGTTAAAGACTTTAGCTTCCAATGGCTGTATTTCCAAGATTAAAATGATCGAGTTCATAAGAGTTCAATTCAATTTTTTATTTTATTATTTATTGATTTCTTTGCCTTAGTTTTCGGGAGTTATGTTTCTGGTAGTTCACAGGCAGTAGACATGACACAGCTCTGCAGCTTAGAAATTCAATATTTTTTTGTCACTACCGAAAACTTTAGTATATATATGAGATTGAAATTTAGAGACGCATAAATTTTTGTCTCAAATTTTAAGATTTTGAGACAGATTTAACACTTAATAATGACCCGTCTCAAGATTCTGAATTCTCTAACGATATAGTTAAAGGGTAAAAAATATTGGAACACCAAGCAAGAAGTTCTATGTTCGATTCCCCTCCCCCTCAAATTAGCAAAAATAATAAAAATAATAATTATAATGAAATCTAATGAATATGAAAGTTACGGACAGCAATAAAGATAGTACTGAGCATGGCTGTGATCTTTGTTTTTGGTTTTATTATTTGATGAATATTTATTTGTCACTATCAGAAAACTGAGTATCTTAGATAGAGATTTAGAGACGGATAAATTTTTCTGTCTCAAATTTTCAGATTTTTAGACAGATTTAACACTGAATATTATAGCCCGTCTCAACAGCATATTGAACGTATAAACTTAGGGACGCATTTGAATTTGAAACCCAACTATTTTGTATCAAAAAGTTCGAAACAGTTTTGGAGACGGATCCAACCGTCTCAGACAATTTAGTATATATTTTACGCGGGTTAAATACACTTTTTCCACTCTACTTGACCTACCAAAAAGAAAAGACCAGAATAATCGAAATCAAAATTAGAAGAAACAACCCATCGATACAGAACTGGAACGAAAAAGGAATCAGATGAATCAAGGAATTCAGCTGAACCACTATGAAATCACATCTTAATCTGAACATTAAATAGATCATAATCAATGAAAAGACGTAACACCCAGATCAGAAAAGGCACAGATCTCTGCTCTATTTTTCTTCATTCCATCCTTACCGAACACATCCATTACTGGCGCCGAACATCATCACTAAATCCATCTTCTTCCAACCAAATCCAGTGAAATATAGATAACTTAAAGAATAAACAAAACTAAGATCTGAGTGGTTGTGAATGAGAAATCTCAACCTCTCAATTCAATTCTCATAAAACCCAAATGATACCCTTTAATTCAAACTTGATGCCATGCATCGCGAAACCTCCCTTTTCCGATCCCGATTGCGAAACCCATTCCCTCCCAAGTAAAACAGATCTGTTCATTATATTTTTTTTTCATTTAATTAATGAACATATCCATTCTTTAAAAAAAATCAATTCAGTTGAAATTTCACTACCTCAGTACCTCCAAAACCGATCGGAATTAAAAAAATCAAATAGCACCAAACTTCAACATAGAGTCTAATTTAAAAAACAAAAAAAGTAGCTCTGAAGTATAAAGCCCTTCACATACAATTAAAGTGCAATTTATTTCTTGATAAATTAATTGAAGGGTCGTCGACGATGAAAGAGGTTAGGGATTATGTTGGTGTTGATAAAATCATTGCTGTTAATGTATTTTGTTGCAAAATCAATGGCCTAAACCAGATCTATCCATTATATTTTTTCTCTTTCCTAGTCAAAAACCATCTCAGCTTTCTCTTTCTTTTACAAGTGATTACCTTAGCTTTCTCTCTCCTTTGTGGCGCATGTGTATTTTCTGTTAAAAGTCAAACTTTCTTAACGGTTTTTGTAACGTTTTGAAAAAAAAATCAGTTTAGTGAGTCAAAGGTAAAAAAAATGAATTCGCATTTGTAAACCGAGGTCGAGTAGAGTATGAAAAGTATGTTTAACCCTATTTTACGCACAAATATATTTTGAAACTAATAATATTTTAAAAGGCGAGCTTGAGACAAACTGGAAACACAAATATATCGGCTGAATTGACAAGGATAATTTGAGTGCTTTATATATATATATATATATATATATATATATATATTACAGTCAATCCTATTCTCCATGGATGCTCGCACCAAACACACTGAACTAGCTAGATTACCATTTTGTACGTGGAAAAGGTAGGTCATGGTGTTTTAATAACTGAGCTTGTCCCGTTGCAGACATTTTCACAAAAAGTTTGTCCACAGCTGTGTTTCAGTATTTACAATCCAAGCTGGGTGTTCATGCTGCATTCTACCCCAGCTTGGGGGGAGTGTTAATTAAGACAACTGATTGGTCCCAATGCACATGTTTACTAGAAGAATTAGATAGCAAAAAGGAGTCCTAGTCTAGCATAATCAGCAAACTCAATGCACATGAGGTTATTTGAAGAGTTTGACATAAGGAGCGAGGAGATTTATCCAGCATGATTCTTAAAATATATTTGGAGTTGATATTTTGAGATAAAATTTGTTAGACAATAATTATGCTTTCTTATATTTATTTTCAAAGATGAAATGAAGTCCTCCTTCATTTTTGGTCCTGATGCCAAAACTTTATTTCAGAGACTGAATTTTTAGTCATCTTATTTTGCCAATTATCCTGAATCTCTATAGATATGTGTTGAGACTTGTGACTCATAAATAGAGACTACTGAAAAAGGCTAGTGCGGAGCGGAGTGAAGCGAAGCCCATCGGGGTTAAACCAAAGGTTGGGGGTGCGGGGGGCGGACCCCTCGCGGTACGATATGGAGTTTCTACATCACCAGCGCGGACAGCGCCTGTGCAAGGCTTGGAGCGGCGAGGGGTGCGCCAGGGCTCGATGCAAAATCTGTAGGGGTAGCACGGGACGCGCCAGAGGGAGCCTTGGAGTGGCGAGGGGCGCGCCGGTCGGCGAACAGCTGTTTTCTGTTGTGATTAGAAAATGACATTATGGAGTATTAAGGCTATAATGTGAAGTAAGGTTAGAATATGATTAGTAGATATAAATATTATTTATTGTAAAGCCCTATGTAATTCAATCATTTATAATAAGAAAATGAACGCCGCTACCGAGGACGTACCCATATAGAGGAACCACGTAAATATCTTGTGTGAATTCCTTATTGTCGTGTGCGTGTGTGATCCTAATCCTAACACTACGCTATAATTATTCATCCCTTTTAACAAAGTGGGGGTTGGATAAGAATATTACATGTTTCTTTAAAAAAAATAAAGTTTGAAACTTTACAATTTGTGGCTGGCTGGCTAGCTGGAGGCATATATGAACACACAAACAAAAACAACAATTTAAAAAACCATATAAACTTGTCCAGATTCTCCATGCACTAAATTGTCAAGCACTAAAATGTGATTCGTTTCCTCTTCTGCAGTCCCACACCAAAGACAATCAGTGTTGTTATTGTGTCCAAGAATTTTTCTCCTTGCTAAAAAACCTTTTGTTGCAATGGCATCTTGCAAAGCTGACCATAGAAACACTTGAATTTTTGCAGGAAAATCCTTGCCCCATATCAGATGTAACCAACTATCCTACTAAAAATATGGTCATTTGTGATGGCCAAAATCCATCACAAAAACTATAAAAACCATCACGAAAGCTTTACGTGATGACTTTAAGCATCACGATGGCCGTTTGTATACGTCCATCATGAAAGGTTTTACGTGATGGTGTTGGCAAACACCGAAACATTCAATCCTTTTGTGATGGTTAAACCCATCACATTAACATCCCGAATTTTTTTTCAATTATTTGTGATAACCGAAACAATCACATCATTTTGTGATGGTCACGACCATCACAAAATTGATAAGATTTTTATGATGGCTAAAACAATCACCAAATGTTAAGGCATTTGTAATGGCTAAAGCAGTCATACACATAAGTCTCTTGTGATGATTGAAGTAATCACAATTGTCCCTATTTATGTAACATATTTATACTTTTTAGTAATAGTAAAGCCATCACAAAATTCCTATATTAAAATATATTCAATTGCCAATTTTATATTTCAAATCTCTAAATGCCATAAATTTCAATAAATTTGAAACGTAAAATTATACAAAAATATTAAAATGAAGAAACATGATCTATTTAATTAAAAATCAATTCATAATCATCTACTTAAATAGGTAGCTACATGTCTATGGGTGTATATGAACATGAAATTAATTCTCTAGCTTCTTCTGTCTTATTCGAGCTTCTATTGCCATAACAATTCTGAGAGCTCTAATTTCGGCATGTATCCTGCTCCATATGTGTAGGTGGCAATGCTCCTGCCAGGTGCAGGGTTAATCTTCTTAGATACCCCCTGACTGATCATTTGACTGGGGAAGTGTCACTAATGTTCAAGGACTTTGGCTTCAGTTTCTGAGTTCCCATAGTGATGCACCATAAATTTGCAGATGAAAGTTGATTTATCAGACGATTATAGCATGAAGATTTGGAACGTGACATGATTATATAGCGGCGTATTGCCTTATTAAGTTTAGTTTGTACCAAGTCGGTGTTACTTGTTATAATGTAATTTGGTTTAGTTGTATAAACTTTGATATATTTAAGTAGATGTTAAAAAAAAATACTCATTTCGAATACAAGATGTAATTTTACAATTACTTTGTTAAGTAGGTAAGAATAATGGCCATGGTGTCTAAAAGTTAGAGGTTCGTGAATATGTATTCCTCTTGATGGTTATATTGTAAATATTCAAGAAATATTTAAAGTTAGAGGTTGAACTTTATGTTCACTTATATCATTTCGGCAGGAATGAATATAAGTACAGATACTAAAAGGTCGCGAAATCTAGAATTGAGAAAAGATTATTTTTTAATATTTATATTGTTATTGACTATTATGTTCATTTAAAAGAAAGCTTGATTGTGATGAAAATTCAAAATATGAAACAAAAGCATAAAAGTTTTAATTTATCCTCATTTTTCCGATTATAACATCGATTAATGATGTAAAGTTAAAATGTGATTGTATTTAAACGCACAAGATCATGAGAGAAATTTGTTCTAATTTTGGGGTCGTTACATAGGATGGCCTGTAAAATCAATATTTTATATCATATAATAATAGCATGTCATGTAGTGAATTTAGAAAAAAAATTGAAGAATTTGAAATTCAATATCATTAATTAAATAGTTTTATAAGGGTAAATAACAAATACATAATATGCTAATGCAATTTAAATTTAATAATTTTCTTCAAAATTCTCTACGTGACATGTTGCTAGTGTATAATGTAAAACACTAATTTTACAGGTTATCCGTATATAATTGATTCTCAAATATGATATACTTCTTTCGTTTTAAAATATAAAATCATTATTAATTTTTTGAAATCAATTTAAGAGGTTTTGAAACTTAAATTGTAATGGATTTCTTTAAGTTTAGTCAACACATTATTGAATTTCACAATTAGGCATATAATTTTCACTATGACACACACACACACACACACACACATACGGAAAAGATCAAGGGCATACCTCTTGATCCTACATCCCTTGCTCACCCCCTTTAGCGACGGACCGGGCGACGATTCGGTCAGTCGCTATAAGTTCTGTCCGTCGCTATATGTTGTCCATCGCTATATGTTGTCCGTCGATAAAAGCTAAGACGACGGTTCTCTGATATAGCGATTAACTGAACCGTCGCCCGGTCCGTCGTTAAAGGGGGTGGGCATGATATGTAAAATAAAGGGGTGAGCTCTTGAAATGGACTCTATATATATATATATATGGGAAAACAATTCCAAAGTTATCTAATGAAACACATAGTCCAATTAGTACCATCTTGTAATTTATGTAATCATTTTATTTAATATCACGATAAACCACCTAGTGATAATTGATTTAATTATTACATGGTAATAATTAAAAATCATCAGCTGATAGTCGATTTATTTATTACATACTAATAACCATCATCAGTAGATAGTTAATATATACATATCATACTAATAACAACCATCAAACTAATCATTCATTTTGCGTCGGGCTTGATGACTGATAATGTTAATATGAAAGTTACATATTAATGAGAACACCATAGATGATTAAACCTTTCTTGGAAGTCGTGCTTTCAGTCCCTGAGACAGCAAAATTGATATCTCTAAAATTATCCTTGTTGAAGAAATTCCCAGCTTTGACCCAAATCTTTTTGTTGGACGGATAATTCATCAAATTTTCTTTGTGCGTTTGCACGGATCCATTCGGAAGAGTAAGTGTAAATTTCACCGGTGATGATATGTTAAAGTCGTTTGAAAGCATCAACTCAAAAAACACGTCATAAGATCCTACTTCAAGCTTTTCTGTCGAATATTTTCCATCAACTTGTAGTTCTTTGCTATCCTTTAATTCAGCTCTTCCCTGACTGTAAAAAAATGATAGCACGTAGAATTAAATTTCTTGGGTGACTTTATTTATTTATTTTCTGGAACATTTTTAATACAAGTACAATTTAATGACATAATTGGAAAGAAATCCCTATTTTTAACTGAATGAAATACAAATCTTGACCATACACTTTAATCTACTTACATAAATTTCCAGCTAGTACTGTTGGCATATGTGAGTTCTTTTGCATGCAGATAAGCCTCACGCGCCTGAATAAGTCAAGAAAATTAAATCACATTATTATAAGGATAGATACAGCAGCAGAACCGGGGGCGGACATATGACCCCCCAAGAAGAATATGAAGCCTATGAATATTAGGATGGTTATAATTTAAGAAATTTTATTAATTTGAGATGTGTATTATAGATGCACTTAAGACTTATGAATATTGAGATGGGTATAATTTACTATATTATTTTTATTAATGTTTATTTTTATTTTTATACTTAAGAATAATAAAGAAATAATTGTTTAAATATTTACTTAAACAATCGTTTAACAATAAGAATTGAAAGTAAAAAAAAACTAACAATTAATATTATGTCAATGAACTACTTGCCTTTTCGTTCTCCTTTTCCTTCTCCTTTTCCTTCTCCTTTTCTTCCACCTATAATAAATTAACAATATTATTATAAGATAAAATAATGTTAAATAAGTTTGATGATTAATTAGTTAATATTGCACTCATTTGTCTTACTGACTTAATCATGCCTTTGTATCAATTTTTTGTAAATGAGAATAACTTAATTCATTTTCTTGCTTTGAGTGACTCCTCTCAGTTGTCTCCAAGAAAAATGACCAGAACCACAATATATGGTTTTGAATATATAATATTATAATTTGTAATTTATCTATAAAAATAGTTAATCAGTTGACTAAAATTTTCAAAGTCTGATTAATAATCCTATAGTTCGGGGAAAATTAATATCTATATATATATATATATATATATATATATATATATAAGAAATCTTATTAATTTGGGATGGGTATTATAGGTGTGCTTAAGGCCTATGAACAATGGATGGGTCCTCTTAACATGTGCCCTAAGGGCACATGCTAAGCACACAGTTCAAGAGAATATTCTCTTGAACTGTGTGCATATTCTCTTGATTTCTGTATTTACACAAAGTCCAAGGGAATATGCACACAATTCAAGGGAATAATCTCTTGAACTGTGTGCTTAGCATGTGCCCTAAGGGCACATATTAAGAAATTCCTTTATTATATTCTTTCTATTAATGTTTATTTTTATTAATTGTTATTTAAATTTTTATAATTAAGAATAATAATGAAATAGTTGTTTAAATATTTACTTAAACAATCGTTTAACAATAAGAATTGAAAGTAAAAAAAAAGTAACAATTAATATTATGTCAATGAACTACTTGCCTTTTCCTTCTCCTTTTCCTTCTCCTTTTCTTCCACCTATAATAAATTAACAATATTATTATAAGATAAAATAATATTAAATAAGTTTGATGATTAATTAGTTAATATTGCACTCATTTGTCTTACTGACTTAATCATACCTTTGTATCAATTTTTTGTAAATGAGAATAACTTAATTCATTTTCTTGCTTTGAGTGACTCCTCTCAGTTGTCTCCAAGAAAAATGACCAGAACCACAATATATGGTTTTGAATATATAATATTATAATTTATAATTTATCTATAAAAGTAGTTAATCAGTTGACTAAAAATTTCAAAATCTGATTAATAGTCCTATAGTTCGGGGGAAATTAATAATATATATATATATATATAAGAAATCTTATTAATTATTATAGCCTTATAGGTGTGCTTAAGGCCTATGAATATTGGGATGAGTATAATTTATTATATTCTTTCTATTAATGTTTATTTTTATTAATTGTTATTAAATTTTTATACTTAAGAATAATAAAGAAATAATTGTTTAAATATTTACTTAAACAATCGTTTAACAATAAAAATTGAAAGTAAAAAAAAAAGTAACAATTAATATTATGTCAATGAACTACTTGCCTTTTCCTTCTCCTTCTCCTTTTCTTCCACCTATAATAAATTAACAATATTATTATAAGATAAAATAATGTTAAATAAGTTTGATGATTAATTAATTAATATTGCACTCATTTGTTTTATTGACTTAATCATACCTTTGTATCAATTTTTTGTAAATGAGAATAACTTAATTCATTTTGTTACTTTGAGTGACTCCTCTCAGTTGTCTTCAAAAAAAATGACCAGAACCACAATATAAGGTTTTGAATATATAATATTATAATTTATAATTTATCTATAAAAGTAGCTAATAAGTTAACTAAAAATTTCAAAGTCTAATTAATAGTCTCATAGTTCAGGGAAAATTAAAATATATATATATATATATATATATATATATATATATATATTTAAAGTTATTAGACTCATAACTAAAAGGTTGTCAAGGGTTAGAATAAGATGTTGTGAAATACTATAATTGGACAAAATAAATTTGGAAGAAGCACTTTAAGCGTCAATAAATAATTCTAATTAATAAATTTGGAAGAAGCACTTTAAGCCTCTAAAAATGTTCTGGTTCCGCCACTAGATAGATATATAAAGCAGACTAGCGGTGAAGAATGATACAGGCCGATATGATCTATATATATATATGATGTTGGTTTACAATTTCAGTAGACTTACCTTCTCGTCCCCCTGGTTCCCCACTTTTTGGAGCAACGCCGTATTTCCGTTTGCTTGAAACAACTTTAGCTATATATTACAAGGATTGATAAGGCAAACTAGTGGTGAAGAATGATATCAGCCTTTATCTATATACTTATACATATTTAACTTAGCCGGTTGATATTGTCAAGTAACAATTATTGCATAGCAAAAGTTTATTATGGAGTGTGCACCATTCAACCCAACTTATATCATCGTCCATTGCAACATTAGACAGATGCAACCTTAAAATATTTTGAACAATCTGCAACATTACGTTGCAAACGGTCCAAAATTTTAAAAAATCATGAAGACGGTGTAAGATGGTGTAAAGTAACATTTCCAATATATATATATATATATATATATATATATGATGCTTGTTTCCAATTTCAGTAGACTTACCTTCTGGCCCGGATTGTCCTTTCGGAGCAACGCCTTTTCCTTGGCTTGAGACAACAATGACTCGAGCTTAACCTGATCATGCCTCACTGCTTGTGCCATCTCCTCGATCGATGGATATATTTTCTGTTTTTGTTCTTGATGTCTATATATCTCTCTTCCAAAAGCGACCTCTATTTATAGATGGCACAACAGATATTCCATAATAATACCCTATCTTCAAATATTCCATAATACCCTATCATCAAATATTCCTTCTTCTTTTTCGCAGTGGGGATCCTGGATAAGTTTAACATCATGATCATCGCCAAGCGTAGATCAGCATATTCTGTTTAATAATTTTGTTAGAATAATTCTTTTTCATTTCTAAGTTCATTAATTCTTTCTTCAGCTTGTTGCCTAGCAAAGTTCAATGAAAGCAAAAGGTATGTTGCCATCCAAGTAAGTTAATGATGATTTTCTTTTAACTATAATGTCAGACCAGTAATTATCCTGTCAGAGTAGTAAATGTCGATGAAAGTTCGAAGTGTTGCTTAAACAAGAGTAAAAGTGTTGCAAATGTATATTTGCTCTAACATTTGAAATATTACCTTAACATTATCAACAACCATTAATTAATCTATACATAGGAGTTAGGACATTCAGAAATAATTAACCCTTTTTTTTTTGCTGTGGTGCAACTCGAATCTTCAATTTTTTCAAAAAAAAATTAGTATTAATTTTTAATGATTAATTAAGATTTATTAGTAAATAATAATTCATAGAAATTATGTTTGTTAATCTTTTCTCTAACGTTATAGTTAAAGGGTAAAAAATATTGGAACACCAAGCAAGAAGTTCTAGAATCGATTCCCCTCCCCCTCAAATTAGCAGAAAAAAAATAATAATAATTATAATGAAATCTCATGAATATGAAAGTTACGGACAGCAATAAAGATAGTACTGAGCATGGCTGTGATCTTTGTTTTTGGTTTTATTAATTGATGAATATTTATTTGTCACTATCAGAAAACTGAGTATCTTAGATAGAGATTTAGAGACGGATAAATTTCTGTCTCAAATTTTCAGATTTTTAGACAGATTTTAACACTGAATATAGCCCGTCTCAACAACATATTGAACATATAAACTTAAGGACGCATTTGAATTTGAAACCCAACTATTTTGTATCAAAAAATTCGAAACAGTTTTCGAGACGGATCCAACCGTCTCAAAGAATTTAATATACATTTTATGTGGGTTAAATACACTTTTTCCACTCTACTTGACCTACCAAAAAGAAAACACCAGAATAATCGAAATTAAAATTAGAAGAAACAACCCAAATCGATACAGAACTGGAACGAAAAAGGAATCAGATGAATCAAGGAATTCAGCTGACCCACTATGAAAACACATCCTAATCTGAACATTAAATAGATAAGCAATGAAAAGACGTACACCCAGATCGAAAAAGGCACAGATCTTTGCTCTATTTTTTTTCATTCCATTCTTACCGAACACATCCACTACCGGCGCCAGACATCATCACTAAATCCATCTTCTTCCAACCAAATCCAGTGAAATATAGATAACTTATAAAATAAACAAAACTAAGATCTGAATGGTTGTGAATGAGAAATCTCAAGCTCTCAATTCAATTCTCATAAAACCCAAATGAAATCCTTTAATTCAAACTTGATGCCATGCATCGCGAAACCTCCCTTTTCTGATCCCGATTGCGAAACCCATTTCCTCCCAATTAAAACAGATCTGTCCATTATATTTTTTTCATATAATGAACAGATCCATTCTTTAAAAAATTCAATTCTGTTGAAATTTCACTATCTCAGGACCTCCAAAACAGATCGGAATTAAAAAACCAAATAGCAACAAACTTCAACACGGAATCCAATTTAAAAAACAAAAAAAGTAGCTCTGAAGTATAAAGCCCTTCACATACAATAAAAGTGTAATTTATTTCTTGATAAATTAATTGAAGAGTCGTCGAGGATGACAGAGGTTAGGGATTATGTTGGTGTTGATAAAATCATTGTTGTTAATGTATTTTGTTGCAAAATCAGATATGTCCATTATATTTTTTCTCTTTCCTAGTCAAAAACCATCTCAGCTTTCTCTTTCTTTTGCAAGTGACTACCTTAGCTTTCTCTCTCATTTGTGGGGCAGGTGTATTTTTTGTTAAAAGTCAAACTTTCTTAACAGTTTTTGTAACGTTTTAAAAAAAAATCAATTTAGTGAATCAAATGTAAAAAAAATGAATTCAATGATACATTTATAAACCGAGATCGAGTAGAGTAGGAAAAATATATTTAACCCTATTTTACGCACTTTATATTTTGAAATTAACAATATTTTAAAAAGCGAGCTTGAGACAAACTGGAAACACAAATATATTTTTTTGGTCTCAAAATATTTTAGGGAGTTTTTTTAAAAACAAAAAAAAAAGGGTTAGAAACCTAATATGCCGTCTCAAAACATTTAAAGCTACAATTTATCTTGGTCTGCAATTCCTCCCCTGTTTCCAAAATATTAAGTTCTCAACCTTTTGGGGTGTCCATTTGCAAGACATTAGGTTTGCTCCTTATCAGCACCTTAGGTTACTTCTTGAATGTCTTGTGCGGTGACAAGTTCATCAACCCCGTGTTTCTTGGTGATACTTGTGTTTCTTGGTCTGCGGAGAAGCAGCCTACCATTGCCAGATCTAGTACTGAAGCAGAGTACCGCGCACTAGCATCTTCTTCTGCTGAATTGACATGGATAATTTGAGTGCTTTATATATATATATATATATATATATATATATATATATATATATATATATATATATATATATTACAGTCAATCCTATTCTCCATGCATGCTCGCACCAAACACACTGAACTAGCTAGATTACCATTTTGTACGTGGAAAAGGTAGGTCATGGTGTTTTAATTACTGAGCTTGTCCCGTTGCAGACATTTTCACAAAAAGTTTGTCTACAGATTCTGAACTTGTCCAGATTCTCCATGCACTAAATGTGAACTTGTCCAGATTCTCCATGCACTAAATGCACTAAAAACTATCTGAACTTGTTCAGATTCTCCATGCACTAAATTGTCAAGCACTAAAATGTGATTCGTTTCCTCTTCTGCAGTCCCACACCAAAGACGATCAGTGTTGTTATTGTGTCCAAGAACTTTTCTCCTTGCTAAAAAACCTTTTGTTGCAATGGCATCTTGCAAAGCTGACCATAGAAACACTTGAATTTTTGCAGGAAAATCCTTACCCCATACCAGATGTAACCAAGTAGCATCTTGAGTACTGTTTTTTCTCTCTTCCATCAACTCTGAACACTTCTTCACAGAATATCTCCTATCTTTATTATATTTTCACAAGAGTTTATATATCAGGTATATTTCTTCTGAAAGGAACATTTACTACTGAATTAACTTATATATTCTTAATTGATCAAATCATTATCATCACTGCAAGAAATGATAGTAGAAAATTTTGTAACAAGTAGTTATTTTGGAACTTGGAAAACTTTAGGGAAAATGAGGGGAAAAGAAAGAGTGAAATCTAAAAATTTGTTGCAACCCTTTTAACCATTTATTCCATTGCATATATTTTTACATTTTTTTCATATTGGATTTTTAAGAATTTATAGATAATAAGATTTATCATCACTAACATGTAGTTCCCATTTTTTCCTTTTTAATTATATTTATTTTTGTTTTCCATTACTTTTCTTTCTCTGTGTTTTCCAAGTAGCAAACATAGCATATGTTTAGGCAACAACAAAGAGTTTATTGACTCTTTCAGGATCATTTTTAGTTTGATCAGTCCTTCTATCAAACTAGCCTTCAATTTAATAACAAGTTCATATTATACATATTCCTAAGATCAGGAAATTAGTTGTTTGTCCCTAATTTTTGGACCAGACTCTCCTCCATGGCACCTTCCACCTAAATATGCATTTAGTCACAATAATATCACATCTAGCAATATATAAGTAGTCGTCGCAAATAATTGTGTTGTCGTCGTTGATAATAAAAAAAATTGTGTCGCTAAATGTGTTTTGCAAAAATTGAGTAATGGAGGAGATTCCCCTGGATTGAGATTTGCGGACTAAGATCTCCTTCCATTACACTTTTCACTCAATTTTCTCAATACACAGTGAACACAAAAATATTGTTTTTAGTGACGGTAACAACAACAAAATTATTTGTAACAAATTTTATCACATCGCTAAATGTAATATTTTGTGTCATTAAATGTGCATTTGGGGAACATGAGTCAAAAGCATAATAATGCAAGGAATTCTGATCCGAGAATTAGAAATATACAGTGAGCGTTTTCTATATATGTATGTATGCTACTTCAACACAAATTAATCCTGGTTATTAATGTCATTTAGTTAAGCCTTTCTTCTACTTAATTTCCAGCATTCAGGGTCTTCATATGAGAGTTCCTTCGCACTCACAAATGCCGATCGCTCACACCTGAGAAAAAGAAAAAATAGCAATCTAGTGCTGAATGATACTCCCTCCGTTCTTAAAAGATTGTCGTTTTAGGAAGTTATCAATACACATTAGCTATTTTTTTCCTACCCTTATTTAAAGCTTTCTCCTATTTAAAGCTTTTTTCCCTTCTCAATGATTCTTATTCAATTCAATACTATAATCCAAGTAGTAATTGGTTGAATAAGAAGTAATTGGTTGAATTGAATAAGAAACATTGGGAAGAGAATAATTAGTTGAGACAATTAATAAGGGTAGTATAGTATTTTCGCTAGGTATTAATTACATTCCTTAATCTGTATGCATTAACCTTAAACGACAATCTTTTAGGAAGAGAGTGAGTATATAAATACACACACTTACACACACTGGGTCTGGTTTGGTCATAATGGGTCAGGTTTGGGTCAAATCGAAAAAAAAGAACATAATCGACAAAAAAATGTCACTTTAAAGATTTAATTGATGAAAAATAAATTTTAAGGACCACTTTAAAAGTGACAACTTGAAGGATTATTAAGCCATAATCTCTAAATGAGAGGCCGAATTTAATTATAGCACAGCCGAGGGTGAGATTTGTGGACCATCTTGTTTTGGCATATATCCTTATATATATAATCTGCATCTGCTATCTTTATCATATATTCCTTTCTTTTTTTTTACATCATAACCACCATGAAAGATATTGTTGGGAGTACACAAGTGGAGAATAAAATGAAAGATTGAACGAGTAATTGCTTTAATTTAATTTTCAGTCAAGTTGGGTTCTTATTAAAAATCTTGTGTGAACACGCAGACTCCTCGGTTCTTTTCCTACATAAATTATACATTTATTTTGAGACGGAAGGAGTACTATACATGTAAAAATGCTACCTTAGTATACAGAAGTATTGAGTTTCAAGCATTATAAATTGTTGATTATTACTTGGTGTTTATATAAGTTATATACTATCAACTAGGGTTTCCTTTTTTTTAACATCATAACCATCATGAAAGATAGTGTTGGGAGTACACAAGTGGAGAATAAAATGAAAGATTGAACGAGTAATTGCTTTAATTTAATTTTCAGTCAAGTTGGGTTCTTATTAAAAATCTTGTGTGAACACGCAGACTCCTCGGTTCTTCTCCGACATAAATTATACATTTATTTTGAAACGGAGGGAGTACTATATATGTAAAAATGCTACCTTAGTATACCATGTAAATCTGCTCCTCCTGTCCCGTTTCCCAAACTCTTTCTTGCATTTCCTTCCCTCGATTTCTCGCCGGAAATCGGATTTCCGCCGAGCAATATATGGCACATGGGTCAAGTAAAAGCTAAAGTCTTTAAGAGACCCAGAAAGCTTTCTTTGTCTTGCATTAATGGGCGGAATAAGAGTTTGCAAATGGCAGATAAGTCAGTTTCTTCAGGGTCCTTGAGGGGCTCTTCCATTCTCTCTCCAATGGCTCTCGGCTCGGTATGAATCCATAACTGTAAGACAGATATCTTCTGTATGAAACCCTTATTCTGATTTTGGGTGTTATACGATAATTTCCCTTATATATTGCTCTGCTAATTTTGATTATGCGATTGTAATGTTGGCTAGTTCATAATTATTGTGATATGGGTTTTATTTAGTTACTCTAAATCTGCAATACTGCAGTCACATTTACCCAATTGTTTGAGGTAAGATTTTGGCTCATATTGGGTTTTTTTTCCAATTAATTAAAAAAAAAATTGGATTTGATTATAAACTTGCACATTCAGAATGGTATTTAATTTTAACAAGTAAAGTGGGAGGAGGAATTAGTTTATTTTCCTAGGGCTTTGAAGTCTGTCCTGCAGAATTTTCAGGAATAAATACCTAGCATAAGTTTGGGCTTGTAGTTGTGGAAGTCTGTCAATTCTTAATGACAGATACTGCACAAAAAATAGGTTAATAGGATTATATAAGTCCATCCCTCTAACTACTTCTGATTGCAAGGTACACTTTCTAGGCTTTCATCTGAATTAAGTACTAGTAGAAGAAACTATTAGGATGCTTGAAAACAAGGTTAACAATCGAATGGATAATGTCAAGGAATTGAAGAAGAAGGAAGGTCAAAAGGGAAAGAGAAGAATGAAACCACAACATGAGCTACGTACAAGAAAAGTTAGAAAAACCTCTAATTCTAATATGGTAATTTAAACTGTTTTATTATGCTTGTACTTTACTTGATTGCTTTTGTTATGGATAATAGTTTCAACTTTTTTATTTCTCAAATTTTTAGGAGAATTGCTCGAGTCCACATATAACACACAATGTTCGTTTGCAAGAATCAAGTTTTGATCTTAATCTGGCGCCAATTCAAGAAGTGGCATGGAGCTAGATGTTGGTGAGAGATGTATATCGCACACATAGTAACTTGGGTAGATTTTATTCTTAAACTTCAAAAGCCAATCATCCGTATTTCACCATTTTTTTCCAACAATAGTTTTAACTTTTTTTGTAGACAACGTGTTATTTGAAATATATTGTTCTGTTGTGGAAATGCCAATTCTTGACTTGAAAAAATCTACTTGAAGGAATTTTTTTGCTGAGTTATATGTATTGAAGGAATTTTTTTGATCAGCGAATTAAACAAAATTTTGCAGTGGTCTCCTTTCCATGATAAAGTAAACATTCTCTATTCAGGTGATCCTCTTTCCTGTTTTGGCTCAAAATCATAGGCAAGGAGAAGCTTTAGAGTTTAGGTCTTAATAAACAAGGGAATGAGGGGGGGAAAATGAACAAGGAATTTGTGCAAATTGACCTTATTCACTTTGAAAATGCGTCATTGTTTTACAACATTTTTATTTGATTTTGCTTCAAAATAAGCTAGCAATACATGGAGAAATTAAGGGGCACAAAAGTGTCTTCAGCCTTCAATCTTCAGTCCAAACTCCAAGCAACAATATTGCCTCTTGTAGGTTGAGCACCAAGAATATCTTTAAAGTTTTCAATCTTCAGTCCAAACAACAATATGCTTTATAGTCTTTGATCTACACATAATTGTGCTTCAATTCCTGTAAACAAGAAACCACATTACCATCCTTCCTAAGGAATGATTCATGAAGCAAAAAAAAACATAACAAATTCACGAGTTGGGCTTTGAGTCCCCCGTTGCAACTTTTCCAGTCTTTCTCTGCCAGATCTTTTATTTTTGACCTACATCAAAACATAAATAAATATTGTTCAACTCAAAAAATTCGCACCCAATATTTTATCTTAATCAAGCTGGCAAAAATTCAAATACTTGGTATAGATCATATTATTCATACCCAATATAGCAGATCAAATGGACTGCTAGGTGAGACTTTTAACTCAATATATTTCTGAAGTACTAGCAGAAATGTACATGCAGACTCATTTCTATTTATCCTTTAAACTTCCACAAAAATTAGTGAGGACCAAATAAACCACGGTCCCACTCTTCTTAGGACAGATCTAGTTTTTAATCGTCAAGGACGTATTCACTCGCATATATTTTGTTTGGATAGTACGTACACTACATAACTACATAAACAAGCGAACTGTCATGATTACCTGTAAGGTTTATGGTTGATCATGAAGCACCACGTAACAAAGCATAAAATCATCTATATAAAATGTATATTAGGTTGTCCGATGAATCATAAGATGATAAAAACTTGCATGTCTTGTGGTCCGAAGACTCCGAACAAATAAACAATTTGAAACTTCTATTTTATCTTATTACATCAATTTTTATAAGATTAATTCAGATGAGCAGTTTCAATGTCAAACTTAAATTAATTTTTACAGTCTTATAAGATTAATTTTTACAGTCTTATATATAAAGTTTACACATTTTAAGTATAATTTGTTTCATAAAAATTTTAATTTAGAAATATGATATGATAATAGAAATTTTAAAAATAATTTTTTTCCCTGGTGGGAGAGAATCAAATCCTAATTTTTATGTGTAAATAATTTTTCTCACTTATTTCCTAACTATTTTGTAATTATTATTAATATTATTACTATCATAATAATTAAATAAATAAAAGTTGTCTTCAATTGAGTAACGCTATTAATCAAATATTAAGCAACTAAATATTTAGTTATTTATCGAGTGGGGATAATTTGGACATAAGAACTAAATCCTATAATTAATTTACTGCACAAAGTGTTGGTTTAGTTAAAAATGAGACCCACTTATGAATATATCAAATTAGTTTGTAGAAATATCAATTCCCTAAATTTAAATTATCTTAAAGTGCATAAGTCTAATTATTTGTAACCAGCTCAGTCTCTCCTCTTCGCCGGCATGGAGCGTTACGCCCTTCTCGAATGGCTATTCTTCAAGTCTCTCACTCTAACCCTCTTGTTCTCTCTCTAAAACTCACACTTTCTCTCTGTATCTAAATTCAATTAGATCTGATTTTGATCGCCTTTTTTGCACATTTTCTTCAACGGAATAGAAGAGAAGATGGAATCGTTTATGACTAAGGATGATTATGAGAAAGAGAAAGAAGAAGAGGAAGAGGAAGAGATTAGGCCAACTCAAAAAATAACTTAGTGAAATTGAACGAAATTGACTCAAATTGATTAAGAGTCGACTCCAAATTGGAATCGCCTTTGACGCCTTTATATACAAGTATTGAAGTATTGATTCTAAAAAAAATATATGGAAGCTGATGTTAAGATGTACATGGACTCTACAATTTATACATGTAAATTTGTTGGGGTGCTACCTTAGTCATTTGCGGCATCTTTTGGTTTGTCGGGTCTCAAATTTTGTCTTAAAAAGTATCTCAAATGATTTGTCATCATTATATTAATTGGATAGATCTCATGTGATTAACTATGACATAAAGCATTATTAACTTATTCAACGTAATGTCATTTGAAATCCATTTGTAACAAAAAAAAAAAAATTGAGACCCTTATCATTATACGATTTTTGTATATGATTTTGTAAATCAAGCTTGGCCTTGGTTGGTTAATTCAATGACCTTGGGGAGTCCTCATGTCAAGTTTTAATTTATAATTAAATGTTTTGCCTGTTAAACAAAAACAATTATAAGCCCATTTTCTGTTTGCAATTTAAAACCAACTCTACATTAAATCATAGTCTTGTTTCCCTATATATAGCCTTAGACTATATTGTACATAAACATGCATATAATGTATATCAGTGCATATTTATAGACTCACACACAATTACATGCATACATACATACACACACCGCGCACACGCTCTCGTCCACACATATATATACTAAAAGAAATCTTGGATTGACTTGAGATAAGTTATTTTAGATCACTTCCAATACGTCATTTTATTGTCAATTTAATAATCTGACCGTGCGGATGTAATCAACATGCAAAAGTATGATATTATGTAAAATTTTGTTTAATTTAAGGTATTGAAATATCATTTTTATAATTCATAGTGTAATGAAGTATATAAGTACATATATTTCGATTGACTGCTCAAATTTTAATAACTTCTATTGTCATAAAGTTGTTGATGTAGAACTTCAAATCAAACAAAATGTTACATAATCTCATATTCTTACATACTCATCACATCAACGATCAGATTGTTAAGTTGATTATCAAATAATGTTGTATTAATTTATTTTTTAAGTTTTCACAAATTAAAAACTTCCAAACTTTGATGTGCAAATTTTCAAGACTCCATTGTTGGCCGAAAATGTCAACCAAGGCTGAATCTCTTGATGTGCAAACTAGCCTTGTAGGTTCTTCTAGGAGTACAATATCAAGGAGCCTTATTGGTTTTTTCCATTTAGAACCAAAGGAGTACAATATTTCTTACTAAAACAAATATATTTCATTATTTGATATTATGATTAGATTCATCTCCCTTTTGTTCAATATTGCTCCCATTCATAAATTCTTAAATATAACTAGAGGAGGACATGGAAATCTCAAACAAAATTGAAAATCCTAACATAACAACAAAAACACAAATTCACAGCCAACTTTTGGGCTAGTATGGGGAACTAATTGCACTCTAATTTACGCTTGTTTACACATGATACAGATGACACGAGGAGAGGCATCTCCAAATAGTGAAATCCAGAACTAATCCCTGGGGATACTTTCTCTTGCTTCAAGCAACTGACGGCCGACGACAATGTAGTTAATCTATTTGTTCCATTGGTGGATCATCTGTTGTGTTGTATGCAGCATCCGCTGAAGAGGTGTCCATATCATTCAGACCCAATTCCTCATTCTGCTCCCATGACCTCTCATACTCCTCAACTGGGCATTCCGAAATAATATTCAATTTATTTTCATCGGGGAAAATTAAGTTACTAAGAATTCTTGACGACGACAAATTAGACAGAAGCGATGGATGCAAGAATAAGTGCTCCTTAGCAAACACAAGGCTAGTACAGGACACAAAACATCGCACTAATAACAAACAGGCCATATGCATTCCAAAACACTAGGGAAAGACCCGACCCTGGCTTACCCCCATTGCAGATACATTCCCGCTAAAACGACATTGTTTTTTTATTTGATAGGTAATTTTGGCCCCAAGATGGAACTAACAACCTTGAGGTTACATTTCAAGGCCGCCGCTGTCATTTCCTCCACCCATTGGGGTCTCAGCTAGAAAAAACGACCCTATAACTATGATAGGGACAGATGAGAAAGGTGTCAAAGGAACGAGCAAGAGCTAAGACAAGATAGATGGAAAGAGGGGGAAAGACAACCATCCCTCCCGCCGCCAATTTTGAAAGACATTTTCAGGGTCCAACTTGCTAAATTATGATTGTCGCACCTAATTGAAACCTAGGTGTGGCAAATTTCCAAGTTGTGTGGACTTAACTTTAAAGACAACTACCTACCTTCCCCCCATTCCCACTTTAAGGCACATTTTCGGGGTTCAATTTGCTAAATTATTAATTAATTGCCACAACTAAATGAAACCTAAGTGTGACAAATTGCCAACTTTTGTTTGATAAGCTTAACTCATCCAATAAGAAAATAAAGTGTTTGATGGACTTAAAGGTTCACAATAACTTGATCCTCCTCCAGTTGTGCAATCTACAATTGACAATAAATCTATACTAGTAGTTTAACATTAGCACATTTGAACATCAGCAGGAAGAGAGAGACTTACAAGTTAACTGATTGTCCTCGCCGATGTCATCAGTTGCCGGTGCAACAAAAGAATTCGCCAATGCATCATCTAATATTAGCGTCCAATGTTCTTCCAAATTTAGAAGCTGTAGAACATCATAAGCTTCCATCAATTCAAAAAGAATATGAAAATAAAAATAAACACTTCACTAGTTATATAACACTTTGTCATATTTCAAATACAAGCCTAGAGGCCTCACTCCCAATATTACTTTCTCCAAGACATCAAAAAGGGGAAAAGATTAAATTGATTATTCAATTTTTATTAGCATGACATATGTTACATGTGACGGTCATTTTAGAAAATCTCTTAAGCTCTGCCCATAGAGGGGCTATTTTAAAAAGCAATTGTCAAGCACACACCTTGATAAGCCTCATTCTGAAGTCCTGCCATTTGCTTTTTCTGCTATCATCAAGACTATCTCCAAAAGTAAACCCATGTACTCTCTCAAGACCTGCAGATCCATTTGTTGCTTCAAATTACAAAGCTCTAAAATATAATTAAAAATACTATGAAAATATACAATAAAACCAACAAAAGGATTATATCAAATAGCATTACTTTTTGGTGATTCATTGATCTTTCCTATCAAGTAGCACATCCTCTTTATATCTTAAGCAGAATGATCACTTGTGAATGCATTATGGATGCATGTTTCAGACAAAGAATCAGGATCCATTCAAGTAAAGAGGTACCAGGAACATGTGAAAGCTATACATCTAGGTCGGCGTTAAGATTGAGAAATGTGTGTGTGTGCACCATTGCAAACAGAATGCCACGCACCAAATGTTTTCTGCTAATTCTTCAAGAAATGAATTAATTCACACCACGTTAATTAACTACACCACCATATGACCCTAACCGTGTTCTCAGAACAGAAATTATGTCTGAACTCTATTCAAACATTAATAGTTCGTTCTGCATTAGACTTATCAACGAAAAGAACAAATAGTTCAGTCTACATCAATAAGGCAAGGTTCTATCTACATGCTTGTTGTACATAATTATTTTCAGCTTAGATTCTCAAAAGTTGGAATAGGTCAAATAAACCAATGCAATACCGTTCATGTAACAACCTGAAACTGTCTTTACATCAATCCTCATACACAGAATTTTCCGAAATGGTTTCTCAAAGAAGAAAAGGATTCAAACTGGGATTTAGGCTGTAGATTTTTGTTGAACCCAGAAAAAACATTTCATAGATTAAATTTCATTACAGATCCATGAGCCAACAAGAAATACTGATCTGACAATGATGTTAATAAACACAATCATATTCATTCCACAGCAGTGACAGCACATGGATATGGACAATTTTAAATAACAATTAAGGCTATTCAATGGGTAAAATTGGATCCTTCGTCATCTTCCTGGATAGTTTTTCATTTTAACCTCTTTTTTTAAGGACAAAAACCATATAAGCCATCTTTAAACATCTCAAGTTTTGAACAAAATACAATAAGACAGCTCCAAACTGGGTCATAATTAACTGAGGCGAGTCGGGTCGAGTAGCAAGTCCTCAAGATTGGATCAGAAAAGTGGAAATATTTTATAAATTGAAGATTAAGAATAGCTCTTGTACCAAGTGAGTAACTTAGTACCAAAGCTTATTTCATATTAATCGAGCTTGTAATCTATTCATATTGTTCAGTACATGTAAATTATGTAATAAATTGATAAAATTGTAACAGGAATTCAGGCAAGAAAGTCAAAAAAAGGCCAGGAACAAATACTCACTTTCACTAATTTTTGTAATCAACCCTTCAATAGTTGTCACAACACCTCCTAAAGTCCCACTAGTCAGCTCCAAGTCAATTTCTGGGATTATCACACTTGCGGTATCTGACTGTCAAACCCCAATTGTTTTTCTTATCAAAATCATCATAAATATCATAAATGTATACTAGAAGTAGAAGAGCAAGTTCAAATGTCTAAACAATATTAGTTAAATTTAGGAATGAACTCAAGGTTCAACTTTCTGTTACAACTCACCAACAAGTTCAACTATAGGCTTTAGGAATCAATAATATTCATTCATTTATTGCAGAAAATTGATTGAAGTCAAGATAATGTACCTTTATCACATCACGGCTTAAATCTTTAATGTTCCTCACAGACACTTTTACTTTCTTCCCTTTAGCAGGAATAGAGCCACCAGGCTTCAACTGTAACAAAATTCAGAATACCATCAAAATACAGAGGGAAAAGAAATACTCAAAGTGGATGTTAAAACCATACAATCAGCCACCAACACCCCCCCCCCCCCACCAAAAAAATAATAATAAGATGAACCTACAAACCTCAGAATTGCGGTAACCACAAGCATCACAAGAAGATGCCATGACGATCACTTCTTGGAAGTATGGGATCTCTGTACATTGTCAAGCTTAACAAATTTGATGCATCATGGAAATAGTATGTAGCATTGAAATGCTGTGTCTTGATATAAATATGAGTATATGACATTATTTGTGCAGAGGATATTTTAGAATTTTTATAAAAAAAAACTGCATATTAGCATCCTTGTCATAAATATATCTATTTTGAATGGGTAATTAATATATAATATGATATATAAGTTGTAAGTTACAAGACTTTTTGTAAAGAAATAAGTACATATATATACTAATAGGATTGCAGAATGAAGCTACCATAGGCATAAGGTCAAAGGATAGGAGTAACATTTTTGCCTTCCTAATAATGCAGTTTTTCTGTAGGAGAAACATTTCTTACAATATATACCATAATGCCATGTTAAATCTAAATAATGATGAAGATAGATACTGAGGATACTGGTAACATACATTCGGGTCTCGCACCTGACAGTACAAACCCCACATGTTGATGGAAAAGTCATCACCTGTCCAGCAAAAAAAAAAGAAAGAAGCATAGCAAATGATAAATATTCTGAGAAATTAATATGTTATGGATATTTGGTGGAAAGATATATACCTCTTCTGGTGCAGAGTAACGGAACAAAGCTTCAGCAATTTCTGTACTATTACCTTGGGCAATTGCCCGACGACCAGCTGTTGCCCCAACTGATCCATGTGGCACTCTCAATATTTGAGCAGGGTTATCATTTGCTTCTTCCGATTGTGCTCCATCACCATGTGCTCCCACTTGTGAAGGATCCACAAGGTATCCCAATAACGTTTGTTGTTCTGGAGTTCGCTCATAGAACTTTATAGTCAATGATGGATCCAGAGATGGAGCAAAACTATCAGGGAGTAATACACTCTGTTCAGAGTTCAGAGTAACACATAAAAGAACCAAAGTCCTCATATTGAGTGAATGGGAATATATAACATTTCAACCCCAAATATAAATAGAGATCGAAAAGGATGACTAGAAGACTAATAAAATTCTTCTATCCAATAAGAACCACAAAGGATCCCAACCAACCCTCCTCCCCACACTACCTTTTCAACCTATCCCATTCTTTCTATAAAATAAGAATTAAAGTTAAAAACATAAAAGCTTAATGTCTAGGTAAGGAAAACTAGGATGTCGGGAAGGGAGAGGGAGGGTATTTGTTTTCATAAAAGATACAGTCAACTTTACAGCATTGCCTCATTACAAAGTTGATAAACGTAAGAAACAGCACTCTTATAGTGTCAAATATTTCCCTAAAAGATAAAATCTCTTACGGGTTCTCAATGAAACTGTTCCCAGCAGGATCATCCAGAATTAAGGTGAAGGAGGAAGCTCCTGCTGCACAAGCTTTCAACTTTAACAAGAAATTATCTATTGCCTCAGCAGTCTGAGGATCCACTTTCTGAAAATTCATAAACTGTTAAAAAACAGAAAAGGCACAAACAAGATATGTAAATGACAACATCTACATAAAAATCAATAAGCACCTTTCGTTCTTCTTGAAGGGCCTGCAATTCATCCGCAGCTCGTGTCAATATCCCTTCCACCTAGAATAAATAGACCAGACTAGGATGATAAGAAACGAGAAGGAGCATCCATATAACACCTAATTTGAAAGAGGGAAAAAAACAGATGAACAGTATAGGCATATAACCCAATACTAGAGGGGTTTGTTGTGAGTGTGTTGGCATGTTATGGCTCTATGCCAAATGTGGTCTACTGGTTAGGGAAAAAATCGGAGGTGTTTTGAGTACATTAGCTTAAATTTTACAGTTTAACCTTCTGTTCCATTGATTCAAGATAGAACAATCAGTAGTGGTGCCATGCCAACACTGAAGGCAACCCCGGAGGGGCAAAATGATCATTTTACCAACTCTAATCCGATTCGATCAAAATCAATCCGAATTGATGCCACCAAGGTCAAAATGAACCATAACAATGATCCCGAGTGCAAACAGCGCAAGACAGCTCAACGGACAAACTACAGGGAATCGAAGACCTGGTTATGAACCTGTCTTCTTAGACCCAAAAAATGTTTTATCCCATGTCATTTTGACACTCTCGACAAGGGCTTTCCAGAAAGGTAAAGCACGCCTCAAACGGACGCTCCGATCAAATGTTAGAAAGTTTTGAATCTGACATCGCATTGCTTGGAGTGCACGTACTTCAATGCAACGAGACCCACCACGTGGCCCATGTGGAGCCGCAACCTCTACCTGTGGCAGCAGCAGCAGCAGGTAGAGTGGAGGCTCCTGAGTCTATATATATGAGCTCACCCCCAGCTCATTTGAAAAAAAAGAAAAACGCTCTGAACCCCTGCCCGTTTGGTTTTCCAGCTATTTTCTTATCTTCCAAACCCAAATTTTTTCACTCTAACACATAGATATACCCACATACTACCACATATCAAAAAATAACCGGTAAATTTGGACGTTTAAAGCCTACGATTTGGCAAAAAGTCCGTGTAGCAGTCCATTGTGAGTATTTTTACGATCAGAAAGTTATTATTACTTCTTCGCACTTTTATACAATTGCATATCAAGTTTTGTTTTCTAAATTTGCCCGAAACTCAGTTCTGTGACCGTTTTTGTCAACTTTTAGTACATTTTTGTACTTGAACGCATTTTCTGGCATTTCTACAACTCGGATTGACGATCCGTTGCTTCCAGCAGCTTTTATATACTTGCTTCTTCGTATTGAGCAACATCGCCGGACTGGGTTATCTTTCCAGTCCGGGTTTGGCTTTTTTTGTATATATTTAATTGTATATATATACTTACTTTTTAATTCTATCAAGCCTGGATGCCAAATCCGCGGTAGTTTACTGCTTATATATATATATAAGCAACATTCACCACACTAGGTTATCTTCCCAGCCTTGGTTGACTAGTTTTCTGTTTATATATATATTTACATTCCAGTTCGGCCTGGATCATTCTGTGGCCTTTTTACTGCTTTTATATATATATAAGCAACATTCACCACACTGGGTTATCTTCACAGTCTTGGTTGACAACTTTTCTGTCTATATATATATATATATATATATACATTCCAGTTAGGCCTGGATCATTCTGTGGCCTTTTTACTGCTTTTATATATATATATAAGCAACATTTACCACACTGAGTTATCTTCCCAGTCTTGGTTGACTACTTTTCTGTCTAAATATATATATATATTTACATTTCAGTTCAGCCTGGATCATTCTGTGGCCTTTTTACTGCTTTTATATACATATATTTATATTTCCGTCCAGGCCACGGAGTGAAAACCCACCGCCTCTTATTGCTTTTCTATATATATTTACATTCTGTCCAGCCTAGATCATTCCGTGACTTTTATACAGCTTATATGTAAACTCGAATATATGTATGTAAACTCGAATTGATTTGAGTGTTCATAATCCACTTTGCAGGAAGTGGTTTTTGCTTAAATATATGTATTTTTGGATACTAAATGTTTTTAGTGCTCTCCCTATACACTACTTCACTAGTTCACTGCCATTGGGCACATTCTAGAAAACTTAACTTATCATAAAGTTAAAGATCATAAGCACATCTACTCAACCACAATAGTTAGAAAATTCATACACAAATAAGGAGTAGGATTTGAAGCATGTACCGTTGACAAAGAACCACGCTGAGCCTCCGGCGGAATCTCAAAGTCTAGTTCAGGAATCTGCACTTACAAGTGAGAGAGTGAGATAAAAGAACATGCTCTAAGTTAAACATGCTTTTAAGCGGAAATTGTGCAACGTTTTTCAGAATATACAATGAATGAACAGAGATAAAATTTTCAAAATCGCCACTAGAAATGTATGCACTCTATCTTTAGGAAGCTTGGGTCATCTATATTCTACAGAATATAAATTATCGGTAAATACTATATGCTCTATAATTCTTGTATAACAAGAAGCAATTATCATTAATGTAGTATTTATCTTGTCTGAATATATATCTAGTATATAAGGACTTAGGTCAACTCTTCTCATAGCCAATTGACTTTGAGTTAGAAAGCTTGATATCTTTGTATACTAGACTTTGAACTCATTTTATAAATCTAATTTTATATCAAAGCAGGCTATCTTTAGGCCTAATTAAATAATCTTTTTAACCTTCATTCTTACCCACTTACAGGTTCATATCTTAAGGTCAAAGTTACCAATTTCTTAACTAATATCACTTATCAATTGGGTCAATAGTTGCCTATGGTTTACTAGATTTCTTCTGGACTTGCTTATCTTGTGTGGGTCTTCATATTCATCAAGTCTACGTGCAACCCTCAATACACCGGGTTACACGTAAGGGAGAGTGTTAGTATATATTTTGTCCCACATTGAATACCTTAAAAAAATATGTCTAGTAAATAATGACTTCGGCCAACTCTTCTCATAGCCAATTGGTTTTGAGTTAGAGAGCTTGATATCTTTGTATACCAGACTTTGAGCCCATTTTATAAATCTAACAAATAACAATAATGCATTCCATTATAATCACAGTATTGATTTAGATTAAAATAAGTATTTCATTTTTTATTTTTTTGATAAGTAAAACTTAAACCACCCACCAAATGATAATTGTCGAATTTGAACCCACGCCCTTTTGGACCAGATCCTAAATCTGGCGCCTGAGACCCACTCGACCAAACTGACTAATTGAAATAGCCATTTCATAGACAACCCCCCCCCCCCCCCTCCCCCTCAACAACAAAGAATTTGTAAGTGTAACTGAATGAATTACCTTAATGGTCGCAGATTCAGACTTCACTACTTGTCGATTGAGCATCTGAAATGAGAAGCATATAGTTTCACTCCTAGTGAGATTCAGGCCTCAACTTTGGCTATGTTACAATTGTAACATGGAGCCATATTCACATCAGCACAGAAGACAAAATATATAGTTCCATATGCACATCGGAGCAGAACAAAAATACAGCTAACTAGAAAAAATATATCTATAAATTAACATTGCAAATAGTCGTATATTTTTCAAACTTTAAGCAAACAATGAAAACAACAATAGGAGAAACATCAAATACCTAAACGCAAAAGATAATAATTGCAAAAAAGTTGAACATAAATTGTTACAAGACCAGAAAGAGTAAAATAACACGAGCAAGAATAGTACCCGCTAGCAATCATATATTAGAGCTACAATAAGCAATCTCCAATAAGATTCATAAACAATCACACATAACAATGAGACCAAAGGAAGATATACGCAGTTGCAGATTTTATATATCATCATAAACGATCACACATAACAATGTGTGTGTATATATATATCATCATAAACGATCACACATAACACAGGCAATAATTGTGTCAATGAGAAACTTGTTACAAGTATTAGCTCAAACAAGTAGAGACCAAAGGAAGATATACGCAGTTGCAGATTTTATTGAAGAATTAGCTTTTAGCATCGCATATGATGATATATATATACACACACATATATATATAGAAAGAAAGAAAGAGAGAGGTAAAGGAAAGGATATATGTTCAGTACAAAAGAAGACATCTTGCCATTATGGCTATAATTTTAAAACAACTAAAACTATCGGAGATGTACAATAAACACATTCAATTAGAAAAAAGTTAAAAACAAAAATCTATTTAATGAAAAAGAATCAAAGCCTTTGACACAACCTTCAGGTCACCTGGTGTGATTACCAGGCAATAGTTACACCCTCGAGACTGTATCTCACCAGCAAACTGAACCTCGTTATTCCTAGAATAAGAACATGCTAGTATTATAAGAAACTGCTTAGAAAAGTAAGAAACCAAAACAAAACTTCAAATATTGGCATCGACAAGGACAAATAAGTAGTCACCTTTCACCACAGTGAGTACATTCAAAAGCTGACAATAAGATCTGCAATCAGAGAAATTGTTATCCTAATAGAAAATCTTAATCCATTGCCTTCTCCATTAAATTTGGAGACAAAATCCTTAAAACTAACTTGCATGAGCTATGTTTATAGGAAAAGGGAAAAGGGGAGAGAGAGGGCGGGGGAAGAGATTGACCCACCTTGGATTTTTCAAAAGTGTCAAATTTTAACATTCATTTTAAATCTACAAATATTTGTAAAGCAACTAGATAAAGTATTGCTGAAAATAGCTAAAAGATTAAGCTATACTTTGCAACAACAATAAACTAAACAATATTTCATAAAGATGGGCAAAGCAAAATGATACCTTTCTAAAGTGTGGAATTGAAGTCAACAAAAACCTTGTTATCCCCTGTCAAATACAACCATTAATGAAGCTTTGCATAAGAATTTGATTCTCATATTTACTATGAATAATGTAAACTACAGGAAAGAGATAATAAAATATACTGAAACAAACTCTAAGAGAATGCATGAATTTGATTTATAACAGACTAAAATTTTAAGAGTAATAACATGACTAATGTTACCGATTTATAGTCTCGGGTAAACTTTAGAAGAAATTTTAGGGAAGGGAAAAGAGAAGAAAGGAGATTAGAATTGATTTCATATATTCGATGCTTATTCTCAATATAGACTAAGCCTTATATAGGCTCCCACCCATATATCTTTTAGCAAACAAAATGAATCATAGCCATTCATCCTCTAATAACCAATATCAAATCCCAGCCCTCCATTTTCTAAACTATGTTCTATTACAATACCCATCCCTTCAAAATCCACCTTGTCCTCAAGGTGGAAGTGCATGCAATGGTAAGGTACCAAGCAATAGAAGTTAGTAGGCTTACCAAAAACACGATCTCCAATGATGTCAACATTATATGCTATCACCATCATACCAAGAAATGATCCAGGTTTTGCAAATTGATAGTAGTGTATGCATGTATGTATTGCTGTTATTTCATCCTCAGACTTGTACTTCTCTGCTTCCTGAACCACCTTCCTTAGAACTTCAAGAGATGCACATATAGAAATTGCACAAAAAAAATTTCCTTGTTGCATTTTAAAGTAGTCAACACCCAAGCCTTCTACGCATGAGCTCTTAATAAACCAATATGGGAAACCATTTTCCACAACATACCCAGTTGTAATATCCGTTTGATTTCCATCTATGGCTTGGTATACAAGCTGTACCTTAGTCAAAAAAAATTCCTTCTCAAGAGCATGTGCATAGGTTGATTCAACTAAGGTCCCACAGATAATGAAAAATCTCTGAGCATCTTAATTCCTTGTCGTTGATGCTTATAATCCACCCGCAATGATAATAAGCCGCGTGATGTAGGAGGATCCAAGTCCGATGATGTTGAGCTATCAGATAGCGCGTTAATGACATTAAAATACCAAGCATTGGAGGATCGGCGTAAATGTGGCAGGGTAATCGTAGTTGATGACTTCGGGTTCGGATGGATGATGACTTCGGGAGTCGGATGGCGGACCACTTATTCGGGTTCGGCTTCGGAAGTTCATAATTGACATTTTTTTATTTTTAGATATGTTTCATTTTCATGGTAATATTTTTATTAATATGAAGTTGTTATTAGTTAGGAATTGTTACCATAAATAGGAAGTTTGTTACCTTTTAGGATTTTGTTCCATATATTTAAGAGTTACGACTTGGAAAGGAAGTCTGTTAACTATAAAACCCGGCTTGTGGGTTGAATTGAAAGAGACTTTTGATTTTGATAAATATAATATAATTCAAGTATTAGATAAGTTTTCTGTGTTTTTTGGTGAATCGCTTGTTCCTTTGCCTGTGAATTTAATTGTTTACCTAGCCCGCACGATAATCGTTATCTCGCTTGGCGTCACCACAAGTGTAATGTCAAAGAAGATCAGCCAAAGTACATGAAAAATGAATCCAACTACACCTGTTATCACCACTTGACTTTGTTTTAGACATGTTCTTTCCACACCCTCCCTTTTTAGCTTATTAAATTTAGCACTCTCCACTAGTTTATCTTCCCATTCTTTTGAGCTTCCAAAAAGGACCTTTGTACCCTCAACGAATTGCCAAGTTATAAAGAATTCTCTGCTCTGTATTACCCTTAAGTAGCTGTCAAGAATTCCATGCTCTGCCTCATTGCTAAAATAAAATTTGTTCATGTCCAATCATGGTTGTCAAGTCATCGCCTAGGCGTCCAATCGATGCATATTGGGAAGGCGTCTGGGCGATTTGGTGAGAGGGGAGAAAGTCGAACGACTTGGTGGGCGACTTGGACGACTTGGGCAACTTTGTGATTGAGCAAATTTTTTTGTACTGAAGACAAACCTTAGTGGGCAGCGTTAGTGGGCAGCAAAATTTATATATATGTGTGTATATTTTATATTTATATACACACATCCCCATGCTCCACATATATATATACATACACACATGTATATATGTAGGGTTAAATGCTTTTTCAGTCACTGTACTATATGTCAACTTACAAATGGATAACTGAACTTTTTTTTCTTACAGTCAACTAACTGTACTCGAATTTTCTAACACAAAGTTAAAAAAACCGTCAAGTCTGTTGACTTTTAACAGAAATGTCCACCTAAGCTGCTGATTTGTTAACAAAAACTAATGTGGCAGTGATTATGCGACGTGGCAATGATTATGTGGATCTTGGAGGAAAAATTTTATGAAAAAAATGAAAGAAATATTGTAAAGTATAATATAAACTTAAAAAGTTAGCCAAAAAATAAGAAAATAAATAAAAAAATATATTTAATTATTTTTGTAGTTAATATCAAATAAATTTTTATTTATAATTAAGCTATTTACAAAACATAAAAACTAAAAATATGCTAATTAAAATTAAGGAGAATATGAAATACATTTAGGGAAAAATGAAAGAAAATTATAATAAAATCAAAAAATTTAGCAAAAAATACATGGTAAAAATTAAAAAATAAAAAGAGTTATTTAGTTATATTTGTAATTAATAGCAAATGTTTTTTATATAATTAATAACAAATATAATTGAGAAAATTATAAAAATTATAAAATTAAAAATATTTTAAAATTAAAAATCTTAACAAGTATAATTATTTAAGAAATTATAAAAATATACATATTTATAAATTTGTTTTTACAATTTTTATATATTTTATATACATACATATTTATAAATTTGTTTTGACATTATACATATGCATTTTTACTTGGCAAATTAATGAATTATGTGTAGTAAAAATAATTTTTTAATTAAATTTTAACATTTAAATTAGCTAAATTAAAAGGAGAAATTACTGCCCATCTTCTTCTTCATATTCATGAATTCGTACTGTTCATTTTCTTCATACCACCGACCAAAAATCAAATTCAACAATAAGATAATAACCAACAAAGAACAAGGGGTAAAAACAGATCTGTCGAAATCGGAAATCTCATCCCCAAAATCCAAATCAAACTTGAAAATAGATAAGCAATAACACACAAACAGTTTAGATCCGAAAGTTAAAACATCCATATCTTTCTCTGTTGACGTTTATTGGCGAGGCTGCTTTGGTCGGCCTTCAGTTAAGGTATCGATTAACTACGGACTGGACGGAAGGGTCGCCGAATCCGCCGCCAGACCTACTCCCGCCTCCACCGCCGCCGCGTTTCTTCCTCCTCCGTTGCTGGTGGTCGTCCTCCCCTAGCCAGAAACCTCCCCTCCGACTCCACCAATGCTGAAAACTTATTAATTGTTAATCATCTCAAAAAACTACTCGATCAAAACGAGAATTCGAATTCAAAAGAACTGGTCGTTTACAATCTAGAGCCAGTACCTGAAAATAACCCAGATGCAATTGTGGTGGAGGATTCAAATGAGAGGAAAAGAAAAAGAGGGACAAAATGGAAACGAGGTTGAATTGCTTAAAGTGAATCAGAATGGTGTTGTGGTTGATTTTGCAGAATTAGAAAAAAGTGGGTTTACAAAGGAGAAAGAAATAGGGGTTTATAATTTCTTTAATTATATTTGTAAATAATAAAATAAAAATTCATTTGATAATAATTACAAAATAATTGAATATATTTTTTATTTATTTTCTTGTTTTTTTGGCAAATTTTTCTAATTTATATTATTATATTTGTAAATAATTAAACAAAAATTCATTTGATATTAATTATAAAAATAATTAAATATATTTTTCATTTATTTTTTTATTTTTTGACAAACTTTTCTAATTTATATTATTATTTGTAAAGAATTAAATAAAAATTTATTTGGTATTAATTACAAAAATAATTAAATATATTTTTCATTTATTTTCTTTTTTTTGGCTAACTTTTCTAATTTATTTTGACATATGTTGTTTTATTTAGAATAAATTTTTCATTTTTTCCATAAATTATTTTCTCAATTTCCACGTAAGAAAGCCACATGGGATGATTTGTGCCACATAAGAATTTTTTTCTTACAAATCAGCAGCTTAGGTGGACATTTCCGTTAAAAGTCAATAGACTTAACGGTTTTTTTAACTTTGTGTTAGAAAAATCGAGTACAGTTAGTTGACTGTAAGAAAAAAAGTTCAGTTAGCCATTTGTAAGTTGGCATATAGTACAGTGACCGAAAAAACATTTAGCCCGTATATATGTGTATATATATTTTATATATATATACACACACATCCCTGTGCTCCACTAGCTGCCGTCTCTCCACTATCTTCTAATTTTGCTGCCCACTAAGGGAGAGCATAAACTAAGTAAAATATATTATTTTGCTCTTTCACTCTGCATTACTTTATATGCTCAAGTTCTTTTATATTGTATAATGACAAAGTAAGCATTAGACAACAAAGTTAAAAGCTCCAGACGACTAGGAACTGATAAACTTAATATGCTAAGAATACCAAGACATCAAAACCTTTATGAACTGTAAAACATGTAACCTGTTTGGGACATACGAATTAATCTATTATACATATATATATATATATATATATATATTCTCTGACAATTACCCTGTGTTTAAGAGAAAAAACTTGCTTTAATTAATTATATTGAATTAAACTAAATATTACAAAGGTATCACTATTTATATAATTTGAAGTTGTACAAGTTCAAGAAATTACAAGTTTACAACTATAATAAAATTATCCATTTTAACTTGATCCTGTTCACTTCTTGTTGTGATTTGATATGCTACATATATTATGAATATGGTAAATCATTAGAAAAATAAATATATCAATATTCATATAAATATTAAATATATATAATTTTATTCATATAAAATTTACATTGTTAACGATATGTCGACTTGTGGACGACTAGTCGGGCGCCTTGTCGCCTAAGCGCCTAAGTTCCAAGCTGTCGCCTCGCCTCGACTTGTCGCCTTAATAACTATGTGTCCAATGTAATTGCAGCTATCACTAAGCCATGATTAACATAGCAAAACTTCCAATTTTGAAGCTCATCAAGAAGACGGGATAACATAGGATTAAGCTTTTTGAAAAATATATGACATGCTATAGTCCAAACACCTTTAGCCCCTCTATGATTATGAACATTACTCTGACTTCTCAATTCGAAAGTGTTCCCTAACTCCACAACAATATCACCAAGCTCCATTAGTTCAGCCATATTCAATTGCTTGCCCAGATCAGTCATTTTATAGTATTTTATTGAACTACACACGATAATCCCATCATGTATGAGTGGTACCTCAACATGAATGAACTGAGTTAAATTTTTCCAAAAGCATAACAATTCGCAACCTTTTAACATCCAGATAGGAATTAAAATTATCATGTAACATCCATTGATATTCTGAACAGTGTAGATACCACCAAGAACACAATGTTTTCACTAATTTCCATTTAATTTCGTGTGCAGTGGTAGGCATACCTACAACGATATAGCAGGCTAGCCTCTTGATTACTGCAACTATGTGGTCACGATTTTGATGTGATGAGCAGATAATGTATCTATCAAACCTTTTCTTTGCAAATTCAGCCATTGTACAGTTAATGGATTGTGTGGCAATTGAGTCAATGGATTGTTTGTTGTTTGATTCCACTATGGGATCTCTCAATGAAAGCACTATTGTTACCAATTTATAGTCTTCGGTAGACTTTAGAAGAAATTTGAGGGAAGAGAAGAGAGAAGAAAGGAGATTGGAATTGATTTCATATATCCGATGCCTATTCTCAATACAAACTAAGCTTTATATAGGCTACAATACATCCCACCCATATATCTTTTAAGCAAACAAAATGAATCATAGCCATTCATCCTCTAATAACCAATATCAAATCCCAGCCCTCCATTTTCTAAACTATGTTCTGTTACAACTAACCAGACACAACTTAATTAAATGGACAAGAAAATACCAGAGACTGAAACTTTTGTCACCAAACCAGAAAACACAAAATCCTAAGAAAGCTTAAAAGGAACGAAAGGCGGGAGTTAAAGACACCAGCATTTTCAAACTGATACTTTAAGTCCTTGAACAAAATCCTTAGCCTCCCACCAAACCCACCACATAAGATAGTTCATCTTGGCTTTCCAAGCATGCTTGCTCTGAAAATTCAAATGTAGAAAATATTGGACACCACTGAATGAAGGCCCTACTAAAGTACTGGAAAATATCAAACGGAATTCAAACCCAGAAATAAGACATAGGAACAGCCATAACTGAATTCTCAGACTAAGTGTTAGCAAAATGGTACGCAGTCCACCACAAACATTACATCAAGTAATCTCCAGGAGCACAAAATGTTATATACACTAAATCATGTACCTTTTGTTCTTTAATCAATTGAACCGAGAATAAATTATGAACCTTTTTGTTCTTAATCAATTGAACCAAGTCTACATTTTGTACCTGTTAGTTCTTAAAGTGTTACCAAACTACCTTTTTTCTTCGTTTCTTAACCTAGCAAACCTCAGATTTTCCTTCTCCTACTATCATCTCATATTAAGCCTAATTAACAAAATTAGAAAGACAGAAATCTTCACCAAAACAAAAAGAGAGGCAAAACCCAGACAAATGACTGCTTTGAAAACTCATTTTGCAAAACGACATCTTTCAGATAATTTCCCTCCAATCCTTTATCCAATTAATGCTCAAAATATAATCAACCCACCCAGATAATAAATTGATGCAAAATTCAAAGTAAATATTATCAACTAAATAAACAAACAAGAAAGAAAGTGAAGCTACAGCACATATATACATTCAAAAATGTGTATTTCTGTGTGTATGTATATATATAGAGAGAGGGCGAAAGAGATGGTACATTTTGGTGGCAGCGCATGCAGAGGCTCTCGACCTGGTAAAGAGGGGAATTATCAGTAGAATCGGTTGAAATAGCTTCCACCACTGATCTCACATCAGCGATTGTGTTGTTTGATGATGTTTCCATTATTGATTATATATCCTCAGCAAAAAAAATGTTTCTTCTTGACTGCAAAATTGTTGTTGGTACGGTGATATGGGCAGCTGGAGAACAGTAGAATGGGGGGTTTTCTAGGGTTTATGTCTTCGTGAGCTATTTTTTGTGGGGGTTTGTTTTGCTCTAGATTCAGGGGCCAGGGCACGTCTAGAACAAACATGAAGATTCGTAGCGAATGAACTAGTGATAGTAATGAAGGAAGCAGTTATATTTTCAATAAGCCGTCTTAGCTCAGCCGGTAGAGCGCGTGGCTTTTAACCACGTGGTCGTGGGTTCGATTCCCACAGACGGCGATTTTAATCTACTGAACTGAATATTTTACCTAAATTACCCTCCCATAATATGAAAAATTACTTCAAAATTCTTTATCACCTTTTTTTATATTGCTTTAATATAGTCTTCGGTTGAGGTGGAGTATACCACATCAATGTAAAGTAATGTACCAAAGATACCTAATGTACGGTGGACAAATTGAAAGAGGAGAAAAAAATGGGGGAAGAATATATATATATATATATATATATATATATATATGGTGAATTTCGTAGGCTCACCCTTTTTGGAGTTCACCCAGCGCACCTATAAAAAGTCATTTCGTTTTTTCTCTCTCCTCTCATCTCAGACAAAAAAATGAGTTTCTCTCTCGCTCGACAAATCAACCTCTCTCTCTCTCGCCGCTCATTCGTCTGCTTCTCCTGCTCACTTCTTCCCTCTTCCCTCTCCCGCTCATCGCTTCTTCCCTCTGCCTTTCCTGCTCGCTTCCCAAAACTCGCCCCAAATTGAATTGCGTCGGCTTGCCCTAAAACTCGCCCCAAATCCGTCAAAAGGTACCATAATTTAGTGCTTTGGCTTTTCTTCGTGTTTTGTTTTTCAAAAATTAGTTTTTTAGGTCTAATATTTTCTTGGGTGTGTTTTCAATTTAGGGCTTTTGAATTTTTTTTCAATTTTCGCATGATTTCTTTGCTAATATCAGTTGGATGAACTGTTAAAGGGTAAATTGTTTAATTGCTCGAGTCATGTGATATGTCTGCTGGGATCTCTGTTTGTGCTTTTACTTTGGGTGGTTATGTATGTGGGAAGCAGATGGTATTTTAAGTTGAGAGTTTACTGTTGTAGGGTGATTTTCCATTTCTTTGCTCAAAACAAACAATTAGAAGTCCCATTCTCTGTCAGAATTACACCACTTCATTAGGATCTTGAATTCATCTAGTCCAACAAACCAATTTTTACTGCATTAAATTTGACCCCATAACCCAATAATAAAGCTTCAGACGGACTGACTGACTGATACCCAGAAAAGCATTAGATTTATTATTGGGTATGTTTGCTGACAGTCTTTTTTAGATTTAAAGCATTAGATTTATTTTGAAGGTACAACTATCTATTCTTGGATATGTTTTCTATTGAGAAAATAATGGCTTTAGTAACTTTTTGAGTGTAGATATTATTGGGTATGATGACGGTGATTCAAACCCAGGTGCAACTTAGATTGCTATAACAACAGAGAAATCTAAATTCTGAGGTATTGACAATACTCATTTGTGAGCACATTTATTTCATTTTACATTTTGTGAGATCAAGTTCTTTATTTTTTGTTGCTAAATTCAAGTCTGAGGTAATGGTAATGTACTTGCTTTATTGCTACAAATAGATGTTCGAGTAATGTCCTGTTAGATATTCTGCACAGATATGTACCTAATATTCTGCTAATTTTGTTTAGGTGCTTAGTCTTCTTGTTCAAGTATTTCAAAAGTTGCCATCTCCAGATTACTTGAGTATTTGCCAATACCTAATGTTGCTGGAATATTCATCTTTTAAGATCTGAAAATAAGGATGATCTGCTGAGCCCTACCTACAGAGCCTGTGCAGCCAAATCCCTACCTACAGAGCCTGTGCAGCCAGTATCTGCTGAGCCAGAATCTGCTCAAAATCCAACTGCCTCTGCATCTGAGGATGTTCAGATGACAGATGGAACTCAAGTTGTTCCATACCAGTTCTTTCCTTTTGTTTTCCTTTGTGTGACAGTTTTTGTTTAATGTAACATGGGAGCTGATTGTTTTCAATACAATCTTTTTGTTTTTAGTGCTGAGTTTTGTATGTCAATAATTTTGCATTTCTATTATTAGCTACGAATTGGCAGCTTATATGTTGGAGAGTGGGTTCATATAAGTTAGACTAATGCAAGACCCCATTTTGCATTAGTTTGGTGTATTGACAAAATGTCAAGAGTTTCTTTGAATTAGGTTATATATTATTAAACTGAATGTCATAATCTTTGTACTGCAAATGGTGGTCTATGGTGATTGCTTGCTGGATTCAACATTAGCTTTTAATTTTTATAGATTTGTAAAGATGCATAATGAAGGTCGGCGTACTGAAGTGGAATAAAAGATTTAGGTAAGGGTAGTAATATATATATATATATATATATATATATATATATAATTAATCCTATGATTTCCAGCACCCAAATGTGCAATAATTATTTCAAGTTTTTAATTTACTGGCAAGATTCATGCAGCAGTCGTAGTTTGTACTTGTAACATTTGTAGATAGGTTTCACAACTAATTGACATGTTGTTGCTTGAATGTGTCTTAACTTATTCGCTAAATTGACACGATGCTGCTTGAATGTTTAATTTTGATGAACAACATTCATAAGAAAAGGGCACTGGAACATAGTACACCCAATATTGTGACTAAATTGACATGCTGCTTGCTCTGGTACTACAAGCAATACACCCAATATTGTGACTAATGAAAAAGAGCACTTGCCACTAAAACAGTGTGGGCACATGTATATAACAAGGAAATTGGACAACCAACAAGTCCACTTTATAATAAGTATAATAAATCCTTACAGATGCTTACAAAACAAATTCTTGGATAAGGTTACAACAAATTATACTTGAAGTTTAATCAACCCAAGTGACAATATTTACTCTATCTACAATAACATGAATAAAATCAATAACCAAGAATAAACAATTGCAATAATAAATTTGTTTCTTCGCATGTTGCCTATTGCACGCATGTTCTCCATCGCTTGCTCTATTCTGTTAATCTTTCAAAATAATCCGGGGATTATTTGTCTTAATCTGTCACACATTGGAGAATCATACCAAGTAAAAAACTGACAAGCATTCCTCTGTAAACAAATTATTTTTCAGAGATATGTGCAAGTAAATAGAATGGAATATATGTATAACAAAATTTGAACCCTAACACACTTACAAAGCCCCTTCTTCCTGGGTTTGAATCGGTCCATGACATTTTAAGTTGAGCTCGCCTTTCACAATCACATATTGCGTTCATGGCTGCAAATACAAAACAGAAAAACACAATAAAGTGGCTAAAGTCTAGGCTATATCTATATAACAACATATTGCAACAACTAAAAGAATAGATGGAACACATGTTCTGTATTGATGTTATTTTCATTATTTAACACATTAGATAAATGCCTACAAAGGTAGTAAACATGTTCCCTTTCCTAGAAAAGGATGGCAGAGTGTGGCTTTGTAAAAGATAACCTATGCATGGTAAGAGTTGTGTTTCAATTGTTGACATAATTAACTGCACTTGCAAAGCCCCTTCCATCCAGTTTTAGGGCCAGGGCAGCTACCTCCCTACATCTACAGATTTAAGCCCACATAATCCGAAGCAATAGTCTCAAATATTCATGCCAGAAGATCCTAAAATTCACAACCTTTCAAACAAACAACTAAACCAAATGAAATATCAAATGATCTCTTCAAATCAGATTCTACAAAATACCCACTTGAGTTGGACCTTGCAAATGAAATAATGTCAAATTGAAGTGGATCCCTACCAAACGAAGATGAATACATCCTAAAAACAGCAGCCATAAAAAGAGTAATCCAAACAACTAAACTTGCAAAAAATGGAATAATCCAATTAGAAAAATAAAATCCGAATTTATATAAATATATATTATATCTTAATTAAGTTTTACTTAATTAATATACATATATATACAAATTATCCTATTAATTTAAATTCATAATTTAAATACTATCAATCATATTGATATATTTAAATCCATACAATTTAAATTAATTCCCTTTTAATTACGTTCTAAGTGTGTGACCCTATAGGTTATTATTATGTTGGCAATAATTTTAAAATCATATTATAAAATTATAAACAGTGAGCGGCATCTAGTAATGCATCACTGCTACCCAAATAATAATAAGATCGGTGATTCGATACAACCTTTTTGTGACCAATGTTTTAATGTAATTTAATCCTTTTAACCTTGACATCCTAGATTAAACTCGAGGCATGGAATGTGTCATCCTCTTCATAATTTAATCTGAGTTTTCTTGATCGATGAGTAGACTATATGAAACAAATCACTATTTGAGCATGGCCATGCATTTCATAGTCCTACTCAATCAAGAGGCCTATGGATATCACCCCTAATATATAGGAGGGTTAAATTCCATCTAGATCACTCATATTCCTCACACGATTCATGATGTACCCAATAATCACCTTTATCGTCCACCCTATTAAAGGTGACCTTTGATGATATCAAAGTACATAAATTCTCGTGTAGTAATATAGTGATTTCAGGTCTGAGGATCATTACATCATTGTCACTATGAGAATTGCTTATGACATTTTGCATAATGCTCCATGTAGAATTCTCATAGTAGGTCTGTCCAGTACATTGTTCTCTAACATGTACCTATGCATTGACTCAATATCTCATATATTTATGACCAATGAGATTTGGTCATCAGTCAATCCACATACTAGTCTCAATGTATCATTGTTGTCCCATTAACAATGACACTCGACTAGGGACATTTAAGAGTAATGATACTAATTGTAATTATATGATTTCATGTTCAAGTCACATACTTAAAGCCATATAATTTGTATCACTATTCTAAGGACTTTTATTATGTTAACATTTATATAACGCAGTAAATAAAACCATAATAAAATAATTCATTTATTCAATCAAATATAATATCAAAAATATTTAAGCAATTACATCAAAGAATTAGCCTATAGGGCATAAACTCTAACACTTTCAAACAAACAACTAAACCAAATGAAATATCAAATGATCTCTTCAAATCAGATTCTACAAAATACCCACTTGAGTCGGACCTTGCAAATGAAATAATGTCAAATTGAAGTGGATCCCTACCAAACGAAGATGAATACATCCCAAAAACAGCAGCCATAAAAAGAGTAATCCAAACAACTAAACTTGCAAAAAAAATGGAATAATCCACCTTCTATCACTAAAGATATTCCCGAGTGGGAATTATCAATTTTCCTCATATTCATTATTGAATCCTTCATGGTATTTTGATATCAATTGTTTCAGAAGAAAAAAGTCGCAACTTTTTGAAACAGCTAGAACCCAGAAGAGAACAGAACTAAACCAAACCCATTTCCCTCTATATATACGAAAAATTTACAGATAAATGATTGAAATTGACACCCATTGCGAAAATTGAGCCCTAAAAAACCAATTTTTGAAAAACAAAACACAAGAAAAGCCAAAGCCCTAATTTTGTTACCTTTTGACAGATTTGGGGCGCGTTTTAGGGCAAGCCGTCGCGACGAGGGAAGAAGCGAGTGGACGAGTAGCAGAGGTAGAGGGAAGAAGCAGATCGTGAGTCACGAGAGAGCGAGAGGCAGATCGGGAGAGCTGTCGAGAGAGGGAGGTTGTCGAGAGAGAGAGGCAGAGGCTGTCGAGAGAGAGAGATCGGGTTTGTTTTTTGGCTGAAACTCGAGGAGAGAGAAAAAAAGAAATGACTTTTTTATAGGTGCGCTGGGTGAGCTCCAAAGAGGGTGAGTCTAAGAAATTTACCGTATATATATATATGAGTAATGCTAGAGACACAATTTATTTTATAACTATTTTATAATTTATTGATGTGGCATACTCCACTTCAGCATATTGATGAATAAATTGTTTTAATGTAGTCTTCGGCCCCACATAAAAACTGAAGTGGAGTATGCCACATCAGTAAATTATAAAATAGTTGTAAAATAAGTTGTGTTTTTAACATTATTCATATATATATATATATATATAATATTACATCCGTCCCATAATAAGTATTTTTTTAGCTTAAATCACACATACCAATACACAAGCTAAAATGACAAAAATACCCTTAATATACTTTGTTTGTTTTGTTTGAAACTTTTTTATTGCATTTTGGTTTCTGTTTCTCTTTCTTCAACCTTTCAACTTCTCAATAAATACGCAATAAATACAATTGGTTGCATAAGGGCACATATGGAAAAATATTGTAAAAATTGTATTGAAATTCTAACACATCACTTATTTTTTTAAAAAATGTTAAGCCTAAAAAAACACTTATTGTAAGACGGAGGTAATAGTAATTATTTTGTTTCCATACCTGTTATTTGCTCACCACAATCTCCATATTAACTTTAACAACAAATTTGTCTTCAGAAAATTCAGAGCCGGTAAACGGGATCTCCCAAATAAGGCTGAAATTAGACGGAGATTAATTACTTGTTAAACTACTCCCTCCGTCTATTATTATAAAATATATATATACTTGTCACTCTTATTTTTTTTTTAATGTGTGTGCAAATTATACTCGATTTATCCTTTTAAAGACGGATATAGAGAGTAATTATTAGCATACCCATTATTATTATTATACTAATAATTATGATTATTAATAAACTTGTCTCTTATTATAAAAAGGAGAAGAATAATTTTGACCATTTTCATGAAGTTGTGACACTATATAACCTATTACAATAAACACTATAAACAATTTTTATAGAATAATTATTATTATTTTCAAATCAGATTCTTTTTATAAAATGGAGAGAATATTATATATTGTATGTTATTAAATGAAAAATAACGTAGTTAAAAATTATTATCCAATCATGATTAGATAAATACGTATAATTATGTAAAAGCGTAAGGGGGTTAAAATGAAAAATATTGTAATTTAGATCTTTCGGACACATCAATTATCAAATAACATTTTTGATTCAATATCAAATTCATAAGTTCTACAGTATTCAACTCATTCAGATACACTTAAGTATTCAGAAATTTTCATTCAATTTTATCAAACAACGCCTTAGTCATTTTATTTTCAAAAGGATGTTAGTGAAGTGTTTTTCTTTGTTTGGATTATAGTTGATCTAAGAAGAACTTGAGTTTTCTTTCTTTTTCACTTAAATCATAATGCTATGTTTGAATCGAAGAAATGAATGGATATATGCATTTGATGTTCATTTTAGGAGATTATTATAAACCATATAATAAATGAATATTCATTTCATCTTTTTTTTATTTTCATTTTATCTTGGAGATGGTGGAATAAAATTTATTTCAATTGAATATATATATATATATATATATATATATATGTATGTATGTATGATAATTATGTCATCCTCACCACCATCAATAATTAAACATACACTTTAAATGTTAAATATATAATAAGTTATTTTTTTATTTCATTCATTTCTCCATTTTTATTTTTTAAAACCAAACGTAAGATCATGATCATAGTCACCATTTAACAAAGTAAGAAGATCCTACGGTGGCTCCATAAAATAACTAACATCGAAATTAGATAAATCTTCTATATTTACATATAAGACTAATTAATCTATGACTTAAAATTATGAGATAAAATAACCTTTTTGGTCCATGTACTCTATGTCAAATTTTATTTTAGTGTTGGTAAAATATTTTTCATAACTATTTTACATAATATTTGTAAGTGAAAAATAGTGTCCTTACAGTGGATTAGGGTGTGTAGTTGTTTGAGTAATTTTAGTTGTATACGTTATATCTGGTCTCTGGTGTGTTTATAATACTAAATATAAATCAAAAAATTTAATTAATCAATTGAGAATGTTATTCAAGACACTTTCTATTATATGTCTCGAATTTTAACTCCTAAAATAAATTAATGATATTATATGCTCAAAAAATATACTATTAAACTCAAATTTTACAGACTTTATAATCATATCACAATCATGTCAAATTAGTTGTGTTTGTGATTAAATAAGTTACAACTACAAACAATTATAAAAGTTTTAAGTATGTTTTCGCTCCAAACTCTCCAAACCAACCATGCATTTTAAAGGATTAAGATGCTTAAGTAGACGTGGATGAAGTTTTGGCCAAATAAGTTATGTTTGTGTCTTTGTGATCAAACAAGTTCATCTACGGTACAATCATAAAATTCAAGTGTGTTTTGCTCCAAACTCTTCAAATCAAATATTCATTATAAAGGATTAAGTTACATAAGTACATAATAATAAAGTCTTAACTTAGGGGTGTTTGATAAAAATTAAATGAATCTGAATTTGAATCTGAATGAGCTGAATCTGAATTTGAATCTTAATGAAAAAAATTATTTGATAAGTAACATGTCTGAAACATCTGAATGACATAATTTTATTATTTTACTCCTCTGAAAAAATTCAAAGTTATTGTAAAATTATTTAATATAATAGTTAATATTTTTTTATTATTTTCTTTACTTTATTCAGCTAAAAAAATCTGACTTAGCCATTCAGCTCAATCATTTGACCGATTCAGCCATTCAGACGATTTTTTTCCAAAACAAACGTACTTAATGGCTGACCAAGCCATTCAGACGCTTTTTTTTCAAAACAAATGTACTTAATGGCTGACCAATTCAGCCATTCAGATGTATTCAGTCCTAAACAAACAACCCTTAGTCTTAACTTTGATTTATCATTTAGATGAGCTTATTTCTAATTTTATGTTAGACTTGGTTGTTAGTTTATTTATTTCTCTTCTATGCGACTTGATTAATTATTAAAATTAAAATAATGATGTCAACAAATAGAAATTAATTATGTTGTTATTAGTGAGAGACCTCTTAAGAAAAACAAGTGCATAAATGGGGCATTCTTAAATTCATATCAATCTCATGTCATGATAAGTTTTATAATTATAATTCAGTGTAAATTTTTTTAAATACATAGCAAGACTTAATATTTTGACTTGAGTCATGCTATATATTGCAAAAGATTTTTGTTGAATTACGACCTATATCAATTGGTTATATTAAATAAAATTATAAAATTAACCCAATATATCAAATATATCATAAAAATATTACTAATTAAATTTATTCACATAACTCGCAATAAAAAAAATCAACATGTATATTATTTTTCTTTTGTCGTTGATTGATATAAAAAGAAAATAAAAAATTAGTATTTTTATTTGACTTGTTTGTGGCTATTGTGCATAGCAAACGCAGAACAAGGATAAGGATGATTCAGTGCGTCGCGTCGCCTTCATCTCTCCATGTTCCTCACCATCTGATCATCGGCTTCTCCCCTCTACAGAAAACTCCATCCAAACAAATCTATGCAATTCCTTCCCCTCAATCATCATCATCATCATCATCATCGAGTAGAAGAGATTTTTCTCTCTCCTCAATATCCACAGCAATTTCTGTACTGATTTTCTCTAACTCTACCTGCTGGGCAAAACCCACCACAATTTCTGACTTCTCCGAGCTCCAAAATTCCGGCGGAGTTAAGGCTTTGGATCTTCGCATCGGTGACGGTGAAGTTCCCGTCGACGGCGATCAGGTTCTCTCTATATATTTTTGCGTATATACATTAATATTTAAGCACATTACACAGCAGTTGAATATATATGATTTCATGACTTTGTAAATGCTTATGTATTGGTGGTGTAAATATATAGAGTTTTGGGAATTTGAATGACAGTTTGACAATTACCAGAATTACTTATGGGTGTTGATATATACACATTCTAACCCATCTTTTGTGTTGAAAGAGACTATATTACCCTTACTATATAAAAAATCAATTAATAAATTCACTAAGTATCTATTTTGTCTTTAAATTTATTATACAACATATTAACAAGACAAAATGTATATAAACTTAGTTAGCTATTTCAAAACATGATCCTGAACTATATATATGAAAGTAGACTATTCTATTAAGCCAATTATTTTCTTAATTAATATAGCATTCTTTTTTAATTTGAGATATTTTATATTATAATTTATTAATAATTTAAATTAAAGACTAGAATTCATATTAAAAACAATAAAAAGCAAAAGATTTGTAAATGGTAAACCTTCTTGTACGAATATTTTAAGATATGACAAATAATTTAGCTTTATTAAAGTGATACTCCACAATATAGTCAAATTGGCTCATCTAATTCAATTTTTTTTATTATTATCTTGACTTGAAATCAAATCAATAATTTTAACATTCAAAGTAAAAAGGAAACTATTTAGTCAATAAAATTTCAAATATTGTAAACTATCAAAAGAATTGCCATTTTTTTATTTCATAATATATATATATATATATATCAAAACTTAGAAATTCACAAATTTATTACTGCCATGATTGATAAAATATATTGAAATAATTTACATTTTATGAATATAATTGGTAGAGATTTTTTAGATATTTTTTTTAGTTTTAAGTATAATAAGCGCAAAGTTAAAATGGACAAGTGTTGAATGATTTAATTGACTTTTTATTAGTTAAGGGTAATATTGTCTCTTTAACATAAAAGGGTGTGCATATATCACCACCCTTAGTTATTCAATGAATTTCTAATTTTTATTTTTATTTTTGAGTGAAAAATAGTTGGTGAACATTAAGAGATCTTTTTCCGTTCAACAAAAAGAGTCTAATTTGCAAAATTTACAGATTATATATTATTGTTAACCTAATGACTCACAACAAGATGTGATATATAATTTCATATCTCGAAATGCATATACTAGCTTTTTGGCAAAGACATGTATAGATAGAACTCTAAATGTGAAATGATCGAATATGTTCTGACCGTTTACATTACTTACTAACTTCTGACCATTTACACAAGAATACTGAATATATTATCTATGCTATTAATTAATTCATCTTGTCTTCAAATTTGATTGAAGGTTGCAATTCATTACTATGGAAGGTTGGCAGCAAAGCAAGGATGGCGCTTTGATTCAACAAATGATCACAAAGATGAAACCGGCGAACCAATTCCTTTCTACTTCATCCTTGGGTCTGGCAAAGTAAGTCTTAATTTGGATAGAAGAGTTTTGATGACTATTCATGTGTTGGCACTATCTCTTGCAAGTCTCCTTTGGCTTTCTCAATAATTTTCAACCACAACACTCTTGTCTTTAAGGCAAGTACATTCGGAAAGTCATTGCTAAATATTCCTTTAAGATGAAGGCCTTTACTTTCTCCGTGATCCTGAGTAGGCTCAACAGTCGACACTAACAATCTTGGGCAGGTGCAGCACCCTTAAAACAGCTCAAAGCCCGGATTGATGTTTCATTTGCTAAACTCATAATGAGAGCCATCCTCGGTTTAAGTTTTGATTGCTTGGCTATGCGGTGGCTCTGATTGTCTGTATGTGTGGTATGGTGTGTGTATAGAGAGAGATTTCCCTCGTCCGATTATAGATACGTACGTACACTCTTATTTATTGCAGAAAAATAAACAGAAGACCTATAGAACCCAAATGCACTGACATGAGCATATGGCTTGATTAGAAGTATCCCAAGATGGTGCCAATTCCAAACTGCATCATATAGTTGATGAATCGAACAGAGGATGATTAACATTGATATGATTTAACAATTTCAGGTCATATCAGGGATTGAAGCAGCCGTAAGATCAATGAAAGTGGGCAGTATTCGTAGGGTTATCATTCCACCATCCCAAGGGTATCAAAACATGTCTCAAGAACCTTTACCACCTAATGTACGTGCTCTTCTTCTCCCTTCAATTCCCCCCCCCCCCTCTGATATATTTACTTACTATAAAAAACAAGAGCAACTCCTTTATCATGTTCAAACAAGATGAAAAACCAACCTTTGCAAGAGAGAAGGGCCGGCTCATTGATTGTTATGAATCGGCATGAAAATTATCAAGTTTTCTTCATCATTTTGAAAACAATATGGATTATAGGTGGACTACATTCTAAACTGGTTAGCCATGATAAAGTTTGTAGAGGCGTGGAAAGAAAACATGCATGCTAATGGCTTTCAGATTCTTGCTTAGATTATTAGACATGTTTGGGTTCATTCTTCTATTTGTATTTGCAGTTTTTCGATAGGCAAAGGTTGTTTACCACCATTTTCAATCCAACTCGCTTAGCTAATGGAGAAGGCTCTACATTGGGGACTCTCATTTTTGACATTGAGTTGGTCAGCCTGAGACATCAGTGAACTCTCGTGATTAACCCATTTGTGGAGAATATTTGTCCATTGGTGTACATATATATATACGGTTTCTTTTCTTTCTCATCATTTATTTTTACTTGGTGTTGGGGAATGAGGTGGATTTTACATTAAATTTCTTGGAAATCATGGTATAAAGGTGACTTTTTTCTTTCTTTCTAAAGCATGGTATAATGGTAACTAATTGGGTTTATCCCTCCCATCGCCCAGCATTTCCTTTACCCTCTGTTTATGAGTTTTGGACGGAAAAGAAAAGAATAGAAAACTTAAATTAGAACAGAAAAAAAAAAGAATAGAAAACTTAAAATTTTTCTGTGTTGTTTCTGAGTTTTTAATAGAAAAGAATAGAATTTTCTTTTCTTGCGTTTTTGAGTTCCAATGAAAACAAAGAAAAATATCACTTTTATAAATTTACCCTTCTATTAATTATAACCATTGAACCATGAATAAAAGTATGCAAGATAAATTTAATTAAAGAAAAAATTTCATAATCAAATACAAATTTCCAAATAAATGTTAAACAAAAACTACTTGTACAAAGTCATTGTCATACCATACTCAAAAGTCATCAAACATAATATGTATTATTAATACTAACGGAGATTCTTCAAGAAATTCTTCAAGAAATTCAATCTCATCTCTAATGGTAACCCAAACACTGCTCGTGCCGTGTCTTGATTTTCTAGTAACCATAAATAGGCCTCATCAATTTTTTCCTCATCAAAATTCATTTCAATTTGCCCTTTAAAGATATCATTTGCAAAATAGACTCGCACAGATGAATCGATAAATGTTTCTCTCTGTTTTTCAAATGTCTCCCATTGTTTTTCCAATTTGGTAGCTAATCTATCCATCACATTAGTTAATTTACATTCATCATCAGAATTTTTTGCCTTTTTCTTTTTTTCACACTTTCCATCGGTACTTGAGAAGGGGTTGCGATCAATATTTTTCCTCCTTACTGGAAATTATAGGGGTAATGGTTCTTCCTGTGGTTGGATCACCCTAGTTCTTTTAATTTTTATTATTGATTTACCACTTTTAATTAATTATTTGTTAATCAATTTTTGTCCTACCTCAACATTGGTGTTACTTTAACTAGAAAACAGAGAATGAATTATATCAGGATCTTATCTATACTCCTATATTGCATGCAGATATTTCTTGACATGTCAGTGTTGGTGGATGCTCAAGGAGACATGCTTGATATAATATTGAAACACATGCAAGTACAATTGCATTCTGCATGGAACCTTATAATTAAGTAATAGTTTATATTACTGCAGGCTGCAGCTGCCTGTGTAATCTTACCTTTGAACCTTTCATATACTTGTAGCCTCCATGTCCAATTATTTCAGGTTTCAAGTGCAGTAGACCATGTGCGGTCTGGGAATAAAGCCATGGAAATGGATGTGCTTAGCAATCTTGATCCTCCTTGTAGTTATCCTAATTGTTGTTGTGGGAGTGCTCAAGCCATGGAAGAGTAACAATGGCGCCTAGCTTCTTCCCCAATTCCTACTGCATTCTGAAGCTTCCTAGTGTCTCCCCTCATAATTTGGCTATGAAATATCTGTTGATTATAACAGTATATATGTAATACATATTCTCAATCTTTTCTATTTCGTTCGCCGCAACAAAGAAGTCGTTCGCGCTAAAAAGTATCTTTCTCTCTTATCATATTAGTTTATTAGATAAAAACATATTGGGGACATGAGTTGTAATTTAAAATTTATTATATTGAAAGTTGAGGATAATATGAGAATTATAAAAATATTACTTATTCTAATTTCTTTTCCGTAATCAGGCTAATTTTGGACGGAAAACTTTGGCTGAAAAAGTTGTAAGTTTTCTATCTATTTCTTTTCTTTTGCGTTTATTAAAAAACTCAGAAACATAGGAATTGAAAAGAAAACTTAATTTTTTTGTCCATTTATTTTCTTTTATGTCCATTTTAAAACTCATAAACAGAGTTATTGGTTGAGAATAAAAATGGTATAAGAGACTTTGTGGAGTTTCTAAATACTAAATTTTAATCCCTCCGCACCACAAATCTTTTGCTCCATAGAGAATGAAAATTACTTTTTTTATCGTAATTTTATTATCATAACACAACTATTAAATTATTAACTTATTATTTACAAGTAAATATAGAATAAATACATATTTAATATTTATACATATTACAAATGTGACTCTTTTTGTTTTTGTAGAATGGATGGAGTGTATCCCTTTTAAAAATGATTCACAGGATAGGTTAATTCTGTCATATGAATGTGGTAATAGACCATTATCCTCCTAGTATTTTTTCAAGAGGTCTACTGTATTGTGGGTGCAAATTTGTAAATTCATTCTTGAAAGTCTTAGTAAATCGATGACCCCAATATTCAAATATCCTTTTCAATAGTACCAATATTTTTTGAAAATTGATATTAGCCTTTGCTTTTTAATTAATAAGAAGTTGAATAAATAATTAATTTATTGGTGAACTTATTTAAGGAATTAATTTGATTAAAATATTTGAAAGATAGGTGGTTATGGATTCGGTTATCATGAATTTAACTTAATTCCATTATAAGTTGGTCAATTAATACACTACTGAAACACAGAGAAAGATCACCTCACGTCTGCGTGCCGACATTGTATTTGTGAAAGTTAAATTCATGCTAATATGACTTTGGTCTTTGTAGACCTGACAAACGGGCCGGGCTAGCCTGGCCCAAAAGGGCGGGTCATTGCTGAATCGGACCATCGACGGACCGGACCAAAATGATCCAAGTTTTGATGGGCTAAAAAAGTGAAGCCTAAAGCCTGTTTTTTGATAGCAGGGCGGGGTGGCCCGACCAGCGGGATTAGACTGATTTATACTTATATTTTGACACATTTTTGAGTTTTGCCCAAACGAACAGGACCATCGTCGGGCCGGACGACCGAACCAAAATGACCCAAATTTTGATGAGTTGAAAAAATAAAACCTAAAACCTATTTTTTAACGAACAGACCCGCAACTCTGAACGGATTTTGCGAGGTCTAGCTTTTGAGTACAACTTACAATATCAGGCTTTTTTGTTTAGTTGTGGGTCCTTCTCGGTGACAAGTATCAGTCTCACTAGACAAAATGTATAATATTGGCCCATATTAATAATTTGTTCATGCCACCTTTTTCTTTTTTTAAGCTTTCTTGAGCCACACCACGATTCATACAAACATTTAAGTGCAACTTTTGGTTTATTTTATTTTAATATTATCAACAACATTTTGGCCATGCCTAATTCAATCTTAATTAAACTCCACTACTTCTGATAAAAGGAAAATGTTAACTTCATTAGGGAAAAAAACAACAACGAGCTTCTATTCTTGATTACTCGGTCTAACTAGACGTTAAAAATATATTATAATTATTATAAATTTAGTTGTTTTTCAAAATAGTTTAAAATTTTATAATATAACCTTTTTTTGGACCGATATGTATAAATAAATTTGGATATAATTATAAATTTAATTTATTATGTCAAATATATCCGTAGAACATGATTATAAAGTTGATCTACTCTATCAAATATTTCATTTAAATATTATTAATAATTATTATTTACATAACTAACGAAAAAAGTTTGACGGATAAAGTCTTAAGATATTTTTTTTTATAATAAATTGTTTAGGATAAATCATCAAAAAAGGGATTAAGATAATACTCCTATATTTTCGTTGGGAAAGGGATTGAGAAAGGAAAGGAAAATGCTACAGGGTTTAAGCTACGGAATTAGCAAAAAACCCCATTTCGAAATCCTTCATTTTAACATTTCACTCTTATTTTATTTTTATTTTTACTTTTTCTCTCTCTAGAAAAGCAAGAAAAGAAGAGAGAGAGTGACAAAACTGTACCCGCTCTGTTCTTTGATAAAATCTGAGATCTGCGAAGAAACCCTTTGAAACAGATATTAAAAAATGGGGCAGAAGACTCTGATCTACGCGTTCGTCGCTCGAGGAACTGTAATTCTGTCGGAATACACAGAATTCAGTGGGAATTTCAATTCCATAGCGTTTCAGTGCCTCCAGAAGCTTCCTTCTTCTAATAACAAGTTTACTTACAATTGTGATGGCCACACCTTCAATTACCTCGTCGATAATGGTTTCAGTATGTCCTTCCTTTTTTCGCTTCTTTCTGTTTATATATTTGCGATATTTTTTTTGGGTACTGAGAAAAAAGGAAGGCAACAAATGGAAGAACTAAGAATTGGGTATGTAGTTATGGGAAAAGTTAATAGTTTAAAAATGTGATTTTAGCAATCTGTTTTGGTTTTATATGGTTTCCTGAAATGTAATTTGAGTATGGCTCCGAATTGCTGCTGAGAACTAATGGAATCTAGTTGACTGTGTTTAGTTTCGTATTTCCAGTTTCTTTTTTGATGCTTTAATGCGGTTTTAATGTAGTCATCTTTTTTGTTGATGAGAAACTGGGGAAAAGAAAGTTGAACTAAATCAAAGATGACACCTAGCATTGTTTTGTTTTCTGCTTTTATTGGGATGATTTAGGTGGCTTGGTTAAGTTTGAATATGGTGGTGCTTTGGGTATGACTGAGTTTAGTTAATTAGAAATGTAATAATGTTTTTAAAGTTCACTGGACATAATTTTTTGCGTGATTCAATAGATAAATGAATTCAGGATTGGGTGATAGGTTCTAAAATGTAGTTGAATCTAATAGTGGAAAAGTTGGTTCATTGTTTTTCCCCAGCGATGGGTTTTGTAGTTATATGTTTAATTTTTGACTTTTTGGATGGTTTGCTCTCAATTTAAGTGGACTGATAGTTTGAATACCACTGTACTTGTTTTTTAGAAAATGTATTAAAGGAAATTTGATTGATTATTTTCTCACTCATGATTTTTCCGCTTTTACCGTTTTAATTTGGATGTTCTAGTGTATATGTTATGGTTTAGATGTATGGATGTCTGGATTCAAGCACTAAAACATTAATATGCCAAGCAGGTGTGACATTTTGAAACTCACCTATAAAAGACGTCGGTGCCAAAAAAAAAATAGTAATTCACCTTTTTTTCTTGATACATGGGACCAAACAGTCATTCACACCACTAGAACATTACTACTTGCACTTCAAGAGCTCTGAGCCAAACACTATACTTTGAGTTTTTCAATAGAGGGTCCTAATTATATTTTTATAGTTGAACTAATCAGTATTCATAGCTGATTTAGGAACTTATCAAGAGCGAAAAGTAACTATGAAGATATAGTCATATAGATGGTGATAGGATTGATAATATGTTGAATTTGGTGCAACGCTGGCCAATTATGGTTTTGAATTCGAATATCAAAAAGTAAATTGAATTCAACTTAATTGGTCCTTGCGATTGATTCCCAAGCTCATAGTTTTAAGTTGATTAATGAAAAGTATGAAAGTATTGTACTACCTTTGTCTTTGTCTGACTTTAGATGTCCTCATTTGACTTTCACGTATTTTAAGAAAATATCAAGAGTGGTGTAGGAAACATTGAGAATAATGTACAATTTTATATAAGCCTTTAGTAAACCCCACTTCAGGGTCCTTTTATTTCAAAATTATGAAGTGGGAATTTTTGAATAAGCTAAAAACAAAGTGGACATGGTTTTTGGACATCCTAAATTAGAATGAAGGACAACTAAACCCGTACAAAAGGAGTATGTATCAAGAAAAGAGTATTGAAATAACTCCCTTTGTCCATTTTTCTTGTCCCCTTTCCTTTTTTCAGATGTCCCAAAACCTTTTCACCTTAATTTTTAACTTGATCAATTTTTACCATTATATTCTTGTTTTGAAAAAAAGAAGACACTATAGAATGCGTCTAATTAAAGATGAAGTTAATAATTGTGTATAGCTAGTTGCATCACTTTCATTGTTTTCTTAAAATGTGTGAAAGTCAAATGGAGACAACTAATTTAAGGTAGAGTAGGATTGGGTTCAAGAATTAGATAATTATAATTTGAGGAATAATTTTAAGGCTGTGAGCTCCAATCCCCTTAGGATAAAATTACTAATAAAAAAATAGATAATTATAATCTAGATTTAATTTCAGAACCTAACCTAATAGTTACTATCTATGTCCCATGATAATGTCCTCTGTTGACTTTTATGGTCAAATTGACCACTTTTAAAATCAAAACATCATAGTTTTGTTTTAGATATATGCAGAGAAAAGATGATCATAATAAACGATGACAAAAAAGGACCTTTACCCCACTGTGGTTGTCGTGTTGTCAGCATTATCCCACTAAACTTTAAAAAAATGGAATTGACTCACTGAACTTTTTAAAATTTATTAATTGAATCATTCCGTTAACAGATGTTAAAATCCTTCTTTTATTTTCAGATGTGGCTTTAAAAAAAAAGAAAAAAACATGTAAATGCTGAGGTTGGCTCATCTTCAACCCAGCCGGTCATTTACCTCCCTCATCTTTGACCACCATTTTCTCTCTCCTTTTTCCGACTAACGAAGTTCTTTCTCTCCTCTGCTATTATTTGTTCCCTCGACCAATTTCAATATTCCACTCTTTTTGGGGATGATTGTGTTTGAGATATTAGGCAAAATGAATGAAACCTGAATGCTCTATTCAAAATGCATAGATATGATGTTAGATTTCTAAAATCACAGCAAATATGTGGATCTTAACAATAATAACAATAGAACATCAATTTTTACTCCTGTTCTTCTCCTTTATGTTACCGGCATATTATCTTGATTTGTGAAACAAAATAAAGAAAAACAAGAGCAACAAATAAAGCTGCAACACCAACCACAAAATATAGAAAAGCAACACCAACCACAAAATAAAGAAAAACAACACCAACCACAAAATAAAGAAAGGCAAGTAAGAATCTCATCAAAATGACCCACAACATCCCAAATTAGTTAGATCAAATTCTATTCTTGAACGCCTCAAATCTATCACTCTATAATTTTAGATTCCAAGAATCAACACCCACTATAGAGACCCAATTCGTTTTTGGCCATTTTCATGTAGAAAAACCCACCAAATCTCAGACCCATTTTGTTGTTGAACAAATTCATGAAGAAAAAGCCTCCGAATCACAAACCCAATTCGATTTTGAGCAAACCCATGAAACAAAAATCACAAATACATAGACCCATGAAGCTAATGAAGAAATTAGTGAAGATGAAGAGCCACAAAGCCGACCCCAATGTTCGAAAAAGCTAAAAACGGTTCGAGGCGTTCTTCTCCGGACGAGGCGAGGCGTAAGCCTCAAGGCGGAAAGAGGCGGAAGCCTCGATTTGAAGATCTAAAAGTCCTCAAAAAATTATGAAAAAATACTAATAAAACCATAAAATAATTTATCATTATAATTAAGGTCATAAAAGACATAAATAACCAACGTCACAGTAATGTATCATTACAAAACATCAAAACAACATAATATCATCAAGTACTTATATAGTGATCATCCATCACTATGTAAGTATTGTATCATTCGTATCTAGCGGTTTGAATAATGGATCAAATCATAGATCATCATCCCCATCACCATCATCATCATCATCATCATCATCATCATCACTATCATCACTAAGAGGATCCTCCATGGAATCATCATCGTATCTAATAGCTCTGTCATCCTCCTCATTGTCGGTGCTAAGATCCTCAAACTCAGGTTCTTCATCAACCAATTGCAATCCCTTCCCTTTATCTATAAATAAACAAATGAATATATATTTAATCCAAATGAGTATGTTTTTTTAAAGAACACTTTAAAGACAACTTAAGTAATGACACTAACCTTTTGGCATAGTTTTTGACGGCAAATTGTTTCTCTTTCTCTTTTGACTCCCTTGTTTACTACTTGTTCCCCGAGTCCCTTGCCCTCCAAGTGTAATCTGCCTCACATTAGTCTCTTTTCCTCCAACTGTCTTTTCATTCCTACGAGTCTTTTCACCCTCCTCCATATCATCATTCCCAGAAGTCAGTCCCGAGATATTTTCATCATTTTTTCCCGCAACCCACTCATTATCAGATGACACATTTTCAACAACCAATGGATCTTCTTCTTCCGCTAGTGCCTTTTTCTTGATATGTCGATCTTTCAATTTTTTATTGTACATAATGTAAGCCAATGAGTTAAGCCTGGATGCGGACAGTCGATTCCTTCTCTTTGTATGTATCTATATTACAAGTAATTTAGCATTAGTGACAATGTGAGATCTCATAAAATCTTAATAAATAGATTTGAGAATATAAATGATGTATATCTAATAAATACCTGACTAAAAGTACTCCAATTACGCTCACACCCCGAAGATGAGCAAGTTAAACTCAGAATCGTCACTGCAAAGTTTTTTAACTCTGGGGCTTCATCTCCATATGCGATCCACCAATCAGCTGGATCAATATTAAAACATATATCAATCTTACCGGTACAACGGTACTTACCAAGATCACGTTTAATCAAAATGAAAGCATAACCATACATTAATCAACGGTACTTACCGGAAGCACGTTTCTTAAAAGTGTTTTTGGCATTTGTGTAGCCAAATAGCTCTTGCCTCAATCGGAATGCATCAATTTGCAAATCATCTTTCTCTCTTTCCACGGCATTAGGAATAAGCTTGTCCATACAAGAGTTCAATCCCACCGTAACTTCCGCATTGGCATAGAAATTTTCTTCATATTGAAAATGAGGATTCAGATAATATGCAGCAGCGTGCAAATGCCGATGCAACTGATTGTCCCACTTAGCATTTATTATGCTCCATCTCTCTTTATAGGCCCTCTCCTCATTATCCAGATTTTTTGCAATCTCTTCTTTTGCATTGTCCATGGCACCATATAAAAATCCCATTCCCGGCACCTTCTCTGAATCTGTCATCCTCAAATACACCTACTAGAGGTTTTGTGGTCTTAATTGCATATTTCACGCTACCCCAAAAGTTCCTATCACTCAGAATGATTTTTCTCGCCTCCCTACCTTCAGGTTTTTTTGTCCAAGCACAATTTGCCCACTCTCTAGATGTAAACATAGCCTCCAAAGGCTGTCTCAAACTATGCATTTCTGCAAAGTTAAATAAGCAGTGGCAAATCTAGTGGCGGCTGGCCGAACAAGGTCCTTATTAGTGTTGGCCTTCATCAATGCCAAGACCCATCCATAATTATATATGAAGTTGCTTACCTACATAATGACATTCATCAAATAATAATAACAATTCAAGTATTCATTGAATAAAAAAAAATTATAACCAAATAATAATAATAGTAATTACCTTTGTCAAAGCATTTTTATCTTGAGGCAACTCTCCAAGCTTCTCAAGCATCAAATCGATGCAATGCGCGGTACACGGTGTCCACCACATACGTGGCCTCTTCTCCATTAACATCCTCCCCGCCGCCTTATAATTAGATGCATTGTCAGTGACTACTTGAATGACAAGGTCTTCTCCCACTTCCTCAACAACCTCATCAAGTAGTTTAAACATCAAATTAACATCTTTAATTGCATCAGATGCATCAACAGGTTTTAAAAATACAGTGCCATGGGGGTTGTTTTCAAGAAAGTTTATTAGTAGCTGTCTTCCCCTAATATCTTTCCAACCATTCGACAAGATTGACACCCCCGTATGTGCCCAAGTCTTCTTTATTACCTCCTCAACAAATGCCTCTGTAGTCTTCTCTTCCTCCTTCAATATCCAAGAGCTAAGCTCATATGGAGTAGGAGGTTTCAAAGCACGACCATAGTTCCCAATAGACCGACACATATTTGTAAATGAAGGACTATCTGCAACATTGAAGGGAATCCCGTTTTCAAAGAAGAATCTACTAATATCAAGACAGACTGCATTATGAGCCTCCTTTGAAAATACGGTACGCCTTGTAACAGCAGCATCATCATCACCAGCATCAACATCCACAACAAATCTGTCCATAGGTCCCCGAACTCCCTTCTCGGAGGCACTGCCCACACTTGAACCTCCCAAGGATGGATGACCACCATAATAAGACCCACTTTGTATTTTTTCAGCTTCATCTCTGTCTTTCCTCCTTGGAGTTGATATTTTTCTTCATATATGAAGCAAGCTCTTCCTTCACTTCGCTTGGTACTTTTTTGCAAGCATCGACGTTATTATGATTACCCACAAGATGATTTTTCAGTCTTGTAATCCCTCCTTTGCAAATTTTCTTACAAAAATTGCATTCCACATATAAATGAGCTTTATTAACTCCCGGGGCTACGGTGCCATATTTCCATGCAGGATCTTTCTTACCCATACTAACAATTCACTGTAATAAAAAAAATCAAATATAAGAATACCAAAAACAAAAATATAAATGAGATTTGTAATTGACTAATTGTATATAACAATAAGAATACAAAACAGAGTACCCAAAACAATAACACAAATATATGTTACAGATTACCCAAAACAAATAGATTACCCAAATGGCCAAAATGTACTACCTCCGTCCCATAATAAGTATTTTTTTAGCTTAAATCACACATACCAATATACAAGCTAAAATGGCAAAAATACCCTTAATATACTTTCTTTGTTTTGTTTGAGACTTTTTTTTATTGCTTTTTGGTCTTTCTTTCTCTTTCTTCAACCTTTCAACTTCTCAATAAATACGCAATAAATACCATTGGTTGTATAAGGGCACATATAGGAAAATATTGTAAAAATTGCATTGGAATTCTAACACATCACTTATTTTGAAAAAAAATGTTAAGCCTAAAAAAGCACTTATTGTGGGACGGAGGTAGTATTAAATATATGTTAAATACCCAAAACAAATATATGTTACCCAAACAGATTACACAAATGTTAATTATATGTTACCCAAAAAGATTACCCAAAACAATATAAAACAGATCACAGAAATTAAAAAAAGACCCAGATTACCTGTCCTGAACTGGAGCCGCGAAGAAGAACAGAAGAGACAATCACCAAACTGGAGGCGCGAAGAAGAAGAAGAACAGAAGAGGCGAACACCTGTCGCGCGAAGAAGAGGGGCGATTTGCGAAGACAACGAAGGAAGAGGAGGCTGGAAGACGAAGGAAGAGGAGGCTCGCGATTTAGGTTTGGTTCTTATTACTTATTAGACAAACTTAGGTTTTTTTTTTACAGCCAAACTAAGGCTCACGCCTCGCAACGCCTTGAGGCGACCGCCTCGGCCGAAGAAGGCGTAGCTCTCGTCGTTGCCCAAAATAGCGCAAGCCTCGCCATGGCCTTCTACCGCCTCGCTACGAGGCGCGCCTTGACCGCCTTTTCGAACATTGGCCGACCCATTTCGTTGAACAAATTATTCATAAAGAAAAAGCCTCCGAATCACAAGCCCAATTCAATTTTGAGCAAACCCATGAAGCAAAAATCACAAATGCACATACCCATGAAGCTAATGAAGAAATTAATGAAGAAAAAGAAGATGAAGAGCCACAAAGCTGACAACGATGGTGAGGGAGAGATGGTGCCTATCATCAAATTTAAAAGAACAAACAAAATAGTAGAGGAAAGTGAGAAAATGGTGGCAGGAAAGAGGAGAGAGAAAAGAAAGAAAAAAGTGGGAAAGAGGAGAGAGAAAATGATGGTCAAAGAAAGAGGGAGTCAGTCTTTTTTTTTAAAACCACGTAGGAAAATTGGAATGATTATTTGACGTCTGTCTGCGAAATTGGATGGAATGGCCTAATTAAATTTTTTTAAAAAGTTCAATGGGTTAATTTTATTTTTTTAAAGTTTAGTGGGGTAATGCTGACACCACAACAACCACAGTGGGTTAAAGGTCCTTTTTACCAATAAACAACATACAATTTAGTACTAATTTCAAGAATTTTATGCTTTGAAAATAAAAATATATAAGATTTTTTTATTATTAATTTAAAAATGGTCAGTTTGACCATAAAAGTTAATAGAAGACATTTATCTTAAGACGAATGTAGTATAATATTTCAACATTTGTATACCATGATATATGGAGAAATGAAGATATGATATTTGAATAAAAGTTATAAATTCTATGATAGTTGTTAAGACGTCGCCTAGGCGTCTAGCCGGTAGGAGGAAGACAAGGCAACCGAGGGACTTGGTGGAGGGTTGAAAGTCGACCACCTAGGAAAGGCAGTCGTCACCTTGGACGAGTCGGTGACGACTTGTCGGCTGAGCGAGCGATTTGGGCACTCTGGGTATGGATCGATCCAAATGCTAATTGGGTTAAAAAAAACGTCGTTGAGGAACTCCAAAATTGGCCCTAATTGAAGTCGATTTGCAGTAGAAGAAGACTAGATGGCGTCGACGAGCGAGACTGCGAGAGTGACTGAGAGTTTTTGAGAGCAAGAGAGTGCGAGAGCGAGAGATTGCACGACTCCGAAATCCTTTCGGCACGCTGCTTGTGAGACTCCGATCAACAGGTATTTCTTCTTTTTTTCTTTTACTGCTTGCGCGACTTCGAAGTGCTTTTTTTTTATATATAAGTATGTTCAGTGCTTTCTTTTTCTTTCTACTGACTGCTAGGCAGTTGGCCTAAACTAGCTTTTTTTGTTCCCCTTTTTCTTTCTATTGACTGCTGGGCAACAGGCCTATGCTAGGTTTTTTTGTTCCCCTTTTTTTCTACTGACTGTTGGTCGCTATATATATATATATTTTATATATGTACTCTTTATATTTTATCCATTGATATGTAGCATTTATCTACTTGACGGTGGTTACATTTTGGACATACTGATGTTAGATAGTGTAGAGAGTCTAGATATTATTTTGGCTTACTATGTGTTTTATTAGTTATTAGACTAGTAATATGTGATGGTTGGTTGCAACTTTATTTTCTATGTTGTGTTTGTTGAATTCTTCGTTTCTTCTACTAGTTTTAAATATTAAGTGTTTTATTTTTGGATTGTTATTACTATGTATTTATATAATTGTGTTTTTAATGTTATTTCATAGTGTTATGTTTTGGGTTTTAATGTATATGAAATTTATTGCCAATATACTTGTTAAGTAAAATAAATAATATATAAATTGCACATTGTAAACGACTTGTCGCCATACGGGCTCCATGGCGGTCGCCTATGCGTCCTGGCTGTCGTCTACCGCCATGACTCGCTGTGGTGTCGTGACAACTATGAATTCTATTGGAATACTAGAAATATGGAAAAAGTTAAAAGTGATTGATGATTTTTTATTTTTTAAATAGCTCATTATAGTATGTTAAAGGGAATATAGAACCTTACCTCAAACTTTGTATGAAAACAAGGCCGTTAGTGGCTATAAGGTAGTGCCTTCATTGAGGCTAGATCAAATGATGCCTCAACGGAGCCTTGAAATGACCACTCTCATGCAGGGTTACTTGGATCGAGGTACGATTAGGTACGCGGAACAGGAATGGGAACAACAAATGCGACATACAATAAAATGTCGTTCGCTGGGGGTAGGCTCATTCGGAATGCTAAGTCGGAATGCGATTCAATTATATAGAATGCTCTAAGGGACAATTTTACATGTTTTTTTTAATAACAAAACTATGTAATATTCTTGACACAAAATGTACATTTATAAGCATTAATCAAGTAAAAGCATTCATAACAATACTTTTTTTTTCTTTTTATTTTTATTTGAATGATCAACAATTTAAAGAATTGAGAATTCATACGATAATAATAGTGTTCCCATGCGTTCCCGTACCACGATTTGGAATGAAAGTTCTGGTACGGGGAACGCAAGGGGTTGAGCGAATTGTGGTAACCCTGCTCTCATGTAAGAGAGCATATGATGCGGCTTCTTGCTTTTGTTTAAGTAAAGAAAGATGGTTTAATGAGGTGCCAGTTTTTTACTAATGATTTATGTTATTACGTTTGAATTTGATGGAGAAAGGATAGAATGATGACATGTTTATTTACATATATTGGTTATGCATGTTCATATATGATACCCCCTGATGCCATCTGTTGGGCAGCGTTAATTGTGGGCCGGGGGCTTGTACAGTTGTATGCGTATATATAAAGTTTGGTGGCGGTGAAATTTGTCATAGTTGCCAGTTCCATATAACCCCAAGATTATGGAATAGCCACCTGTCACCTATGTTGAAATTTTCTAAAATTATCATTTCACAATAAAGTGTTTGGAAATGATAATCATCACCACCAGGGCAATATTCACCTCTATGTTAGCTAGCCTTCTCAGTGAACACAAGTTAGAGCTCTTCACTCTAGAGGAAAAGTAAATAGTTTTTTTTGATAAGTAGATATATCTATGTAGTTTTTTTAAATAACAAAGAAGAAAAAGCAACTAAAACACACTAGGAAGCTGCTTTTCTCTTTTTGGCCTAGAAATCCTTGTTGGTTATGTATGGAACAGGTAGTATTTTGAAACACAACATAGACTCTTGCCAATATTAAACACACAAATGTTATTTTTGCTATAGATTTAAATCTTCATATTCATTTACTATATTTTAGGTAATAGGATAAGGATCACTTAAGGATATGAGCCAAAAGGAAAAGTCTTCTCAGGCCTTGCAGAAAGGAAAGAGGGAGAGTTTTTTTTTTATTACGGTGGAATTCGGGTGTGCACTAGGTCAACCGCCGGGTACATGTAAATGTAATACCGCACAACACAAACCACTCGCACCGAGTAAGGAGATCATTGCCTTTTTGGAGTATTGAACCCATGTCACATGACTTTTTAACCTTCATCACTAGGCTCACTATCACTGAGCTAACTCCTTGGGACTGGAAAGAGGGAGACCTTGTAATTTCATATTGAGAATACGTTCTCAGAAAAATAGGTTGTTTGAAAAAGAAAATCTTATTTGCATTGTACTTGATTTCATGTAGATAAGATTTTAACAAATTATTCTAATTCCAGAAAGCAAATCAAAATCTATCTAATCAACTATGTTTTTTTTTTCCTTTTTGTTTTTTAATGATTGCTAGATTAGATTATTAGTTTCCATTACAGATTTTCATGATTCTTTTAGTTGGCAGATTTAAAATCTATATGGAATTGTTGATTCTTTGGTTTTGCAGCATATTGTGTAGTTGCAGATGAATCAGCTGGTAGACAAGTCCCTATGGCTTTTCTAGAGCGTATCAAGGATGATTTTGTGTCAAAATATGGCGGTGGAAAGGGTGCTACTGCTCCTGCTAATAGCCTTAACAAAGAATTTGGGTATTCAAGTTTGTTTATGATCATTAATACGTTGGCCAGATTTATCTGGTTCTATATTCACTGATGCAAAGAATGCGCATCATGTTTCAGATCAAAGTTGAAGGAACATATGCAGTATTGTGTTGACCATCCTGAGGAGATCAGCAAACTATCAAAGGTGAAGGCCCAGGTCTCAGAAGTTAAAGGTGTTATGATGGAGAATATTGAGAAGGTACATGTTGTTTTGGTCTATTGATTTCAACTTTGCATACTAAGTGATAGCTTGAACAAATGCACCACTCTAATTCGACCTTAAAATTTCACCTATAATTCAGTATTTGTTCTCATTCCTCGGTATTCATTTTTTTAATATATATGTTTGAAGTTATATCAGAGTTATTAGTGATAAGTTTGCAACACAATGGGATGTGAGTTTGTTCAGCACACGTGACTAAATCATTTGTGCGGTATGCATTTATAACTGATATCAGAAAATGTTCTTGTGGCCTCATATTATTTGAGGAATTTCACGTAAATTCTTTGTATATATAACATGGAATTTATTTATTTATTTTACTTTGGCTGTCTAAAATATGAAAGTTTTACCACAACTGTTTTTGACTTTATTCTGAAGCAGGCATGAGAAGTAAAAAACTCTACTTAGTAAGAGCATGCTATTGCATATTCTCATGTAGATGTTCAAATTGCTTGCACTCACTAAAGGGCAACCACCAAGGCACTCAAAACTATTGGTTTATATCTATTAAACATGGGCATGTGCGAGTGCAAGGTTTATATACAAGTCAATCACTTTCCATCAAAGCAGTGTGGTTTAGTATTTTAGTTTTTTGTCACATTGACATCCAAATTGGCATGTAGCTAATGTATATATTTTTGACTACATATTTGTATTCAAAGTGATTGCTCCCTTTTCCTCTTCATAATATTTTGTCCATATGTTCACGAGGTTGTTACCCTAGCGCTATGCATTAGGGTCATTGAGTGATTGATTCCTCCATGATAGTTTCTGTTTTCCTTTATTACTTGCTAAATTATAATTGAAGCATTGGTATGTTTGCTTGTGTATTGGTTGCATCCATTGTGTTTTAATGCTCGAGGGCAATTTTGTTTACTTAGGTTCGTATGCATTTAGATGAATTATGATATGTGAAATTATTGTATAAAGCAGCATAACTAATGTGGCTGATCCAGTTTTGCAAGGTAGTAAAAGCATTTTTAGGATAGACATTGAAACTTAGACGAAATATATTAAAAAAGAAACGAACATATAAGAACATTGCTCTAGTAAGTTTGCAGAGTGCTTATTAGCGTTATTAATATGCTCTGTCACTTTGAGAGGTACTTGTACAATAATGCTTATCTTGTTCTTGTGCTTTAGGTCCTAGATCGCGGGGAAAAGATAGAGCTTCTGGTGGATAAGACCGAGAACCTTCATCATCAGGTCAGTTTTTTCATGTGTTTCAATGTGAAGAATCCTTAAACAGGTGTAAAATCATAAGTTGCATTTTCCTACCAGTTAGCACTTACCTAAATTTCTTCTGCTGATTGCATATATCTGGTAATGTTTGTTTGAGGGACTAAATCTCTGATTAACAAATTACTAATACTCTTTTCCGGAGTGTACGCAGTGGAATGTTTTAATGAGATCTACTTACATCTTATAAACTAGATAATTGTTGTGGAGTGATTGAAGTTTAAGCCCCGAGCTGGGATTTATATTGACATGTTCTCTTACCTGTGAAAATTGTTATCCTCGAGAAAATTAGACAAGCCTCAAGTATCTCAATCCTTTGAATTTTGCTATCTAAATCTATATATTTCTGTTCACACGCGTGAAAAAATAACACAGTTCTTCAAGATATGTTTTAAATCCGCACTTATTTAACTAGTGTTACAGTATTTCTATGTTTTGCTTGAAATAGGCACAAGACTTCAGAAGTGCTGGCACACAAATCCGCAGAAAAATGTGGTTTCAGAATATGAAGATCAAGCTGATTGTGTTGGGGATTCTGATTGCTTTGATCCTCATCATAGTCCTCTCTGCATGTCATGGGTTCAACTGTGGAAAGTGAGCAGCACCTTTCTCTACGTGCTGATTTTGTGTCAAAGTTTTATGCTAGAATTTGTGTTATGGTATGTGTATGTTGTAAAGAAGTAGCCATTTCCGAAAATTTGGTGCAGAGAGAACTTATCTGCTCGTGTAAGAAAACCAACAAAAAATAAGAATCTTGTTTTTTAAATTATGTTACATTGATTTGGTTAGGAATATTGTTACATTAATTTGGTTAAGAAAACGCATACAAAATAAGAAGTGAATCCGGGTTCAAGAAAATGATTAGAACACCAACATGGTCTGTCATAAATGGCCAAGTTTGTGGGCTTACACTTGCAGTGATGTTTCCTTTTCCCTCTTCAATTTTCAACAGTTGTCTGATAATTTTCTTCCTACCATCAAATTCCCCAACACCACAATTTTTTTTTCTGTCAAGAATCTTCATTACAATTACAATATACATAGTTTCAGGGTAGAGATTGACTCATAACCCTAGTAATTTCTTGCCCCTTGGGATTAATGGTGTTAATTGAATGAATTGTTACTACTAGGCATTTTTATTTAGTTTACATTTTAGGAAATTGATATTTCTACAATATTTTTTGATATTACTATATAAAAAATGTCGCTATATATGAATAACGACGGAAAAATCGTCGTTATAGTATCTATAAAGACACTTTTCATATTGAAATATCATTCTGTTGTGGAAATATCAGTTTCCAAATTTTATTGTTTTGTGACGGTCGTATTAACCGTTTAGTTTGTAAATTTTAAAAATGGTGGGAAAAAAAATAGGGGAGTACTATTTTCACGTGTGTTTTTGCTATTTTTACATGATTTCCTCTTATATGAAAGTGTGACACCTATTTTCCCAAAAAAAAATCCTTCTATGGGGATCGGAATTCCGACCTGGGTGTCGACTGGCCGGATTTTTTTTTTTTTTTTGATTTTGACTCTCAAATAATTAATGTGATTTATTGGAACTGAAATTTTTACAAAATGGAGTGATTTATGTATCATTTGAATACATGTAAAAAACAGGGTTGCACAGATTGTACAACCCTATTTTTTACATGTATCCAAATGACACCTAAATCAATATATTTTGTATTTTAATTCAAGTCCTTTTGAACAATAAAACATAAACTGTTTTAAGTATTTAATAAAACTCAACTTATTTCAAAACAATGAAAATATCATAAAACGTAAAATTATTTGCAAAATAAGATAATATCATTTATCTCGTCCACCAAAGTTACATTTTCACCATTTTCATATTCAATGTATGAAAAATGGATAGTACTGATAACCGCTAAGAATTAGGTAGGAGTGATGACTAATTATAAAAAGAAGATCAAATAGTTATAATTAACTTATTAATGAATATTAATAAGAGAAAATTTAAATAAAATAATTAAATATTAACTAACCGGACCCAGGTCATCCACGGGTTGAGTAATTGTAGGTTGGGTTAAAATAGACTGGGTCAAAAAACCCCGATTTTTAATGGGTGATATTTATTCATGCTTTAACCCTTAAATTTAACGTGTGTTGGGTGACCCGTGGTTTGGATGAGAAATTGTCAGGTCCACTCAACTCTAAAGAAAGTTCAAATATGATTGAATAAAATTAATTTTAAGAAATTATAAAATTTAAAAGTGATGCATGTGAATTCATTTAAGTTTTTTTTAAAGAGTATTTTTTTTATAATTACTAATTGTTTTTTAAGATAGTAGTATGTTATAGGGCTATTTTAACATGTGCCTTTAGGATACAGGCTAAGCACGAAAATCAAGTGTTGGGCACTGAATTCAAAGGATGAGGCCCACTAAAATATAATTTTTAAATGCATATGACCCCATTGAATTATTATTTTAATTATATTTCAGTGGATCCCATCTCTTGAATCCAATGTCCAATACTTGATTTCTGTGCTTAGCATGTGCCTTAAGGGCACATGTTAAGAAATCACTATGTTATATTCATAATTTGATTGACTCAAATGAATTCATATCAATTTTTTGAATTTTTGTAAGTTGGTTAAAAAATAAAATAAATTCCTTTTATGGAATGAAGTATTATATAGTACTTACTACTATAACATAAGATAATCTACGAAGATGTGTTTTCTTCTGATAAAATGGAAAACTTGCATTCGCCATCACTTTTGGTACCTTTAATTAATTCATTAATTCATTTTTAATAAGAGTTTTATTTATAAAATTTATTTTCATTTCATATTTACCTCTAAACATAATGATTGTTTGGTTTAATAGTTGATAGACACATAATTCATATATTTTATTATTCCTAATTTTGTCCTTTTAATTATATTAGTTTATTAAATTAATATGTTTTATTTTATTTTGTAGGGTTTAATATTTATTGCAATAAAGTCAAAATCTTGGTGATCAAGCGATATTTAATGCTCTTATTCATGTAAGAAATATCCAAGAAGAATCCTACAAGGAGAAGGAAAGAGGTGGAACAATCTTAGTGTGCAAGTCAAATCCAACAAGAGAAATGAAAGTCTATCTAGAAGATTTCTTTGAGAAATTGATTGCCACTAGGAAATTAAAACCTACATGGGAACAAAAGTATCCAAGTTCAATGTATCTAAATTAAGACACAAAGTTATTTTCCCTATAAATAGGTCTCTTGTTTTAGAGAGAGAGGATTATTAGATATTGTATTAGTTTAGGTTAGGAGTAGAAGTAGATTAAATTACTTCTTTATTGTACGCTTGTTAGAGAATCATCAATAAAGGGAGTTTTCTTATTTTATTTCTTCTTTATTTTAGTTAGTTATTTTATTTTTAATGTCTAGTTAATTTTTTTTATATCTAGGATGAAGATGAAATTAAATAATTATTCATGATAATATTTTTCATCTCTTCTATTATTTATGCTTTGATGTTTAATTGATTTCGCCTTCATATTTCGTTATTGAAATACCTTCGTTTATAGTTCATATGTGATTTTAAATTAATTAAGAGGTTTTGATAGATTATTGTTAAGATACGAGTTTTTCATAATCCATGCTTGCTCAAAGAAGTTTTGATGGGTTATAGTTAATCCTTAAATTTTCATAGTCTATGCTTGCCCACGTTAATTGTAAAATTACTAAATTAAAGGGAAGGGAGATCAAAATCATAAATAAGTTATAAAAATAGAATAGATTGAATTATATGTTATGTTTATTATTTAATGGATTCGGATTCCTAGATTGTTTTCTCATTATTAGTTTTCATATTCTAATTAATCAACTCTCAATATTTATTTTTAATTCGCCTAAAATAGATATTAAGGATATATTAAAATTAATCTAGTCTCTGTGGGTTCGACATGTACTTGCCAGTTCTTCAACTTGACAATGTGCACTTGCAGTTACATATTTTTATCACATCAATAGTAATAAGATGATAATAAAATTATGATACTAAACTTGAGGATACTATGTCATTTATTAATATTAGTATGGTAATCAATAGATTAAAACTCACTTTTAGGAACAAAAAAATTCAAAAAATAAAACTCTTATTGGAATCTAATAGTAACATTTTGTGACAGTGCTTTAATTACAAAACCTTTACTATAAAAATAAATACATGGAATTTAATAGAATTATAACAGGGTCCTATTTATTATACATTTTTTCAAAAGACTATCACGTACTAATATTTATTCATATAATTAAAAATCAAAAAATCAATGTAAATATTCGCAATATATCATTTTTCTATTATAAATAATTTTTTTTGAATAAAAAGTGTTTTTATTACACCGCCTCGTCAAACAATCGCGTAACCAACTTAAATACATTATACACACATATGTCTAAAAGCCTCCAAAAGAAAATCCAAGGAAACGAGACGATTCTAATGACAACAAATTCTGTTCCCATTTACGTATTTATCTATGAATCAGACATGACTTTACTACTAAGCATTCTTCACATGTAATCACAAGGTGTTTAATTGTCGTCACTACAAGAAAACTAACTATTTCCGACGAAAATATCCTCGACGGAATATATTCAATCGAAGTTACTATATTTATGATGAAAATTTCCGTCGGAGATAATTTCCTCGAAGATAATATATTTACGACGGAATTCCGTCTGAACAGTAGATACTTTGTTGGCGCCAGATTTCCCGTCCCCGCCAAATACAAACTCAACGGAATATAGACAATTTCAACGGAATAGTCCGTCGTAAATACGTTATATCCGAGGGAATTAATTCCGACGGGCATTCCGTCAGAAATAAGGATTAAAACCTAATTAGCAGTCTTCTTCTCCAGTGCCTCACTCATTTCCTATTCACTCTCTCTCGCTACTCTCTCACTTTCTCTCTCCCTCTTCCCGGCCACCACCCCCTGCCACTTCCTCCGGTCCCCCTCCAACTCCCCCCGACCCAGCCCCCACACCCCTTACCTCCTCCCTGTGCCGCCGCATCCTCCCTTCTCTAAGCTTCCGCCGCCTCCTCCCTTCTCCGAGCTGTCTCCTCCTCCCTTTTCTTGCCTACCGGTTGTATCTCTCATTACTCACTAACAGTTGTAAGTATTTTTCATTCATTAGTTAGGGTTTTGTTAGGGTTAATTTCTGTTGCTTCATTACTTAATTAGGAACAATATGAAATTGAGATTGACATTGAAATTGGGAACAATCTGTTGGGACAATCTGATATTGAGAATGTATGTATATTTTGTAGAATCTCTGAAATTTCCTGAACTTTGTTTAATAATTGTATCTTGATTTGAAATTGGATTTGATATGCTGCAATTTGGGTTGAAGCTCATTTACTGCTATTGGATATTGATTTGCTGCAATTTGGGTTGATAATTATTGCAATTTGGGTTTGTCCTAATTGGTTTATGTTTAAGAATGACTCAACATGTTCATTTACTGCAATTTGGGTTTGTTCTAATTAGTTTTCCGCAATTTGGGTTTGATACTGCAATTTGGGCTTTATAAGAATGTGATATATGATATTTTCGACGGAATTCCCGACGAAATTTCTGTCAGAATTTTCATTTGCAAAATTTGCGGGCCCTACTAGTATAATTAATAATTAATAATAAATAATAATAAGTAATAAGTAATAATTAATAAATAATAATAAATAATAATTCATAATAAATAAATAATAGATAATAGATAATAACTAATTAATAATAAATAATAAATAATAAATAATAAATTATAGATAATAACTAATTAATAATAATTAATAATTAATAATTAATAATTAATAAATAATAGATAATAGATAATAAATAATAATAAATAATAAATAATAAATAATAATAAGTAATAAGTACTAAGTAATAAGTAATAAATAATAAATGATAATAAATAATAAATAATAAATAATAATTAATAATAGATAAATAATAGATAATAACTAATTAATAATAAATAAATAATAGATAAATAACTAACTAATAATAAATAATAAATAACAAATAAATAGTAAATAATAAATAATAAAAGATAAATACTAAATAATAAATAATAATAGATAAATAATAGATAATAACTAATTAATAATAAATAATAAATAACAAATAATATTAAATACTAAATACTAAATAAATAATAGATAATAACTAATAAAACTAAATACAATTAATAACTAAGTAGCATTTGCTTAGTTGTGATGCAATATTCAATAAACTAAGTAGCACTTACTTAGTTTTTCATTGGCAAAATAAACTAAGTAGCACTTGCTTAGTTTGCCGCAATATTCAATAAAATACAATAAAACTAAATACAATTAAATACAATTAATAACTAAGTAGCATTTGCTTAGTTGGGATGCAATATTCAATAAACTAAGTAGCACTTACTTAGTTTTTCATTGGCAAAATAAATTATGTAGCACTTGCTTAGTTTGCCGCAATATTCAATAAATTCAATACGACTTATTCACATTAACTTTCAGTGTTAAGGTTGAAGTGTAGACATTTCAGTTCCATCACAAAGAAAGCATCTATGTGGAACTTTGAATCCAAAGAATGTCTTCATCCATTTTCCTTTGCGTAGGCTATCAATGAATTTTACAGGAAAATCATACTTATTTGCCTGTAAAATTCATTGATAATCTATGTATCTGTATCTTGATGAAGACATACATGCTTTTGGAGGTGTCAACTTAAAAACCCGTTTGACATTCACTCAGTAGGAGTGAATGTCGAATAGTCCCCAGTTTGGGACTGTTACTGGATGTTATGTCTTTCACTTAGGCCGGTGCCAATACGAAACGATACGTTTTTGTTGTTTTGAGGAATTTTCGGTTGTTATCTCTACATGTTCTTTGAGTACATACTTAGATTAATCTATTTCGTGTACTTGGAGACCATGGGGAGGTGCTGTCGAAATTTTCTTAAAACAAAAGAAACGTGCATAACGTGTTGGCACTAGTGAAGAGACGCATCCAGGAACGGGATAGAAGCCTGAATTACCCCTTTCCTATAGAGCTGTCGTAATAGGAAAATACTCTAATTCATACATGGACCACATGCATGAACATCACTGTAATGAAACCCGCTTGACATTTATTCATGCATGGACCACATGCATGAACATCCCTGTACTGAATCCGTGGTCTGTGCAGTTAAAAATGTCAGCCGACCGGAGTTGGATGTACCATAGGATACGCAGTGATGGGAGGGGATTAGTATCAGCTTATCGTGATGGGGTGTCAGATTTCTTGAATAAAGCAATAGATCATGTTGATAATTCGAACGGAAAGATGCGCTGCCCGTGTGTCAAGAGTAAAAACTTGATCTGGAAGAAAGTTGACGAGATTAAATTCGACTTATTTTCCCGTGGATTTGTGGATGGGTACTTTGTATGGACTCATCACGGGAAATCAGCTGAGCGGATAGATATCCTACGGGATTCATACGCCGAAAACTATGATCCGGTGGAGATGTTGGTCGATGCTTATGGCCCTACTAATATTGACTGGGCTGAAAATGAGCCTTCTTCAAGCAGTGCTAAGCAAGTGCCAAATGATACAGCTGCTGGCTTTTACAAGTTGCTATCTGAATCTGGGGTCTCGTTGTATCCAGGAAATGATACGGACACCAAGCTTTCTGCAGTGACGATGCTTTTACACTACAAGAATGAGCACGACTGTAGTGAGAGAGGTTTCAACGATTTACTTTCCATTGTTGGAAAGTTTTTACCCAAGGATCATACTCTTCCTGCAAATTATTACGAAGTGAAGAAGAAAGGGTTAAATATAGGGTATCAGAAAATTGATGCTTGTGAGCAGGATTGCATGTTATACTATAGGGAGGACAGAGATAAGGGACAGTGTGATATATGCAGCTTTCCGCGCTATAAGGTGACAAAACGTGGGGGAAAGGAGAAACATGTTCCCAGGAAGATTTTACGGTACTTTCCTCTTGCGCCGAGGCTTCAGCGGCTGTTCATGTTGTCTCATACGGCTCAACATATGAGTTGGCATCGAACAAGGGATGTGGTGCCTGGTTAGCTGACTCACCCAGCGGATGGAGATGAATGGAAGAGATTTGATGCAAATTATCCTGAGTTTGCGGAAGAAGTCAGAAATGTTAGGCTTGGCATGGTTACTGATGGATTCTGCCCTTTCAATAATTTTAGTCAGCCGTACTCAGTTTGACCAGTGATTATGGTCGCTTATAATCTTCCACCGTCGATGTGCATGAGGGATCCGTACTTGTTCTTGTCTTTACTCATACCAGGGGATAAAAGTCCTACAAAAGACATTAACGTGTACCTTCGATCGTTAGTAGATGAACTAAAGATGTTGTGGGAGACGGGGGTCCAGACTTATGATAAATCAAAAAGCGAGAATTTTGTGATGAAGGCAGCCCTGTTATGGACTATCACTGACTTTCCGGCTCTTGGGATGGTTAGTGGTTGGTCAACCCACGGAAAGCTGTCATGTCCAGTGTGTATGGGGGATGTGCAAGGTAATCAGTTGCAGCATGGGCGGAAATGTACTTTCTTTGGAACTGCTCGTAGATTCTTGCCTCTTGATCACAATTATAGAAAGATGTTTGCACAGTTCAACGGAAAGACAGAGAAGAAGGGGGTTGTTAGTCGACTATCGGGCAGTGAGGTCTTGGGATGGTTGAACCAGCTTGATTTTCCTTTGCCGGGGAAAGAGCACAGTAAATTGAGAGCAGCCGGGTACGGGAAGACTCATAATTGGACACACTCGCCCATATGGTTTGAGTTGCCATATTGGGGCACACTTTCAGTTCGTCATTGTATAGATGTCATGCATACCTAAAAGAATGTTTTCGAGAACTTGTTTTACACTGTGCTAGATGCGAGTGGTAAAACCAAAGACAATGACAACGCTCGAAAAGATTTGGAGGCATTGAACATTAGGCCAGAATTGTGGCTTCGCCCTAACAATACGAAACCTAAAGCTCCATATTGTCTTACTAGGCAACAAGTTAAAGACGTGTGTAAGTGGGTTAGTGGGTTGAAGCTTCCAGATGGATACACGTCGAACATAACACGTTGTAAGGTCGAGCAATTGAAAATTTCTGGATTAAAGAGTCACGATTGTCATGTATTCATGCAGAAGTTGATCCCAATTGCATTTCGTGAGATGTTACCCATAAAAGTTTTGGATGCATTGACCGAACTTTCAAATTTCTTTCGAGATCTTTGCTCAACTGTAATTAAGTACACTGATGTGGAGCAGATGGAGAAAAATATTGTTAGTACCATTTGCAAGCTCGAAATGATCTTTCCTCCAGGATTCTTTGACTCGATGGAACATCTGCCTATTCATCTACCGTATGAACTCAAACTTGGAGGACCGGTGCAATATCAGTGGATGTATCCTTTTGAGAGGTAATATAAATTACAAATTACTTTATGTTACTCATCATATTAATAATACTCATACGTATTTGTCTTAGGTATATGCACTGATTAAAACAAATGGTGAAGAACAAAGCTCGTGTAGAGGGTTCTATTGCTGAACGCTATACGGAGGAAGAACTTGTCAACTTCTGTTCATTGTATTTTGATGATGTTGTCTCAACGAAGCACAATCGTTTAAGTAGAAATGAGGTCGTTGGTCCATTGTCTCATACTAATGATGAGTTAGCTATATTCACATATCCGGCTAAGCCTTTTGGCCATGAGACGCAGACTTTCTTAAGCGACAAAGAGTTGAAGATTGTATCTACATACGTGCTTCTAAATATGCCCAAAGTATCTGGATACATCAGCTATGAATAATTATTTGCGATATTTAGTGCAATTTATAAATGTAGTCATCTATATGTTAAAGACATTTTACTATTTACGCAGTTCATTCGAAGAGGAAGCGTATGCTTCTAACCCAGCTTTTACTGCAGCAGAGTTGGAAACATTCACTAATGTTAATTTCCAACAGTGGTTTAAGCAACGGGTTGAAGAGGAGAACAATTCTGAGCGTTTTATAGATGTCATCCGAGGACCGTACAAAGTTGTTAGTTCTTTTCCCGGATGCATCGTGAATGGGTTCAGATTTAGGGTCGATGACTTGAATGAACTCACATCAATCAATTCTGGGGTTGTGGTATTGGGAAGTTGCTACCAAGATTCCGAGTCAAATTACTATGGACGTTTACAGGATGTGGTTGTGCTCAATTATCATAGGGGTAAAAAGGTAGTTACATTTAAGTGTAGTTGGTTTGATACTGAAAAGGGGGTTAAAGTTGATCGTAATAGAATCACAACTATAGATATCAAGTCGGTGTTAAAGTCTGATGACGTGTTTGTGTTAGCAAGTCAAGCGACTCAAGTGTATTACGCTCCTAATGTCGTAAATACTCGAAGCCCTTAGTACGCAGTAGTCACAACTAAAACACGTTGCAAGAAGATGTTAGCAACCCTTTGGCCGTAGTGTTCAATGTTGAAGATGTGATGGATACTGATGTCATTGACGTACCTGACGATGAGGATGTTGAGGAAAACGTCGTCGTGAGTGATTATGTAGTCGTTGATGATGATAATGATGACGAAACTGATCTCGAAACTGAGGATGAGGAAGATACTGAATCCGTGACTGATATACATGTTGATTCTGATGGGTTTGATGGCGTAAGTAATTGAAAATTAGCATTCATATTAGTAAATATCCCATTGTTAAACCTTACATATTCATAATTTACCACTTTGGATATTGCAGTAGGATATTCATGGCTAGACATAGCGGTGGAGGTCGCCGAGGTGGTGGGCGATCCGGTACAGGAGACGGTAGCCATGTTGACGGCTCGTTTTCAGGAGCTAGTAAGTTATCTTAACTAGGATTTAAATATTCTCAAACTGCATTAGTTTATGTTTATTGACTCAGTTAAATACAATTATTACAGATGTACCTCGTCGACGACACCGAGGGACGAACCTCGAGCTCTTAGGTCGTCCGCCAGCAGTTCCACATATTGTACCGGTGGATGTTGCTTCTGGACAGTAAGTGTTAATATATTGTTAATATTTCTGTCAGTTATTGCAAAACACAATTCACATAACATATATTATTGCAAAATATAATTTTTTATGTAGTATACTAGATCCGGTGGCTAAGCACACCCTACACGCCATCTGTTTGACGCACCTCCCGACTGGGTGCATGCGGTTCAGCCAGTATGCGCGGTTCAATTCCACTTTTATGCAGACTGTCTTGCGGGAGTTTCACGTAAGTTAAACATATTATATTAATTAGTACATAGTTGTATTAGGATGACGAAATCAATTGTTTCTAATTTTTAAACTTTTGTTATAGGTTTATTATAGATTTGACCCGAGTATCTCTCAGACAGCTGGCGACGATGTGATTATATCACATGTCGTTAAGAATTACTCTGGCTGGCTATATGAGATGCGACATAGGGCAGCCCGGGCAGTTGAGGACCAGCCCGGGACCACCATCAGATCTCATCAACCTCGCATAGTCTCCGATTTAGCCTGGGAGGCTATGTGCGCGCACTGGGATGCTGATGACTTCAAGAAGAAGTCTGAGCAGGTGAAGAAGAACCGTGGTCAGCTCCGCATAGTACACACCACAGGTTCTCAGTCGTTCGAGGAGGCGAAGATGGTAAGTGCGCTGTATTTTGTTGTTTAGTTATCAAGTTCTTACACAAATACTTAATACATGTTTTATGAATATTTTTATTAGGCCTTGAGTAGGTCCTTGGGCCGAGATCCCACCATTCTAGAGTTTTGGGATAGGGCCCACACGCCCAAGGACGAGCGTGTTTTGTCTCAGGCAGCTGTGGCTATACGGGTAAGACTCATCTTACTATTTAGCTTTTAGTAATATTCAAACGTAAATAAAATGATATAATTAACACACTTATAAAAAATAAATTACAGGACCGATTTCAGAGGCTTCGGGACGATCGTATAGCTGAACTAGATGCTATTAGAAGGGGTTCTGTGTGACGCCCCCCAGAATAGGTCCATTCAACCCAACCCATTCTGAGTCGCCAAATACATGGTACAGAATTCAAATACAAACTTTATATCATACGGTCGTGCAAAATACGACCACACAACTGTGAGTCTCAATACAAATATGTAAAAAATATTAAGATTCAAACTAAGTCCTCATTACAATTATTATCACACTATTTATCAGAAATAGTGAGGACTACTACTGCTCTAACTCGGACCATCACTCTGTCCCCCGACTAGTTTCCGCAACATTCTCATTTCCTGAAGAGGACAACAGATGAAAAGGGTGAGCTCAACTAGCTCAGTAAAGAATATTATGACTAAGATAATGGAAAATAAATTATCGTTAGCCTTCAATAAATCAGATAAAATATAATGGACAACCAATCTTAGATCAATATTCGCAGCGGAAATAACAAATCATTAGAAGAGTTAAGCGGAGAATCAAGTCTACTATCTTCTATGATTTAAAAGTCCATCATCAATATTTTATCCCTGTAACATCAATCAATATACATCTCGAATCAAATATTCATCTTTGCACTACAGGCCAAAGATATTCATTTGTATCATCAGTGGTCATATTCATCTCAACACCTGTCATCTTTGCACTACAGGCCAAAGATATTCATCAGGTAATCATTCATCTTTGCTCTACAGGCCAAAGATATTCATCAAGTAATCATTCATCTTCGCTCTACAGGCCAAAGATATTCAGTTACATCTTCTTTTAGGACTGAGAATGATGAAAAACATTTTAAAAAAAACGAATCCAGTGAGATAAAAGACAAAGACTAAGGATTCGTATTTTAGTATATCCAATTCAAAAATACCTCGTAATAATCAATTATGGAGCAAAATTCAAGAATAAAGCCCAAAACTTGGATACAATCAAAGATAGTAACCTTAACAGACAATTTGGACAAATAGAAGAAAAATAAATTTTCCCGTGAATAGTGCCGTATACGTGAATAGTAACCCCGACGAAAAAAGTAAGAATTTCAACATAAAATCCATGATAATATTTCTGTATAATGATATTGAAAAGAATAACATCATTTACGAAAGAAAATAACATCCCTTACCTCAAAAGAACAGTATCTCTGACTGGAATATCGGATATAATACCGACGGAAGCTTGTACTGAATAGTAATACTCAAAGTATTGAAATACTCATAAAAATACGCTCGATATTATAGAGAGAGAAACTTCTGATTCTGGTGTGATTTTCAATTCTAACCTAAGCACCCTATTTATAGGAAAAGCTTAGGATGCCAAAGGAAACTAAAATAATAAAATAATATATTTTTTTAAAAAAATTTCCGCCGCCTGGCGGCTAAAAATTTCAGATTTTTCAACAACAAAAGTGGGGCCCACCATTTTATTTAAAAAATATTTATTTTCCGAAACTTCAATAATTCATAACAAATAGCCCCTTTGTCAGAAAAATACAAATTCTATGTCCTTCCATAGGAAATTTAATTCTCTACAACTTTGCAGAAGAAAGTTTTTCCAAATTCCAAACATAAATTATCCGAAATCCATAAACAGATGATTTCCCACACCAAAATACTGATAAAAACACATCAGCACTAATTCCTTCTTTAATATCCACAAAATAAATATTTCCTTATCATATAAATCAATAATTAATTATTCACAAATAATATTATAGAACTACAATATTAACAACCAGGTCGTTCCTAGGAAAGAGGGGGCCTTCCGATAAGGACTTCTCCCTACTGGCGCGCAATTAAATAACCCCTCCTAGACAGAACTTCCTTAGACATTGTCAATAATGCTATCTAATAATATTATTCAAATAATATGAATTATTGAGTTGATAACGTGAAATACTGTGCAACGACAATTATTGAATCAATACTACAAAATATCAACTGTAGCCATTATTGAATCAATCATAAAAAATAGCAACGTAGCAATTATTGAGTCAATAAAATATCAATGCAGCAATTATTGAGTCAATAATATAAAATATCAACGTAGCAATTATTGAGTCAATAATATAAAATATTGAACAGTAAATACTTTAACAATAATTGAGTAGGTTCCTTCTCACGTAAGACTCAATAATTCGAAATACTGTGCAATACCGTGTGCTACTGCGCAACACCGCGTACTGTATTTTAACCACCGGGTATTTCAACAGTACTAACGGTAACAACTACGCCGTTATCTTGTAAAAAAGTTATTTCTGTCGCTTTCTATATCCGACAGTTATTCCGTTGTGGGGGCCCACAAATAGCTGCGCCGTCGTACGAATATTCCCCGACAACAAGAATATTCCACGACCAAACGAATATTCCCCGACAACAAGAATATTTTATAACCACTTGCTCATTTTAAAAATGTTTGCACATTTCACCCATAACTTTTATATTTATCAAATCAACACCTTACTATTTCGAAATAATATATAAAGAAAATTAAATCTTTATTCATAAAAGTTGGGGTCTTACATTCTGAGCCGTCAGACTCCGCCACTCCCTTTCCCGATATTGTATTAGATCGGGATGAGGAGCTGAGACTATGGGTCGCGTCTCAGGATCCCCCTACTAGCAGTACCGGCAGATATCGAGTGTTGAGTCTGCCGAGGATACCCGCATATACACTCCCTGGAGGTAATAATATTTTTTATGTTTCACGAATTTATCAGAATTTATCACATTATAGAAATTATTATTAGTAATGGAATTCGTCTATTTTTGTAGGCTCCAGCCAGCGCCAGCGTCCCAGAGCACATGTCGGACCATTTCATACGGGCACTGGCTTGGATGACGAGATCTTCCAGAGGCTGATAGGGGCCGTGTCGGATCGATTTCGTACCGATCCGGCCTTTCGCCGTCAGCAGTTGCCTTCTAGTTCTCGTCTTCACCAGGTTGCTCAGGAGGTTATAGCAGGGGCCTCCGCAGAGAGTACGGGATTATCGTGAGAGCAGTTCGACGCTTTCAGTAGCGAGATGCTCCGGATGGTGATTATGCTCTTGGAGGAGGCTTTTCGTCTCCCCCGCCTACTTAGGTATTTTTATTGTTTATATTATTTTTATTTAAAGTTAGCTAGTTAATTCTCACATATATACGGACTAATGATTTTTATTTATAATTTTTTCAACAGAGTGACGATGGCAAGCAGGCTGGCGACGATGACGAGCGGTTTGACGATGACGACGAGGTGGACGACAGAGATTTTTATACACCAGACAGGCGTCGTCCACCTCCGTCCGATGATGATACTACTAGATTATAGTTCATTTTATGTTATTCATTCTAATTTATTAGTACGTATATATGTTATTCATTTGTAGAACATTTGTATATATTGTACGTAGTTTTTATAGTTGCGTCTGTATAATGAGATTACATTGTATTCATTCATTTGTAGAATATTCTTTATCGTTGTTGAAGTTTATTTGTTTTCAGTTAGTCGATTACGTTTGTTGTTAAGAATTGGTACATGTTTAGGTTTTTAGAATTACGTTGGTTGTTGTGAATTGGTACCAGTTTTTAGAATTACGTTTGTTGTTGCGAATTGGTACATGTTTTTAGAATTACATTTGTTGTTGAATGTGAAATATATTGGTGTCTGGCTGTATTGGGATAAAACAGGTTACAGGTACATATATGGGTTTAAATACCTGGATTTTATATTTTCAAAAAAATTATTCTTAAAAAAACTCCTTAATTTCGACGGAATAAGGTAATTTCGACTGAATTTCCGTCAGAAATATAAGCCAGGCTAATTCCTATTTTTTTTATTTTTCGTCGGAATTAGGTTATTTACGAGGGAACATTCCGTCGAATATAATATATTTATAATCTTTTTTAATTTATTTTTTATTTTAAAATTTTCATCGAATTTAACGTATTTCCGAGTGAAGTTTTCGGTCGGCCATAAAAAAGTTATATCCGACGGAATTAATGCGTCGGAACTAACTTCGTCGAAGATACTTTATGACCGACGGAATGGCCGTCGGAGATAATTTCGCCGAAGATATAAAAGATCGACGGAATGTATGACGGAATTTATCTCTGACGGGGTTAGTTACGACGGTAAATTCGACGGAATATTCCCTCGGAAATAAGCTAGTTCTGACGGAATAGGCTTATCTCTGAGGAAATATTCCGTCGGAATTAGGCTTATTTCTTGTAGTGCGTAAATCTTTTGTTTGGTTCCAAAGAAAGAAGGAACTTAAAGAAAGATCAAATTTTGGATTTTCACATGGTGCTTATTATTTGCAATTAATTGGAAATTTCTCATAAGGCAATTATATTCATGCAGATTTAATGAATTCATGCATGTACACCGATAATTTGACGTTACCTTCAGCTTATATATATATATATATAGGGTCCGTCTCTCCAGCGAACTATAGGAAGCGAACTAAAAACGAACCGGTTATAGTCAAGGGCGTAACTACACACGGGCTACGGTGGGCTATAGCCCACCCCAAATTCTCAAAAAACTTGACTTTATAGTTTAATTTTAGTGGAAATTATTCAGTTTTAAAAATTAGCCCACCCCAAATTTAAATACTTTGCCCATATGTTGTTCTAATTCATTTATATTTTTTTTAGCTCACCCCAAATCATAATCCTAGCTCCGCCATTGGTTATAGTGACGGTTTTTCCCGTCGCTATAACATAGAAAGCAGGGTTTTTATGCTATAGCGACGGAAAAAACCGTCACTATATCCGGTTCGTTTTTAGTTCACTTCCTATGGTTCTCTGGAGAGACTCACCGTGTGTGTGTATATATATATATATATATGTGTGTGTGTGTGTATATACGTATTCTTGTTTGGCTGCTACATATATACTGGAGATCAAAAATTCTGAAAGTGTGGCTTAATTTCCTCCATCCATGCATGAGTTAAAAACTTTTTTTCCCAAGTCAAATTTCCCCTCCTCCTCACACATTTCCAATGTGTGAACAAGAAGGAAAATTTGAAGAGCTCAATTTCCATTTTCAAACGCCAAACTCAGACAATAACAGTGACTTAACTACTTTTAATCGTGAGAAAAAGCATGCATGTTCATGCACTAGCAGTTACGGCTTAATTAAACACATAATAAACGCGCTTGCTTTGCTAGCTAGCTGAATTTGCATTCATTAGTTATGCGTGATTAAGCTGTATATATGTGTTCATTTCATCTCCTATATATATAAAAATGGGATCCCAAAGTTAGGTTAGGTTAGTTGAAACTAATTTAGTTAATTATCGAACATGCCTTAAACATATAAACTAAAGTTGGGAATATTTAATGGAGGACACAAATGTTCTTTTTGTGGCATCTATTGGAGCCATGCATTTTTCATTATTTGAATCTTAAATCTAACCATGCATGGCTCCTATAAATGCGAGGCCATGTTTGTTTACAAAAAATATATTTGAGATTGGACTATTTATTTTAATTTAATATTATTTTGGACTATTTTATGGGAGATTAATTGTCCTTTAAATAGTCTCATGGACTATTTTTTGTCATTACTAAGACTATTTATGAGAGATTATATATAATCTCATGATGAATGTGAGACTAATAAATATAGTTCCCTCATTTTAAGCTATCAAATGACTTTATGGAACTAATAGTCCCTCGTCAAAGGATTAAATAGTCCAAATTAAGTAATATTAAAGTAAGAAAAATAGTTCAATCCCAAATATATTTTTTCAAATGATAAAAGATTAACATAATATTTAGTCACCACTGTAATATGGATGCTCGCTCATGTAAACCATTTATAAGATATTGGGATATAAAGGGTTTACATGAAAAAGAATTTTAATTGGCCTTTTAGATATATGGCAAAATTAACAAAATCATATTTTTAGTTTGTGATCTTCAACTATCTAAGCCTTTTTAATTTTAATTTTAATTTCTCAATATATTCTATTGATGGATTATTAATGTATTTTTTAATTTTCCTTCTAAATATTATTAAGGTACAAAACGCCAATTTGGACACTCAATTATCCTTGCATGCATTATTTCGACATAAGCCTGCGACGTACAGCAGAAAAATGAAGTGGTTGAACTTGAAATTTGGTTGGGAATTTAGTCATATTAAATATTTTGGAAGACAGAATTTTATTCCTCATATATAGGTCATAGTCTCCCTATGTGAGCCCATAAATTAAACATAATAATTTTGCATTTGAAATTTCCACCCTTAGCAATAAGAATCTGACTTTGGATCATATCATGCATGCCAACATTATTTACTTGTATATATTTTATAAATTCAAGAGTGTAGATGGGTTAATAAGTATGGTGAAATCTCAATCTATAAAAGGTTAAGTTTTTAGGTAAAGAGGTGGTCTAACATACTTATTGGGTCAGTCTACACAGGTGCATTGGTGACGAATTGATGTGGGATGAATCATACAATTGCGTTAATATATATATATATATATATATATATATATATATATATATATATATATATATATATATATATATATATAATGCTACAATTAATGGTTTTGGAATGGAGTGGTAATACAAACTACAAAGGACCATTATTATTAAGAAATTAAATGGTCCCCTTTTAGTTAATTATATTTCTTTGATAAAAAGGGAAGTCAAGTCTTGGTTCAAAGTTTACCATCGATCATTTTAAGAAATATGGTTATTGACTTTAATCATCAAGTTTTGAATGAATACCTAATTGGTCAAGTCAAGGGGGAAAATTAATGCCAAGAGAATTGAAGTAGTACCATAAGCAATAATATGAAACTATAAATGCTTTGGGGTGTCAGTGGTGCACACCAAGGAAGAAAATCTGTGCCAATCAACCCTTATATTTATAAAAATACATAAAACGATGTGTCTAATTGCGAAAATCGCTGTATTGTCTCGATTGTTATGGAAGAATCTGAGTTGTCTCGGTTAGTCTTTGGGTTGACATTGACACAATTTCTTTTCCAATTCATTGAACCTGCTGTCTAATTGCCTCTCCATACATGAGTTTTGTCCTTCTTCCTTCATCTCTACTCATTCAAAAGCCCTAATCCTAAACCACCTCAAATTTGTCTGTGTATTTATGAATTTTCTCAAATTCAATAATAAAAAAAAGAGTTTAATTTCGACGGACAATTCTGTCGAAACTAGTCTTACTCCTTCAAAATTATATAGGTTCTTTCCGACAAAAAAAATTCGTTGAAAATTCCGTCGTAATATGTACGTTGGAAATAATTTCATTGAATTTTTTGTCGAGAAAAAATAATTTCGACGAACTTAATCCCGACAGACTTTGCGTCAGGATTAATATAATTCCGATGGAATTAATTTTTGACAGAATTATACTGCCACATGTCAACATATAACATTCAAATCTAATGGGCAATTTGCGTCGAAAACACCCAAATTCGGTCGGAATTAAAATTTTACATGCCAATATAATTAATATTAATTTTGCTGGGGTTATATTTCTAACAGAATATTAATATTCCGTCAAAATTAACTATTTTTTAATAAAAAATTCAGGATTTTAATCTACATTTTTGTACTTGTACCTGTTTTTAGCCAATTTTCCCAACAATATAAAATTTCATATCCCAACAACGCAATAATCAACCAAAAAAATTATATAATCAACAACAATCTAACGAGAATAAATTTAAATATGGAACAAATGTTTTACAACGTAAAATAAAACTAACTACAACGTACATATAAGTCGGAATGAAATATACAATATAAAACTAACTACAATGTACATCTAATCTATATTTATAACTTACGACTAGTACTACCGTCGGTATGTGGGGAATCAACGAAGGGGCCGGGTCGAAGCTGCTGCTCCAGTGTTTAAAAATCATTGGCAGCATCCTGATCCTCGTCGTCCTCGCCACCGTGCTCGGCATTGTCACTCTGTTGATACAATTACAAATAATAACTATTAGTAAACAAAAATAAGAAATAAAGAGAACAAATAACTGATGATAATAAACAAGTAGAATATACAATTTAAAATAAATAAGTAAGCTCAAGTTGACACAACAGCGGGCCAAAATATTGCCGTGTATCGTGACAAATTGCTCATGTGGGATCCTCGTACTCTTGACAGTGACCCTAGGTGCGATGTCCTACGCAAGCTGATACTATTTGGTATTCACTCTTAATTCACTCTTAATGAGTGAATGTCGAACAAGTTTCCAAGCGAATTAAAAAAAAAATAGTAACTTACATTTTTCAATTCAATTATGTTTTTAAGAAAATTAAATTAATATTTAATTATTAACAAAAATCTAGGTTATTACATTTACGGCTATTTACATGTATCCTAATTTAATTTCATAATTCTTTACATATTTGCAAATAAATTTATAAATAATTTATTGAATCAAAAATAAATCCATGCTAACTAAATATATGATGAGTGGTCTCTAAAATTAATTTTAATTGTTACAACAGGTAATCTTTAATTTCAGACAAAGATTACGGACAATGGTCACTCTCTAAAAAAATATGTGCAATCATATATGCAAGTCTATATTATGTGCAATCTGTGCATAAACTTTTAAGATTTATTGATTTTTTTCTCCGTAAGAAACTGAAAATTTTCTCATGATGGGAAATTATGTTGTTTCAAATTGTTAAAAGAGCTCTCTCGAATTGAAGAAGACCTACAAACTTTTAAAGATGTATCGGATAATACGTTGGGCCACTAACAAAGACAGCGTACAATCCCAGTTATGGTGCAAAGATTGCCTTATGAGCAAATCTTTTAAAGGTTATGTATTTTTAATTAAAATAATATAGTATTAAATTAAGCCTATATATATATATATATATATATATATATATATATATACGGTTCTCTTCTCCAACGAACTTTAAATAACGAACAAAGAACGAAACGGCAATAGCGACGATTTTTTGAGTTACAGTGACGGTTCGAACCGTTGTCATAGCTATGTCGTCGGCTTTGTATGCTATAGCGACGAAAAAAATCGTCGTTATAGCCGGTTCGTTCTTAATTCACTGAAGAAAGGAACCGTGTATATGTTATTATCTTATAAATATCATTCTCATCGCATAATTATTTAATACAAACTAACTCGTGCATTAATTATACGATTTATCGACTAGTGGATGTTGATGAAAAGAAAGAAGGGACCTCCTTTTTCTTTTAATTTTCTTTAATTTACAAACCATAGCTCCTAAATTTTCTGTTACACTATTTTTATTCTATTCAATATTGCGTAATATTAACGGTAAATAAATATGTAAGAATTAGGTGGCAGGAATACACAAAAATACAGTAAATAAAACTTTTATATTATTCTTTTCATTTTTGGTAATTACCTTACCTATACTATTTCCACACACAATTAATTATCCAAAAAAACCTGTATAATATAATGCAATTTTTTTCCGTACTATAAAGTGAGGGGACAGGATACCATAACCAAGAAACCGCTAATCTGAAAAAGAAAGTGGGCCCCAAAAAATGTTACTAGCAAACGGGTCGCATCCGCTGTCCAGATCTCTCCGCGCCACCTCACACGTGCGACACATGGGTCCCACCTCTCTATTCACGTTCTCAACGAGCCTGCCCGGAGAATCATAAAAATCTAATTGGACTGTAGCTCCCGCTTACGACTACCTCCCGTGCTACGTGGCAGACCCACAGCACGTCAGTGGCTCGTCCGTATTTTTTTATGAGAATTTTTAAATGAAAAATAATTTATACGACTATTCATTTTATGTCAAATATTAATCTCAGCTAATATAAAATTGTAAGTAATAAAATAAAATCTTACTAATACTCATTTGTCTCTCAAAAATTGATTCGTTTATTTTTATTATTATTTAAATTGACCAATTTTAAAATTTAAAATTAAGCATATTTATTTATATTTTCAAACATACGAAAGTTGGATGTGATCGATAATAATTCGACATAGTTTGGTATGATTATAGTTTCTCAAATATGTTTTCAAAAAAATAAAATTAGTCTTGAATATAAAAATGGTAAATTCAACTGAAAATATCAAACTAAGCCAATTTTTACATGACGAAAGGAGTAAACTTAGTTAAGCAGTACGATCATTAATTATGAGAAAATTGTACAACAAATTTTCCAGACGAAAGATTGCGAAAATTGTACAATAAATATTTTTTTGTACCTTCATATTTGTATTCATATAAATCTATATATATTTCCACATAATGTCACATGTTTATAATTTTTCCACCTATATTTATAAGGAAATATGATTAATTTTTATATATGTCCTCCTCATATTTGTATTTATTATTGTATAATAGTATTAGCATATATAACATCATTCAATTCATTTTAAATTTAATTTCCGAATATGCCCTCCGATAAGAATAATATTACAGTCAAAATGGACAAGAAAATCTGTTTTTTTCTTCCTTTGCCCGCCCATGCACTTATCAACACAAATCAGCAAAGCCATCCCTTTTGGTCACCATATTTGGTTGTTACTGACTTTAATGGCACGAATATTATATAGGTAGTATATTTTTAGTACAGATGCATACAATTTCTTCGACTTTCTCGCTCTGGTAATGGTAATGGTAATGGATCACGCCCACACCCTTTCTCTCTCTCTCTCTCTAAAAATAAATAGTAGTATAATTATTGTTTACTTTTTCTCTCTCTAAATTAATTTGTTGCTTGACTTTCTTGCCCTGTCATCCAAATTAGTAGCCACCCCATTTGCATGCTCTCTCCTCATCTCCTTTATATTCTCCTTTATCTTCTTCACTCTCTCCTTAATTCTACCCAAAACCTCTCGCCAGAAAAAGAAGAAGAGAGATTTGATTTAATGGCAGTTGAAGCTAGAAGCTAGACATATGAATCTATTCCCTCAACAAGTCATCACAAATAGGTGAGTTCTATATATGTAACTAACTCTGTCTTTTATGTTTGACATATATATATATATATATATATATATATATATATATATTCGGTTGTATGATTCATTTTTCTGATATATATATATATATGGGTTTTTCAAAAAATAAATTTGCAGAGATCTTATGAATTCTCATCAAGGAAACGGGTATGGATATAATACCCAAATGGGTTCTGGAGCTATTTTCAGCACAACAATGGCGGAAAATTTCTTGCCCTTCAATCAATCTATTATGATTTGTGATTCAATTCAAGGGAAAGCTTCAATGAAGGCGGAAAGTGGACTGACTTATAATTTACCGGTTGCCCCAAGAATTAATAGTAAGCGTTCAAGAGATTCAATGAACAACCAGTTAAACAGTAGTGTGATTGCTGCACAAAAGAGCAATAATAATCTGCATGATTTTTCATCTGTTCTTGGTGAAGAAAGTTTCTCTCTCCAGATCCAACAACAACAATTGGAAATGGATCATATCATTGCCCAACATGTAAGTCGATCGATCGGTCTAGCTCTACAGATTTAATTATATTCAATGCAATTATTTTGAATTTTATTGATTTTATTTTCTTAATTGTTGATATTATTCAGACAAAGAAGATCAGACTGGAAATTGAAGAGAGACAAAAGCAACAAGCAAGATTGTTGGTATCTGCCATAGGAGGGGGTGTGGTGATGAAACTGAAAGAAAAAGATGAACAAATTCAGAAAATGGGGAAATTGAATATGGCCCTTCAAGAAAGAGTCAAGAGTCTATACTTAGAGAACCAATTGTGGAGAGATTTGGCACAAACAAACGAAGCCACTGCCATGTCACTGCGTTGCAACTTGGAACAGGTCCTGGCGCAAGTCAGCAACCAGCGGTTTCCGGCCGGCGGAGCGGCGGTGGCGGAGGAAGCGGAGTCGTGCTGCGGCAGCAATGATTGCGGGAGGGATGGGGAAGAAGGCGAGGAAGAGGCGGTGGCGCAGCGGCGCACGTTAGCACGGGCGGAGGAGGGTGGTGGTGGTGGTGGTGGGAATAGGGTGTGCAGGATATGTGGGGAGAGAGAATCGTGCGTGTTGCTGCTGCCATGCAGGCATCTTTGCTTATGCACATCTTGTGGGACCACCCTTCAATCTACCTGCCCGGTCTGTAATTCTAGCATGAATGCTACTGTGCATGTTAACATGTCTTGAGACTTCTTGTAATTAGGTCAAAAAAAAAATATAAACATTTTCTTGGAAAAAAGGTGTAGACTCATTGTAAATTCTTTTGGGGTTTTTTAATAAACGAATTTTTCATTCTTTTTATAATTCATGTTTCATTCATCTGGGGACGTACGGAATTACAATTTTTATTTCATTTGTGGCACAAAAATATATATGAGAAAACGCAAAAAAAAATAGTAAACAATTAACTTGTAGTATTATATAGGCGTTTAATTAAATGTTTATACACAAATTATGAATTTTTGATCAATAGTCCAAATAATAATAATAATTTGTGAAGTTATATATGGTCCAAGAATTTAAGTAGTTTATCTCAAGCTTTTAAACTGGAACCATTACAAGCAAATGTTTTTTGTTTAGCTTTTAAGATACTTTTTTTTTTGGCTTTTCACTTTATAATTATTGAAGCTTTTTAGGTTTCTTTGGAGTGAATTGTTTAATTACTACTCTCAATAAGTTTTTTATTATTGCTTATTTGAGTTCTTCTTGTTCAAATAATTGTGATTTTACAAATGTTTGATTTGATTAATTATATATGTCTGGATAAGTTATGAATTCAAAATTTATAATTTATAATTTACTAATAATAATAATTTATTTTATTTTGAGGACTTTTCTTGAAGTATGGGGTGGCTTAATTTGACTAAATGCCAAAAGATTTCAACTTCTAATTTGTCCACGCTATAATTGGATCGGATGGCTCTCCTGCTTTCCTAATTCATAATTGCTGGCTGCCTTGGCCTTGGCCTTGGCCTTGGCTGGTAGTACGTACCCACATCACAATGCAATGCTGGATGAGGTGTAACTTTGTACTACAAAATATATAGGCTCGCTAGCAGTAATGGTTTTCTTAAGTAATTAATTAATAGTACGTATATGTATGTGTGACATGAGAGAAAAGGGTAGGGTCCCTAGCTAGCAGTAATGATTTTCTTTCTTAATATCCAAGAATTAATTAATGAAATATTTATGAACATAGCAGTAAAAATTTTGCATCATTAAGACAATCCTCTCAATTAACTGAGATTTGTCTAGAAATCTTTCATAATTTATGGTATTGTTAATCACATGAAAATTTACTCTGCTAATGTTATGATGACACATCATTAATCATTAATATGCGATTATATATATACAGTTGCGTACGTTTAAATGTTGATAAAGAACAATGATAAAAAATGAAAAAGAAAAAATAAACCAAGATATATATATATATATATATATATATATATATATATATATATATATATATATATATATAAGTAAAAGTATCATTTGAGTTTTATTCTTGCATGTTTAGGTCTTCTTTAGTTAGTTTTCTCTAATAACTAAAATTTAATTCCCTGAGCTCTTAATTTGATGAAGAATTGAAGTCATTTTCTTTTTGTGTGTTTCCTTGCATTTTCTTCTAGCTAGCTTTTCCATGAAGACAGCCATCACTTTCTCACTTAATAACATGGCCCTCTTTCACGTACACAAGTCTCTGTACCTTCCTTATATATAATGAGAGATGGCTTGACAACTTGTAAATGGCATACTCATCACAAACACCCAGAGCCATCTTTATTCCAAGAACGATATATATATATATGTTCTCCCCACTCCAAAAAAGAAAAAAAAAGAAAAGAAAAATATCCTCCTTAATTATTCTTTTTAACCTATACCATTATTATCATCATCCTACAAATTAAAAACAACAATAATAATTCAAAGCAACTCTCATTATGTTATTTTTCCATTCATCACCATTTTTGTTATTATATGTTTAACATCTTAACATTATTGTAAAGGAATCTTATCATACTTCCTTTAATTTTAGTGCGAAATAATTGATAATGAACACACATAATATATATATATATATATATATATAGCTGTGTATTACACAGTCGTCTTATGACGACGATTTTTTTGAGTTATAGCGATGGTTCACGTGAACCGTCGTTATAGACCAAAATAGTTATAGCGATGGGTGAACCGTCGCTATAGCTCAAAAAATTGTCATCATAGACTATGTATTAAACAGCCGTGTATATACAATTTCCACCCCCACCCCCACCCCCCACATATATATATATATATATATATATATATATATATATATATATATATCCCTCTTCATATCTAAATTAAAATGTCTCCACTATTTTTAAACCTTTGTTGTTACAAAAGACGTGTATATCGTAATGTAATTATGATATTATTTATCTCTGTACATTATTATTACAAAATTTTTACGATAATTGATATTTTTAGAATAAAAATAGTGATGTGGAATTAAATATAAATTAAGTTTCTCTTAATTTTTCTTTAAATCTCCCCCTAACTCTTTCCTTTAGATATTTTATAAACCCTTTAAATTGTAATACTACATGTTACTTAAAAAAATAAAAAGAAGAATGAATGGTTACAAAGTCATTAGTACACCAAATAATTTCTCTAGACAACGGTTCTAAAATTGGTGGGACAAAAAAATGACCAACATGTGCCAAGTGGCAAAGTGACCTGACACGTCAGACACCAAAACAGAAGAACAAATGATTTTTCACGTGGGATCCACCATGTGTGAACAGCACTGCATTTTGCATGGAAATGGCAGAAGAAAAAAAAACAGAGAGAGCGTAAATTAAAAGGTCCCCGTACACTGCGCCCACGCGTATGTTAGATTGGAACAGCACGGGAAAATGAACCCTTAAAATACGCCGGTGGAACTGCATGCAGGCTGCAGCTCCTATTCTATCTACTCTAGACTCTTTTTTTATTATTATTATGTTACGTGGAGGAGGAAAAGGGGGGTGCGTACGTTAGTGGGTTGTCAGGACGTGAACAGCGGTTTGGGAGTTTCATAAGTAGGGTACAATACCGACATTTTTATTTATTTATTAGGGTTTGTCTAGTAGTATCATCATCGGGGTGAAAGTAGTACTAAACTTAGAGAGGCTTTAATATTGTACATTAGGGTTTGTTGAATTGTTATGCTTTGGTAAATCTATGGCCTCAATTAGAAGTTAATTTTTTTTACTATGTATTTGATATTAAAATTTTGACATTTGAAGGGACAATATCAATAGTCTAAAATTACGGTGATAATATAAGCGTATAATTAAGAATTCGTTTGGTCATTAACGTTTAAAGCGTTTGGTCGTCTAAATACATTGCACTGTTTTTTGTGTTTACTTGAGTTTTAAAAATTGTATTTGTGAATTAAATGAATTGCGTTTGAAATAAGTTGTTGTTAGACGAAGAAAGATTTTTAAATACTTTTGGTGCACATGAAATTCTCAAAGACACTAAACCATAAATTAATGCATAGGCACTTATATTAAATTAACTTTTTAATGTTTTTTCTAGAAGTATCTTAGTATATAGAGTTTGTTTGGCTATCGGTATTTGCGGCAATAACGTTTACAGTGTTTGAATGCCTAAATGTATCGCACCAATTTTAATGCGTTGCGTTTGAGCAGCGTTTATGAGTTAAATAATGTGAAATCAAATATCTTGTGTAACTGCATGGATGAGAGAAAATCCCTAGATGGAGCCGTTGCGAAGAAGAGTAATGGATCCAAATCATGTGTACAAAAAACATAGTTATTATTATATATAAAAATAAAAGATGTAATGTAGGCACCGCGAAGAGGCCTACTCCATTTAATTATTAATAATTGTTTAAGTTAAGTAATGGTTTAATTATAAATTAATTTGGAAGTCAAGACCAAAATATATACACTCCCGTCTGACCATCCTAGCTATACTCCTTACTTGATAATTAATGATGATTATCTAATAATAATATACTAACAACCAAATCACATGGACCATCTAACTAGTTTGCCTTAATAAGCATCTTAGCCACCTAAACATAACTGCGAAAAAAAAATACAAATAAAACTTGCACATGTCATTTTTAGTCTTTACAATTATTTTAGAATAATGTTACTATCACATAAAACAAGTAACATAAAGATCACATAATGTTGAGGTGTTAGTATGTGATTTGTTGTTGAGTTAAGTGGGTCATGTCAACAATAAATTACATACTGCCACGTCAGCAGTATATGAACGTTATGTGATTGTTTTATGTGATAGTAGCATGACTCATTATTTTAAGCGAATAAGCGTGTATATATTAATTAATTAATTATTTGTTTACTGAATTCAAGAATGTTTGATAAATTAATTCTTTAATTAAAAGGGCAGATACAATAACCCCACATTTGGTGGGACCAGATTAGACGATATTCATGAGCTAGATAGGTTGGCAACCATAATTTGGACTTTGGAAGGACATCTAGAATCAAATACTCCACCTGTTCCTTAATATAATTAAGTCGTTTTAGAGTTGTGCACGAGTATTAAAAAAATAATTATAAATGATTAAATATAATATTACTCCCTCCATTCTTATATGTAAGTCGTGTTAGACTTTTTTTGTTATTCTTAATTATTTGTCGTTTGTGGTTATTTAAGAGAATTGATTACTATTTTTCCCAAATTGCTCCTTATTACTCCACCTAATTTTTTGATCCATATTTATCATTGAGTTTTTGAAGGGAGAGTATGAGATAAGTGAGGTGAAGGGTATTATAGACAATTGATAGTATAGTTAATGCTTTTCAATCATCTCCTTAATTCTTGTGTACTTGTCTAAAACGACCTATATTAAGGAACGGAGGGAGTAATTGTCTATATTGTACTTGTATTGGAAAAAAAAAGTGTTCGTATTTATTAGACAAAGAATAGTGAGAGAACCAACGTTATATTTAATACTTGGGTAATATTGAAACTAAGCAATTAATATTTACTTAAAATTCTCAAACGATTTATATTAAGAGATAAAAATATTTATCTAAACCGACTTATATTAAAGAATTTTGTTTTGACGGATGATCAGCCGCCATAATTATTTATGTAAAAACATATGTTCATGATGGCAACATTAATTATTTCAAAATGCCAGACATATTTAGCTCTTAAGTTATGTAAATCAGCTAGCTAGCTAAATAAAGACAAGTCAAATCTAGATAATTAACAGCTTGTGTCACTTGGAAGGGGCTAAGACTAATACTATTGTCAACGGGAAGAAATAAATGTATACAAAATAATTTTCAACCCCATTAATTAAGTTTTCCGCCCTTGCATAAATAATTAAAATTACTTTGAGGTTGACGTGTGAGCAGACCCAGATATATTTACGTGAAGCATGCTTTAATGTTTTACAATAAGACTTTTCAATAATTTAATTTGTGTGGTTGCAATCACAAATTAAAAACAATATAAATAACAATAATAAATAAAACATTATACGCGATAGATAAATGAGGTAAATTTTTACTTCTAGTTTGATATTAACAATCTTGGAATTTATTTTTTTTTGAATTTCTTCGACTTCTTCAACAGTTCCTTTGACAAATCGATTTTCTGTTTTCCCTTATCCTTTACATTTGTGGTGATGTAATTTTACATAATTATCAAACAAGATTTTTATTTATTAGTGCCTATCTAAGAACTTGAAACCTTCAACTTATCATCTTCTCTTGAAATCAAAATTAGATTGTGACAACCCTAAAGAATTGTACAAGTCTCTCTATATATATTTATACAAAAACAAGAAGCTAGAAATTAAAGAAGAAGTCATAATAAGAACAAATTATATATGAAATAGAGATAGGGAGTATCTTAATCATGGCACCATCCTCAATCTGATTTGTTATATATTTTTCTGTCAACGTGCCACCCCCAGGCTACAAGTTAAAGATAAAAGGAAGAATATAAAGATGCATGCCAGATAGGTAGATATTGATAGATACATATACACACACACACACACATATATATATATATATATATATATATATATTATTTATCGAGCAAGATTACTAAATGATGGGTCACATGAAAGCAACATATGATGATGCAGATTTGTTGTAGGGATATTAGAAAAGTGGGACCATTAAATTGGGACAGTTTTGTCTCTCTATCACCAGCACAAAGACTTCGAACTATGCGATTCCCTTTCATTTTGTTCATTCCTAATTGTTTCTTTCTTTTTCTAATTAATTATATATCACAGCTTAAAAATAATACAAGATATCAAAATTCAGCAGGTTCGAGCTTAATGATAATTAAAATCTATTTTTTATTAAGCAAAATCATAGATTTTTGAATCTAATTATCTCTCGGCAAGAAATTAGAATTATCTATTTACAAGCTCCCCTAAAGTCTAAGTTGAAATTTTTCCCTAAAATTAAATTGTAAAAAAAAATACAACCCATGTTTCCCTTTGAGGTAATTTCTTGTTTAATTATTAAATAATCTATATATTCTCTTACAAGTAAAGGGAAAAAGGAAGTGCTAATCTTTAGTAAGGCACGTTTGGTGGTCTAAGAATAATTTATAAGCATAATCACCTCCACTAGTAATCAATCTTTATCAACATTTTATATATTTTAAATAAAGGTCTAAAAAATTGAAAGATGTACATGCATGTTTCCTAGGAATTGCATCTTGCTTAAAAAGGTAAACATCTATGTTTATTAATAATTTAATATCTAGCAAGGTAGGGCATTTTATTTTTTAATTTCGTTTTATTTTAAATTTATATATATATGGGACTGATCTATAATCAACGTTATAAATATAAAGTTATCCTTACAACAGATCTCAACTGTCCATTCACGGATCGAATGGTATAATGGAACTTCAATCCACACTTTAATATAGGGGAGCCCGTAATTTAGTTCTGCGAACAGAAGCCTACTATGTCAATGTACAAAAATAAACTCTTTTTAAAAGTAATATTCCTCTGCGCAATTAAATTGCGGATTGGAGTATTTTTTTTTACGTCAAATAATTGGTCAGAATCCTCATTTATCTGTTTTCAACAAAGTACTAATTCTTCTCTTTTAAAAGTAATCATCATCCGCACAATTAAACTGCGGATTGAAGAGATTTTTTTTACGTTAAATTGGTCGGAATCCTTCTTTCTCTGTTTCCAACAACATAATCATTCTCTTTTTAAAAGTAATTCTCGTTTACACAATTAAACTGCAGATTTGAGAGATTTTTTCTTTACGTCAAATTGGCCGGAATATTTCTTTCTCTGTTTCCAACAAAGTGGTTGGCAAATCTCCATTGAACTATCCATTTTGCTTAATTTACTAAAGTTTTGTTTGAATTCAATAATACTTACAAAGTATTAGATAAACGAGAAATGAAGTGGGAGAGAGAGAGATCAAGATAGTTAATTTTATATAGTTTAATAATGAAGTACTAATTTATCATAGTGAGGGGCATATTAATTAGTATCCTAACAGCATGAGATTTTCTTATAAGTATCCCATTTTAACCACTTTTGTTGTAAACAGAGAAAAAAGGATTTCGACCAATTTGACATAAAAAAAGTTCTCCAATCCGCAGTTAATTATGCAGACGATAATTACTTTTAAAAATAAGGTATTTTTGTATATTAACATAGTGGGTCTCTTCATTCATAGAATTAAAATGCGGGCTCCCTTATATTAAAGTGTAGATTAGAGTTTCATTATACCGTTTGATTCGAATAAACTTACGACGTTGATTATATATCGGTGCCCATTTAAATAATGCATATGAACGTTCCACGCAGGCTGTTGAGGAACACATAATTCATGGTCATCGAGAAGCCTTCAATGGTTCATTTTGAATGAATTGTGAGAGTTACTAGGCTAGCTTGAAGAATGAATCGAGTAGTTGACCTTGATAATTTGACTAAAACATATCCATATATATCAAACATTGATCTTTTTCTTGTAGATGCGTCAAAATAAAGAATTTATATTGTTTTCCTTTTTGCTAAGCAAGAAACGTAAACCTATTTATAACCAATATATATAAGACTCGAAAATTTATATAGTGACAAAAAAATATTTAATTAGAAAATATATTAATCAATTATTTATGTATTTATATTATTTACAGATTGTGTTATTATGTCTACTAGTAATAAGTTTCGACATAATAATGTTATTTGCCGCAATAAATAAGACTTATAGAAGAGTATATTGTTCTTATTATTACTTTCTAGAAGTAAAATTTTATCTTTCCCAGAAATCTAATTTTTTTTTCTTCATGTATTGTATAAATGACTCAAGATGGGAGTGGAAGAAGTGGGTGTTTAAGTAGCTTTCAACATATATATTCTTTCTTAGTTGTTCAATATTGAAACCAAATAATTCTTTTCAATGTAGCTTTCGGTTTTCCCAATACCAATTCAATATGCAGTGTCAAACTAGGTAGGCCTAGATCAACAAAAGCCAAAAAAAAAAAGTTACAAAAATAAATTAAAGTAAGAGGCGGGCATAAAATCTTCATGAGAGGTTGATTTTGGAATTTTTGGATGTAAACTTTCATGTGATTTATTGAATACCATTATATGCTTCTTCTTTTTCCACCTTTTTCTTTTATTTTTCTCAATTATTCTTTCCCCTCTTATTGCTAAATGAGAATAAAATTTGACTTTTAATTTGTCTTAAATATTTCTTATAATTTATTAAAAACATAATTTTTTTCAATCTCTTGAATTTATAAATTCAAGAGATCGAAAAAAATTATGTCAAAGCTGGAACCCCCAATCTCATTATTATTATGAGTTGAGTAATATCACTCGGGTCACAGGTGTTCGGAATGAATTTATAGCTCTTGTAAATGAAATTGAAGAACCTATCAAACGGCCAATGGAACTTTTATTCAACCATATATACAGTGTTAAGAAAAATGGCCAGCATGATTAGGAACAAAACAATCGTGCACATCGGCACATTTAGCCGCCCCATTATAATTAGGTTATAATATGTAGGATGATAACCATTTTCCATATATAAAAATGGATTCCCCTTTATGAAGAAAAGCAGAATTCAAGGTATAAATTTTTGAGATATAAAAAGGAGTGTTTGGATGTTATAATCTATGACAGTTTAATAGCTTAATACAATGAACAAAGTTGGTCCAATCTCATTTTTATATAGTACCTGATTTGGCCTAATGAAGCCATTAAATTAACAAAACAAAAAAACCCACCAAATCTCATCTCCCATTCATTTGATTGGAAAGATAAAGAGAGTAAGTGTGAATAAAGAAAGCTGAACTTGTTTTTGCTTTGTTCTGCACTCCTTTCATGCTTGACTAAAGAGCAAATATATATATATATATATATATATTAGGGGGGGGGGGGGGGGGTTGTAATGTCATAGAATCACATCTCCAATTTCATATTGTCATGAGTAGGGGCCTCTCTCTCATCCCCACAACTTTGGTTAGTTCTCCAAAAATAATAATTATATATAGTAGTGACAACCAAAAGGAATATGTTAATGATCTGATCATGATTTATTGTGCACCACTTGCCAAGTCTTTTGAGGAAAAATATGAGTATGGGGTGCCTGTCATTCCCTTAATTAGCTAGATCTCTCAATTAGTGGGGTTTAACATGCAACTTGCCAGAACTCTTTGCATACAAAAACAACTTTAATTTGTTAACAATTAGGGAGTGGAAGTTAAGAAAAGTATATAAAACACAATTTCTTTACTAAACCTAGAACTAGAAAAAGGGGCAATGAATGGATGTGTTAATTAAAGATGATGATTTTGATGATGAGAAAGGCATGTCACATGAAATACTAGTATAGAGTGTCCACCACCTCTGTCTGTGTCAAACATGACCATTATCATGAAGACATTAACCTAACAAAAGTGACCAAGACAACTTATTAGCTCATCCCACATGCCCTGCCCATATATAAGAAACTGATAAACAAAAATTTCATTCATTAAATTATTTTTCCATAAAATCTTTCACAAACATGGGCCCCACTTGGCTGTCCCATTATCTTGGCCCATGTTTTTGATATGTTCTTTGTATTTGATGGAAAGCTATGGGCCCTACTTGGCCCAGTGTTGTAAAAGAAATGGAAAGGTGTGTCATAAAAGTTGCCCACTTGGGTGGGGGGCGGGGGGGTTAATCCATATATATTGCGTGCACTTAGGTTTGAAGAGGAAGGTTGGAGGAGTAGACAAAAGAGTAGCATGACAATGTGGATCCAATTAGGTCTAAATGGGGCCCAAGATATAAACCCAAGCTTTTGCTTATTGTGTCAGTGTGGTTGGGGGGGCACATATCTATTAACTAGTCCATTATACATATTCGGGAGTTTGATGAGGGTGCCATGAGTTTACTTTTTGGTGGAATATGGTGTAAAGATAGTGGAGTAGAGGTAAAGCTAAGGGATGTTGTACTCTTAAAATGGTTATTAATTTCATGGTTGAAACAAAACCCAATAAAGATCAAAGTATTGGAAAGCAAAGACTAAAAGGAAAAGAAGAAAGAACAATTCAAAAATGGGGGGGGGGGGGGGGGGGGGGGGGCGTACATCATTTTCTCCCATTAACAATAATTCCATGTGATAAGGCTACATGATTTCCTCATCCTATCAATTAGGGTTTTGGAGATTTCCCACATCAAAGCAATAGATATAGTGCAAATCCAACTCCCATTCTTGCAAAAAAATCATTGTGTCTTGCTTTTTGGTGAATTATGTACTTAAATAGTCCAAAAAATCCAAGATCACTCAACCACCCAACATCAATGCTTTCCCAATTCCTATGGGGCTAGTGGGCACCCATGACATCTAGTAGAAATGACTTCTCTATGTGGAAGGATAAGAATTGAGGATCTTGGAATGGACCATTCTTACCGATAACCAAAAAATAGGAGGTAACATGATATATTTTATTTATTCAAAATATCTTTTTTGTCATTTATATGGTTATCCCGGATTTTTTCTTTTTCTAATATTTATTAAATTTATCTATCTTAACCTCTTACAGCATTCGACTAATTCCTATAATTAGTCGAATGCTGCAAATATATATAAGTTTTCGCCAATATCCCTTAAAATTGGTGAGTTTCTATATTTCACCAAATAAATCTTTTGAGGGGCTGGTCCCTTTTCCCCTTCTTGATTGAGTACACTTACAAGTCAAATGGAAATACTATTAACACAATTTGAAATACTACTACTACTTCTAAAGGTTTTGCATTAGGTGAAGCTAAAACCCAATGCCAAATAGTCTATTTGATCCAACTGATATGAGTAATTTGGCACAAAAATCTTAATGGGCTAAAGAAGTACATCACCTCTTCTTTTGTGTGTGTGCAAGGGAAGCATTTAAATTAGCTAACAAATAAACTAAACTTCATATTTTTAATTTTTATGCTACTTCTAGATTTGATTTATTTATGTTTCTCACACTAATTTCATACGATTAGTTAAATTTCAATCTCGTGTAAGTCACCAAAACATATAACGCTAATCTCTTACTCACTTTGTTCCAAATTATAAGATCAATATTGACTTTTTAAAAATCAATTTCAAATATTTTTAAACTCAAGATTGACACAAATTCATTTAGTTTATGTCAGTATAATTATGAATATTATAAACTATTTAAAAAATACTACTAGTTGTAATATTAATTATTTTAAAAACTTAAATAAATCATGTCATTCAAATACATTTCTTTCAAGATATATACTCCCTCCGTTCCTTAAAAACTGCAGTTTTAGCAAAAAACATTCAAACCAAAAAGTGGGATAAAATGACAAAAGCTAGCCTTTCTCTTCCTTTAGTTTGGCTGAAACGTGTTTTCAAATAACTCTTTGCTGCAAAAATTAAAACAAGGGCATATTTGAAAAAAAAACATACAAAAACTATATTGGGTTCCTAAAATTGCATTCTTTAAGGAACAATTTTTTTTCTTCCTAAAATTGCAGTCTTTAAGGAACAGAGGGAGTACAAGGGAATCCCAACAATCTGTAGGTACAAATTAATAAATTGTTGGGCTATAGATCATAGTAAAGTTTATAGGCTATGTACATATTAAGAAACTTTTATGAGCCCAACATTAAGAAAGCATGCAATTTTAAAAGCTTAAAGAAAACATTTTTAGGGGAAAAAAAAGAACTTATTGGTTAGATATGTAGTATTAATTATATGATAATACTCGATCAATTGACAATAAAAATAAGAGTTAAATGCACTATGAATCCTCCAATTTATCATTTTTTGCACTTTGCATCCCTCATTTTATAAATGCACACTTTACATTTCACTCTTTTAACCAAAAATAGGGATAACGTGATGTATTTTAATTTTTTAGAATATCTTTTTGTCATTTATATGGTTGTCTATTTTTTATATTTTATTTTAATATTAAGGATACATTGACCTCTTAAAACATTTGACTACACCCTCGTATTAAGGGTACAATAATGATTCAACCTATAAGCACAATTTTTTTAGCTATCCCTTAAAAGGAGTACATGTCACCTAGCATTTTTTATTTTTTTTGGGGGGCGGGAAGAGGGGGGGGGGGGGGGGGGGGTGTCCCTTTTGCCGTTGTTAAATGAGTAAATGTACTAGTAGAGTGAATATGGATTTTGAGTAATGTGGGCCATCATCTCTTGTTTCTTGTTGTGTCTGCAAAGGAAGCATTCAAATTAGGTAAATAAAAAAACTACACATCTTAGTTAATATTTTATGCTAATGCTAGATTTGATTTATTGATATTTCTCACAATAATCTCATCCAATTAATTAAAATTTTCACAATGTCTCGTGTTAGGCATCAAAACATATAACACTAATGTCTTATCAATATACAATATTTCTTATATTATTCTTGTTTTAATTCATGGCATTAAAATACATTTGTTTCAAGATATAAGGAAAGCCCAACAATATATTATACTAATAGACTGCTGAGCCATTATTGATCTTAGCAAATTTTATAGGCATTTAGGCATATTACTCTACTAGAAAATCGACCTATAGTGACGATCGACGGTCGCTATAGGCTAAAAGACCTTCGCTATAGACTATAACGACGGTCACCGACCCTCGCCTTAGATGTCATCGTTAAAACCTATAGCGACGGTCCTATATATCTATACCGACGGTCGGACCGTAATTAAAAAATAGACGAAAAAGCTTGAAGGTTTTTACCGACAGCCAATACATATCAATAGCGACGATCCCGACTGTCGCTATATAGGTTTTTGGCACGAATGTTTGGGTACTATAGCGACGTTCTTGACCGTTGCTATATGATTTTTTGGCACAGGATGTTGGGTTCTATAGCGACGGTTTTGATCGTCGCTATAGCCTTTTTAGATTTAAAAAAAATTAATTATTGATGCACATATTTATTGATCAAACATAATACAATATAAAATAAAACATAATTTATATATATATATATATATATATATATATATATATATCATTTAATGTCATTCATATCACAATACACCATCCTAAATACATAACATAATTTAAAATAACATTACATCATTTCAAAATAATTCATCCCCTAAAATATGACAATCATAATAAATTTAAAGTAATTTAGTAAATAATAAGGTATATATATATAAACAAAACCATTTCTAAAACCATTTTGAATCTTCGTTGTCCTCCTAGATCGATAACAATCATCCATATTAATGTTTTGATTACCATCGCACGAACACAAACACATTCACATGCTACCATTATTCGCACCACCTCCAAATATGGCAACCGAGTCCTTGCCAGTTGCCCCATTTGACACACAAGAAACCTTTCGAGTACCTACAGGGAAAAAGGAGAAATGAATGAGAAAGTGAATATTGAGGATGAATGAAAGATGAAAATTTGAGAGCTAGAGAGACGAAGAAAGGAAGAATCAACGTTCCAGCAAGCCATTCTACTATATATTTGTAAAATATCAAACGAAGAAAAAATAGATTAATAAAAAGACAAAGCTGCACAAACATACCTCTCTGTGTTATCAAATTTTCCTTATACTCAAAACAAACTCTTTCACTAGGATCAAGGAGGAGTTGATAGAGCAGAGAATTAAACTGAGATTTGATGTCTGGCCTTTCTGTACACAACATTTTAGAGATCACCAACCATTTCAGCCTTCAAAGATAAACTCACTACTAGTTGAAAACACAATCCTCCCTCATTAGAACTCCAAAATAAATTCCAATTGCTAACATTAAATTTGAATTCCATAGTAACTTTGTGATGCTATATGCACATTCTGGAAGAGTTCAAAGATCAATGGGCCACTACACAGCCCATGTACAAGAAATAATCTTTAGATAAAACAATGATTTTTATTAGAAAAAGGACGCATTACAAAATGGGATAATAAGGAGTCCTCCAAATAGGTTCGTGCCCAATACTATAAGAAACATAACACACTACTATCATGCAAACACAATATAAACAAATAGACCTTCATAAAAATTCAAATTGACAAAAAAAAAAGTGGAATACTGAATAAGTTAGCTAACTAACACAAAAAGTAAAATTAAAAAATAAGGAATCGACAAGGCTAGATCATAACCAACTTGATTTTGAACACAATAAAACTTCACTTACAGTTCTAGTGGATTAGGAAGATTCGAAATTTCAGAAGGAAGTTGTCCTGTCAAATTTAGACCCTTCAGCTGGCTGCAATGTACATAGAGGAAATCAAAGACCGACAATATTTCACAAAGCACTAAAATAGTTCGCAATAACCATTTATATTTTGTTCAGGGGATAATTGATTTGTCAAATTATGGCAAATAAGTGTTGCAATGAACTTTAATAATATTTTTATCCATGGAAATGGGCAATTAGCATGAATCATAGCATAACACAAGATACTTGGAACAAGCTTTTGCTTCCAGAAACTAATGTCTAAGACAATTTGTTAATGCAGTAAGAAAACTGAAAACCAATTAATCATTTTTGACGTGGATATAAGGAGACAATTTGCAGCAATCCTCAGCAATGACAGGTTTCAGTTTAATAGAATTATGCAGCGTTTTTATAATTTGACACTGCAATTTGCAACCTTCCTATCAGTAGTTGATCCACAATAAAAGTGAGCAGAAATTAATTCAGACTTAGGCAAGTCAATATAAATTAAAGTCCTGGAACAACCATGAAGCATGATTTCAAAACTTGAATAGTTAAGCACCAGATATCAGGAGCATTGCACTAACTTGAGATTTATTTCCAAACAGATACTGCCCACCAATGATATACCAGGGAAATTACATAATTATTGTCTATCTAATAGAGCTCCATTACTTTATAAAACAGATCTACTTTCCATGCCATATTAAGAACAACTCAGTTTTGTAATGTGTTTTCATATTATCTCATATTAAGAATAACTTAGTTTTCATTCATCTTATTTGCTTGCTGCTTTTCCTGCTAAGGCCCCATCCCCAACAATAGCCCTTTGTTTCTAAAAAGCAAATAAGAAAATGCACAACATACAACAGATGGAACAATAATGAAAATAAATCACAATTCTTTCTGATATGAACTAAAGACATATATATTATATATACATATGTAAGAAAAGGGGTTTAAGAAAGAATTTAAACCTTGTTGTTTACAGCAGCTGCAGCCTATGCATTAGCTCGTAATTGGGCATAGAAACTAATGAAAAAGAACAGAACAGAAAATTGATAAAGATCATTCAAGAAGTATACTAAATATTGTACGATTTTAATGGGGGAGAGATATAAGAGAGAAGAAAAATAAAGACAGATAGGGGACCTTATGACAGGGCGAGAGACTTGAGGTAGTGCCTTGCCATCGATCCCACGAACAGTAACAAGAATTCCAATATCACCAAGTGCTCGGCGATTTCTCCCTTCAGTTGCCATGACTTTCTGCTTAACTCCTCCAGCCCGTAGCTTTGTGTTGGTTTTCTACACCCATGTCATGGCTCTGAGTGCGGTTCAAACTTCCTTCTGAAACAAAATCTATACAGCTCTGACTATTAATCATAAGAGAGCACACTAGTCCCACACATTTCGTCCTTGTTCAAAGCAATTTAACCCCCCCCCCCCCCCACCCCCCCGGCGGCCGTACTTGTGTATTATCCATCTGTTACTTGGCAACAAGCAGGGGAAAAAGAACTATTAAGACATGATAATTCACAACTGTGGGATTACAAAGAGCCTCATTCAAACCAGCATCCCACTAAACCAGTATCAGATTCAGCATCAATAGTATTGGTATTGCATTATTCAACATGATAATTCACAACTGCAGGATCACAAAGTGCCACATTCAAACCAGCATCCCAAATTCCTTTTCCAGCACAACCACCTGTTTAGAATGGACAATAATCATGTATGGGGGATGGACAGTTGAAAGCTATGTGGCCAAGCCAGGACAACTGTTGAAAACCATTACACCAAACGCGTAATGATGATTATGCCTGGAATGACATTCCATTACCACCATATTACCAACCAACCAGTCTTTAATATAAAAGGTGGTCCAACATTGATAAACCTGTTTAAATTTTTTAGCCTTCAGACCTTGAAGTTGCCGTCATAGTATTAAACAAGGATTTAGTTCACACAGTTTATATTTTATTTATTTTCTAAAATAAGTAGTCTGAATAGCACCTGAGCAGAGGACAACAAATTGCCACCAACTGAAAATGGTGTTTCTTCTTTAAAAAGGTCAATTGCCATTGGTGATGGGGTTCTTGATCCAGAACACCTTAAAGAAGGAGAATCCCAAGGAGGATGAGCCTGCATATATGATTTAGCCATATCCACTGGTGAGCCCACCTCACGTTTGGTAAGCTGCATTCAATAAAGAATAATCAGGAGTCACGATACCAATTTCTAATGTTTGTGTGGCCAGTTCTTACAATTTCAAGCATAATATGTTGCACAAATGAAGTGTGTGTGAAGCAATATTATAATAGCAAAATGGCAGTAAACAAAATGTTTCAAAAAATATCATAATTTTTCTTTGTATCTTGACCAGCAACAATAAAACTTTCTAATCAATCTAAGGAAGTAGCTGGATAAATTCAAAATGCTGCCAGAGGAGGCAGTGTCATGCTATTCCACCTACTGATACATTATGTTGTTCAAATTGAATATATTAGTCCTGCTTATGAAATTGAAAGTCAAAAAAGAATGTCTAAAATGTTGTGCACACCATTAATTTATCAATGTATTATATTAAGAGTTCTAATAGTATAAACTAGCAGAGCAATTGGTGCCTTAACATTGTATCATAGATCTAGGTATAAAAGGCCTTGGATTCTAATTCTCGCACGTCAATTGTTTCCCCCTTTATAAGTGCCATTGCAGTGATGTATTACTTTTCTTCTATTATGTAAGAGCTCCTGGTTATTCTCTCTTGTAATTCTCCTTTTTCATCTAGGAAATTCTGTTTCTATGTAAAGAAGTTAAGGTTTATGTCAACCTTCTAATATGAAAATAACAACAATTGGATATGAGTCATATGACCAAACAAGATTCATGAACATGGGTATGCTCCAATATACATTTCATGTAAACTATTACAGAAATTCTCAAGAAGGTATCTAGTCACCTTTGTCACTCAATTAGAGTTGATGGGGGAGAACTACACAACAAATAAGAAAAGAAAGTCTGATTCCAATACACTAAGGTTTATTAGAAGTATAATTGATGCATTCATGCATCCCAACTACATAAGAACAAGGGAATAGCACAACATCAAATATTTGAACCAAGTGCATAACAGAACAGTAGATGAATACCCATAAAATCATAGGGTAAGCATTAAAAGATCATGTTAAGAGTAACTGACATTCTGTAGCGCAACAGTGCTACCAGACTTGGAACTTGATCCCACTTTCTTTTCCTCCAACCAATTTTTGGCTTCCATGAGAGCTTTACTGCACAGATCAGGAGTATCTGCATATGAAAGATTATATGCACTATAAAAAGCATATATTCAGGGGGTCAAATTGCCAGTGTTATTTCTTGTGTTCAGAATATCAGGAAAGTAAAACCACTGCCAAATCTTCTGCTAGGTGTCTCAATTAGCCCAGTAATTTGTCCCTCTTCCAGGATGGAACAATCTACAACTCACGACTTAATAATCTCTATCAGTTTATCACACTCTTCCCTGCTCAAAGTTTAAAATTATTACTAAGTTGAAATATGCAACAGTAGCTACAAAGAAATAAGTGCAGCAGAAAAAACAACTATGGAAGACAATTTATGAATTTAATCTAACTTGCTCAACTGCAAGATTAACGAGTAAAATACATGCTGTAAAACACATCAATATATGTCAAACTCATATGCATTCTCTCTAAGTTTCTAGCTACTTAATTTGAACGCTATAGATATAGGCCAGATCAGCAACAAACATTGGGACTTTTACACAGCAGTAGTAGTAAACCTTGCACATTTACTTATCACAAATGTCAATAGTATAAATGCTCAGCTCAACTGACCCTTAATCCCAAGGTAGTTGGGGCCACCTAGATGAATCCTAGTATAAATGAGTCTTCTTTTTTTTTTGGGGGGTGGGGTGGGGTGGGGGTGTTGGGAGGGTTTCAACTAAAGCAACAATTACAGTGAAAACATTTTAATTTTTCAACTATTCCTCTGTTTTTTTTAGGTTCACAAAGAATCTCCAATAGGCTTAATATGCTAGAAGCAAAATGAGAGTTTGAAACAAAAAGTGGATAAGAATATGACCTACTATCTTAATGAATGATCTCCAGAGCTTAGTTGACGCAAGCCTCTTTGTCCTTAGTCAGTATCCAATAATAACAGTAGGTCAATACCTAGCTTCAGCTCTGAATCTTTAATTGGTAATTGGTAGTATGTACTATCAGTAATTGGTAGTCTGTATCTCAGTATAAGTTCACATAAAAGTTGAACTACTGTGGAGAAACAAACAAAACATTTGGGCAAGGATATTAATCCTCCATTTACAAAGATCAATAATGAGTTGGCCACTGATTAACTCTAAAGTGATCATCTAATTCAATTTCAAGCCCAGATTCAGTATCCATTATGTTCTTATTTTCACCTCCAAGTTCCAATCTTTTCAAAGTGACCCAAATAGGTTTCTTGGCAGAAATGCAGAACATATATAATCTTGGGAAATAAAATTTGGCAGAACTAATGGCAATGAAGTGGTAAGTATGCCCAATATCTTGCCTACCAAAATTAGTCAATTTCATATACATTTTCAACCAAAAAATAATTCATTCAAACCAATGAAATCGTCATTATACAAATAGTTTATTTGTGCAGAGGATAAATACTGATATTATGTATGAATTATATATTTTTGCTGCAATCAGTAGGTTTAAAATGACACAATACCAAATTCCATTATTTCAAATCAAATATAAACAAACTATAGGATCAGAAACAAATTTTTAAATAGTCATAACATATACTCCAGACTAGATCAAAGTCCAGCAGATTTAAATAGCAATCTGAAAATTTACACATGAGCATCATTATACTATTCCAGATGATATATAATTAGCACCAACTAACATGCAAAAGTACAATGAGGAAATTCAATATGCAGAAAACCATCCAGATAATTCCATACATTAGTGTACTCTCATAACATTCAATAAGGAAATAAATATAAAGAAAGTAAATCTTTATCAAGATATTAACTATGGGATCGAAGAGCACTAACCTATGAATATCACATCCATCCGACTTCCATCGCCAATTCGTATACTGAGAATCTTTTCTTCCATGCTTTGGCAATCATAAGCCTCATCGACAAAAGGTCAACTCCCAGGTTTATAAATTGGGTAATCATAAGCCTCGTCAACAAAAGGTTTTAGCAAGGGTTTTCCATTCGAATCGAGATAGGAAATGGGCTTCAAGTCATAGCTAGGGACGGCAATATACCTAACCTCATATCAATACTAATATATCAAGAACACATAAAAGTAAATATGATGATGTTAGCTCAAATAAAGGGATGCTTGAAGCAGCTCTAAAAAAGCTGGAATACAACTCTCTGGTAAATATTTTACTTTTTCCTACCTTAAACTTCCAAGTTTCAACCAATTATAAATAAAATTATGGTCAGGTTCCATAGTTATATGACCTTGCCAATGAAAATGAGTTGTTTTGCAATGCATTCTTTTTTTTCTCTACCTGTTGTTGCCTTCCCCAGTGCTTCTACAGGAATAACTTCATTTGAACAACATACATCTATACCATGATCATTGTGTTTCAATGATTATTAGGTTACTAAATTTTTGACATCTATAACAGTACTTGGAAAAAGAACAGGAAATATATTTTTCTAGCTCTGAAATTTTTGCATTGCGTAATGCTATCCACATAATTGGCAATTAGCACATCAAATCCCTTCCTTATGTTCTTTTACTCCCACACAGATAAACCACTAATAATTTAGTTAAAGGAACTTACAGTTCTACTTCATCTCTCACCTTGTGATGCCAACCCAATCAAGTTAACAGTAAAGTGTGGCTATTGGAGCCTTTGGGCTATATACAACCAAATATATATGGAACTAATTAATCAAAGAGTGAATACCTGAACAATGAGACTGGCATCGAGCTCGAATCTATCATCAGAGGCCGAAGAATCAAAAAGCCGGCTACACTGATCCAACCATTGGCTCTCGTCTCAAAAATTCATATTTTTTAGTAAATTCAACTCTTAGAAAATTAATATACTCCCAAAAAAATCATAATTTTTAGTACATTTAACATTTAGCTACTCACTGAACCCTTAAACTACCAAATGAGCCCTAATTTAAAACGTACTCGATCTTGAGGAGGAATTTCTGAGAATCAGCGTCGAGGTCGGCCCATTTAGATCCATAGCTAGCGGAAGCCTTTTCGTTGGTAAACAGATAAAGTTGATTTTGTTGTTGTTGATACTGAAATTGTTGTTGCTGGGGTTGAAGGAACGGGGAGCTCTGGGCGTTAGTGGAGGAGAAGGATCGAGAGGAAAAGAGAACAAACGGAAGCTTGCTATATTCATATTAAATGCCTAAAAGCCCAAAAGCCTAATAGTATACAATTCCACGTCAGATGCCATGTCATCCTACGCCTCAGTAAAAGTGAAGTGGGAAGAAGATTGTCAACAGTGTCTCTCAAGTCCATCCCATATGGACCACGCCCCACGCCTGACTTGCACAAGTTTACCTCTTTCACCACTACACTCCCAATATTACCCACCACAGCCACACTATTTACAAGACCAATACAATGGAAAATGTCTTCTTTCCACCATCACACAAAGCCCCAAATAGGTAAATTAGAATCCATCCTTTTCTGAATTTATCCGATGTTAGCCCCTTTAAATTTGGCCTCACTTACCATTACCCAATAAAAAAGGAAAATACAAACAACCCTTTCAAAGTGGAATTATTAGCCATGGCCATTTTTATAAAACTCCATGCATTATCTCTTCTCCTCCTCCTCCTCCTCGTCTCCGCCGTGACGGCGTTGGAGTCCGCGGCTCCCACGGCCCCACCACCGAAATGCTCCAAATCCGTCGGCGGATGCCACGACAAAGCCTATGCACTAAAGTTAAAATTCATAGCGGTTGCTGCCATACTGGTCACTAGCATGGTTGGCGTTTGTCTCCCACTATTCACAAGGGCCGTTCCGGCCCTTCAACCGGACCGGAGCTATTTTGTATTGGTCAAAGCGTTTGCCTCCGGCGTCATTTTGGCCACGGGATACATGCACGTGATGCCGGATTCTTTCAATTGTCTTACGTCGGAGTGCTTGCCGGAGAAACCGTGGAGGAAATTTCCGTTTACTACATTTGTTGCAATGTTTTCGGCCGTGGTGACGCTAATGGTGGACTCATTTGCTATGAGTTTTTACAAAAAACGGTATTCGAAGAAGAAGGCGGCGGAGGTGGAGGCCGTTAGCAAAATTGTGAGTAGGGATGGGAATTTGGAGTTGCAAAATGTTGGGCATTGTGGTCATGGAAGTGGTCATATTGAGGGTATTGACTCACAGTTGTTGCGATGTCGTGTGATAGCGCAGGTATGAATATGATTAATGAGTCTTTTCACAACAAAAAATGAATTTTGTTTGGTGGTAATGTAGATCTATTGAGCTTATACGGAGAATCAATTAATTAATAAAACAAGTAGAATAAAAAAGTTGAAATATTGATGGCTGCAGGTGCTTGAACTAGGGATAATTGTGCACTCGGTGATCATTGGGTTATCAATGGGAGCATCGGATAATCCATGCACAATTAGGCCATTAGTAGCTGCTCTTTGCTTTCACCAAATGTTCGAAGGCATGGGTCTTGGTGGTGCAATACTCCAGGTCATTTATTTATTAATTAATCTTCTCAATTTAATTACCAATCACATAATATATATATATATATATATATATATATATATATATTATTACCTCTGTTCTACAAAAACAGGTTTATTCCACAAATTAGAATATTACTTTTTCATTCTGTTGATAATCCTAGGCTTGTAAAATGACAAACATATTAATTAGGTCATAAATTAAGATCTATATATAGTGTAGAATTTTGAGTGGTGCATGTTTCTAAATTTTTAGGCTAATTACGGGGCAATGACGAATGCGATTATGGTTTTCTTTTTCTCGGCCACAACGCCGTTCGGAATCGTGCTCGGAATCGGTCTGTCCAACGTATACAGCGATAATAGTCCGGCGGCATTGATCGTGGTGGGGCTGCTAAATGCAGCCTCAGCAGGGCTGCTGAATTATATGGCATTAGTGGATCTTTTAGCACCTGAGTTTATGGGGACAAAGTTGCAAGGAAATATGAAGCTTCAAGGGTTGGCTTATGTTGCAGTTGTATTAGGTGCCGGAGGCATGTCTATAATGGCAATCTGGGCATAATTTAATACTTATATGCTTTAGGGTTTCATATTTTTATTTTTATTTTTTGGATGCTTTTAGTTTTTGAGTCCATCTTTTTCTTGTTGATTTAGCTAGCAAAATGAGCCGTATAATTTATTTATTTATTTATAATAATCTTATTCGGATAAATTTTGTTTCCATGATTTATAAATTACATATTGGATGATGTTGTTACAAAAAAGAATCATCATATATATTACGAAAGATTTCTGTTGAATTACAATTGGGACGTATATCATTAATACATGAGATTGAGTAAAATTATAAAATTGACCCACTATATCAAATATATATCGTAAAAATATTATCAATTATAATTATCCACGTAACTCGCATTAAAAAAATTAACATGTAAAGTCGCAATATATATTATTTTTCTACCCAAAAAAATATCCTGCTTGTACCAATCTATGTTTAGACTTTCAAATTTCAATGTTGAGTTGTAATCAAGATGTCATAAGAAAGGAGAGGCTCATTATTGTATTTTGTGGATAATTTGAAAGGAGAATAACCTATAATATAGCACCTCTCTTCCAAAATATATACTATTTATTTTGAAAAAACAAAGATATTGTCTTATATTTTGAAATGTGGGGAAATAATATTACTCGAGTGGAACAAGATGATTTCATTTAAAATTTTGATTAATACAATAGTTAATTTTGTGAACTAATTTGAAATTATTATTGTGCTTGTTATTAAACTTGGAAAATGAGTTGGGGCAAAAAGACTCAATTTTTATTGGGTTCTAAAAGTGAGACCCATAATCCAATACACAATAGGCTGGGTTAGCCCATGGGCTTTTGCATTTTTTTTTATTTTTTTAATTTAAAAAATAAGGCCATTATAATGTTATTAAAAAAAATTTAAACAAAATAATAATCATCTAGAAAAAAAGGGTGCAGAACAAAACAAACAAACAGTTTCAATTGATTAATAGGGCATCCATAATGGATGATCAATTTTGACTAACTCCCTAAACTTTTTTTAAAAAAAATTGTGTTACATATGTTTGCATGTACACAATTCAAAAACAATTTATAATTTATTTTGTTTTCTTGACAAAATAATATTGAATTACCCGAGATCATCATTCCCTAATAATCTACCTAAAAAGTTTAAACACTATATCAATGATAAAATATAATGCCAACTAAATAGTAGTCCCGAAGCAATATATCGGGGTGGTTATTAAGTTGTCTAGTGCAAATTCCAATGTAAACATACAGAAAGAGATGGAAGCAGTCTTTTAATAAAGACATTGAATTGTAAGACTAAAATAGTTGATTAGAGTAAGACGAGTGAAAAACAGAGAAATTATGTGAGAATGGAAGTCAAGAAGAACAAAACTAGAAGTAATATTTCTTTTCTTTGTTTATACTTGGTCCTAAATTTTCAAAAGAGTTGGATTTGACTCTTATTTTTATTTTTAGAGTAGTGTTATAATGGATAGAGTTGGTGAAATAAATTAATTTTGAATTGCTATTAAGAAATGGGTTGGACTGGACTGGGCTGGACAACCCGTGCGTTAGGCCAAAATTGTACTAGGCCAAAAGGCCCAAATTTTATTGCATTTAAAAATATAAGCCCAAAGTCATTTTTTATGGGTAGGTTAGGCCGCTTTTGCCATATTTAGTTGTTATTTCAAAAACTAAAATATATTCATATTACAATTTAAATTTTTAGATTTCAAAAATTACTAGGATCAAGGTCAAATGAGACTTTTTTATTGGATGGAAGGAGTAAAAAAAAATTGACATTCTGAATTGATTTTCTTGGATATGGAAAAACTATATTTGAGAATGAAAACCAATCAACAACTTGACAAAGGAAACGGAAAGACTTCCTAATTAGCTAAGCATCAAAACATTACATTTGAACCATCATCTTAATTAATTAACCCAAACTTCATTACATTTTTTCTACCAACAATATATATATATATATATATATATATATATATATATATATATATATATATATACGGTCCTTGGAGAACGAACCAACTTACAAAGTTGACGACATAGCTATAAAATAGCTCAAAAAATCGTCGCTATAGCCAGTTCATTTTTGATTAAATATTTAAATTATATATATATATATATATATATATATATATATATTCAAATTAAAATTGTTGATTTCAAGCCCATTTAGCCATAAGAGACATTCCACCAGCACCCAAAAGAACTGCAACAAAGATTTAATCTGGAGATTGATGCTACCTTGCAATTTTGGGCCCATAAAATCTGCTGCAAGAAGATCTACCAAAGCCATATAGATCAAAAGGCCGGCCGATGATGTATTCAGCAATCCAACGGTGATCAACGAGCTTGGGCTATTTTCTTTGTATGCTTTGGACAAGGCAATTCCCAATGCAATTCCAAACGGGGTTGTTATTGAGAAAAAGAACACCATCAGAGCCTTCTTCTAATTATATACTAATTATATTAGAATACTAATTATATACACTATATATATATATATATATATATATATATATACGGTAAATTTATTAGGCTCACCCTCTTTGAAGCTCACCCAGCGCACCTATAAAAAAGTCATTTCGTTTTTTCTCTCTCCTCTCATCTCAGACAAAAAAATGAGTTTCTCTCTCGCTCGACAAATCAACCTCTCTCTCTCTCACCGCTCATTCGTCTACTTCTCCTGCTCGCTTCTTCCCTCTTCCCTCTCCCGCTCATCGCTTCTTCCCTCTGCCTCTCCTGCTCGCTTCCTAAAACTCGCCCCAAATTTAATCGCGTTGGCTTGTCCTAAAACTCGCCCAAAATCCGTCAAAAGGTACCATAATTTAGTGCTTTGGCTTTTCTTTGTGTTTTGTTTTTCAAAAATTGGTTTTTAGGGCTAATATTTTCTTGGGTGTGTTTTCAATTTAGGGCTTTTGAATTTTTTTCAATTTTCGCATAATTTCTTTGCTAATATCAGTTGGATGAACTGTTAAAGGGTAATAATTGTTTAATTGCTCGAGTCATGTGATATGTCTGTTGGGATCTCTGTTTGTGTTTTTACTTTGGGTGGTTATGTATGTGAGAAGCAGATGGTATTTTAAGTTAAGAGTTAACTGTTGTAGGGTGATTTTCCATTTCTTTGCTCAAAACAAACAATTAGAAGTTCCATTCTTTGTCAGAATTACACCACTTCATTAGGATCTTGAATTCATCTAGTCCAACAAACTAATTTTTACTGCATTAAATTTGACCCCACAACCCAATAATAAAGCTTCAGACGGACTAACTGACTGATACCCAGAAAAGCATTAGATTTATTCTTGGGTATGTTTGCTGACAGTATTTTTTAGATTTAAAGCATTAGATTTATTTTGAAGGTACAACTATCTATTCTTGGGTATGTTTTCTATTGAGAAAATAATGGCTTTAGTAACTTTTTGAGTGTAAATATTCTTGGTTATGATGACAGTGATTCAAACCTAGGTGCAAGTTAGATTGCTATAACAACAGAGAAATCTAAATTCTGAGGTATTGACAATACTCATTTGTGAGCACATTTATTTCATTTTACATTTTGTGAGATCAAGTTCTTTATTTTTTGTTGCTAAATTCAAGTCTGAGGTAATGGTAATGTACTTGCTTTATTGTTGCAAATAGATGTTCGAGTAATGTCCTGTTAGATATTCTGCACAGATGATTCCATTATATGTACCTAATATTCTGCTAATTTTGTTTAGGTGCTTAGTCTTCTTGTTCAAGTATTTCAAAAGTTGCCATCTCCAGATTACTTGAGTATTTGCCAATGCCTAATGTTGCTGGAATATTGGAAAACCTTTTAAGATCTGAAAATAAGGATGATCTGTTGAGCCCTACCTACAGAGTTTGTGCAGCCAAATCCCTACCTACAGAGCCTGTGCAGCCAGTATCTGCTGAGCCAAAATCTGCTCAAAATACAACTGCCTCTGCATCTGAGGATGTTTAGATGATAGATGGAACTCAAGCTGTTCCATACCAGTTCTTTCCTTTTGTTTTCCTTTGTGTGACAGTTTTTGTTTAATGTAACATGGGAGTTGATTGTTTTCAATACAATCTTTTTGTTTTTAGTGCTGAGTTTTGTATGTCAATAATTTTGCATTTCTATTATTAGCTACGAATTGGCAGCTTATATGTTGGAGAGTGGGTTCATATAAGTTAGACTAATGCAAGACCCCATTTTGCATTAGTTTGATGTATTGACAAAATGCCAAGAGTTTCTTTGAATTAGGTTATATATTATTAAACTGAATGTCATAATCTTTGTACTGCAAGTGGTGGACTGTGGTGATTGCTTGCTGGATTCAACATTAGCTTTTAATTTTTATAGATTTGTAAAGATGTATAATGAAGGTCGGCGTACTGAAGTGGAATAAAAGATTTAGGTAAGGGTAGTAATATATATATATATAATTAAGCCTATGGTTTCAAGCACGCAAATGCGCAATTATTATTTCAAGTTTTTAATTTACTGGCAAGATTCATGCAACAGTCATAGTTTGTACTTGTAACATTTGTAGATAGGTTTCACAACTAAATTGACATGCTACCGCTGCTGCTTGAATGTTTAATTTTGATGAACAACATTCATAAGAAAAGAGCACTGGAACATAGTACACCCAATATTGTGACTAAATTGACATGCTTCTTGCTCTGGTACTACAAGCAGTACACCCAATATTGTGACTAATGAAAAAAAGCACTTGCCACTAAAACAGTGTGGGCACATGTATATAACAAGGAAATTGGACAACCAACAAGTCCACTTTATAATAAGTATAATAAATCCTTACAGATGCTTACGAAACAAATTCTTGGATAAGGTTACAACAAACTATACTTGAAGTTTAATCAACCCAAGTGACAATATTTACTCTATCTACAATAACATGAATAAAATCAATAACCAAGAACAAACAATTGCAATAATAAATTTGTTTCTTCGCATGTTGCCTATTGCACGCATGTTCTCCGTCGCTTGCTCCATTCCGTTAATCTTTCGAAGTAATCCGGGGATTATTTGTCTTGATCTGTCACACATTGGAGGATCATACCAAGTAAAAAATTGACAAGCATTCCTCTGTAAACAAATTATTTTTCAGAGATATGTGCAAGTAAATAGAATGGAATATATGTATAACAAAATTTGAACCCTAACACACTTACAAAGCCCCTTCTTCCTGGGTTTGAATCGGTCCATGACGTTTCAAGTTGAGCGCGCCTTTCACAATCACATACTGCGTTCATAGCTGCAAATACAAAACAGAAAAACACAATAAAATGGCTAAAGTCTAGGCTATATCTATATAACAACATATTGCAACAACTAAAAGAATAGATGGAACACATGTTCTGTATTGATGTTATTTTCATTATTTAACACATTAGATAAATGCCTGCAAAGGTAATAAACATGTTCCCTTTCCTAGAAAAGGATGGCAGAGTCTGGCTTTGTAAAAGATAACCTATGCATGGTAAGAGCTGTGTTTCAATTGTTGACATAATTAACTGCACTTGCAAAGCCTCTTCCATTCAGTTTTAGGGCCAGGGCAGCTATCTCCCTACATTTACAGATTTAAGCCCACATAATCCGAAGCAATAGTCTCAAATATTCATGCCAGAAGATCCTAAAATTCACAACCTTTCAAACAAACAACTAAACCAAATGAAATATCAAACGATCTCTTCAAATCAGATTCTACAAAATACCCACTTGAGTCGGACCTTGCAAATGAAATAATGTCAAATTGAAGTGGATCCCTACCAAACGAAGATGAATACATCCCAAAAACAGTAGCAATAAAAAGAGTAATCCAAACAACTAAACTTGCAAAAAATGGAATAATCCACCTTCTATCACTAAAGATCCTTCCAGAGTGGGAATTGCCAATTTTCCTCATATTCATTATTGAATCCTTCATGGTATTTTGATACCAATTGTTTTAGAAGAAAAAAGTCGCAACTTTTTGAAACAGCTAGAACCTAGAAGAGAACAGAACTAAACCAAACCCATTTCCCTCTATATATACGAAAATTATACAGATAAATGATTGAAATTGACACCCACTGCGAAAATTGAGCCCTAAAAAATCAATTTTTGAAAAACAAAACACAAGAAAAGCCAAAGCCCTAATTTTGTTACCTTTTGACGGATTTGGGGCGCGTTTTAGGGCAAGCCGTCGCGACGAGGGAAGAAGCGAGTGGGCGAACAGCAGAGGCAGAGGGAAGAAGCAGGTCGTGAGTCACGAGAGAGCGAGAGGCAGATCGAGAGAGCTGTTGAGAGAGGGAGGCTGTCGAGAGAGAGAGACAGAGGTTGTCTCGAGAAAGAGATCGGGTTTGTTTTTTGACTGAAACGCAAGGAGAGAGAAAAAACGAAATTACTTTTTTATAGGTGCGTTGAGTGAGCTCCAAAGAGAGTGAGTCTTAGAAATTTACCATGTATATATATATATATATATATATATATATATATATATATATATCCAAGTGAATGGTACAACCGTACAAGTCCATGGTACAACAAATGTACATTTTGTAGCAAATAATTAATTAATTAAATACAATGGCATGCATGTGTTCTTGTTATTTATAGAGGCATGATTTTGGCGGCTGCATGGAATGATAGTGGCATGGCTTGAGCAATAATGTGTTTTGACATGAATTTTATGCGGATTAAATCAATTAATTCGATTTCTGCTGGCCTGAAAAAAATATTTGATTAAACAAATTTTGTTAGCATTAAATGGCGTACGCACGTACGGATTAAAGTCAAGGGTGAGGATTTGATGATACTAATTAACATTTTAATAAATTGAATGATTAATTCAATCCACCACTCTCCTCCCCTTTTAATTATTTGATAAATATTATTATAATCTTTTTGTATTAAAGTAACATTAAAATTATGTATTTAGTTTGACATTAGCATAGAATGTTGATGAAGTCCTACAAAATTCTTCTCAAATAGTAATATTTACATAAAAGTATTTATGGTACAATTTGAGGCCCATTTGCATTTGCACACCAGTCCACTCTTTTATTTTATTTATTTTTTTAAAAATCAATATATAAATAATGTATCTTAAAACACGTGTACAAAAACACATCTTTTCATCAAGATTAACTCGTGCCTTAATTTTTTTTATGTGTATGCAAATATAATTAATTGTAGATGTACACATCTTCGTACGTATGAATCTCTTGGAAGATTCTGTTAAAATAATTTAATTAAATTGTAGAGATATTCTTTCATGATATATATGATTGATTGATTGATTGTTTAAAAGCAGTATAGGTATTATTATAATATTCTCCCACCATTTATCAGACGCGGCAAGCTTGCTCAGGCAGGAGCATAATTGATTTTGATAATATATGGCCAAACTTTGACTGAAACATATATGTGTATCAAAACTCTCATTACAATTTACAGAGATCAAGTGATAATTAACACAGTGCTAAAGTAATTTTTTATTAATGTGTATAAACGATATATTACGCTAACAAAGAATTCCGTAAATATATATATATATATATATATATATATATATAACAAATATAAGTTTTTTTTAGAAGGTGTTTGATAAAAATTGAATGGATCTGAATCTGAATAAACTGAATCTGAATAAAAAAAAATGTTTGATAATTGACATGTCTGAACCATCTAAATAACATATTTTTATTATTTTACTCATCTGAAAAAATTCAAAAAATTGTTGTAAATTTATTTCATATTACTTAATATAATAATTAATTTTGTAAAAAAAAAACTCATTAAGCCAAAAAAATGAGACTAAACCATTCAGCCCAAATCGTCTGAATGGCTGACCGATTCAACCATTTAGACGATTTTTTTTCCAAAACATTGACACTAAATAGCTGAATCGGTCAACTATTCAGTCATTCAGTGCTAATCAAACAGCCCCTTAGTCTTCTATTTTTACTATAAAATGTCACATTTAATTAGTAAAAGTCAAAATATTTCAGAATTAACTAAGGCTTTACATGAACAAGGTAAGTTTCTCTAAAATTTCCTCTACTTCCCCTGATCCCTTCCCAGGTTCTCCCTAGAAGACTCTAGGATGAAATGTGTCCTTGTAACTAAATTGTAATAGAACAGACTTTTGAAAGGAAAAAAAAAACCCATAAGCCTTACAAGTGAATATAAGTTCTTAAAAAACAAAAATATCACTATATAACATTCATGATAAGAGTACACTTTTAAACACCGAATTTGGCAAATAGAAATTAATAAAATCTGGGGGAAGTGACCATTTTAAAACTGAATTATTTTTTGCAACACATGGATTATAATTGAGCATCAATGGCCACTAAACTCCTCAAGCTCATTTCCATCTTCTTCGTCCTCATCTCCATTTTCTCAACCCTGGCGGCAGCTGCAACAACAAGCACCGTGCCTTGCCACTCAAGATAATAGCCATTTTCTCAATTCTCATCACTAGTTTAATTGGTGTCTCCTTGCCTCTTGTTACACGTTCAATACCGGCTTTAAGCTCCGAAAGAAGCCTATTTGTCATCGTTAAGGCGTTCGCTGTCGGAATTATTTTAACTACCGGATTCATGCACGTTCTGCCGGGTTCTTTTGACATGTTATCCTCAAGTTGCTTGGCTGAGAATATCCATGGCATAAGTTTCCGTTTACCGAATTTGTTGCAATGTTGTCGGCTATAGTTACACTAATGGTGGATTCAATGCAACAAGTGTCTATCGCCGGAGAAATAGGGCCGGGATTAAACCGTAGGGTGAGTTGGAGGCTGAAGATGACCGTAACCTCTGCCGGACATTTCCATGGACACCATCATGGGGCTCCTAATGGAATTGAAGGGTCATTTAATTTGTGTTTAAAACCCAAAAATCAAGGAAGCAAAATATATATACCAATTAGATGCTTATAACATAACACAAATTTGCCTGAAGCTAGCAATTGCCTACCTACTATATATATTAAACCAATTACATGACACAGAATGAAGTTGCCTAATACAATTGCCAACCTACTTTATTAAACCAATTAAATGACACAAAATGAAGTTGCCTAACACAATTGCCAACCCTAATATGTAAACTTGGTAAAAAGGGCATTGCAATGAAGGCAAATTAACTAATGTAAAAAATATTTTGTTAAATATTTATATTAATTAACTAACAATACTCTCTATGTTCTAAATTTTTAAGAGCATTTTCTTTAACTTTTGTACCCGTTTGATATTGATTGAGCAAAAATTATGTTATTAAAGCAATAAATGTTGCTTAATGTATTAATTGTCGTTAAAACAACTACAAGAGTATTACTAAAGGTATATTTCAACTACTTTCTCTTAGATATTTAAAAATGACATTCATTTTGGGACGGGCAGACAGACGGACATGAATTTAGAAACTAACCATGGCAACTACTCGATAACGTAGAAGTTGTGAGCCTTCGATTCCCTCTTGCGCCCCATGTTGGTGGCCATGATGGTGTCCATGAAAATGTCCGGCAGGGGCCACGGCGGCCATCTCTTCATCTCCGGCCACAAATTGACCCTCCGATCTAACCCCGTCACTATTTTTCCGGCTATAAACGCTAGTTGCCATTGAGTCCACCATTAGAGTAACTATAGCCGACAACATTGCAACAAATCCGGAAAACGGAAACTTGTGCAATGGATTTTCTGACAAGCAACTTGAGGATAACATATCAAAAGAATCCGGCAACACGTGCATGAATCCGGTGGCTAGAATAATCCCGGCTGCAAACGCCTTAACGATGACAAATAGACTTCTTTCGGGGCTAAAATCCTGGATTGAACGTGTAACAAGAGGCAAGGAGACGCCAATTAAACTAGTGATGAGAATTGAGAAAATGGCTATTAGCTTGAGCGACAAGGCACGGTGCTTGTTGGTGCAACCGCCGGTGGATTCCGCCTCACATTCCGATGAAGCGGAGAGGACTTGGGTTGAGAAAATGGAAATGAGGAGGAAGAAGATGGAGATGAAGTTGAGGAGTGTAGTGGCCATTGATGCTCAATTCTTAGTGGTTGTGAGGTTTTATTTGTTTGGTTTGGTGTTAGTATATATGTTTTGGGGGTATCTATATATTTATAGAGAGAGATCTGTTACAAAGAATTAGGATAATATAGTTAGGGTCACATAAACTAAAAATGGAGGGAGGGAATAATATAATTAATTCCAGTTAGTTTCCTTAATTTGCCAATTGTTTCGGTAGCCTTTACTCTTTATAATTAAGTCGTGTACCAGTGCGTTACCTTATGCATGTATGTTAATTCTCAATTAATTGAATTAACCAACTATCCTATTCCTACCTCAATAATGCGCTAGCTTGAGATAAGCTGGTAAATTCTTAGTCCTCTTTATGGAAAATTAATCCCAAGTTTGTACCAACCACTAGACCAACAACCGATACCTAAAAGGGAATTAATTATTATCTTTAATGGAAAATTAATTTTGATATTTTTATTAGGAAAATTTGATATGGGAATTATTGTTTGTATTAGGAAAATTAATTAGGCTTGTCTGTCCCAGTAGCCTTCCAAAAACTAAAATGTTCATGTATATGGCAGCTCACATGGGTTGTAACTATAATTAAAGGTCTATTTCGGCAACGGCCTGGGCTGGCAGGGGACGTGAACCTACTTTTTTCAGCAACTGGTTAACGATTAGCTAGCTCTTCATTTGAGAAATGGAAATTGGTTCATTCTCCATGGCAGAATGAATTTTCTTGGTACATTATATATATGACCCTTTAATATGGTTGATAAATCCCAATAATGCTTACTTGGTAATATGACTCTTTAATGAATTAGGATCTTCTCCATTTTAAATGAAATGGAGAGTCTCTATTTCATAGTCCAAATTTAAAATGTGTTGCAATGTAATATCATGATAATGATAAAGAATGTATTGAAATTAAAACTTTCCGTTTCATTTGAAATGAAGATGATCCTAGTCCTCCTTTAATACGGTTAATTACTTAATATTGAAGCTTTTCGTTTGTCGGTGCCCGAGTACCCTCTCCTTCTATAACTTGATGTGGGATCCACTTGCACTTAAAGAAAAATCTCTTTTTAGTACACTTCAATGAACGTTGATTGTTCCTTATCATACAAAAATTATGGTTACTTGATGAAGATTGTGTTCCCCACCTCACAAAAATAGTAACAATCTGTTTCCTGTAACTTTCAGCAAAACATTCCCCCCACCCCCCCCCCACGCCAACCCCACCCCCACCCCCCCCCACCCCAACCCCCATAACCATAAGCCTTACACCTCAAATTTTATACTATTAAGTTCCTAAAAAACAAAAACACGTACTTATTATAAATTAAACTTTTAATATTTTAAAAATTACTATGATTAAGGTCAAATGAGACTTTTTCATATTGGATGGAAGGAGTAAAAGAAAATTGACATTCTGAATTGATTTTCTTACATATGGAAAACTACATTTGAGAATGAAAACTAGTCAGCAACTTGACAAAGGAAATAGAAGGGAAATATATATATTACTATCGAGTGGTTGTCATGGTACGAATACATTTTTAGATATGTTAATTGTTAGACATAAATTCTATGTAATACCCTAATTCCGCATTAGAATAATGTTTCGGCTCTACTATCAAGAGTGTGAATAATTTGTTCTTTATTTCTTACTCTGATTTGACCCAAATCCTTAAAATATGTAAAAAAATATATATTTAGATATAAATGAATTGCTCTCATATTAAATAATAAAGCTCTCGCCCTATCTTAAAAACTTGGCATGTAATACGAAAGGGTCACATAAACTAAAAATGGAGGGAGTAATATAATATAATTCCAGTTTCCTTTGCCAATTAAAATATGTTTGGTTTCTTCTCCCTAAATTAAATTAGTTGTCACATATTTGGATATCATGCATGATACTATATATTTAATACTACCTCCTGTTGGATATTTAGCACTTATCAATAAGATCAACATAACGATAAAATTAGAGCAACTTATCTGGAATGAGAATGAAACTGAGGCGTAGCAAAGTTACTGTCCTAAAAAGTAATTCTGCCCCCACTGGCTGTAACCTCAGGTACAGATGGGCTCCCGGCGTTCACCCTTCAGGATTCAACGGTGAAACCTCCAATTATGTGTACTCACAAAATTGCAAAGAGGCTTTGGACTTGTCTTTGTGGATTGCTCGAATCAGAAAATAAGAACAGAGTATACATAGAGGGAGTAGGGGTGTAAACGGATATATACAGATTCGGATACAGTAGTATCCGTATCCGTTTATTTGCGGATATCTTTAAACCGAATACGGATAATATCCGTTTTTTCCGAATACGAATAATATCCGCTTTTTTCGAATACGGATGCGGACGAATACGAATTTTTCGGTTACCATTTATAGTCCTAACTATAACTAGAATAAAAAGTAATGAGTTTTAAAATATAGTTTATTAATGAATGAATGTTAATTTATTTATTTTTAATAAATATTTAAATACAATAATCAATGTTCTTAATTACAATTCAAATAAGTTTTCATCATTTTTGAAATCCTAAATTTCAATACTACTTATTAATGTTTAGATATCCAATATTGTAGTGTGTATGAATATTTATAATTTATAATTAGAATATTCAAAAGTTTACATTAAATATTTAATTATTTTTTCTCAAATACTTGATTAAAATTTTAATAATATGTTTATGGAAACTTTTATTTATAATTTATCCTCAATACATAGATTACAATTTACATAGTTATAAAAAGTTTATTTTATTTCATTATATTTATGGAGAGTGCGAGTTATAATGTATATGTTAGTTCCCAGTAGGCACACAATAGATCTAGAAGGTGGGGTTGAATAGATCCTTTGCGTTTTTAAACTCTTTTCCATTTTATTTTGTATTGCTAAGAAGTTAGCACATGACAAACATAAGAATCATTTCAAGCACAGCGGAATAAGTTAAATGTCCCATTCATTGATATATTGATAAACATTGATACATTGTTCTTGGAGTTAGTTTAGATGTAAGTAGTTAATACAAGCATAACAGTTATAGCAGTTAAGTACATAATGTAAAAACAGAATGTAAATGATAGTATGTAAAAGACACAAGGTGTTTTAAGTGGTTCAGAGACTCAAGCTCCTAATCCACTCTTCTGCACTCTGGCAAGAAATCCACTAAGGAAGGGCAGCACCCTGAATCACTACGATTCCTTTAAGGCCAGCAGCCTTGGAACTTCAGTTCACTAAGAACTCTTCAAGGCTAACAGCCTTGGAACTCCAGTTCTCTACGAACTCTTCAAGCCCAGCAGGCTTGGAACTTCATTTAGTCCCTTTCGGACAAGGACCCCTCAGGCCCTGGCTACTTGTTGTTGTTGTTTGTGCCTTGCTGCTAAGATGTCTTGAAGCTTGATCATCTTTGTACTTAGCAGCTTGGCGTGGCCCTCTTTGCATTCTGCGTAGAGTCTGGACCATTTCTTCTCAGGTGCAGCTGATCTTCATTCTGTTCAGCTCATCTTCTTCTGATGTCAGCTGTGCACCATCACCACATAGGACTGCTAAGGCGTTCTATTGTGGGTCACCTTCTTCTGGTCCTTAGCACTCCTTGAACCCTTCTTGATAGATAAGCAGACATGGATCTGCATCTTTTTCTTTTCAGCTTCTAGTTCTTCATGGTGATCCGTAGAGTGGCTCTTTTGATCTTCTCTATGCTCAGCCACTTTCCTGAATGCTATCTTCTTGGCCTTCTCAGCTCTTAGCTTAGCTGCCATCTTCAATGGCATTCTCATCCTTGTTGAGTGAAGCTTTAGTCTGTTCAAGTACTTCTTCAAATCTGCTTCACTTCCACCTTCGTAGTCTCACTGCCACTGAGACTTGTTCTGTTCAGGTCTGGTGGAACTCGTAGAGTCAATAATGTAGCATTCCAACAACTCAACTATTCTTCAACTCAGCAACATTTTCATCTTTGAAGCTTCAGCTGTTAAATACTTTTCCAAGATCTTCCCATTGGAAAATAGCCATTGGAAGCTATTTGAATTACTTTGCAGATCTCGAGTTATTTGGTGCAGACTGCTGATATGACGTGATAGCTCCTTTTTGACTTTACTGACACAGCAGTCTGCTACTTCACCTACCGCCTCAGAGATGTCACTATTCTATGTCAGGCTGGTAGTCACCTTTATATCTCCTTTCTAATTCTCTGATTCGAATCTACAGGAGTTGTCCTTTTGCATCGATGCTCTTAATTAGCAACGTTCGGATGTCAGTCTTCATATTGAGACGTTACCAGTGCTTCAATATTCAGATGCCCGAACTCTACGATTCTGATGCAAATGTTCTTGGACCTTGATCGTAGTGTGTCTTGTTGAATGTTACTCTTTAACTGGTTAAGACAAAACTACGATTCTGAATAGTGTTCTTTGGGTTTGTATTTTAGAACATCTCTTCCTTCATTTGTGCAGTGCTTTAATACTTCTGCTTGCCTTGACTGATCTCAGAAACTGATAGCTTGACTTGTCGTTCTGGCCTCCTTCTGAATAGTAAGACACATCAGATTTATGGCATACACAGCTCTCTTTCTCCTGGTGATCTCCCGTTCACCTATCAACAATGGTCTGACCCATGCTTAATCACTTCTGTCTTGTTCTTCACAAGCTGGCCAGTATCTCTGTGAAAACTGCATCAGTTTCTGCTCGTTTGGCAAACACTACGATCCTGGTTAATCCCAAGATCGTTGTCTTCTGTTCTCTTGACAGCTACTGCACTTGTTGACTTACTCTAGTCAGTTACTTTATCTGAAGTCTTCTTCTGATCGGCTTGTGGAAGACTTCATCTCGAATGGCTTCACAACTCAACCTAGATGAGGATTGAGTTGGTGCTTAGATCTTCCGCTAGCTTGCATGCCATTCGTTGAGTGCTCTCTGGTTTCTTTCAGGTGGAATGTATCTTTGCAGCTCAAACCAGAGGCTTCATCTTTGCATTCTATGGGAGTGTTCATCTGTTGAGAATCGTGTTGACACTACGATTCTGCCTTGGCATTGTGAGCAACCTCTGTAGACGTCTTAGTCTTGCAGACTATGATTTATCCTTGTTTCTGCAGACACTACAACTCTGAGATCAGATCTTGACAGACTATGATTTCTGCCTTTCATGCTTGCTGTCCTCGTCTGATCTTTCTCGACTACGATCTCTGCCTCTGATATGATCAGTAGACTCCACTACTACAAGTGTGATCTGCGATTCTTGACTTAACTCTGGCAGATGCTCGATCGACTCATAGACAGGCTGTCTCTACTATTCTGAGCATGACTTCCTCAGCAGACTACGGCTCTGAGAAAGTTCTTTTCAACACACTACGATCCTTTTTCGACTCTCCTGGCAGACTACGAACTCCGAGATCTACTATCCTTGCAGACTACGATTCCACCTTGATAGTTCTCGAGTCTTCCTTGTCTCTCCTCGTAGACTACGATATTGGTGCAGTGCTTGACAATCAGACAAGCCTATCTATTACACTTTATAAGATCAACCTAACAAGTTTGATCTTTCTATATTTATAGTTCTTGTACATCATTTCTTTTTAAGGATTTTACAAAGTTGTTTTATTTATGTAGGATCAACCTAACATATTTAATCATTTCAGTCTAAGTCCTTGTACATATATTCCTATTATCTATCAAGGACTTTACAGCTTTTATCAATACAAATATACTTGCATATTCATTCATTTATATCATAATCAAATCATATAAAATAGGAATACCATTCTTATGAATATTCCTAATAGTATATTTAACAACTGACAATTAGTTAATCCAACTTCATCCAAAATTTACTTTGGACTTGCTTTAAATATTTAGACTTCTAATTTTTAAATAATTGGACAAATGAAAGTGATTAATACTCCCTCCACCCGAAAATTCATAAACGTGAATTAATTATTCAACCCCCTTATAGATTAATTCTAAATTAATTCGAACTTAACACATTTTAACAATAAAATTATATTGTTCATTGTTCCCGTCTCCCAACATTGCAAGTAAGTTTTGAAAGTAAAAAACTTATAACAAGTTAATAACTATAGTTTTGTTCTTCTAGTATATAATTTTCTTGGTAAATGATAAATTTTAGATATTTTAACTTTTTAATAGTAAAAATCTATTAACTATATTTAAATCAATTTATTTCAGTTTATTAATATTAAAATAAAAGTGTTATTTCCTACTTTTTAGAAGTGAAATGATATATTTTTAAAATAATTTTCGCATGATAGTGAAAACTAATTATTATATAAGGAATGTCACTTTAAAAAAATTATTTTGCTTATTATATAATATATAAGTTATTTGGATATGAATTTCGGATACGGATCCGAATCCGGATATTCGCTATCCGCCGGATATATTTACGGTCGGATGTTAAACGAATATGAATACGCCTATATCCGTATTCGTATTCGTTTATTTATGGATACATTTAAACCGAATACGGATATATCCATTTTTTTAATACGAATAATATCTATTTTTTTTTAATACGGATGCGGACAAATACGAATTTTTTCGGTTACCATGTACAACCCTAAGAGAGTATTTTTTCAAATATGAAGTAGTTAAGTGTTTTTTCCAGTATATTGAACCCCCAAGATTAGATCTGTATTTATAGGAGAGGATGGAGATGAACCCACAACGATATGTTTGTCAATAAATTTCTTAGTCACTCTTCTTCCCTGCTAATTATAATGCAATAAATTCATATTTCATAGTAGATCTAGCAGTACAAGTTTGTTTAGCAGATTTTCAAGAAACAGTTCATCCATCTAGAGTAAACACATAACCACTAGTGTAGTTTGTCTCATCATTATCAGATATCCAATTAGCATCACAATATCCTTCTAAAACATTAGAAAAAATGTATACAAATTAACTGTTCCTTTTAAATACCTCATTAGACATGACAATGTATTCCAATGATCTTGTCTACTAATGGCATATGCAATATCAGGTTAAGTACAATTCATTAAGTACATTACACTACCAATGAATCTGGCATATTCAGTTTGTGCAATATCAATCCCTTTATTTTTTTTTCTTTAAATGCACACTAGAGTCATAAATTGTTCCTAATGGCTCTTCACTAAAGAAATTAAATTTCTTAAGAATATTTTTCATATAATGAGATTGAGATAAAACCAAACCTTTTGCATGTTTATTAATTTTCATGCCAAGAATCAAATCCGCTTCTCCTAAATCTTTCACGTCAAATTTAGAAGATAAAAAGATTTTAGTAGTTTTCACTATGTACTTTCTCATCAGTACCAAATATTAGCAAGTCATCCACATATAGACAAATAATCACACCACAATTTCCATTGAATCTACTATAGACACAACTATCAGATTCATTTGTCACAAAGTCATTAGACAAGAGAGTTTTATTAAATTTGTCATTCCATTATTTTGGTGCTTGTTTTAAACCATATAATGATTTTACAAGTCTACACACTTTTTGTTCTTCTCCTGGAACATACTACAAATCCTTCGGGTTGACACATATATCTTTCTTCATTTAACTCTCCATTCAAAAATGCAGTTTTGACTTCCATTTGGTGGATTATTAATTTGGGAATAGATGCCAAAGTAATTAAAATTCTTATGGCGGCAATTTTAGTCACTCGTGAGTAAGTATCAAAATAATCACAGCCTTTCCTTTTGAGTAAATTCCTTTAGCCACAAGTCTTGCTTTAAATTTATCAATAGACCCATCAGCTTTTAACTTTCTTTTAAACACCCATTTACACCCAATAGGTTTACATCCTATAGGTAAGTTAACTAATTCTCATGGTTAGACATAATATAAATGGATTCTAGTTCACTATTAATATCATCTTTCCAAAAGATTGCATCAATAGATTTCATTGCTTCTTCATAAGTTTTAAGGTCATCTTCAATTATAAAAACAGTTATAAAATTTGTGCTAAAAGTTTTCTCAAAACGTTGTCTTTTACTTCTAATAAGTGCAGATACAGTTTCTTTATCTTTTCTTTTAATATGTTCATTTGAAGATGGACTGCCCACATTTCTTATTTTCATTGGAAGTATATTTTCAAAAAATTCTACATCTTTAGTTTCCAAGATAGAATTATTTTGATAATTATTAGTCTCATCTTTAATTACCAAAAATCTGTATACAACACTATTAGAGGCAAATCCAATAAAAATACAATCCATTGTTTTAAGTCCAATTTTATTCCTTTAAATTTCGGTATAGCTACTTTAGCTAGACACCCCTACACTTTCAGGTATATACCCTAAATTAGGTGCACAATTCTTTCATAACTGATATGGTGTGGAGTCTCTCTTCTTCTTTTTTATTTTTTAAATTTAAAAAACAAGGCCATTATAATGTTATTAATTTTTTTTGAAACAAAATAATAATCATCTAGAAAAAAAAAGGTGCAGAACAAAAACAAACAAACAGTTTCAATTGATTAATAGGGCATCGATAATATATGATCAATTTTGACTAACTCCCTAAAAAAATTTAAATAAAAAGTTTGTGTTACATATGTGTGCATGTACAAAATTCAAACATAATTTATAATTTATTTTATTTTCTTGACAAAATAATATTAAAGTATCCGATATCATCATTTCCTAATAATCTACCTAAAAAGTTAAAACACTATATATCAATGATAAAATATAATGCCAACTAAACAATAGTCCAGAAGCAATCGGGGTGGTTATTAAGTTGTCTCATGCAAATTCCAATTCAAACAATTAAGAGATGGAAGCAATCTTTTAATAAAGACATTAAATTGTAAGACTAGAAATAGTTGATTTGAGTAAGACGAGTGGAAGACAGAGATTATGTGAGAATGAAAGTCGAGAAGAACAAAACTAGAAGTAATATTTCTTTTCTTTGTTTATACTTACTCCTAAATTTTCAAAAGAGTTGGATTTGACTCTTAATTTTAGAGTAGTGTTATAATGGATAGAGTTGGTGAAATAAATTAGTTTTGAATTGCTATTAAGAAATGGGTTAGACTGGACTGGGCTGGACCACCCGTGCGTTGGGTTGGGCCAAAATTTTACTATGCCAAAAAGGCCCAGATTTTATTGCTGTAAGACCCCAATTTTTTATGAATAAGATATAATTTCCTCTATATATTATTTTAAATAGTAAGGTGTTGATTTGATAAATGTGATAGTTATGGATGATATGTGCAAATTTTACAAAGTAAGCAAGTTATTATAAAATATTCGTTATGTCGGGGAATATTCGTTTGAATCGCGGAATATTCGTACGACGGCGCAATCATTGGTGAGCCCCATAACGAAAAACTGTCGGATAAAGAAAACGATAAAAAATAAGTTTTCTACAAATTGACAGCGAAACTTTTACCGTTAACTGTTGAAATACCCGGTGATAAAAGCACAGTAATACGCGTTGTTGCACAGTAGCATACGGTGTTGCACAGTATCTTTGATTATTGATTCTTACGTAAGAAGTCTCTCAATATTCAATAATTGCCACAGTAGTTGTTGCATAGTATCTCAATTATTGATTCAATAATTGTTACAGTAACATCTACATAATATTTTATATTATTAAATCAATAATTGTCACAATACAGTAACTCATTATGTTATTATAGAAGTCAGGGAGTGGAGTAATGATCCGAGATAGTTACTAAGTCTTCATTATTTTATGAAATATATAGTGTGACAATAATTATGTTATGAAATTAGTGGGCCTCAACCATTGGAAAATGTGAGAGTTAGGTAGAAAGTTAGTAGAAATTAGGCAAGATCATTTGATTTTTCCTCCAAGGTTGCACTATAAAAGGGGAGGTAACCCTTCATCCTAAAACACCAAAAAACATAAGTGTTTCTACTATTATATTGTGAGTATTTCTTTTGAGTATAAGGATACTTTGAGTATAATTTATAGTGCAAGATTTTCTCAGAATAATATCCGGTATACCAGTCAAATCAAGTTTTCTACTAAGGTAAAGGATGTTATTTTCTTTTAATATTCGTAAAGGATATTATTTTATACTCGTAAGGGAAATTATTTTCTTTCATATTCCATATTATGTAAGTGATATTATTTCATTTCATATTCTTAAATTTAAACTTACTATGGTAAGTATTGCTTCTATAATTCCTGAAATGATTAGAAATTCCTTAAGGTTTGCGCTTCATCTAATATCATTTTATTGGAATATTGGTCTGAACTTTCTTATTAAATTTTAATTTTTTCTTGTCTAGGTACTATTCATACTGATACTATTCATGGGTACTATTCACAACAAAATTTAATTTTCTTTTCTTTGTCCAAGTTATTTTTTATGAATCTTAATCTTGAAATTAAATCCATGTTTTGTTCTTCGTGTTGACAATTTGGACATTCTTGAACTCTGGATAAATTAATCTCTAATATTTATCCTTGATCTCACTGGATTCATTCTTTATATCATTGTCATAATCCTTAGATTTAAATTATGATGAAAGTTATCTTTGGCCCGTAAGTGCAAAGATAAACTGTTGATTATGAATTTTGGCCCGTAGTGCAAAGATGGACAGTTGTTTGGCATGATCATGACCCCTGGTGATACAAATGAATATCTTTGGCTCGTAGTGCAAAGATAAATTATTGATTTAAAATATTTATTGATTAATGTTACAAGGATAAAATATTGATGATGAACTTTTAAATCATAGAAGATAGTAGAAATCATGCTCTACTTGACTCTTCTAATGGATTGCTATTTTCGCTGCAGTTGTTGATCTAAAACTTGTTTTTCATTATATTTTATCTGATTTATTATTGTTGAAGGCTAAAGATAATTTATTCTTCATTATCTTAGTCATAATATTCTTTACTGGGCTAGTTAAGCTCACCATTTCCCTCTTGGTTCTATTGTTCTTATCAAGAAATGAAAGTGTAGCTGGGACTAGTCAGGGAGTGGAGTAATGATCCGAGATAGTTACTATAGAAGTCTTCATTATGTTATGAAATATATAGTGTGACAATAATTGTGACTGATGACTTTATTTGAGTTTGAATATTGTCTACGAGACAATATTTATATTAAAACTCACAGATTATGTTTTGTCGTATTTGCACGACGGTTTGATAGTTGTAAATAGAAGTTTGTATTTAATTCTGTACCATGTATTTGGCGATTTAAAATGGATTTTGTAGACCTAGTTTGGGGTGTCACAATTGCATTTAAAATATAAGCCCAAAGTCCATTTTTTATGGGTAGGTTAGGCCGCTTTTGCCATATTTACTTGTTATTTCAAAAACTAAAATATAGTAATATTACAATTTAAATTTTTAGATTTCAAAAATTACTAGGATCAAGATCAAATGAGACTTTTTTATTGGATGGAAGGAGTAAAAGAAAACTCACATTCTGAATTGATTTTCTTGCATATGGAAAAACTACATTTGACAATGAAAACCAATCAACAACTTGACAAAGGAAACGGAAAGACTTCGTAATTAGCTAAGCATCAAAACATTACATTTGAACCATCATCTTAACTAATTAACCCAAACTTCATTATATTTTTCTACCAACAATATATATATATATATATATATATGTCAATAAAAATTGTTGATTTCAAGCCCATTTAGCCATAAGAGACATCCCACCAGCACCCAAAAGAACTGCAACATAAGATTTAATCTGGAGCTTGATGCTACCTTGCAATTTTGGGCCCATAAAATCTGCTGCAAGAAGATCTACCAAAGCCATATAGATCAAAAGGCCAGCCGATGAAGCATTCAGCAATCCAACGGTGATCAACGAGCTTGGGCTATTTTCTTTGTATGCTTTGGACAAGGCAATTCCCAAAGCAATTCCAAACGGGGTTGTTATTGAGAAAAAGAACACCATCACAGCCTTCTTCAACAACTTGTACTCAGCCTAATTATTAAAATTTAATTATAGAGTAAAATAATTAGTTAATTGAAAAAAAAATGTTATTGAGATAAATGAAATTAATATCGCTAAATTAAACCACGTAGTGATAATGTTAGAGTAATAACCGTTGAAATTTGAAAGTTAATCAAAGTGTCGTTAAACCAATTATAAATGCGTCGCTCAATTCATATTTCTAAGACATGATAAATATTATGTGACATTATCAACCGTCTAATTAAATTATTACCTGGAGGATACAACCACCAAGACCCATTCCTTCAAACATTTGATGGAAGCAAAGGGCAGCCACAAGGGGCTTAATTGTGCATGTATTGTTTGAGGCTCCTAGTGAAAGTCCTATCACCACTGAATGCACCACTATCCCCAGCTCTAGTACCTGTCACATGCACCATTACATTTTTACAAGAGGGGGAAAAAAGAAATAAATAAATTCTTAATTATTTATCAAAACATATCATATTTTGTTTGGTTAAAATGTATCTTAATTATTCTACAAAACGAATTACATTATTATTATCAATTTATAAACAAAATGAGTTTGTCATAATATATATATGTAGTAAAATAATGTGAAATAAACATGTCGACTAATTAATAAGCAGGTTAATGTTAGTATTGACTTGTTTAGTACTTTAATATATACATACATACCAATTAGATGCATATGACATAACACAAATTTGCCTAGAGCATTTGCCAACCTACTATATATATTAAACCAATTACATGACACAAAATGAAGTTGCCTAAAACAATTGCCAACCCTAATATGTAAACTTGGTAAAATTAAAGGGCATTGCATTGAAGGCTAACTAGGTTTGGCTTAGTTAAGTTGAGAGCAGATCCTCTATCCCTAATTTTCCTGTCCCTTTGTGTCCACCCACTTAAATATTGACATCTGTCTTCTTTTTTAATTTTAAAGTTACTTGGTGTTAAGTAAGATGACATGTGTCAACATTTAAGTGGGGGAACACAAATGAACAGAAAAATTGGGGACAGAGAAACTGCTCTCAGTTAAGTTCAAAGAAAGCTGATGAAAGAGAGTGCTATGGATACGAACATGGGGACTGTTGAGAGACAAAATTGTAAAGATGCCAAAAAGACTTATCTATTTCTTGATGTTAAGTATTGTAATTAATGGATCAGCCTTATTAGGCGCTTAAGTCTGTCAAAGTGGTACTAACAAGTATGACCAAAGTGAAACCTTCCAAAATATTGACGCATGCACTACTAACAAATACATTTATGCATTTATAGCTCAAGACAATGGAATTAGGAATCCCCAATAAAAGCAAAGAGTTGTAAATTTAAAATTGAGTTCTTTTATTTTAATATAAAAAATATTTTGTTTAATATTTATATTAATTAACTAAAAATACTCACTAATTAAATTTCAAATTTTTAAGAGCATTTTCTTGTTAACTTTTGTACGCGTTTGATATTGGTTGAGCAAAAATTATGTTATTAGAATAATAAATGTCGCTTAATTAATATATTAATTGCCGTTAGAACAACTACAAGAGTATCACATTCAGGTAATGTTATTTTTGTTATGTCAATATCAACTACCTTTTTGTAATTAAGCTTGCTCTTATATATTTGAAAATGACATTCATTTTGGTACGGACAGACAGACGGACATGAATTTAGAAGAAACTAACCATGGCAACTACTCGATAACGTAGAAGTTGTGAGCCTTCAATTCCCTCCTGCGCCCCATGTTGGTGGCCATGATGGTGTCCATGAAAATGTCCGGCAGGGGCCACCGCGGCCATCTCTGGATCCGGTTTAACCCCGGCACTATTTTTCCGGCTATAAACGCTAGTTGCCATTGAGTCCACCATTAGAGTAACTATAGCCGACAACATTGCAACAAATCCGGTAAACGGAAACTTGTGCCATGGATTTTCTGACAAGCAACTTGAGGATAACATGTCAAAAGAATCCGGCAACACGTGCATGAATCCGGTGGCTAGAATAATCCCGGCTGCAAACGCCTTGACGATGACAAATAGGCTTCTTTCGGGGCTTAAAGCCGGGATTGAACGTGTAACAAGAGGCAAGGAGACGCCGATTAAACTAGTGATGAGAATTGAGAAAATGGCTATTAGCTTGAGCGGCAAGGCACGGTGCTTGTTGGTGCAACCGCCGGTGGATTCCGCCTCACATTCCGATGAAGCGGAGAGGACTTGGGTTGAGAAAATGGAAATGAGGAGGAAGAAGATGGAGATGAACTTGAGGAGTGTAGTGGCCATTGATGCTCAATTCTTAGTAGTTGTGAGGTTTTATTTGTTTGGTTTGGTGTTGGTATGTTGTGGGGGGTATCTATTTATAGAGGGGTGTTACTTCATGTTTTATGAGCTATAGTTTGACCATTGCATTTGGACCCCAAAAACAAATATTTCATCTATTACAAAATATTATTATTGATTTTTAACAGTAATTTAAGATATTTTTAAATTTAAAATTAACACGAATATTTTTTATTTTAATTAATACTATAATAAATATTGTAAACTATCTAAAGAATATTATTCATTATAAAATTTATTATTTCATAATTTGTAATAACTATAAATTTTAAAAGTCAACAATAATTTTATAATTTAAAAAAGAAAAAATAGCATTGTTTGTCATTAATATGTATGTTGACATTTGGTGGTGGTTACTAAATTGGCACAACATTAATGGCTAACTAGTCACAATTAAAAATGAAAAATAAATAAATTATACTATTTCCGTTCCACAATAAATATTTTTTTAAGTTTAATATTTTTTCTTAAAATAAGTGATGTGTTAAAATTTTAATACAATTTTTATAATATTTTTTCATATGTGCCCTTATGCAACTAATGGTATTTATTGCAATTTATTGGGAAGTTGAAAGGTTGGAGAAAGAGAAATAGAGACTAAAAGACAATAAAAAAAGTCTCAAACAAAACAAAGAAAGTATATTAAGGGTATTTTTGCCATTTTAGCTTAATAAGTATTTTTTTAGCTTAAATCACACATACCAATACACAAGCTAAAATGACAAAAACACCCTTAATATACTTTCTTTGTTTTGTTTGAGACTTTTTTTATTGCATTTTGGTCTCTCTTTCTCTTTCTTTAACCTTTCAATTTCCCAATAAATATGCAATAAATACCATTGGTTGCATAAGAGCACATATGGAAAAATATTATAAAAATTGTATTGAAATTCTAACACATCACTTATTTTGAAAAAAAATATTAAACATAAAAAAATATTTATTGTGGGACGGAGATAGTAGTTTCTTATGAACAAATAACTTATCCATAATCTTTTCTCGAATCTTCCCAAAAGTAGAAAAAAATTATTATTATCACAGTGCATGGGTAGAGATAAGATAGAGTCTGAACTCAAGCCTAAAGGAACGATCATAATAAAATACTCCCTCCGACCCCAAAACATATATGAACAAACTACAATTTATACACATTAACAAATAGAAAAATTAAATAGAAAAAAAAAATTTAATTTATATTTAGTGTCCCCACAAAATTAATATAAAGTGATAAGTATATACTTTTATTTTTTATACTAATAGATCCTACTAAATGATATATTTATCCTTCACTACTTTATGTACTTTATCTCATCTTTTTGAGTACAAAATAATTCTTTTAACTTAAAAGACTTCTTAAAAAGATGAGTAGTTATGGTAGAATATAAAAATATTTCTAATTTTGAAATCCTGAAGAGTTTGAAATTAAAGTAATTAACAGGGATATATTTTCAATAAAAACAGAATTGAAAGAAATTATAAGATTATTGCTACTCCTAATTTTGAAAACACAGTAAATTACAGCGTTTATACTTAAAAATAAATCCGGTTACCATGAATTTAACTTCATGACAAGTTGGTTAATTGACCAATACAGTGCTGACACACAGAGGGATAGATCACCTCCCGACCTGCGTGTCAACATTGTATTGATCAATTGACCAATGTCAAGTACTCCATGCAAACCACTCCCCTTAAAAATACTACTGCCTACCTTTAACAAGCCTGGCAAATCTTTACATGGGAGTTAGCATCAGTAACTACATTAGAAAATTCTTCAAGCTGACATTTTTATTTCTTATATTGATCGATATATATATATATATATGCATGATTTTCTTGTAAATTTGAAATTAGATTCTATATATCCAGTACTCATCTTATGAAATTGAAATGTAGCATGAAATTTCATGCCTGCCTTTATCACAATCATGGAATTATTATTAATTAATTATTAAAGTATAATGGAAAGGAGGAGAGCCAGCAAAATAATTTTTAAAAAATGGGAATGGGAAGTAAACGCTTATACAAGTGGATTGGGCCTTAATTCTCTAATATACTATATATATATATCCAAGCGAATGGTACAACCGTACAAGTCCATGGTACAACAAATGTACATTTTGTAACAAATAATTAATTAATTAAATATAATGGCATGCATGTGTTCTTGTTATTTATAGAGGCATGATTTTGGCCGCTGCACGGAATGATAGTGGCATGGCTTGAGCAATAATGTGTTTGACATGAATTTTATGTGGATTAAATCAATTAATTCGATTTCTGCTGGCCTGAAAAAAATATTTTATTAAACAATTTTTTTAGCACTAAATGGCGTACGTACGGTACGGACTAAAGTCAAGGGTGAGGATTTGAGGATACTAATTAACATTTTAATAAATTGAATGATTAATTCAATCCACCACTCTCCTCACCCTTTTATTTGATAAATATTATTATAATCTTTTTGTATTAAAGTATCATTAAAATTATGTACTTAGTGACATTAGCATAGAATGTTGATGAAGTCCTACAAAATTCTTCTCAAAATTAATTAGAATTTGTTCATATTTTAAATGAGAATTTGTTTAAAAGTACTATACGTACCATATTCTTCCACCATTTGTCAGACCCGGCAAGCTTGCACAGTCAGAGAGCATAATGACACTTAAATTACTGAATTCTGTAAAAATTTCAGTTTCAATAAATATTATAAATTATTTAAAAATCAAAAATATATATATATATGAGAAAAATGTAAGTACACAGCTGTGTAGTGCACAGTAGGCTATAGCGACGGTTTTCCAGGGCTATAGCGACGGTTTTCCAGGGCTATAGACAGAATATCTATGGCGACAAACAAACCGTCGCTATAACCCTAGAAAACCGTCGCTATAGCCTACTGTGTAACTACAAAACTGTGTAGCCTACATATAGCCCTATCTATATATATATTGGACCGGTCGCTAAACCGGTCACCCCATAATGTCCCCGTAGAAGAATTGTTTGATAATACAGTCTTTCTATAATGATCGTCCTTCTCCAAAAAACATCTTTTTTTTGCTATTGCCTCCCAAAAAATGTATAGTATTTTTTTCAACGGGAATTTTTACAAAATTCAATGATTTATAATTTGGATACATATAAAAAACAGTGTTGCACAGACTGTACAACACTGTTTTTCGTATATATCTAAATTACACCAAAATTACTGAATTTTGTAAAAATTTAACTTGAAAAAAATATTATACATTTTTTGGAGACAATAGCAAAAAAAAAAAATTAGACTAGAATTCCCGATCCCCCTAAGATAATTGTTTAATAATATAGCCAAACTTTTGACTGAAACATACATGTGTATCAAAACTCTCGTTACAAAGATCAAGTGATAACTAACATATTGCTAGAGTAATTTTTTATTAATGTGTATAACCCATATGTTACGGTAACAAAGCATCCCCTAAATATATATATATATATATATATATGGGAATAATCAATAACATGTATTTGTTATGCATTAAAAATGGGCGTATAGCATCTTAATCGTCCGTTCCAATTATCAATAGTTTGGATTAAAAATTTGGACCCGTCGTCCGCTAGTAATTCTAGCAGACGGATTTTTGTCTCAGATTGCCCCCATAATACCCCAATAACCCAAAAAAAACACCTCGTCCGCTAGAATTACACAATCTTCCATAGCATTCCAAGGAAGCACACTTCTTTTCCCATTAGCAGAAATTTTGTTAAATATTTCCCTACTGTTTTCAATCTATCACCATTTCCCAAATAAATAAACTAGTATTGTATTTACTGAATCAAAACCTAATCTTTTTAAAACACAATCTTCTTCAAACTCGGACAAAATCCTCACCTACTTCTCAATTTTTACAATATCCATATTTGAACATGCAGATAAAACACTAACCATGGTATCATCATATGGCCTCAAATTTTCCTCTATCATGGATAAAAAGAGGTGCAGAACTTCCTCAGACTGACCTGACTTAGCATACCCAGCAATCAAGGAAGTCCAACAACAAACTATAGCCTTGTTAGGCATATCGTCAAACACCTTATGTGCTGACACCAAAACTTAAAAACTCTTAGCATAAACAACAAGTAGACCATTACAGACTAAGGAATCATCAGTATACCCCAATTTCACAACTTGGGTATGAATTTGTTTGACATAATTGACCCTCTTCAACTAGTAATCTGATGATGACATTAAAAGGGAATATATTCGGTGTTTGTAAATGGTAAAATACACGAAGAGAGAATTGAGATGGGTAGTGGCCAATGAGACGAGTGGCTATAAGATTGTCTTTGATGGGCACCTAAAAAGAAAACTTGAGCATGGATTTAAAGGATATGAGATTGTGAAATGTGGCCTTTCAAGGGGTTAGAGAGATGATGAATTTGAATAGAGATAATAGAAATTTATGGAATGGAGAAGAGCAGAGTGAGAAGAACAGTGGATTTTGGATGATTGGGGTATTATAGTTCAATCGGCGGCAAAAAACCGTCCACTAGAATTGTTAGCGGACGACGGGTCCAAATTGTTAATCCAAACTATTGATAAATGGAACGGACAATTAAGATCTTATATTTTTATTTTTGATCCATAGCAAATACATGTTATAGATCATTCCCCATATATATATATATATACTAGTAATTGCTCGTGCCTGAAGGTACGGCGTAACAAACAATTAGATTAAAATTCGAAAAATACTATAGTACCTAAAGACGCTTTGTCATCTAAAATAACTTACAATCACAATAATAATACATACTCAATCATCAACACATATCCAACCACCAAAACATCAAGCTAGTCGCTACTAATTTCAAGAAATTTCGGCAGAATTTCTTTTAAAAATAGATATCCAGAAAAATCTAAACCTGTCAACAAAACTTACAATCATCAATATATGGCGTCGTTGACGAACCAGTCTATTGAAAAACCTCTCTCTCTCTCTCTATAGATATATATATATATAACAAATATAAGTTTTTATTAGAATTCCTCTATTTTCTCTCATAAGTTCTCTTAAATCAGACCAAAGGTAAATTGTCTAGTAGTAGAGTCTTCTATTTTTACTATGCAATGTCAAATATATTCGAGTCTAATTAGTAGAAGTAAAAAATTAATATTTTAGAATTAACTAAGGCACTACATGAACAAGGTACGTAAATTACTCCTAAATTTCCTCTACTTTCCCGATCCCTTCCCAGGTTTCCCTAGGCTCTAGGATGAAATGTGTCTCAGTAACAAAATTGTAATAGAAAAGGTTTTTATTTGTGGAAATATTAATTCAGAGTTTTCCTAGGTTTTAATGACTATTTGCAAATAATTTTAAGGTTCTTTACAGTAATATACAATAATTAAAAAATAATTACAATATTAGTGCATTCACAAAATAATTACAAAAAGAGGGCAACAAATTCAAATCATTCAATTTCAAATAAATAAGGAAACCTAAAATCAAGGAGAAGTAACTGCCATATACTGTAGTTACAAAATCTTTGAGATCTAACGATCAAACCAAATCCATAATTCAAATCAAAAAGAGAAAAAAACCAAAAATTATCTTCTCTCTCCTTAGAACCTTGACTATTTCTAATCTTCATCTCCCTCACCGCCCATTCTCTTCATCTCCCTCACCGCCTCCTCTCTCCTCCCCTTCATCCTCCTCCGCCGCCGCGTCCATGGTTGCGCCGCCGCTATCCTTCAAAAACTCGAAATCGTTGTCCAAAATGTCAATGAGAAGAAGGAGAGATTTGCCCTACAAACATAATTTTGAAAACAAATAGATGTAACACTTACTGTTCTGAAATTTTTTTATGACTATTTGATTACCCACAAAACTAAAATGGTTACATTTGTATGAAGGTTTGGCTACTAACTGCATCACATTCAAAATAAATTGGTAACCTAATAAAACTGAATTGGTTACCTTGGTATGAAGGTTTGGCTGCCAACTGCATGAAGGTTTGGTTACCAACTGTATTACATTCAAAATAAATTGGTAACCTAATAAAACTGAATTGGTTGCCTTGGTATGAAGGTTTTGCTACCAATTGCACTATGAAAAAAAATGTACCGATGACGAACATTGCAGAAACTAATAAAATTGTTCATGGTTGCACATGTTGAAGAAAACAAATCCAGGAAACAATTGGAAACTGTTCTTAAAATAATTAGTAACCCAATAAAACTGAATTGGTAACCTTTGTATGAAGGTTTGGCTACCAACTGCACTATTAAAAAAATGTATTAATTCTATAAATCTAGAGAGAGAAAGTAATGAAATATACCTATATTTCAAAAATTAATACTTCCACCATTTCAATAAAACAGTCCCATTTTCAATCAAACTCAAATGAGACACTATTTGTGGGACCGGGTGAGTAATAGTAACAATAATGGAGAGAGTAAGGGGTTTGGAGGTGCAATGTGTGGAAATTGTATTCTACTTGAATTTTTGAAATTGGGAAGATGGCTTGCTTGGTCGAATCAGTAGCGTGATTCACATGAAGCGAAACGAGTAGCAGCCCTCAGAATTTGTTCATGAGCAAGAAACTGGAATCGGAAATTTAACAGTCAATGGAAGCGAACTCTATTGTATAAAAGTCTCGCAGTACATTGAGTTTGTACCCCTATGATGATGTACACTACAGTTCTTCTTGGCCTCTTCATGTCAATATGTTAAGAAATTGTTGAAGTGGGCGGAGAAGGAGAGAGAAGATATAAAACAAAAGGAGATGGGGGTCTTTCGGTCGTTTTTCTTTTTGGGTCTGTGTTTTTTTTTTATGATGATGATGATGATGACGACAGCAATGAAGATGATATTTACACAATTAGATTGTATCCGATCGAAAAAAACGAGAACAGTTAACCCATTAAAATACCCCCTAAATTAAAGGGATACTAAATACATTAATTTTGTAAATAAACTATTAAAAATATATTAATTTTGTAAATATTTTTTGGATACACTTTTGTTGTAATTTTTTCTTAAAATGTACTAGGAATTGTAATTGTTCCATAATTTTAACAATATGGATGCAAAATGCTTGTTGGACCCATTAAGGCAATGTAATAGGCCCAATAGATAGTGAAGTCCAAAATCCCCCAAAAAAGCCTTGTTGTAATTAAAAGTGAGGCTAACTTGTGTTTTAAACCCAAAATTCATGGAAGCTTGTATGTTTATCTAGCTCTTGTGAAATAATTATTTATGTATAAGAATAACTAAGTAAATATTTGAAATTCATATGTTTCAATTCGCAATAAATTTTGAATTTAAAAAAGTGTCAATAATAATTTTATAATTTGAAACTGTGAGAGTATTTTATATAAAATATAAACTAAAACATGAAACTGATTACTTCTTGTATCATCATTATGGTCTCTTCTATTACTTTTGAAGTTCTTCTACACAGACAGGAATATGGGACAGGAATATTGGACAGGAGGTGTATTAGACTTTAATCTATTTATATTTTTACCCCATTGGGGGTCAAAATATAAATAATTAAAAGTTCAATACACTTATGTCCAATATTCATGTCCTATATTTTTGTCTGCTTAGATTTTTTGTTACTTTTGCCTCCTCCCACTAGAGTTTAGAGAAGAAGGCCAGAGGCATGAACCCCAAATCGAGCATGGATAAATGCACACTTAATGAACATACGCACTAACTAATCTTAGCATGCCCTCTGATCATGATTAAAGATTTGACCCCTGCAAGCTAAATTTTTTCTTAATTTTATATGTAAAAAAATTGGATAATATATTTTTTCCCTTGCTTTCTTTTTAGATAAATGTTTTAATCACCTGAGTAATGCAAATTATTGAACTTCTGATCACCAAAAATAAAATAAAATGGTGGAACTCAAAGTCGTAATATCTATTCATCTTTTACTAAAACTCGGTCGTTTGTCTCGGTCGTTTAAGGGAGAACTAGAATACAGCTGTAAATTCGGAAGACTTGAGTTGGACTCGCACTTGAAACTAGTAGGGTCCACAATCACATCACAAGATTGGAAAACTCATTTTTTTATCAATATATATATATATATATATATATATATATAATCTGAATTATAATAGTATAGGTTGTAAAAAAAAATTAAAAAAAAAAGCGGGGGTTAATATTCAACTCTTTTTTCTCTCAAATCTCAAATAAAACGCAAATATAATAAATTCTCCCAATTGCACTCACAATATCAATAGACAAATATTAACAATAAAAAAATTTACAATAAACCTACAAAACTTTGACAAAAAAGAAAAATAAATTTCACGAATATTTAAATATACAGATTTTGAAACAAAAATTAAACTTAATCACCAAACCAATTCATGATTGACAGTTACCGTAGCCTAACAATTGTGACTTTTCTTTTCTTTTCTTTTTTTTGAATCACTAGCGGCAAAACTCTCCCTCTGTCACGGACAAACAAATTATTTTTTTTTTGAGTCCTTCTACGGGGACATGAGAATTGGACATGAAAATTAGATATTTTTATTTTTTTTTCTTTTTTTGGTTTTTGTTGTGACTCCTAAAAAATGTGTAGTATTTATTCCAACTAGAATTTTTACAAAAAAAATATTTTAGATGTAATTTAGATACATATACAAGAACAGTATTATACAGATTGTACAATATTATTCTTGTATATATATCCAAATTATACCTAAAATATTTTTTTTTATAAAAATTTCAGTTAGAATAAATATTAAACATTTTTTAAGAGTCACAACAAAAATCAAAAAAAAAAAAAAAAAAACCAATTTTTATGTCTGCCAAGACTTATTATTTTTTATTATTATTATTTCACTTTCTATTATTTTATTGCATCGATTTGTTATCCAATCATTGACTCTGATCTGAACTGCACATGGTCTCTTCTTTTTACCTATAAATTTCATTTTATATCTATTAATTATTCCCTTCGTTTTTAAAAATTATCGTTTAAGATTTTGACATATAGATTAAGAAAGTCATTTAATACTAATAAAATTTATTTGGAATTTCATCACTTCCCCTTTATAGAAAATTAAAAACTATTAATACAAAAGAGAAAATTTATTGGGACAATGAGAGAAGATAGGAGTAACATAGAAAAGTAAATAATTTATTTTTCTAGAAAGTTATAAACGATAAATTTTTTAAAATAAATTTTTTCTTCTAAAATGATAATCTTTTAGGAACAGAGAGAATATTATTTGTTTCATCTAACATGATGTTACTTTCATATTCTTTAATAATTTGCACTATTTTTCTTTTAAAGTGGTTAATGATACAACCCCCATTGATAGAGGCATATCTTTCTCTCTCTTTATTTAAGGAAACTCATTTGTTTCCAACTGATCGTTGACAGACCAGTTATGACGACGGCATAGTCGGTCTGTCAATCTTTTTATATATATTATGAATATTTTAATTGTCAATTACACGAGTAAGTATTATTAATAATATTTTAAAAAATATATGTGATAAGTAAGGTCTTCTATAACTTCTAAACTCATATATTTATAATTTTCGTAATTGTAAATCAATATAAATATATCCTGCAATACTCTTTAATTTGCAAATGATTTTAGGTGTAGGTTTGAACAAACGATACCAACTAGCTATTACAAATTAATTATTGTTACCGAAAATAATATTTAAATTATGTGTCAAGGGTTTTAGGTACGACTTTAGGTTTATATGGTCAAAAGTAGAATGGTCCAATGACTGATTAACATGTCAGTATCCATACATGAATATTCAATTCAGTGAGAGAATTGATATTTTTATATAAAAAAAATTAAGATTTTTATATGATTTTTTTCACATGAAAAGTGAGTGGGTCACATCTCTATATGAAAGAATCATGTGAAAATATCATTTTAACATGTAAAAATATCGATTTGCTTCAATAAAATATTATTTAAATGGGTTTGGGATGAAACAAGTTTTATAAATAAGAAGAGATGCATTTACTAAGAGCAGTATATGAAGAAATAAATAATACACTTATATTGTTTCAAAATTAGGTAATATAACTCAGTTGGACATTTTATTTTATGGTCTTATTATCATGATGAAAATACCCTTACCCATTCAACGTAATTATTGCTGCAGAATGAACAAATAGTTCAGACTCTATTCATATTCGTTCGATTAAAAGTTTGATTTGAGTTCTACTTGAAATATAAATGATTCAAATATGAGCAAATTTTAAAGTTCGATAAATTATTCGAACCTCCTCAAATTGTAATTTTCTATTAATACTCAGATCATATTTGTTCGAAAAGTTCAAACTGTTCGTGCTGGCTCGATTCGAGATCGGGCTCGACTCGGTAGCTAAACGAGTCTCAATCAAACCTTATTTTGTACTCGATAAATTTTGTGAATCAATTCTAAATAACTAAATACTCGGCTCGACTCGATTCATTTACACCCTTAAACGTAACAAGTGTTCCTCATCAGCAAAAAGAAAATATTATTCATTTCGTCCTCAAAATGATAAATAAAATATAAATTTCAAACATATTAAAAAAATAAAGATAAAAATTTCTCTTTAGTGATCCCACAAGATTCATAAAATGATTAATAATTTATTTTATTTTTTTATATTAATGAACAGCCACTAAATGATATAATTACTTTTTAGTTTATATATTTTATATATATTGTCTTTTTGAATATAAAAATAATTATACTTTTGTTTTTCCGACGGAGAGTGTATCCTTTGGTCTTAAATATTTTTCATTGTTGACAACTTTTTGAATCTAATTATGACACTTGGGTATTTCAATTCTTTTTGATGTGCAAAAATAGAAGTCCTATGTTTCGAACTTCAAGACAACTATACGGTATAGAGCGCCAATACTGTAAAATTAAAATAAAATTAAAGAGTATCACTTTTTGCAGGAATATTTAATACTAAATATATTCATCCAACCTAGGAAATAGAAAGGATAAAACAATATATATAGTAGTAATTGGTAAAGAAAAGGGATAAATTAACTTTTGGTACTTGTATTGAAATTTGACTTACAAATTGGTACTTCAATTGAAAAAATAATAAATTAGTGTTTATATTAGAAAAAAATTTATAAGCTGCTCATATTTGAATATTTATGTAAAATCGTAAAATTTAATTAACGGACATGACGAGATGAAAAAATCTTAGTAGACTAACAAATTCTTATGTAGATAATGACATTTGTATGTGGGATTCATGAGATGTCGAAAAAGAATGAAAACAAGGGCAACAGTTGTTGCCTCCTTCATCCTCACATGTAGACCCGACAAACGGATCGGGCTAGCCCAAACGGGTCGGACCATCGCGTAGTTCAGGCCAAAACGGCCCAGGTTTTGGTTGGTTGAAAAAGTGCAGCCCAAAACCTATTCTTTGACGGGCCGGCTAGTCCGGCCTGCGAGATTGGGTCGATTTTGCCAGGTATCGGTTATCCTTTTCTCTACGGGTCGAGCTAAAATTGGGTTGGGTCAAAACAACTCAGGTTCTGGTGGGGTTGAAAAAGTGAAACCCAAAATCCAATTTTTAATGGGCGGGCAAGCCCGGGCCTGGGTCGATTTTGTCAGGTCTACTGACATGAGTCACGCGCAGTAATTAGGAGGGAGATTTTCTTCCACTTTTGATTTCTGATGGATCACAAATATAAATAACATTATCTAAGATTTGTTAGCTTACTAAGAGTTTTCCGTCATGTGCGTTAGTCAAATCTAGCGATTTCACAAAAATATTAAAATATAATTACTAACTTGGTACAAATATTAATTGATTAATATTTTTAATTAAAATATTAATTTATACGTTGGGTCCCAATACAAATACCAAAAATTGATTTATAGAGTAAAGAAAAAGTGAAAATAAGAGTAAATAGGTAATTATTGGTACCGAGGGAACAAACACAAATCCATGTCCATGTGCATTGCTTTCGTAACCCACTCTTTCTGTAAAAGAATCTCTTGCTTTGACTCATTTAATAGGATAGCAGTAAACATAATCATGGCGCAGCAGACCTTCTTAATTAAACTAAAATATTCCCTCCTCCCACAAAGCAGACTTTGATACTCCTTGTTAATTTGTCATATTTAAAATTTTGAATGATAATATAAATTTATTCTAATATTTGAATTAATAAGTTTCTAAGTTTTTCTTTTTAAAATTAGAGAAATATGTTGATTTTTTCGATCAATTTCTATATTTCTAAATTTCAAACATATACTATTTTTAAAATTTTAGTACAATCAATTATAATTACTGACTAAAAAGTATTAATAATCCTATATTTATTGTTTTCAAAATTCATATCAATTTTGTGTTTAAGAATTTTGTAAATTGACTTTAAAAAATTGAAGTGTATCACTATTTGAATTAAAAGATTAAAAAATAATAATGTATATACTCACTTATCAAAATCATGTATTTTTTTTAATTTTATATATTTAAGATTTTAAAGTCAAGTAAGACTTTTTGTAAAGTGGAGGAAATAATAACAGTGGAATAATTTGTAATTTTGAGTCAATTTTTGTTTTTATTTTCAAGAAATTGGTATCAATCAATACAACTATATAACAAGTCAAGATGAGATATTATCCAAATTAATTTGATTGGTCATTTCAAGGGTAATTTAGACATCAACTTATAATTTTCAAATACAAATTATATAATTGTAATGATATATGTTCAAATTCAATTAATATATATAATTATAATTTGATATATATACATGCATGCATGAATCTCACAATAAAATAAAATAAAAGTTATAAAAAACATTAATGTTATATATATATATATATATATATATATATATATACACGAAAAGGATCAAGTGCATATCCCTTGATCCTACATACTTTGTGTACTCCTTTTAACGACGGACCGGATGACGGTTCGGTCCGTCGCTATAGGTTCAATCCGTCGCTAAAAACTAAGATAACGGTTCTCTGATATAGCGACGGACCGAAACGTCGCTCGGTCCGTCGCTAAAAGGGATGAGCAAAATATGTAAAATAAGGAGGTGAGCCCTTGAAATGGACTATACATATATGTTCATGCATGAATCTCAGAATAAAATTAAAAAAAAATCATAAATAATATTAATATCGTATATATATAATAATAATAATTTTAAAAAATTACAATTAAATTATTTTGATAAACAAAAAAATATAACCCGTGCGAATCACGGGTTCCAAACTTGTTTTTAGTAAAAGAGAAAAGAATGAATAATTTGGCAAGAAAGAGAAAAAAACGAATATTTATTATTTAGTAAGAAAGAGAAAAAGAATGAATAATTTAGCAAGAAGTGCCAGCACAACAAACAACCCTGCCTTTGTTCATACGCCATTAACACCAAACAGTAGCCGATGATTTTCTCCTTCTCCCCCTTCTTTTTTTTATCTGTAGTCTGAACCAAAGCAAAGTAAAGAAAATACTAGTAAAGCACTGTGTAGACACAAAGGGCAGTTGTCAGGTTAGGGCTTTATACTCTTTTTCTTTTCTAGACAACATTTTCAGAGCCCAGAAAAGAATGAGAATCAGATCAAATTCACCCAGATAAAGAAGATTCATATATTAAACCCATAAAATGGTATGGAAGCTTCAGTTCTTTGCATTCCTTTGATTCCTTCTATATTTTATTATTTGATAGTTTTTTTTCTTGTTTTTTTTGTTGGATTTGGGTAATTGGGTATAAACATGATTAGATCATAACTGGGTTTCTGGTTTGATTATGAATGTTTTCAGGAACTGTGGATTAATTTTATTTTACTTTTATTTTGGGTGGAAGAAAAATGGATTCTTTTAGTTACTTTGGGTTTCTTATTTGTGATTATTGTGAGGTGCAGGTGATAAAATTTGGAATTTTAGATCCATTTTATGGGTGTTTGTTTGATTTGATATAGAAGCACGCGCTGGAAGTTCACTTTTCCCTATATTGGCTCTTTTGTGAGATCTAGATGGTTGATGTTTGAGCTTTGGAGTTCTGTAGATGATTTTTTTGGTGGAATTTGTTTAATAAGTTGGGAGTTGAAAGATTGCATTTTCTTGTAATCTATTGGTTGTGAATTTGGAGATAAAGTTGTTTTCTTTCAGAGTTTGGATCTGTATGTTAATGGGTTTTGCACTGCATTCAGTATCAACCAGATTTTGAAGTATTGGACTTGCTACTAAATTTTTCATTGGAAATGGAGGAACAAGCTAATTTTGATCCTGGGTCTTTTAAGGAAGTGAAATTTGAAGATGATGAAGAAGAGTTTCGAAGCTGTTGTGAAGATGAGGATGAATTGAAGGAGAGGGAAGAATCAGCAAAGGAAAGTTCAAAAGATGATCTGGATGAATTTTCTGTGAAGATGTTCTTCAAGGGTGTATCAATGGCTAATCTTGAAGATTCTGGTTCTTCTGGACTTTCTGGAATTGGGGTGTTCATGGTAAGATCAGCTGGTTTTCCCATAATTCAGGTGCAGAAAAGGCTTGATTTCTATGTTGAGGAATCAGTTGCTGATTATTTAGCTTTAATCGATGGCCTATTGGAGGCACTGCGAAATGATGTTAAGCATGTACAAGCTTTTACGAATTCTGAGGTCTTATTCAATCAGGTAACAGCCTCTCATATTTTTAAAGGAAATAGGTTTTATATTCTATTCTCAGTTTTGGTGGTTGTTGATGATTTGTCTTTGAAGCAGTTAATATTCTGCATAATTAGCTCATTGAATAAAACTGTTCTTTTTATTTTATGATTGTTTCCTCTTTCTTTATTGGGCTGTCAATAAAAGAAATTTCTTTTTATCTTTTCTCGGACATGTTTGGTAAGAGTGCCATGCCTCAGTTCTTTTATTGTCATTAATTTGCGGAAACTATAATAATTCTGTCATAGGATTATGTTTTGAAAGTAATGCAAATGATCCTTATGTCAGCTAGTGCTAAAAGAAAATTTCAGGATCTCTGATTTCTTTTTATGCTTATATAGCCCAATATAATGAAGGCAAATCTGAGTAGATTTGTTGGTTATAAACCCAAACTTACTGTATTAGATTGCTTGTACACACATGGGTATTAACAGAGTATAATTGTTTATGATCTTTTCTATGTGAACCATAAATTTACATTCTCAGCATTAATTGCTTCTTGCTGTTTTAATTTATTGGAATCTCTGAATACCTAAGTATTAAATGGTCCATACCTCTAAAGCGGCATGACTTTCTTTCAGATTACACGTGACGATATGCTTGAGAGTCCTCTTCTTGTGGCATTGAGGCAAAGGATCTTAGAACACGTTAACAGTCTGGATTTCTTTGATCTGAAGTATGTTCCTGATATTGATATTAAGAGGCCACTGTGGTTAGCCCAAATTGCAATTGGGATCGTCTCTTTTCCTGCCAAAGGAGATGCATCGGTTGAAAACTGTTCCATATGTTGTGAGGAAAAGCTTGCACCTATGATGATCACAATGAAATGCTCCCATAAGTTCTGTTCGCATTGTATGAAAACTTATGTTGATGGGAAAGTACAGTCCTCTCAGGTTCCCATTAGATGCCCTCAGACAAAATGCAGATATTATATTTCCGCCACAGAATGTAGATCTTTTCTTCCAGTTTCCTCTTATGAACTGTTGGAGAGAGCTCTTACTGAAGCAAATGTTCTCAACTCAGATAAACTTTACTGCCCCTTTTCGAACTGTTCAGTTCTGCTTGATCCTTGTGAATGCTTGTCAGCTAGGCCTAGTTCATCGAGTGAGTCGGGCAACAGTTGTTTAGAGTGCCCAGTTTGTCAAAGATTTATCTGTGTGGAATGTGGGGTCCCTTGGCATTGTACAATGACCTGTGAAGACTATCAAAGCCTCCCATTGGAGGAGAGGGATGCTGGTGACATTACTTTGCATCATCTAGCACAAAATAAAAGGTGGAGGCGATGCCAGCAGTGCCGGAGAATGATTGAGCTCACACATGGTTGCTACCACATGTCTTGCTGGTAAGATCATTTTTCATTTAAGATGTCATGCTTTCACATTGAAATTTTATTTAAAGGCCTGCAAAGGCTGCCGTTATGGTAATTCAGCCCTAAGCCACCTGAAAGCTATATAATTTGACAAGCCCCGTCTTAGGCTTATGCATCATGAGCCAAGATATAGTCAAATGCACACTTCTTGCACTTTCTGACGCCTAAATAAAGAGTTATATATTCTATCTTCTATTTATTCAAATTCTATCATAGTATGATCTCTGAAATGATCAAAGTCAGAATCCTTGGTTTTCATCAGAGTCCTTATTTATTTTATTTCCTTTCTTTCTTTATTTTTTTCTTTTGTTTGTTTCAATTTTTGTTGGGTGGGATTCGGAGGGTGTTTGTGTTGGCACAGGGAGATGGGGTGGGGGACTGTAACGCTAGTATTTTAAAGAGAAAGTATGGTGTACAAAACTAGTTGAATTGCGTCTTGCTGCCTTCAAGATAACAAAAGGGCAGCATTTCCTCCAAGAAATTGCACTTTAGATTTCTAAGCAATGTGGCTAGAGAACAATAGTTTTAGTGATTGAATTTGAATGAACATGCAAATAAGTCATCATCAAAGTCGAATCATGTGAACTAATAAAACTACTTGGTCAGTTTGTTTTCCAGCAGTGACGTTTAACTTCTTGCAGGCGGAGTTAAATTTTTTTATTGGGACCAGACCATGTATACAGTATCTAGCTCACTATATACTGCATAATCCTTCTACTTGAACTTCAACATTACTCCCTCCATTCCTTAATAACTGACGTTTTAGGATAGTTTTTTTGTTCCTAAATATATGACATTCTAGGATTTCTAGGAGAATTGGTTACATTATTTTCTTAATTAGCCCTAAACATTTAATACTCTCTTTAATTCTCTCCTATTTTTCTAAAGCTACTTTTTCTCTCTCTTTTAATATCTTACTCATATACTCTCTTTAATTCCTATATTTTCTCTATCCTTTAACAATATGTCTCTCTCATCTTTATCACCTACAGTTTAGCTTTTCATTTATCTATGCAAGGGTGTTTTTGGTAATACATAGTAATTTTAGAAGTTTTAGCTTTCTTAGTCCCTGTGCAAACGACACATATTTAGGAATGGAGGGAGTATATAACTTCTGCATCATGGTTAACGTAAAAGGACTTTACAACCATAAAAACAGCCATTCAATATCATATTTCCTGCTAGGGAAATATTTTCTTCTTATATGTTTCTATATATAAATATCACTCATTAAATAATCAATTATGTTATAAATGATGTATAGGTAAGTTAATAAAGATATGAAGTGATACAAATAATTTAATGCTAGAAGGAAGAGGAGAGGAATATCTCCAAATATTGGATAAAAGTAGTAGTACTAGATTTATTTTCCGTTCTCTTAATCACTGCAACCTTTCCCTTTTCTCTAGTATGGGAACAAATGTGTTTCTAACAGTTGAATTTTGTGTTACCTGGCCATTGTAAATATCACTGCAGTTCGTTTATTTTGAGTACACCTTAATTAGATTCTTTTCTTCCTCTAGCACATCTTTTTTTAATGAAATGCTGAAACACCTTTAATAACCTTTCTTTTTTGCTTGGAACACTGCTTTTTGAGAAAATTTGATGGTACTCAGGTTCTATACCTTGAATCGCAATTCACAATTGGTTGAGATAAATATAAATCATTTAGTAAACTCACTTACCTAGATTATCAAATTTGTATTACCCGCAAAACTTCCTAACACCTCCAAGCTTACCTCTGGTCTGGCATTTGTACTTCCTTCTTAACCTCATTTCGGAACACTTACTCTTTGTTTAGCTAGAGCTTCTTGGTCAAATACTCAATAGCAAGTTCTCCCATTTTCACGATCTTGGGCTGATTATTCTATCCTTAGAAGGATGTCAAGAATGATATGTACTCCTCTTTTAATTATCAGATTAAATACTGACGTACTTCACTAATATACTCTTTTGTAACTAATAAAATAGTTAAAGAAGTCTCTACGGAATTCCGATCAGAAATGAGATTCCAGATTGATTACTTTTCCATTTTGAGAACATTGAGCAAATACTAATATACTTTGCTTCCTTGAGTGGTCTTTGCTAGCTCAATCTCATCTATTCAGTGGGTGCTATTTTTTCTCTTGTACGATGTTTTCTTTAGTGTATTCTCTACTTCCATCACTAGTCCAGCTTTATAATTGTAATCAATCAAATTTTTCTCAATAGAACCTCCCAACCACATTTGGGAGTCACGTTGGCTGTCAATTGTTTCATAGTGTCCTTGGTATGTGGATTAGAAGAAGCCAACATCTGGAGACAACCAAATCCAAGTCGTGTATCTGAATTGATGTGAATATCTTGAAAGAATGTTTTAACACATTCAGGCTATTTGATGACTTCATGAGGTCTATAAGTATTTATTTTTATTCTTTGGTGAGCATAACCTGTAAACACCAAGCTGTTGGGCTTTTGGAAGATTTGAAACCTTGTAACTCACGTGTTCTACAATTCTCCAAAATATTAATCATTTCCCGCAATTTCCTTAGTTTTATTATATTTTTTGTCTCTTCAGGTGTGGACATGAGTTCTGTTATTCTTGTGGAGCCGAATACAGGGATGCACAACAGACATGTCAATGTGCATTTTGGGATGAAGAGTATTCCGAAGATGTGATCACTCATCCTTCTCAACAATTTGAACAATGGGCATGGGACTCCTTCGGCTCTCTATCCACAATGATGGATGCCTACTCGGAGCAAGAGCGATCACAACTGGAACTTATCCAGAGGTTCCTCGCTGGGGGTTTCAGCCTGAGTGACCATCAACCATACCAATCCCCACCATGCTGCACAGACTCGTACGTTGATGCCATGAAGGATCTTCGCCAGCTTCCTTGGCTCGAGAGGTTTGTGTCCGTAATAAGCGATAACTACTATGATGAATATACCCAGTGAAGCAAAATACTATATTGTTAAATTCGAACATTCTGAAACTTAGAGAGAAGCTGTTTGGCTTCCCAAAAAAATGCTCGATAGGAGGTAGAGTCTCTCACTCTTTCGCTCCGTTTTCATTTTTAAGCTAGCATGCAAAGCAGGCACTTCTCCTATCCTATTGTGGGTTTTTTCTCTTTAAAGACTTGTTGGCCTGAACTTTGTGCTCAAAATGAAGGTTTAGGAATACTATCTTGAATATTGCTTTCTTCTTGAATGAAAAAGGGGAAAGTGAAGAGGAAAAAGAAAAGCAACAGAAAAAACATATATTTCTATCAGCATTTTGAACATGTTAATGAAAAACAAAATGTTCATCTATGGTGTTCTCCCTCTGTGTGTGTGTGAGTGTGTGTAGATTTGTGAGATAAGATCTCTCTTTGCTTTTTTATGGGACTTAGAAAAATTTCTGTTATGATCTTTATAGAGGTTGGAAAGCTGCTCTATTTTGAGTTTTTTTTCCCTCTTTTTTTCGACTTCTTATAGGGTGCTTGGACTACTTGTTTCCTTTTATGTATTTTCCGTTTTCGTCTAATAAAATTTTTCATTTATCAGAAAAATTAAAACTTTCATTTTTCTTTGGCTTAAACAGAGAGGAATTTGTATGGAAAGGGATTAAAGTTGTTTGAAAATTATTCCTTCAACCCAAGATAATATTGCATAACTCCCTCTGGCCATAAATAAGTCCTATTTCCACATTGAATATATATATATATAGTGATAAAGGTTATAAATGTGACGACGTAAGCAAACCTTAATATATGCAATAGAAAGGCAAATTTTAAATGTTTTTTTTTTCTAAAAAAAGAAAGACACAAATGTTTATTAAACCAAACTTAAAGTTGGGAATTTTTGTACTTGAATTTATTAAGTGGTCCCTTTACTCGTGGGTCCTTAAAAAAGAAATAATTAAATAAATAAATGGATGAGCTTAAAACAGGACAGGTTGAAGGTTGCTTGTATGTTTTTCAAAAAGCAATGGGAACTTTATTTTGCAAGTCTTGATGGTTACCTTTTAGAGTTGGCAGAACAATTTTGAACATTTTGGTGTGGTTGGTAGTTGGTTGAGAATTGATATTCCTACAAATAAAAAAGTAAACGTAATTTTGAATAATTTCAAAATTATCTCACATGAATAGTAATTTGAATAAGATTTTGGAATATATAATAATAGTAAAAAAAAATTGGACATGGGAAAAAAATGTTAAACTATTTAAATTAGTTTTTGCAAATTGTTTAGGACATGAATTGTAGCATAACAATGGAGTTTGCTTGGGTTGCATCAACCTCTTGTATGTTGTATTTCATGTTCAATATTATATGCAGCAGCTAAATAAAATCCCAGAAGCTGTCCACTCACAAAATTCACAAAATTAAAGAGGATAGGAAGAAGGTTCATAAAATCAAAGAAATTGAATGTACATTAAAAAATATATATATCTCAAGACTCGAGTGGAAAAACTCATGAAGAATGCCTATCAAATTCAACTCAAAATGCAAACTAGCCTAATTTGTATACTCAAACTGCTATCTCTGTAAATCATAACTCTAAATTTCTTCATGTTCACAGAAAGAATCTTTCAACTATACCAACCAATTTCTTTCATAGAGCAGAGCAGCAGCATTCCAAGAAGAAGATCCTAACTAACACTAACTATTCTCCGAGCAAAAAAGGTGCATCCAAGTGTAAAAAAATTCAGCAAGAAATGTCATTAGAACCATAACTAATTGATCCAAGGCTTGAATCCAACATATTTGTCATCCATTGCCGAGGACCATCAGAATACCCCAATATATTGTAGGCATAGGAAGGCCATCTTATATTGATGCTGCACGGTCTTGAAACACCCATTCTGATCATTTTCTGAGTCCTTTCAAGAACCACAAGGCTTGAAAACGTGGAGAAACTATTTCCCACAAACACATTCGCCCGTAAGCAAACTTCATAGTCGATTGCTGACTGAATGAGATATGGGTGTTTCTTGTAAATCCCCTCGACGCCCAATTTTTTCTTCTCGAAAGGAAGTAGTCCCTCCTTCCAGCCGTCCAAAATAGAGTTATCTTCAAGAAGACTATCGGCCACAGCAAGATAAACAACTATTGGCGTTTTCAAGCCCATAATGTTCGCAACTCTCTCCATTATCTCCTCCTTGCTACTACAAATTTCGTTTATATGTGATCTCTGCTCTTGCTTCTTGCAGTGAATCATCCAGTCTTTCTCTATTCTCATGTGCACAGCTACATAAGGAACCGACTCTAATGAGCTCTCTGTGTCGACTCCATTTTCATCTGACCCGGCTTTGCTTCTGAATTTTCTTCCTAATTCCCTAATTTTGGATACAACTTTATCTGCTTCATTTGATATTTCATCCACTAAAACTAAGCACTCAAATACCCTTGCATAGTCTTTGACTGGCCAATGATCATGCCACAAAAATGGGTTCTTTCCGACTATTTTAATTGTTTCATACCCCTCAAATGGATCCTTGCTAAACTGTCTCAACTGATCCAAATCTCTCTCAAATGTCCACTTCCTTCCACTTCCCTTTTGCAGCTCAGAAATGGCACTTCGATTATAGAGTTCCGAATACTGCCCCAATTGAACAAAGCCATTACAAAGAGAATTAAACCTCTCATATTTGAAAACCTTGTCGAATGAAATGGGTTTCAACAGATCGATTTCTTTGTAAAACAAAGAAGCGCTTAAGCTAGGCATCAAAAGGGTTCGATTCATCATCCTAGCAGTTAGGCAAGCTCTTGCAAAAGCAATTTTCTGATTGTTTAAACCCCATACAATCTGAGGAACCTCTAGGAACTTCCTTTCCCTAATTCCAGAATCCGAATTCAATGATAAAGAACGATTGCGGACTATTACAAATTTGTTCTGCTCAATCCCACCAAAGCCAGAAAATGAAGCGAACATAACAGTAGTAAAAACCAAAGCAATAACTACCAAAGCCAGACACTTAAATGCCACAGAATTTAAAGATAACCCAAAGAATCTCAAATGCTCCATTTGAGATTCAATCTTCAAACCCCAACAATCAAATCATTCCAATTACACTCCAAACAGAACTGTCAAATGAACAACAAAAAACCCATTTCAATCTATTTCTATAAATGCTTACATAGGATATATATGAGCTCAACTTTTGCTGAAAAAGGGCCAGATGAGATGCTTCCAATTTAATACTAACAAAAAGGGGAAATCACAACAAGAATCTACAAAACTTAGTTCACACCTGAAATCAATTGTGATTGAAGAAAAGAAAGATGGTCTGTTGTCCAATTTCAATCTGGAAAGAGATTCAAATAAGCCCATGAGAGAGAATCAAGCTGAACATAGCAATGAAAATTATGAATAAATAAAAATCATAAAGGCCATATCAGTATCATACACAACTAGATTGAATCACAAAGAAATCCCAATAAATACACAGATAGATGTTTGTAATCAGATTTATGAAATTTTCTCGGAGTCTCTCACCTTTCAATTTCTTGAGAACTGTAGTAAAACTACAAATTGATTCCAAGACAAATTACATGAATCCAAAATGGCTAAAATATTGATGGAACCAGGGTTGGTTCTAGAGAAAAGCTAGATGCGCAAACGGACAGATGGATTTAATGCATGTGACGCGGGATTGAGAAAAAAGAAAACAAACCCATCACAATCACAACAATTAAGAAGGAGAATATTTTGAAAGAAGTAAATTCCTGAGCCCATACAGTAATTTCAATACGAAATGAAAAGAAAAGGGAAAAAAAAATGAAGAACACATCTCATTTAATAGATCACATAACAAATTCGAAAATGGAAAATTTGTATTCTGATTGTAGTAAAGATGCAAGGGAAATTATGAAGATTCAAGAAGAAATGTAAAGAAAAAGGGATAAACATGAAACAGTGGCAGAAGAGGGAAAAGCAAAATCCGGGTGGGTCTGGAATCTGTTAGCAGAAGGCAAGGGAAATGAAAAGAGACCAAAAGGATATTGAAAAAACAATGTCAGAGAAAATACAGAGGAGAGAAAAGAGAAGTACAGAGAAAATGAGTTCATCAGCTACAAACAAATCTGTGGCATACATTAACTATTACTCTAATAATTATCAATAATGCTACTATCACATAATAATGCTCACATAAAACTCAGGTACTGCATGGATGACACATATTAATATGTTGTTGAGTTAAGTAGGCTATGTCAATAACAAATCTATGAGTGTCACCCTACAATATGTGAGCTTTATGTGAACATTATTATATAATACTAACATTATTTAATAATTATATGCACCAGAAAAAACATAATAGGAGCAACAATGCTACAATCACATAAAATATAGTCACATAAAATATATATACACACATGCATATTTCTTGACTCCGCCTAACATGTAGGACCCATAATATATATGTATGTGTATGTAAATTTTATATGACTTTTTTTTTACGTGATAGTAGCATTATTAAAATAGGACGAGGGAGCCACATGGATCTCATTTGCCAGACCTAACTGTACTTTCTCTCTCTAAATTTCTCTACAATTATGTATTATGAGAAATTTATGTTAATATCAGCGTATATAATCAGAGATGGAATAATAAATTCATGTATTTATTTACAGTTATGTGTTAATCATAATTTATACTCTCTTTTTTTATTATATAAGTCGTTTAAGACATAATTACAAGTAATAAAAAATTTCTTTAATTCTAATATTAGGTAATTAATATTGGTTTAAAATTTTATTACTACTCATACAATAATTAATTAGGCTTCCTCCTATCTTCTAATTATTCTATTTTTTAAAGGGTAAAGTAGAAGATGATTAGTTTGTTCTATATATATATATAAAATGTCTTACATTATAAAAAAAAGGTCCTTCTAAAATGACTTGTATAAATTTAATAGTGTATATGAATCGAGTCGAGCTGAGTATTGAGTTGTTCAAATTTGGTTCACAAAATTTGTCGAGTATAAAATAGGGTCTCATTGAGGCTCGTTTCGCTACCGAGCCAAACACGATCTCGAATCGAACCCAAACAGCTTAAATTTTTTGAACAAATATGATCCGAGTATTAATAAAAAATTATAATTTAAAGAGATTCAAGTAATTTATCGAATTTTATTTATTCATTTTAGAACTTGTGTATAATGAAAAGAAAAGAGTATTCACAAGAGACAGTTGGGACATGGTTGTAACTGGTAGGTGTGGTCAAAGTACAACTATTAAAGAGGGACGACATTGAAATGGCTGAGTTGGAGGAACTTTCCCTCACATCACATTAAAAAAAAAAATTCTTTGGGAAATTAATGAATTCTTACACATTTATATTTTCAACATTAATAATGTGAAGAAAGTTGTTGCTAACTGTTTATATTTCTCTCTCTATTTTATCCAACTAAATACTACCATTTTTGAAATTTTAGGGTTATCCAACATCTTATTTAAATTTTGATATCCTGATATTCTAATTTCCTTTTTTTAAAGTATCTAACTAATGTAACATTAATATAAAGTGGAGCTTACTAGTTTGTGTGATTTACTTTCATATTGCATTAATTTATAAGGATTTTTATAATGTTATTTAGTGTATAGTATTATTTTTGTACTTGGTAGCAAAATTAGCACAAGACAGCATACATACATTATTTTGTTTAATATAGTATTATTGTATTTTTCCTGATATTTCTCTTTATTAATAAATAATATTTTATTTTATAAAATTATAAAATTATTATTAACTTTAAAGTCTTGTAACGTTTGTATATATGATTGTGCGAAATATGAAACAATACAATTTTTTAAGTATAACACAACTGGTTATTAATCTTAATGGATGGCAACGAAAGTATCATATCATAATTGCTTGGATTTGGTTTGTTTTCCGATTAACATTATGTTGAGGCTCTCCCTGCATCATATATCTATATCTAGATTCTAGGGTGTGGAGATCCTCTTTATAAAATTATGAATAGTTAGAAAGGATTTTTTAGGGTTAAAATCTCCTCTTAATTATTTGATGATATCCTTGAGTCAATTTATCGTTTTCAAGTCAGATTCGACTTATTTTACCGATTATTTTGCTTGTGGGTTGTTAAAGTTCGAATCTTTTTCTCAGATTCAGATTAGATCTAGCTTGATCTGGCTTATTACGGGTTTCAAAGTTAAAACCTTTAACCTTTATGCTAGATTTGACACGGATCTAATGTGGGATCTATGTATTTTCATTGTTTTTAAGTTAATTTTGGTTTACCCCGAAAAACTTAGATTCATATCTAGTGATGAGGGAGTCCCGCCTTCTAGCCGTCAATGGATTCTAACAATTGGATCGCCTGATAGCCAGTTTGGGATATATTCTCGATTATGTCATTGTATATATCTAAAGGATATTAGATCTACAGATTTATTCCTTAGATTTTAAGTCCCTTTGATATATCTCATCAATACATGTAGTCCCTCGTGATGTTGTCTTCGGTTGTGGGATCTACGAGATAGGGTATACGGGAGTCTTTTCCTAGATTCCCTTTTGCTATTAAATTTCAATGTATTAATTATCGCAATGTGAGCCTATGAACATTGGAGTCGAGATCCACGAATCAAATCTTGACTAAATTTCCACGATGGACAAAGTTTCGATTGTGAAAGCCATGATCTAGTCATTGTACATGTAAATTTGGACCTTAAAACGGTATCGAAAGTTCTATCCCGAGAATATCGAATTTAACACCCCGTAATAGTGAAAATTGTGGTTGTGGGTGTTCGGAATTGTTGAGATGACTTATATGCCCACGAGTAGTCTCGACTCCTTTTCGATGCTTGATTTTATTCGTTTATCACCAAAAAATGATTTTCGAACAAAACGATAAAGATCTTTTTAAAAATCGATTTGGGTTATTAGAACAACCTTAAACTAAAATTAAAAGTAACTAAGGATCTCGATTCGGATTTGAAAACCGTGTTTCCCAAAACGTCACCCCAAAAAGATTTTCTATCAAAATCAAAGCTAAAATAAATCTTTTTTCAAATCAAATTCTCGCGCATAGGCTCAAAGAGGTTTCAAGTTATTTTCAAAATAACACACTTCTCACGATTTCGTCTCAAAGATAGGTAGATTTTCTCCAAATCAGACGTACACACACACTTAACACTTAGGAAACCATTAAGATGAGGTAACTATGTTTTCACGAAAGTCGGGGGTGCTTAACAACTTTTTCTCGTTTAAGCAAGCTCCCGATCCCTACAAATCTCGGTTCCAGACCAAATTTACGGAGTCACATATTGGGTTATATTGTGAAAATCTTGAAAATCCGGATGAGATGGTACATCTTTTTAAACTAATACCAACTGGTGGTTCTGTCTAATTGACCCATCATTAAAATTAATCTTTCCACACCACGTCGACATTTATGTCGGTTTTTTCCTAAAATATCACCCTTTAAATAAAAATTGAAATAAAAATATTAAAAAGGGTAAACCCAAATAGGAAAAATTTCTCAGCTTCAACATCTCGTTCTTGCCAAATTTGTAAATTTTATTCCTTAAGGGATGGTATGGAATGACTTATTCTAGCTGAAATGAAATAAATCGTTTCACTCTCCATTTTATTCTCTTTTCTATTTTATTATTTCACCAATTTCATTCATTCAATTCAAACGTAATATAAGAACTCAAAACTATCTCGTTCAATCCCATTACTACATTAATTTAAAATCCAATCAAATAACTTTATTTATTTATATTTTTGCCATAATTAAGAAGTTGGGATTAGTAAAAAAAACAATAGAGGAAGTGAAAAGAGATTTATATAATGTGATAAAAATAACATTATGGTGACGAATTCAAGGATATTGTATCATTTATATTATTCTCAATAAATTAAAAGGATTATTTTTGTAAAAAAATTACAAATGAGACTATTTAAAAATGAGGATATTTTGTTTACTTTTTGTTTAATAGATAAGTATATATTAAATTGTTATAGGATGATTTCAAATCAATGAGCAATGCTCACCACTTTAATGTATAATTAAATTACCTCCTTCTGAAAAGAACAAGTGTCATTTCTTAATTAAGTACAATAAAATTAATTTTTAAGAAAAAAAGTATCAAGGAATGTTATTATGCATTATTAACTGGTTTAAAGGCTGAAAAATTAAAGGCTTGAATATACAAGTCCAGCCTAGTATTATGAAAAAATGTACAAGAGAAAATTAATATTTTGTACCCCATAATAAGCTGACTTTGTGGGCTTATATACTTTGTAAAACAATATAAAATAAGACAATTGACATTAACATAGTAAAAATAATATTGTCAGAATAAAAAATATTACTAAAAATATATAAATATCATTAAAATAAATATATATTTGATCTAACAATATTAATTTTAGAGTCCTATTATGTATTGCGATAAATTCAAGCCGAATTACAATTGAAAAATTTATCAATACATGAAATTGATAAAAATTATAAGAAAATCTCGATTATTTCAAAAAAAATTAAAAAAATTATCATTACTATATTTATTTATATAATTGATATTTAAAAAATTGACCTAACTAAGTTGCCATGTGGACTGTCACGGACGATTCGTCGTACAGCAAACGCCATATTATTACCTCTTTATACGTTTTGCACACATTTATGCAACACGGACGACATTGATTATTTCTAACGCGACTTGCCTTTCGTTTGTACTCGCAGGAAACAGCTTGATCTCTGCAATGGGAGGCGCTGCGTTGATACGAGGAGGCAACCTTATCTGGGGTAGGAAGAGGAGTTTTATGGAAAAAATAATGCTACTATCACATAAATAATCTCATATAATATTTAAATATATATATATATATATATATATATATATATTACGGATTTCACATATCAGGCAGAAATTCACAGTATGTATATGTGTGTATATGAACATTATATGAGATTTTTTATGTGAGAATAACATTGTTATGGAAATCAGAAAATTTAAAAGGCCCACTGCGTGTAAACTTAGGCGTAACTAACGCAATTAGGTTAAGTGGGGTTTGGTGATTTTGTTGAGAGAGAAACAAATTTGTGATGAATATGGATTGTAACCGGTGTCAAAATCTATACGATAAAATAAAATATAGTTAACTTTATTCAACACATACTACAAAAAATAAAAAAAATGAAATCAAACTTGCATTTTTTTTTATGAGAAATTTCTCGGTGCAATTAGATTATATTTCTCCACTCCGTACAATTTATACTTTTTTCAGTGGGAATTGAATTCAGAGTCTTTGTGTTTACGGCTGATCACATGCTCTCTCTTAAATCACTACTGAGTCAGGCGGTTGGGTTTAAACAAACTTACATTTGTTATATAAACACATACCTATGTTGATACATTTTTAATCTTAGATGTCATGGATGAACTTGATAGGTAAGAGGTAAGACAAAGAAATCTAGAAAATTTTACCTTTGTTATGTAGCTATCCGATCTAAATTTGTAAAGCAAATGTAACCTCATAAGCTTATATATGTATTATGTACGGACTTGTTCTTATGCAATGTATTGTGTTGAATAATTTAAGTGGCTCCGATCAATGTTTTAAAGCTCGGACCAGACTCGTAAAAATCGAAATCGGTCCGTCGTTTTGTTTAACCCAATGTCCGTTGACCCATCCAGTAAATTCGGTTAATTGACTCAGTTGACCCGATTTTTTAATTTTAATTTTTTTTTTACCAAAAAAAATTTTAATATTTAAATTAATCACTTTTATTAATATTGTAACTCATCTTTATTATGCTTTAATTCATGAAAAATGAGATTTTAAATTTTTTATTTATTACTAATAATATATATTTGTATATATTAATGACGTCACTGGGTCAATAACGGTTCCACCATTAGTTGGAACATCCATCCGTCCGGTATTTTTTTCGGTTCAATGAACAGTCCGATTCTGAAAACCTTGGCTTCAACACCTTGGAAAAATGGGCAAAGATGGGTTTACAAGATTACCGGATTAAATTGAAGAACTAATGGGCTCTCTCAAAAAAGAGATTATGGTAAGAATATAGGAGGGGACAATATTAGGCGAGCTTTTGAGCCCGTAAAGATGGGCCGAGATGAACTACCCAAAGTTGTTGTATGGACATTTTATGTATCAATGTTTTTGCCCATATAATGCTCATCTCCCAAATGTTGTTTGATAAAACTTTATAGAAATGTCTGAATAATGATGGAATCCTTATTGAGTTGAATAAAATAAAAGTTCTATTTGAGAATGTCTGTGTGTGAAACATTTGAATCAGTTTATTTTGAGCATTTAATCATTTCAATTATTTCAAATAAATAAGATTCAAGCATACTTAAACAATTATCTTTTACAATGGGTTAAAATTAAATTAAATTTATGTCAAATTTTAAGTTTAAAAATAGCTTCAATTAATTTTTAATTGTCAATAATAATATTATAAAAGTATTAAAATTGACTATAATGATTTTGAATACATAAAATAATTATCAAATATGAATTTTTATGTATAGAATTTATTATCCATAGCCTACAACTATAGCCTATACTTTATAGGCTACAAAAAGTATCAGGGACATTAATAAAAGTTAGATCCGGTTACTATTAAGTTAACTTTATAATAAATTGATCAATTATTATATTTATTATTCTCAAATTTTAAATAAAATTATACTATTAATTTTAAATTTTAAAAATTCGCAAGTTAACTTTAAAAAGCTTAAATATACTCTTTAATTTTGAAACATAAGAAATAAAATGCAAAGTGATGCGTGGGCCGTGGGGAGTGGGGGGTGGGCCGTGGAGGGGGGCGGGGTGGGTGGGGTGCCAACTTGGACTTTCTTGCTTTAAACTTCTTAAAATACATGCAAAGTGATGCTTTTAGTTTTAGCGTAACGATATTGTGCAAAAATTTCAATGCAAGGGACACGCTACTAGCCTACTACCACTTATAAATTTTTTTAATATTATTTCTACCATGTCATTATCATATCCTATTATTCATTTATTTTACAGTATTATTTGTAAAATTTATGAATATTAAGACTATATTTTAATTTCATATACATTTTTAAAAATAATAATTAACATTTAGTAATGTATTGTGATAATGAAATTATAATGACAAATTTGAAGATATTGAGCTATTTTATTTGTTTTGGGTTGTATTGTTTTTGTTAAATTAAATAAATAATAAATAAAATTATTTTTGTGAAACGGAAGAAATATATCACGAGAGAATACCCAAAAAAAATGATTAAAGTTCATCTCTCCATACAAATATATATAGGAATCCATTATTCCATTTTCATATTGTTATTATATATATTTTCGGGGCTCCTTCGTTAATTTATTTAATCTAAAATAAACAACTAACAGAATGTTTTAGTAACGTTAAAACGAATTATGCAAATTGTTATTATTAATTATATTTCACAATATGCTAATTTCTGGACTAATCCCTAAAGATAATGTAGTATTCTAGTCAACCACGTAACACAATGTTTTTTTTTTAAAAAAAATTAATTAATATTGTATTACTATAAAAATTGCATTTGTCCTCACAAGATTGTTCTGTTTTTGGCATCATTAGTTAACCTAACAACTGGTTCAACTACGTAATTCACAGTTATGTCGAACACATAGTCACAAATTTAAAAACTATATCTTTCTGACCGTTGTGGGATAATATAAGCAACTTTCGTGTCCCCATTTACGACAACTCTATCAGATAATCCAATCAAAACTTTTAAAAGTTGTCTATGATACCATATATAACGACCCGGGTCTAATTTTAAATCTAAATCAAGCGGGATAATTCACCGTAATTGTATCCCTACCTCTATCAATCTAATCAATGACCTTATTCGAACTTTCGAGAGTCGACTCTGTTATTATATGTGACGACTCAAGTCTGGTCAAGAGTCCAAATCAAATTAGAGCATACTAAGGCTCCATCTACTATCTCAATTAGGGGTGCTCATCGGTAAAAAACCGAATCGGTACCGAAAAAATCAAACTGGTACCGAACCAAAAATACCGGAAAATCAAGAATCGGTACCGGTACCGAAAAACCGGTTTCGGTACCGGTTCGGTACAAAGTCGGTTTCGGTTTTTTCGGTTCGGTTTTCGGTTATACCGCAAAAATTAAATAATTTTTTTATATTAATAAATTTTTTTAAAAATAAGAATTTTTGTTTATATATTAATAGAATTTCATTTTATAATCTACCATTTCATTTTATAATTTACATTTCTTTTTGTAATCTACCATTTCTTTTTGTAATCTACCATTTCTTTTTATTATTATTATTATTGGTGTTAGTATTATTTATTTTATTTATTTAAAAATCTATACTTTTACAATTTCATGCATGCTAGAAAATTTAGATAGCATACATTTTTAATAGTTGGGATTAATTGTATCAATTAAAATTGAATGATTTGTATCAATAAAGGGTCTTTTCAAATTTCATTTTTTTTTCGGTTTTACCGAATTCAAAAATTTAAGAACTGGTACCGGTACCGAAAAGTATAAAAAAACCGAAAAAATCGGTACCGAAAAAAACTGGTACCGCCCGATTCAATAAAAATCAAAAAATCAAAAATTTTGAGCACCCCTAATCTCAATATCATCTTCTATAGTCATTTTAGTCTATCATAAGTTCATTCAAAAAGTAATGATTGAACCTATTACTCTTATTAATAATTTAAATTTTTATTTATGTATTAATTATCTCATACATTTTAATACAGGACTGGAATGTTATATAAATGACAAAACATTCTTCTTTTGTACTATTAAAAGAGAAGAAGCAAAAATGTTGTATTATTAAAAAAGAAAAGAAATGACACATTTCTTCTGTTGAACGTGAAAAAAAGAAAAGAAAAATGATATGTATTAAACATATTTAGGTTGACTTTTTAATTATCAGTTATTTGTATAAGTATTAGTGATAATTTTTTTTAAAGAGATGTGAGATTTTTTTATAATTTTTATCAATTTTACGTATTGATAAATTTTATAATTATAATTTTATTTAAAATTTTCGACTAAAAAAGGAAGAAAAAAGAATGGAATAATAACACATTAGAACTACAAATAGTCATGTTAATAGGAGAAAATACTGATAAATATCTAAGAATTCCAAACATATGGGCCCAAAATGGGGAGAGAAAAAATAAATAAATAATAAAAAATTATCACCAGTCAGTAGAGTCACCACTCACCACTACCTACCTGCCAGGCTGCCATGGCTGCCATCACCAAATTGTCCCCCAAAAAGAGCCAAACAGCAAAATCCGTATAACAAACCACACCCCACTTTCTCTTCCACTCTCAACCTACACCCAATAATAACTAAATCCATCTTTTCCTTCCTCAATTCCTCCGTCATTTGCTCTCACTTTTCCCTCCATTTATCTTTACAATAATCCCATTTTCTGTTTTCATCGATCCTTCTGGAATTCTCAAGATTCTTCCCCTCTATAATTTTCTCTATTCTCTGTGTTTCTTATCTTTACCTTTTAGACTACAATTTTTTTCTCAGTTTTGACGTCTCATTGTTCAATACTTGGTGTTTACCTAACGCCACTTGATAAATACCCAATACCCATTACCTCAAACCCTTCCCAAACATATTTAATCAATACCCTTTTGTGAGAAAGAGAAGAAATGGAGCAGAGCGGCTATAATCGTGGTGGTGGTGGTGCCGGTCGTGGTCGCGGCGGCGGATCTGGTGGAGGGAGAGGGAGAGGTAGAGGCGGTGGCGGTGGCAGACGTGGTAATAACTACCAGCAACATCATCAGGATCAGTATCAAACTGGTGGGGGGAATGATTACCAGCAACATCATCACGGTCAGTTTCAATCTAGTGGTGGGTATGGTGGAAGAGGAGGTGGTAGAGGTGGAACCCATATGGGGAGTAACCAGCCACCGGCTCAACCGTGGGGATATCGGCCGGTTCAGGGTGGTCAGGGTGGACCCCACAGGCCACAGTCTTGTATGGGTCAAGGTGTTGAACCCGGTGCTGGAAGAGGAGGTCGTGGACCTCCTGTGACTGGGAGGGGTTCGTGGGCCACCGCCGTAGGAGGTGGTGCTCCTGCTGCTGTTACTGGAGCTGTTAAAATGGATCCTGAACCTCTTCCTGGTATAGATCTATAAACGCAAAACTCGTAGGTCATATCTGTATTTGTTATTTATGTACGTATTGATTAACCATGTTAATTAAATGTGTTCACTGTTTGATTTTTAGCCTTTAGGGGCTTGGGTTTCTGTATATTTATGCATATGCTTATGTTTTTTTATTTAATTTAATTTGATGTGCATATTGGTATTATCTTTATGATGAGATTGTATATTTTGTTGATATGATTTATGCCTTGTGGAGCTATACTACGTATAACTAGATTTTGAGGATGATTATGTTAATTGAGGATATAAGATGGTAAAAACTACGTTTTTCCAGTTTTTCTTTTCTTTTTTGATTAGCTCTTGTACCATTATAATCTGCTCATATTTTCATACTATTGTACTCACAAATATGTTTTTCCCTGATCTTTTGAAGGTTTAAAAAAAATTAATTATTAGTATTTTGTTCTTCTGTAACTTTTAAGATAAGATGGAGAAGGGTGTTGGAACTTGGAAGAAACGTGTGGTAGGCATAATGTTAGTAAAGTAGTAATGCTAATCATTTTGCTTTGTTAGTTTTATTTTTGGTTATCTCATTCTAAAAATTGACATGGTACACAGGCTTAAGAATTTTAATACATAGGGATATGCATTCCCAGAAATATGGTAGTGTGTGTGGATTCATGTATTATGTTTCATGCAAGGTAGATTTGGTTTACGTATGCTAATTTCTCTTGGTCTACAACACCTTCTGAAATTAACTGAAAAGGAAGATGAAGCCATTTGGCTTTTAATTTTATTTTGTCTTAAGTGGATTATTAAGCTCATATGTTGACTTGCTACTTCAGATATGGAGTTGCAACAAATATCGGATAGTCTAACTCAAGCTCTGGCAACAAGTTCGGAAAACAGACTTCTTCCTATGAAACGGCCTGATAAAGGGGGCATGCTTGCTGTTAGGCCAACCCGTCTTCTTGTCAATCATTTTCCTGTGGCATTCAATCCACAAAGCACAATAATGCACTATGACGTGGATGTTAAGCAAGAGGTCACTCCTGGGAGTCGGTTTGCAAAGAAATCAATACCAAAGTCGGATCTGAATTTAATCAGAGAGAAGCTTTTCTCTGACAAAGCCCGTGGATTACCAATGGAGATGACTGCCTATGATGGTGAGAAGAACATTTTTAGTGCAGTTGAGCTGCCTACTGGGTCATTCAAGGTGGAGTTGTCTGATGGGGAGGACACAAAAAGCCGCACTTATACATTTACTATTAAGCTTGTAAATGAGCTTAAACTTTCCAAGCTGAAGGATTACTTGACTGGAAAAGTCATGAATATGCCTCGTGATATACTTCAGGGGATGGATTTGGTAATGAAGGAGAATCCATCTAGGCACAGGATTCCTGTTGGTCGAAGTACATACTCTAGAGAATTCAGAAGAGAAGATGACCTAAGGTGTGGGATTGCAGCATTTAAAGGCTTTCAACAAAGTTTAAAGCCTACTTCCCAGGGACTAGCATTGTGCTTGGACTACTCAGTTTTGGCATTTTGCAAGCGAATGCTGGTTATAGACTTTCTTAAAGAGCATATTCGGGGATTTGGAGCAGTAAATGATATCAGAAGGTTGAAAAGAGATGTGCTAAACGCATTGAAGGGATTGAAAGTTACTGTAACTCACCGATTTACCAAGCAGAAGTACACTATAGCAGGACTAACGGAGCAGAATACTCAGGACCTATCATTTACCCTTGAAGATCCAGAGGGCAAGGATCCTCCGCGGAAAGTTAGCCTTATCGATTATTTCAGGGAGAAATATGGAAAGGATATTCTGTACAAGGATATTCCCTGCTTAGACGTGGGGACAAAAAACAGGAAAAACTATGTACCCATGGAGTTCTGCCTTTTGGTTGAGGGACAGAGGTATCCAAAGGAGGATTTGAATAAAGATGCTGCTTTATTGCTGAAGAAGATATCACTGGCTCCTGCATTGGAGAGAAAGAACACAATCTGCGAAATGGTGCGGGCTGAAGATGCACCTTGTGGGTATGTAATATTTCACTTTAGTTGCTTTGTTTCTGTTTTATACACTTGAATGCTTGCTTCTTTAATTTCTGGTTCTTATAGTTAGTACTGCTGTAGATTGTTATCTTTGTACTTTAATTTTTTTTCCTGTTGTACTTATTATTTCACTTGATTGCAGCGGGGATATAATAAAAAATTTCGGACTTGGAGTCGACAAGAACATGACATCAGTCGCTTGTCGTGTCATTGGGCCTCCTGATTTGAAGCTCGCTACTCCAGCTGGTAAAATGAAAGTGATTAGAGTTGACAAGGAGAAGTGTCAGTGGAACCTTGTTGGGAATTCTGTGTTTGACGGCAAACCAGTAGAGCGTTGGGCTTTAATAGATTTCAGTTCATCAGATCGCTACAATAGGCTGAATCCAGAGAATTTTGTTTGGAATCTGATAGGTCGATGTAAAAATTTAGGAATTCCAATGGAGGAGCCTCTTGCGTTCCGGTCCACTGACATGCATGCATTTACTGATGTCAACAGGCTTAGAGAACTTCTCCAAAAAGTTATTGAAGAGGCTAGTACAAAGAGTAAGGGCAGGTTACAAATTGTTGTTTGTGTGATGGGTGGAAAGCATGCTGGCTACAAGTATCTTAAATGGGTATCTGAGACCCAAATTGGGGTAGTAACTCAATGTTGCTTGTCTAGTCATGCTAACAAAGGAAATGACCAGTATCTAGCAAATCTTGCTCTGAAGATTAACGCCAAGCTTGGAGGCAGCAATGTAGAGCTCATCGAGCAGCTCCCTTGTTTTGAGGGTGGAGAACCGGTTATGTTTGTGGGGGCTGATGTGAATCATCCTGGAGCGTGGAATGTGACTTGTCCATCTATTGCGGCAGTTGTTGCCTCTGTTAATTGGCCTACCCCTACTCGCTATGCTGCAAGGGTTTCCCCTCAAAATCACCGTAAGGAGAAGATTGTGAATTTTGGGGCCATGTGCTTGGATCTGGTTAATACTTTTGCTAGACTCAATAAGGTCAAGCCAAAGAAAATTGTTGTGTTCCGTGATGGAGTCAGTGAAGGCCAATTTGATATGGTTCTCAATGAGGAGCTACAGGATCTCAAGATGGCAATTTATGATGAACACTATCGCCCGACAATCACTCTTGTTGTGGCACAAAAGCGACATCAGACTCGTCTCTTTCTTGAGGATCAAGGGGGTGATGGGCGTCGAAATGTCTCTCCAGGGACAGTTGTGGACACAATTGTTGTTCACCCATTTGAGTTTGATTTCTATCTTTGCAGCCATTATGGAAGTCTCGGAACAAGCAAGCCAACTCACTACTATGTTCTATTGGATGAGCACAAGTTCACATCTGATCAGTTGCAGAAGCTCATATACCAGTTGTGCTTCACCTTTGCTCGATGCACTAAGCCTGTCTCCCTTGTCCCACCAGTGTACTACGCCGACCTTGTTGCTTATAGGGGCCGAATCTTCCAAGAGGTGTTGATGGAGATGCAGTCTCCTCCTTCAGCTTCATCATCGACTTCTTTCACATCATCCACTTCTTCATCTGCTGCTTCGTTTGACGATACGTTCTACAAGCTTCATTCGGAGCTCCAGAACGTCATGTTCTTTGTCTGAGAGCTCCACAGCATGGTGGCCCGATTTCCTTTGCCAAATGCAGTAGGCAAGGAAATCACTGTTGACCGCCAAAAGTGCCCAAATGCAGGTCAAATCTCCTTTCCTATCCTTACTAGAAAAGGAGTTTGTTTGTGCGTGAATCTAATGGGTGTCCATTTCTAGTTTGCTGGCCAAACCTCGTCAGTCAGCTGTGGTTGCTAGTAAGGGAGTTTGTGTGTGAATCTAATCGGTGTCTCTATCTGGTAGCTTTTGCCCTGCATAACTATTGCAGGCATGGTATGTTTACTTGAGTAGAACAAGCGCATTTTTATGTCGGGTGTTGGATGTTGAACCTCTTTTGGGTTTGGAAGCAGTAGGTCTTTTCATGTTTATGTTTGTTTCTGCTTTTGGTAATTATTAATCCATGTAATAAATTACTTGTGTGGTTTGCTTTCGACTCATTGCAAGTATGTATAAGCTGTTATAAATATTTATTTTCATTTTATTTGGGGGAGAGGAAGGGAATAGAAGAGAAAGCCGGATGTTTTTTCTTCCTTTATAAATCTGTAAAAAAGTCTCTGAATTTTCCTTCCCTTTCTTTCTTTCGCTTCCCCCTTGAAATAAAACTTGTGCAGTTACATCATCTTCATCATCCGGTCCAAAATATATGTCTAGGCCACGCCAGTATAACATGCACTATATTTCATTCTGACAATAAAGTAAACAGATATATGTATTTTTAGTTAGGAAAATTATATATATATATTGTGAATTTGTGATTGCCGGTAGACGAGTATTGCCGGTAAATTTTTTTTCTTCCAAGTGAGACTTTTATATAATTTATAGATGAGTGTTACCAGTGTAATTCGAAGTAAATTAGTGACAATATCTGGTTGGGTAATTTTTTTTGGAGAGTTGTGTAATAAGTGAGATTTTTTTATAATTTATAGATGAGTTTTACCATTGTAATTTGAAGTAAATTTATGACAATATATGGTCGGGTTCTTTTTAGTTGGGTAATATTTTTTTGGAGAGATGTATAACCGAATAACGGAAATAATTCGGTTAAAAAATTCGCTTCGATTTCGGTTTTTAAAATTATGCTATTTGACCGAATTAGATGGAGTATTTTTTAAAAAAAGTTTTGAATTTTGTCATATAGTTATGTTACTTTGTATTGTTAATTTAAAATTATTAAACTAATTTATAAATTATTGTGATTGTTGATTGTGGTTGAATATTATTTAGAAACTCTAGTGTGAAATTTAAAATATTTTTTTTATTCGATAAAAATAAGTTAATATTTTAATTATAAACCGAATAACCAAACAGAATAGTTCAATTATTTAATTTTTGGTTATTACTAATTTCGGATAAGAATAAACAATTTAATTCGATTATAACCAAATAGTCGATATTGTAATATTTCATCATTATATCTTGTGACAAAAATGAATGAATTGGCCTGATGGTCCAATAGGGTTTGATCACTTGAATTTAAATAAATCTTTAAAAGAGGAAACAAAATACATTCACAATTGCTGCTGCCCTCAAATTGGCGCTAAGGTCGAGAAAGGTTGGCGCAGAAAGACGACGCGCTTCGGCCCAAAAAACAACCAGAGCCCAGAGCTATAGCCTATATATACATACATATATAGGATTAATCCAGATATTTTGGTTTCCTCATATTTCTCCAATTTTCTCGTCAGCTCAAAATCAAAAATCAAAAGCAAAATTACCAAATCAAAACTCTCGTCAAACCTTAGTCTTCCCGATTTCTTCGTCATAAAGGTTAGAATTTTTCAATAACCCTCGATTAGATATAAGCGTAATTTAGTCATCAATTTCCCTCTTTTTTCCCCCTTATTGTGATTCATTCCTTTATTTAGCTGTCTTGTAGATCTCATTCTGTATCATACAAATTATTCATGATGTTTAAATCGTTAGTTATTATTTTAATTTTAATTTTGATCTGATCTGATTCTTGTTTAGATTATAAGAATTTGTCTTCTCTATTTTTCTTGCATTTTCCTGTAATTGAAGATGGCTCATTTTGTTAATTTGTACTTGGATTATAGCAATTGTAATGTACTAGAATTTGGGTTGAAGCTGAAGACTTCTCATTCAGATGATAAAAATTGATGCTTGACATTAATTGATTAATGTTGAAACAATTTTATTTTTATTTTTATTTACTTTTTTTTTTATAAAATTTTACTGTATTTTATTCACAAGCTTGGAAAAACATTTCATCTGATCCAAAATCTCAGGTCGAGCTAGTTCCTAGTAGGTATTGCTTGGTCAATTGTACATGAATCAAGTGCCATAGTTGGGTACCATATACATTTGAGCTCTTTGCTTACTCAGGATCTCTGAAACCATTCCCATTTTCATTTACTTTTATTTCTTATTAATTAGAATCTTTGTCCGAAGATATTATGCTTAAGGTTATAAGTTCAAGGCTTCAAGCATAAGAATTTCAAACCGTGTTATCTTTTTTTCGCACCCTTCACATAAAAGAATCTGAGTTTTAAGATGTTATGATCCTTTAGTATTAGTTGAAATTCTGCAAGTCGGTAAGGAGGACTAAATGTTTTTGTTCAACCTGTGATAGAAGTTGTGGCTGAACTTACTAAGTAATTCAAAATTTGAACTTCAGTTGCTAGCGCTTGTGCCGTTGTATAAGTAGGCATATATCCAGATATAGTTATATTTGTAGTTTCATATGAACTTTAAATGGATCCGAAAATAGTTACTTCTCCTTTCTAGATTGTCCCTTTGTTGGTGCTTGCTGCTTACTCACTGTTTCACTCACTCGGACAGTATGCATCTCGTCACTTGTAAAGATGCTTTTGTAGTTACATGGATTGGGTTCCTATCTATTCTTTGTACAGTTGTCGGTCTTTTTGTGTACGATTTCTGTTTTTTGGCAGCAGCGCGGCACCTTGGCACCTGGCTTGGTTGCTGCACACATTTTCGCACCATGAATAAAGATTATATCCCTATTCATTCAAATTTTACTCAATCTCTACTTGATAAGTTCATATAGCACGTGTGGAAGATGCATGCTATTCCTTTTATGTGTTCATTTGACATTTGACACTAGGTTTATATCAATAAGTAGATGATTCTGCTGTATGCAAACTAATATAAATTCTTATCAGATCAAGGGGTGAAAAATATAGGTTAATTTGTAGACTGGAGTTTGAAGATGGTGAAGTTGACAATGATAGCTCGTGTAACTGATGGCCTTCCATTAGCAGAAGGACTGGATAATGGTCGTGATCCACAAGATGAATTCTACAAGCAGCAGGCCAAATCCATATTCAAGAATCTCTCGAAAGGCCATAACGAGGCTTCAAGAATGTCACTAGAAACGGGTCCTCTTGTTTTTCAGTATCCTGTCATTTGCTTGTAAAGTCCCTAGTTACGTACTTGACAATATGCTACCCATCCATAAGTATAAACCTAAAGTGAAAATTAAGGCCTCAAATTGCAGAATTTAGAGCAAAAGACAACTCTAATACTATTTATTTATGTCTCCATATGAGAATGAGACATGAAAAAAGAAGAAGAAAAAAAGTAGAGACAATGTCCTATGAAAAATATAAGAAATCCTAGAAAGTATTTTAAGATTTGTTATTGTATAGATCAAGTGAACACCTATTTGCTGGAGAAAAAACCGGTAATGTATTATTTTAACTCTTATTAGGTTCGTTTCTAACTTAAAAAATGCATGAACCATATCTTATATTGTACCATATTGTAGGATACATGCGTCGGATCGTAACTCATAAGATACGGTTCTGATACTTAAGCGATACTATATCAAATTTCTCTTGTATCATATTATATTGTATTGTATTGTAAGATATGTATCATGTATCGTGTATCGTACGATAACAACAACTATGATTAAAATACATGTAGCATAAAGCAAATAGGCCAAAACACAAAAAACATCCTCTGCCTTAGTAGGACAGCCATCAGCCCCTAACTTAAGTTCCAATATTGGCCAGCGGGCGGAATGAGCAGAGAGCCCAACAATCATACCACCACAGTCGAAAAAGTGAAAACTCCTTCTTCCGACTTAGGTATATAGGCAGGTGAAGCCCTTTCATTTCATGGGCACAGTTGACAGTTGTGAGTCAAGTATGCCATGAACAGGCATTCTCCATTCGTTCATAATATATTAGAGTAAATGTTGAGGCTAACTTCTCCTTTTCCTAAAACTCGTGCTTTTCATTACAAGTCACAAATAATACTGATGTTGTGGTACTATGCTTTCTTATAGTAGCTGTGATTGTGAAAGTCTTTCCTCGACTTTCTGTATTCTTTGCCGTTTAGATGAGCAAGCAACTTACATACTGTTACATCTATTATGCTATATATGGTGCCATCAGTCCATCACCTTAAGTGACAATGAAGTTAAATGCACTTGCCATGTAATCATGTTCCTTGAAATGCTGTACCTTGACAAAAAAAATTAGCTACATTATCGAAGGCCGCGTTTGTTATTTAACATTATGTGATCGATCTTATCCAAAGAAATTAGCTTTCCAATACCTGGAAGATCTGAAGAATGAGTTTGAGAGAGTCAATGGAAGTCAAATTGAAACTGCAGCTAGGCCCTATGCATTCATCAAATTTGGTATGCTTATAATCACCGCCCTTTTGAGAATCAGAATTCTCTTACACTTTTACTGTTCAGTTTACTAGTTAAAACAGTTTTCTAAGAAATCTATACTTGGTATTTTTTTACTTTTGTGTCCAATTTTTTCACTATTTCCCCTTACTTTTGTTTGGTAGATACATTCATACAGAAGACCAAGAAATTGTATTCAGACACCCGCACTCAAAGGAACATCGGAAAATTGAATGATGAACTCTACGAAGTCCAACAGATAATGACAAGGAATGTCCAGGAAGTTCTTGGAGTTGGAGAAAAATTGGAGCGTAAGTTCTTTTAACATATCCACAATTGTTGTTTTAACATATCCTTGCGTTTGTGGGATGCTTTAAGATGCTACATTTCTCATTCATTTTTATTCAAGAAAATGAAAAAAGCATTTCCTCCTATCTAACATACACTACTTGTTTGGATGTGTTTTTCATATTCCAACTATGGTGACAAACTGACAATATTGTGTGTGGTTTCCAATCAATCCTGTAGAGGTGAGTGAATTGTCAAACCGTTTGACCTCAGAATCTCGTATTTATGCTGACAAGGCAAGAGATCTGAACAGACAGGTTAGCTGGCATAACTAAACATCTTTGATATCAGTTTATTTCAATATTTTTCTGCTGAAGTGATTTAATTTTTTTTACATGTTTTGGGTAGCATACTAGTATTAATATGAATAGTATTTGAGTAGAGGCCATGCACACACACACACACAAAATTGTATTATACTACTACTCATCCGGTTTATGTTTATGTTCATGTTTATGGTGGTTGTAGGCTTTGATTCGGAAATGGGCTCCGGTTGCCATTGTGATTGGAGTTGTTTCCCTTCTGTTTTGGGTCAAAGGAAAAATTTGGTGATTTTGGTTGGCATGGCATGGCAAGATGTGGAACACAGCACAGCAGGTCAAACATTTGCCACCGGTATTATTAGAGAGAAAGAGAGGTAGAGGTTAGCCCCGTAGAGCGAGCTTTTTGGGAAACAAATTTTACCATGCTCAAAAAAATATTGCCTTTATTACTACTACGTATTCTTATGTGTTATATTTACACAATTAGTGGTAGAGGTTATCTAATTTTTTGAAATGGATTTATTTTTGGTAACCAACAATTTTACGCTTCAATTCAAAAGAAAATAAATTATCATCAAACAATACATACTTTGTTTGATTGATTAAAATGAATATACAATCTCAATATTACCCTTTAAAATTTATTGCAAAAGATGAAAGATAAATAATTTAATTTTTAATGTTGGGATAATGTGGTAAATTAAGTCATTAATATTTTCTTAAAATCTACAAACAACAACTAAAAAGGAATAAATTTTACTCTCTTAAGATACAAGTATAAAGGAAAGGAGGGAGTACAATGTTATGAGTTATACTGAATTACAATTGTGAATCTTATTGATACATGAGATTGAAATCGACGGATAATCAAATAATTAACATAAACATTCTCAAAATATATTATTTTTTTAATGTTATTAAGTTTATCATTACATTTTTATAACTATGAGGTTATTTTTAAACTAAATACTTAATAACCATAAGGGGAAATTCGAAACAAAAAATTATCCTTAGAAATTATGAATTTTAAAATAAAACTCTTTTTATAAGACGCAAGTATTATTTTAAAATGTAAAAAATAAAAAGAGAAGAATCTATGAGTATTTCTCGAGTGTACGATTCATAAACACAAAAATCAAGCACTCAAGAAACTTAGAAGTAAATATGGTATAATTTTTTAGTTCTATAAATAACATTACCCAAGGTATGTTTGGCCATGTTATTTAAAATGTTAAGTATCAATAATTATTACAAAATATCGCTAAATATTTATTCATGTGATTACATTAATTTTGTTATAAGAATATAAACAACCATGCATAAAAGGTAAATTTGCCTACATCTAGCCCTTCAAACTCGTAGCTTTGATCACTGAGTTTCAACTAAGGCGGTAAACTAAACAGTTCGTGTTCGATTCGAACTTGACTAAAAAAAAAGCGAGCGATACTCGAATTTATTAATAATATGATCCAAATCTGAGTATAAAAAATAGTTTGAATAAAAATATGAATAGAATTTGAGCAGGATTATACTCAACTCGTTTAAGATTCAAACTACTTGAATTCTGGATTGTGATTCGATATATATTCGATTAATACAGATTCGATTAGATACTCGATATATTCTCTTATAATATATACAAAATTAAATCAAATTAGGATAATTAATTATTATTATTATTTAATTTTATTTTATTTTTAATTTTAATTGTGATTTTATATTTGTAAAGTATAATAATAAATATATTTTATTATTTTTAAGTAAAATAACAAATTTAATTTATAATTATATTTATTATAAAATTCGTTATTATGTGAAACTCGAATTCGAGCTTGAATTTGAATTTCACAAGTAGTTTAAATATAATTTGATTTTAATAAATCGAATTCAAATAATAAATATTTGAGTCGAGTCAAATTTAAATAATTTTTTTAAAATATAATATAAATTTAACGTTTCAAATCAAATTCAAACATATCTCGTGGATTAGAACCGTTTACACATTAGTTTCAACCGTCCAAAAAAAATCCGAATCCTACGAAAGACTTTTGTTTGATTATTCAGGATACAAATAAAGCACGTGACGCCATTGATAACGGAAGCAAACCCCAGCAAGCAATCGTGACAACATAGCAAGCGTCACCCAAACGACTTCAGCTGCCCAACGAAATAAACAACACCCCATGTCCCCAGACCCCACTTTCTCTCTCCTGTTGACTAGTAGTATCAAACAAGGAAATTTCCCATTTCTTACCAAAAATAAAAAAGGAAACTTCCCATGAAATTAAAAAAGCTCAACTTTTGTTCCCTATTGCTTCAACTCTATTGTTCATTGATTGAATTCACCAACTGGGTTTCTTGGATCTTGCTGAAAGATTGAATCTTTCCCTGAAATTGTTCAGTTTTGACTTGGTAATTTGTTTGGGTTTTGTGTGAGTAGCTCAATTCAGTATGCTGGGGAAATTAAAGTGAGATCTGATTGTGTTTCTGGATTTCTGTTATCTGTTTGGAGTATTATTAGGTTTTTTTTAAGTATGTGTTTTTTCCTATATTTTATGCTGATTATAATGGGTTATGGAAATGTGAGCAAATGGGTTCATGGCTCGACTCATTTTCTCTAATACATGCATTGTTTTGGTATTGGAAGAAAGGGTCAGTTTGGAACAGAGAGGTGAGAAGTTGTCCATATTACAAACTGTTGTTTATTTTCTTCTGATTTTGATCATATATTCTACTTTACTCATGAGAAATGGATTGAACAATTGCTTTTCAATAGTTTGATAAGCCCTAGAATTTAGTACTCATCTATTGGTTGAACTTTTTACCCATCTCGAATTGTATTATAACTCAAACATAGGAGTAAGTTAGAACTTTTAAGCAATGGAGAACTCGACGGAACCATCATCAACAGTAAGCTTTACTTCATCTTCCCTTGTATCTAATGGCTCCACAGGCTACAATTTATCTGCCTCCTCTGTCTCTGAGACAGGGTCTACTCTTGAAATCATCAGTTTAACTAAGCTCAGTGCTAGCTTGGAGCAACTTATGGTTAGTTCTAGTAGTGGTGATTATAGCGATGCAGATATTGTAGTTGAGAACATCCCTGTAGGCGTTCACCGTTGTATATTGTCTGCTCGGAGTAAATTTTTCCAAGAGCTTTTCAAGAAAGACAAGGGCTCTGTGGAGGAGAAGGAAAGTAAACCAAAATATTGCATGAGTGATTTGTTGCCATATGGTACTGTTGGATATGAGGCTTTCCTTATTTTCTTAAGCTATTTGTATACCGGAAAGCTGAAGCCTTGTCCACCTGAGGTGTCAACCTGTGTTGATGATGGATGTCCCCATCATGCATGTAGACCTGCTATTAACTTTTCCGTGGAATTGATGTATGCATCTGCCATATTTCAGGTTCCGGAGCTGGCTTCACTTTATCAGGTGAGATGTGTTCTTTATGCTGATTATGTTTATTCATTCAAAGTATAGTTTTTGTTGATAGTTTAATACTAAAAGTGCCAAAACTGGGGGTGTACCCAAGTACATGTGCAGTAAACAAGCATCCGGAAAATATAAGGCATACCTATGCCCTGAGAAAATCCAAATGTAGTCGAACCCGATAAACTATGAAGCCAAAAAAAAAAGGCTCAGAAAGAGAAATCTATTATGAACCAAAAGTATTGCTCTAGCTTTTTGATAACGGGTGTTTCGCTCCTCCAAATTGTTCAACAATGCTAGGAGGCACCAAGCGACAACCAAAAATAAAGTTTTGAGCCATCCCCAACCACTGTCTTATAACTCCTCATGACCAGAGCTGATATCTTTCCACAACCCTCATCCAACAGAGAAAGAGCTAACCGAGGCACGAACCTCCCCGACAAAACAAACCAAAATGGCTAATAATCACCCTCCTTCAAGGCTGCTATCCTCAACCAAAAACCTCCAAAGCCATTTTTCCAAACAAAGCTTGGCTAAGAATACCCAAGTAACGTATACCCAATTCCCCTCAAACTCTTTTAAGAACTGATATCATTCACTCATTCAGGCCAAGTTCCCTTAGCTAATTTGATGTGCCTTATATCTTTTGAAGCAAATTTTCTTAATCTTTTTAAATATGGTTCTTCCCAAGTGTTTATTGTATAATATCTTGGTTGTGTACCATTTTTGAATGGCATGACAGGCAGAGGACCGTTGAAAATATGAATGCCACACATTGGAAATTGGACAAATTTAGCCTCACGCGAGGAGAATTCCTAAACCATGATTTTGCGTTTGCACCATTCTAGAACAATATTAAGTTTCTACAATAATTGGTAACTTAACAAGGACATCACTGTCAAGTATCATATACAATGAGAATTATTCAGATGCACTATGGCTGAAACGTGTTAGTATGGCAGCCTTATTAAACCTACCAGGTCTTCCATCTAATATGGCTGGACAAACCTTTTAACTGAAAATTGTTTGGATTACAGATATCAATAAGAAAAATGAGAAAATAGTTGGCTCATAAGGCTTAATGGAATCACCAATATAGTTATGCAGTGGCTATTTATGAGCCATTTTTATATTTTCTTCATGGCGCTTGACTGTGCTTAGGAGCGGACAGTTCGAGAAAACATCTAACACATTTGAAATTGTTGATTTGCTAACACTACTTTTGATTTTTTGATAAGATAATTTGCTAAAATTAATATAATTTGTGTTTGTTAATATGTTTCTTCTGAGGTTTATCTGCTCTTATATAATAGGAGGATTTCTGCAATAGTAATATTTTACCAATTCAAATAAATATTAAGAATCTGGGATGAGGAAACATAAAGATTTTATGGAAATTTCTGTCATTTTGGATCCCAGTTAATGATGAAGACTGAATACCTGCAACTCTAGAAAATGATATAAACTTCACTGTTTTCTTTAACTGTTGTCCAGCAATTTATCTATTTATGTTCCAAGAATGAATATTTGGTTTACTACTCCATTTAAAATTGCAGCGGCGTCTTTTCAACTTTGTCGAGAAGGCTCTTGTTGAAGATGTTATCCCAATTCTTGTGGTCGCCTTTTGTTGTCAGTCAAGTCAACTTCTCACTCAATGTATTCATAGAGTGGCACGATCAGATCTTGACAGCATCTCTCTTGAAAAGGAACTCCCGTATGAAGTAGCAAAGGAAATTAAGTTGCTTCGCCTTAACGCTCAGGCAGACAGTGACAATGCTGTGGTAGCTGATGATCCCTTGCGTGAAAAGAGAATTAGGAGAATACACAAAGCACTGGACTCAGATGATGTCGAACTTGTGAAACTTCTCTTGACTGAGTCTGATATAAGTTTAGATGAAGCCACTGCCCTGCATTATGCTGTTGCATACTGTGATTCCAAAGTTGTATCTGAGGTGCTTAGTCTGGGTATGGCGGATGTCAACCTCCGTAATTCTCGGGGTTACACAGTTCTCCATGTTGCTGCACTACGCAAGGATCCATCAATAATTGTACCACTTTTGGAGAAAGGAGCTAGTGCATCAGAAACAACTCTGGATGGGCAGAATGCTGTTAGTATCTGCAAGAGATTGACAAGGCCAAAGGATTATAATGCGAAAACAGAACAGGGTCAAAAATCAAACAAAGACCGGTTATGCATTGATGTGTTGGAGCGTGAGGTGCGTAGGAACCCAATGGCTATAGATGCATCAAGCTCCTCTCCAACAATGACTGATGATCTGCACATGAAGCTGCTGTACCTGGAAGACAGAGGTAAGTTTTTTTAGATGGTACTTTACTTTTTGCTGTACTATTCAAGAAGATTATGACAATGTTTTTCAGATGATATATTATGGTGGATGCTATTGCTTTCTCATGATATTTGGTTTCAATGGAATTGAAGAAACTAGATTTTATTTTGAAGAAACTGGGAAAAAATGTTCAAAATTTTAAATAATCTCTCACTCAAACATAGTACTTTCTTGAAGTCAAAGCTCAGAAGTGCTTGTGTTTATAAATTTGGGATGTGATTTTGTTCATTTGCTTTACTAGTTAAGCGACCAATATTCTTCTTTGCACTTTCTTATGCTTACCTTAATGGTAAGATATGGCAGTTTTATTGATTAATTCTTAATGTGTTCTCCTTTATTCAAAAATTATTAGACATCTTACTTCGAGCTGACCTTGAATTGATAATTAGTTACAGGTTTATTTGATACTTATTTTTGCTTGAGCAGTCATCGGCAAATAAAATTGGCTGGTGCTTTAACTAGAAGTAAGATTTCATTTAGATGAGAACATACTACAGATAATACTGTCCTTTAATTCAACCACGTGGACGACCAATGCAACTATGCAAGTCTGTTGACAGAGCTAACTTGGAAACCAGTAACTATATAAGTTATGCATACCCATGGGCCATGAATTCAGCCAAGTGGTGCATATGCTAATATGCGTTAAATCCCAAATTACAGAAGTTATTTATCTACAGATTAAGAACCTGAGCTCTTGAATTTTTTCATTTTTAGGATATGATGTACCTAGTAAGACGTAATAGCATAATGGGTTTAATGTTAATGACACTTTATATTCCTGTTGCAATAATATCAGATCTATCAGTTTTCTTGTTGTTCTGTTACAACTTTTCTTCATTGACGCAAATGTGTCTGTGTCCTGAAGTCCTATGCTTACACAGATCAGTTCTTAGTAGTTTTCTTTTGTATTTATGTCACAGTGGCATTTGCAAGATTACTCTTCCCGTCCGAAGCCAAGCTAGCAATGGAGATTGCGAATGCTGAGACTACATCTCAGTATGCTGGTCTTTTGGCATCAAAAGGTTCAAGTGGCAATTTGAGGGAGGTTGATTTGAATGAGACACCCATAGCACAGAACGAAAGAATCCTTTCAAGGATGGCTGCCCTTTCTAAAACAGGTATGTGCAAGCTCTAAAATTTAGAACCCCTTTAAAGAATTGGTTTTGTTTTGGGTTGATTGAGATGGAGAATGTTGGTCAATCACCATCTGTTCCTTTTTCTTAATGAAGTCAGAGGCTGTCAAAAATCCTGCCCCGGGATAGAGTTGTAGGTGGTTTCTCATTATTTTTCAAAACCAGTTTAATAAGAGCTTTGGTGGTGAGATATGGGTACCCTCTTTCGGTTTACACGGTCTTCTTTTGCTATAAATTTTGACATTCTACATCCCATTCAGCAACTATGCGTTTTTAGTCCGAGTTGAACAATTGCTTGGCGGTTATTACCACTAGTAGTTATCTTAAGCGGTTTCTCCATTCACCCAGTCACATTCTATGTTCTGGCAATTACATGGTGCTTACTTATTATTATGTTTGGTACTTCTGGGAATATGTGAAAGTGAAACTATTATGCTTTACAGGGTTTGTTTTTAGATTTTAGGATTTCCTCAGGATGGCTTAATGATTTAATCCATTCCTACTATATAATTCTTAGTGGGCATACTTGGTAACCGAAATAGTTTTCTGCTGTCTGTATGAGCACAACCAATTTGTGCAAGAATATGCATAAGGGTAGGTTTGTATCTAGTCTTTTCCTCCAATCTTGCTGAGTTTATTTGGAATTTCAAATCAATATTGTCGGGTCTACGAATCAATCTTCTTAAGAGTTACCAGAATTTGGGACAAAACTGCAGCACTACTTCATGTATTGTAGATGTCATGTTAGCATCAGCCGTTGAAACATTTTGCTAAAGTTTATATGACAAGATATTCCAATAGTTTCTGAGGCTGGTAACTTGAAGTACACCATAATTCTATAATTTTCTTAAAAGGTTACTTAATTTTATAGTCTATCTACGGCGAGACTTGATTTTCATAACTATCATTTTTATGTTTTGTGATTGCACTTTCGGAAAAAAGAAAAAAAATTAAACAAGATTTGTGATTGTACTGGTGGCAGTGGAGACGGGCCGACGTTATTTCCCAAATTGCTCGCAAGTCCTGGATAAGTTTATGGAGGACGACCTACCTGATGATTCCTTCTACCTTGAAGAGGGTTCTCCAGAGGAACAGAAAGTCAAGAGGATGCGCTTCATGGAGCTCAAGGAGGATGTTCAAAAGGCTTTTACCAAGGACAAAGCTGAGCTACACCACCGCGTTGGCTTGTCTTCTTCATCATCCACGTCTTCTCTCAAAAGGCATCGCAGATTACAAAGTCAGAAATTTGTGTGAACATATCTGTGTTAAGATTTTTGACAAGATATAGACAGTTTCAGTGTAGTAGCAGGAGCTTTAAGTATTTGCTCTGCTTTTGTAACATATTTCAATGGAGCAAACAGCTTGTTTGACAGACATGGATCAATATGAGTTTTGTTTTACACTGTTACTCTTTTCAATAGCTTTTAAAACATGTGAACCTAGAAATTATGTGACCTGTTACAATTTTGGCAATGGCTTCTGTATTCATTCCTATCTCAAAACAGAAATCACTTTTGGAATGTCTGAAGCATCTAAAAGTATATTATTGGGCTTTATCATTTCTAGCAACAATGGAAAAAAATTAGAGTAAGACAATATTATAAGAAGGTGAACCAGTTGAGAAAATTATGATGCCAATGACCCACTCCCACGCCATTAGGTATGATGTCCAAACCTCAAACCACCATTGTAATACAAGTAGATATTAATGATACCAAAGCAAAATTAAGATGTTTTAGTTAGGTTACTTTTGAAACTCGAAAAGAAATTAAAAATATATATAAAAAGCATAAGAAAATGATATACATGTAGATAAATATTTAACGGAAGTTGGATTGCGACCAACGTAAAAATGTATGCGATAAGATGGAATAAATTAAAGAGAGACTTTTCTTAACTGCTAACATATTTTATTTATACACATATGTTACAATCATAATTAGACCGAAAACTTTAGCAATGTATAAGCAGAACTCAAAAGTATATAATAAAACATAAAAATATATTTTCAAAAAGAAAAAGCAACTTCATAAAATATTTATGATGCTTCTTATTTTGTTATATTGTTAAAATAATATTTTTACATAAATCTCTCTCATATGGAAGTCGGAAGTCACTCACTACTATGTATTTATGTGTGAAGGATAATGTTACGTGAAAATATGAGTTAACTAAAATAAATGGCATCCACATGAAGAATAATTATAGTGCCACTAAAATACAATACCCAAGCTAAGCACAAGTCCACACGTAGGCCTCTACTACTTCCTTCCGTCAACATATAAACATATATTTGCAATACTCCATAACCATAATTTTCTATTCCCATTTCGTCCCCATCTCTCTCAAACTTAATGATTCTTTTCGTTCATTAGTTAGGTTGGGTATGCGAGTACGCAGAAACAGAGTACATTGATTAAACCTCACGATTCATGCGTTTGTTGCTGATTTCATTAATTGATACATTTGGTACTCTAAAATCTAAATTTCTTAAATACCCATTTGCTCTTTTAACTTAAAATCTATTGGGGATCAGCTGTTGGGTCATTGTCTTTCTTCTTCCTCACATGGCCGTACATTTCTGCATCAGGTAAGATGTTTTTTCTTTAATCTGATTTTAGTTTCTTTTGCTTATTCTCTTGCTATGGCTTTCTGGGTATTTGCTTATTTGTAGCTTTATGGGAGTTGGGTCTGATCTCATCTCATCTGCGTGGGGCAGTTTGATTTCGTTTGTAAGTGATTGTGGTTTGGTTTAATAAAATATTGTATATAATTTGGATCTATACGGAAACATATTATCTAAAATTTCACTTTTTATTTTTGAAAAAATCTGATTTGAATGCATACACATTTCTACACACATGTCACATACTGTGCATGTTATCATAGCCACTGAAAATTAGCTTCTATTTCTTTTTTGTGGGGCGGGGGATGGGAGTGGGGGTGGGGGAGGGTTGATATGAAGGAGCAGGTGCAGTCTTTTGTGTCTTTGCAATTTGTTCTTTTCTTTTTGATTTTGCCCTTTATTTTAAAGCTGTGGACTTCATTTTACTCTAGTGGTAGTGGTGGCGGTAGTAGGCTTGTAGCTTGTTGGTTAATTTTGTTTGAAAATGATCTTGGTAAAGTATGTGTGGAAGCAGGCAGCACTTCTGTGCTTGTCCATAATTTTATATCTTGGGATTCCTGTAATTCATCTATATATATTTGTTGCATATGTACATATATAACTAATTTAGAATCTGAAATGAGGAGATTATTCTGTCTTGATAGCATTAGGGAAAGTAAATGTAATGCTTATCTACGAAGGTGATAATAAATAATAATGGACTTGATCCATGAACTTTTTCTTTATTTTTCACAACTCTTGATAAGTGATATATGAAAAGAAGATTTGATATGCTAACCACAAAAACTATAATATATCAACGGATATCTTTTTTCCGTTTCAACATTTCCTTTATCACTTGTTTAATTGACATTGTTCACATAGATAGGGAATTAATTAGTAAAAATTGAATGCAAACTTGAAGTTGCATCAATAAACAAGAGACTTGGACGGGGCCATCAGACTTCGAGATTTGGGGCTTTCACAAGATTCAGTATTCTTTCACTTATTTATCCACCATTTCGCCAGACAAAAAGAGAAGTTAAGCTTTCCTATAGAGGATAGTTTTAGAGAACCTTCTATAGTATTAAGACCGATAATAAAAAAAATTTGGATTAGGATTGAACCAATTAGTTCTGTAGTGGATCGTTATTTAGAGCTCAGAGGCTGAAAGTTTTAGAAATTAAAGAATGATTATAAGGTTTATTATTTCAATAGGGTTGGAGTTGTATGAGTTATAAATTTATAAATTTCAGAAGTCTAGGTCACGGAAATAACTTTAAAAGGCATAGGTTGCAAGAATTTAGGGAACTTAAGATTGAATTATATATAATAAAAAAAGTAAATAATTTTCATGCATTTTTATTGATTTTAAATTATAAGATTCAATTTTATAGCAAATTTCTTACATGCTATGTGATGTTATCTAAACTAGACATTAGACCAGCATATTACATGTTTGCTTCAAAAATTTGAACTTTCTCAAACTTTATATCTTTAAAATATTATTAAATAGAATCCATGAACAGTTTCAGCTCGACTTGGTTTCAAGGGAAGCCTGGTTGGGCTCGATTCATCTATAAATGATCCAAGCTTGAACACAACCATTAGATTCGTTTAATAAACGTGTTGAATTTGAACAAGACGAAGCTCGACTCAAGCTTGGTCATATGCAGCCCTATTTATGCTCCTCTGTCTCCCTACTGGTACCAAATTTAAATTTATATTCTTTAATTTTGGTTACGTATGTTGTAAGTGTCCAACAGGTTCTGAAGTGTGTCCACTTCACATACATGTCCGCCACATAAGCTTTCCCCCTTTGAACTACCCATGCTTCAAAGGCAGATGTATTTAAATAATTTATTTATCTTAAATGTATAATAGAGGGAAAATATCAGGCTTAGGAATCCGGAGTTGGGATACTGTGTATGCCTGCACTTTTCCAAAGTTACCGTTTCCAATTCACTAAATGAAGATGGCGATTTAAGATCACCAAGATTGCGAAACCAACTACTACTAACATTTCTTCAGGTCGTTTCTGCTGTCAATCATCATGAAGAAATAAGAGAAAAAGAAAAGTGAAGAAACATTCTGATATGAGATGCATAGCATTTTGCTATAACCCTACAATAGTTATAATCGAAGTATATTTGGAATCCATAATTGTTGACTATATATGTGGGCCAGAATACGGAGGTTCTTATGTTATATATCAAGGTGTATGCATTGTTCTTCTTGAGATACGAATTTCAGTGTAGAGCTTTATTTATTCAAAATATTTTCCAGGATGCTGGGTGGATAATACAAGTCATTGAAAATATTATCGTCTTGAGGAGAAGCCAATTCACTAACCATATGGTCCGAGAAATACGTCCATATGACCGTTTATAAGAAGACAGCTATGACGATTAAATCTTACCAAAATCAGGCTGAAGTTCTGGTTAAGAACTTTATACTTTCGGATCCTTTTATTCCATACACTTCTGTCCTTAGTGGCATATTTGCTAGCAAAATGGTAATGTTCTAATCTTCCATTTTTAAATATAGTTGGTTTTCCTTGTCCGGAAAAATAATAGTTATGCAAATTTGATACATCAGTACTTGAATAGGCTGTGTATTTCTGAGGTTTACTTTATATTGCCACTGAAGTAGAAGAATATATGCATTTACCATTTTGGTTCAAGTGTTGTACTTATTGTTCATTATAGTTCTTCTTGAAGGTTCTTTTTCTGTTGTTCTTTAACCCCATTTAACAGTTTTTCCCTCTCGCAGATCTATGATCTGTCCCACTTGATCAGCACTTCTTACTTCAGGACCTATGCTGGCCTTACAAAAATTCAGCGGATTGAGTGGAATAACCGGTGAACAGATTACATCTATCCAGTTTCTTTTGATTGTGTGTCAATTTATGATTCTTATTCTCATGCTTATAAAAATTATTTGTGCAGTGGTATCTCTACTGTCCACGCCATTTTCATTGCAACGATGTCATTGTACTTTGTTTTTTGGTCAGATCTTTATTCTGATCACCATCTGACTGGCCTCATCACTTTCCGAAGTTCGCCACTTTCATCGTTTGCATTGGGAGTAAGTATTAACGTCCTCTTGTTTAATTGCACATAAACTTCTTACAATATCCTTTTGTTTCTTTTGTATATTCAAAAAGAAGTTGGACAATAAGTTGTTAACAATCTCAAACACATCAATTATTTTGAGCACAGAACATTGTAGTTACGGAAACGAATCTCAAATGTTCTGATACATAAAGAACTAAAACGAATAATGTTAATAGCCTCTGAAATAGAGTTCAAGCACTCCACTTTCCTTGCTATACTAAATCAAAAAGAAGAATTTGTATACTTTCCTCGCACAAAAAATTACTTCGAAAATTGTGTTTTGTGTGTGTTGTTAAAGTTCACTTACAATATGTGAACTATTATCTCTATTCACTTGGCAACAACTGTTCATATATTTTCGCAACAAAACTTGCGTGGTTTTTTTTTGTAACCTTGTTTTATCAACTACTTCTGCAATAAAATCGGTGTCTCCATTTCTCTCCCTCCTGAAGCAGAAGCAGAATGGAATCTTCTACTGTGGTATAGTCCTTGTGCTTCTGTTACATGTACGCCTTCTCTTCCTTTAGGTTTTTCATTTGGGGAGCATTACTGATGCTCGCAAGCACCTATTGTGAACTTGTTAGTATCCCCAAGGTGTCCTTGGATAGTTGTATCCAGGTGTCTCCTCAGCTCAAATAGCAGTTAAAGTCCACATTCATTGCTTACATCCTAAGGCTTTGATGGCACATGGCTTTGATTTTTGAACCTCTCTATTGATTTTACAGTTTATCTAAAAAGAAGTCTAAAGTTTGCTTCATTTAGACTTGTAAAAAAAACAAACCAGGGTTTTCTTCATTTAGATAGACTCGTGTAATTTCCTGTACGAAGTGCTCATATTACACTTTCAATATGATTTTGGCAGGTTTCTGTTGGGTATTTTATTGCGGACCTTTCGATGATATGCTGGCTATATCCTGCTTTGGGTGGAATTGAGTATGTAAGTATATCATCAAGAATGGAATATAATCAAATTTAGCCGATCTCTTTTTCTTCAGTGAATGTTGACTTAGATACAGCATCTGTCTTTGCACCGTTTGTAATGTAACTTTAGAGACGCAAATCTGCACTGGTTTCTTTTATCTTTTGTCATTTTTTTTGGCCTGTGGCTGCACAAGAAATTCTTTGTTTTGTTTTTTCTTCTGGATAGCTTGTCACACTCAGATCAGTTTAAGACTTTTAAGTGAAGAATGCTACTAACTTCTGCTTATGAACATGGAAGGACTTCAAATTCTGGATTTAAGAGGATGATTTTACACTACTTAATCTTTCCCATTTGCATCTAGGTCAAAGCATCATTTTACCAAGTGAATGATGAATATTATGATGCTGAAGCAAGAGGTCACAGCACAGGTTACACCAAAACTAAGTACTGTGTAGGACCAAAAGGAAAACGAACACTAGAGATTGAAACTAGGTGTCTTTGTAAGAGATTTGGTTTATTTCCAGAAGAAACAGGGAATTAGTTTGTATTCAAACAATTGAACCCGCAGTGTAGCTATATTATGGGCCTATGGCTATTTCAGTATGACTCATGTGATTGCGGTGCTGCATTCAGGTTGTTCATCACTCTCTTTCTGGGATTGCAGTAGCATATGCCTTGTTTACTGGGGAGGGCCAACTCTATACATTCATGGTCCTCATTTCTGAGGTGACAACTCCAGAGATAAATATGAGATGGTAAGTATTTAGAAAGCGAATCTCTCTTCACGATTCAAATCTAAGTGCAGTTTAACATATTCTCTGGCCCCATGCAGGTTCCTTGATACTGCTGGTTTGAAGAGGTCTGATGCATATTTGATCAACGGTGTCGTGATTTTTTTTGCTTGGCTGGTTAGTCAAATTATTTTGTATTTAATTATAGAAGGACCTAAAGGGTGTTTATTATCCCACCTAAAAAGAGAAAAACTAAAACAAATATAAAGATGGAAACAACAATATGGTTACTCTTGTGACTGTGCCATGTGTCTGAATATTTAGTTACAACCACGTCACAACTTTTCTCAGTTTAGTGGAGACTGAATTACAATTTTCAGCTTCATGGCATGCCTCTTCAGATGGGACATTAACTCATCAATATCCTTCAACAAAAATTGCTTCTGTTTTTTACTTTAATTTATATTAAATAATTAACTAAATTTTGGGATGCAGGTTGCAAGAATTTTGCTGTTTGTTTACATGTTTTATCACGTATACTTGCACTATGATCAGGTACTATGCTTCCTAAACTCGTTGCATCTGTATCTTGAACTAATTCTTGACCAGTATCTGCTGTAGTACAGTGGGAAAATTTGCACCACTTTTCAAAACATGGATCATGCATATATGCATATCAAAACATGGATCATGCATATATGCATATCACTAAATTCTTATGTTCTGAAAGTTTCCATAAAATGAATGGCAGATCATGCAGATGCACATTGTTGGTTATCTTTTGATATTTGTGGTACCATCAGCACTTGGTGCAATGAACTTGATGTGGTTTGGGAAGATTATCAAGGGATTGAGATCGACATTAGCAAAGAGACAGTAGACTTTTATTACGATTGAAGCAAATTTCTTCGTCTCCTAATGATGGTTTCATTTCCGGAGAGAATTCATCCACTAGTCGTCTTGTATAAATTAGTAGAAGAGGAAAAAAGAAGGCAACTTGTTTCGACAAGACGGAGATCCAAATGTTGTAAACGAGTACTTAACGTACGTCTCGCTTGTGTATTTTTGTCGCTCAATGTTGAGATCTTCCTTGTCCATTAGACCTGTATTCGGAAAGGGAGTTACTATTTCCACAAAGAAAAATGATATTTTCATATAGTTTTATTTACATGAAAGTAGAGTCCACTCACTATTCATGCGAAAGAAATCTTGTAAAAATATCAATTTTCTTTGTGAAAATATCAATTCCATTCGGAAAATCAAATTTAATTTTGCATATAGCTCGAGTAAAGTGATGCTTTACTGTGCCTCCATTTAGCTTAACTGCCCCAGTTTGCACCAAGTTGATACTTTTTCGATCTGAAGGTCCATGAAGTTCTCATGGTTTCTCTGGTTCTCTACAATATATGACTGGGCTTAATTTTTCAAAAAAGAGTTAAAATAATGCCACAAAAGAGTCATAATAATTCAATTCATTCAACAAAGAGATAAGTAGATTATAACCATTATAGATAAATTTCAATACAGGAAAATAAATGTCAATCACCACGGTTTGACAAGGAAAAGGAATAATTTGAACAACAAATCTGTACATTTCTGTACGAATAATACGTACACAACTAACATAAGAAGATACAGTTATGCAGTCATGAGAGGCATCAGAGAAGTTTAAGAGCAACAAGATGCAGAAGCCGCTCTCTCCGCAGGTCTATCCATAAGAACCATTCCTGATGGGTTTGGCGTTGGCTGCAGACGGGGCAGTCTCTTTGCTGGAAAATATAAAATATAACAGATAAGATCAAGTTTCCACCCAATTAAATAAAAACACACACACACACAGAGTAGTCCATGAAGACAAAAGGAATCCACAGAAAAGGGCCTAGTTATATATTTTGATTCAAACCCAAATTCAATTGTGTTTCGAGAGCAAAATGTAAGCAACTCAATCGAGGGTAAGTTGAAAGTAATAATTCATAGACGAGTCGAGCTGAATAATATTTAAGCTCACATAGGAAAAAGAAACTTCTAGAGATCAATACAAGGGGAGGGGAAGGTATTCATACATGAGGAGCAGATGATGTATGTAGAAAAATGAATGCAAGGTAATAGTCCCACTTTTATGGATTGTGTAAGAAAGAATGACATACATAGTCTGACCAAATTAAGAACAAGACCTTGAATCAAATTGGAATCTGTTGTAGCGCAATTCACGATCACGGAGGCCCCATCTTCCCCAACAATAGGTACGAAAACAACTTGCTTTACCAAGGCAGGATGGCACTAAGGTCAAACCAATCCAAGGAAACGTATTTTGTCTCAGCATCGTGTGTGCGCCTTTGTTATATGCTTGTTGTTTATCAATATATAGGATTATTTTCTTATGGCCTCTCAAAATGAAAGAGATAAGGTGAAATAAATTATTACCGAGACTTTTCAGACTACTACAATTTGCACACGACAACTACATATATACACAGACACATATTAATACATGCATCTAAGTGAGATGACTATCCTGAAAAAGTGACTGGTAAATTGTAATTTCCCACAAGGAAATGCATGTTTAATTTCTCAACTGGAGGAATACCTATTTCATAGAAAATGTCATTGACATTGGTAGCAGTTTTTGCAGAGGTTTCCATAAAGAAAAGGCCATTCTCCTGTGCATATGTTTGTGCTTCCTGCAAAAAAGTAACAGGAATCATTGGTAACAGACATACTTTAACACCAAAAGTCCATTCTCATTTACATTTATTTGTCCTTTTTTGAGAGGGTTGGGGAAAAGAGAGTGGTGAGGGGGTGACACAGCAACTGGCTGTAATAAAAATTTCACATAAAGGTCTCGAAAACACTTGCGATAAAATTCAAAATCTAAACATATTTTGGGCATTTGAGAGCAAGTTGACTTGGAAACATGTATTAATCACTAGGATCAATTTGCAAAGGGCATAACCAAGAACTCCCCTTATAGAATGAGATGAACTACCAGATTACTGGGAGTATATTTGTGTCTCAAAAATAAAAATAAAAACAAAAACAAAAACAAGGAACATGGAGTAGAACTCTATGTAGATGCAAAAGTTACAGCAGCAAGTAAGGTTAGTGCTATACAAACTCAGAAAACTCTGTTGTTCTGGAGATGAGAGATACAGACACAAGTTTTTTAGATTAAATATGTGAGGCTCATTAATATTACTTTAAGTTGCAATGTCAGTGAGTGAAAATCTTAAGGTAGATCGGTTAATTTGTATAGCATTTTTCATTCAGTAAGCATTCAGCTTCAGCATGATTAAGATTAGGAGTTCATATGTTCATTGATCTAAAATTAACCTCAACATGTTTAAGCGAAAGACAGTATGCTTCATAGTGTTACAATTTCACATTCAATTTAACTGATGATCACAAATCGACCAGCAAAGATATGAATGATGTTCACAAAAACTAACTCCGCAAGGTGTATACCGGATTGTGCTCAAATATAAACAGTTTCACTTCTTCAAACACTCGCTTTATTCAATTATCAATGTTTATCAATTATCAATGTTTATCGGAAAACAGATTATATAATCTCAGGTAAATCAAATGTCCAAACATATAAAAAATCATATTTTAATATAACACTAAGAATGAGTATACTTGCCTCTGCTGCGACCTTCTTTGCATCTAGCAAATCTGCTTTATTACCAGCAAGTGCCATAACCATGTTTGAATTGCCTTCAGAAAAATGAAAGAACAAAGAGAAGGAATAAGTAATTTGGAAAATCCAAAGGTTGCTAAGTACAATAACACTAACAATACATTCAACTAATAACATACGTAATTCAAGAAATTTTCTTCTAATTATTAAAAAACTTTCTACACCTAGTCTAAATGTTTTCTTAAAATATGTGAAAGTCGAACTGGGACATCTAAAGTTCGACTAAGAGAGTAGTAATGACCTCATACACAAGATCATCTTCCATCCTGCCTAACCTCTACTTCTTTAAAATTAGGAAACCAAAGCTAAAACCTAATCCCCCCTCAGGACCAAGGATTTTTTCCCTCAATTTTAATTGCATCCATAGTCCTTAAATGTAGTTGGATACTTTTCATGTACAGAAAGTCCTATATATTGGTAAGTAAAGGTTCAACTGACACCAAGGATACGCTATTTAAAAGGTAACACAAGAACATTGTGAAGAAAAGGAGAGAAAATGAAATTTAGGAACCTCAAACCATCTTAATATTAAAGATTACCTTGCGCTTGAAGCTCTTGCACCCATTTTTTAGCCCTATCATATGAGGCCTGCCAAAGAAATTTTTTATGATTACAACTCCATGTCACATGAAAAGTATTTGATGGCATTGCATATCAAATTCTTCTCTCAATGACCAGAAAAGAAGGCAATTAATGAAGGGATATAGCTAATGTAAGATGCAAAGGAAAGACATCAATACTCTGAACCACAAAATTAAAACATAACTTCTTATTTTTATTTCTTCTTTTATTTTGCTTAAAGTGCGCTGATCATCTTCTATATCCTGGACATCTCTGATCCAATAAAACATTCCAAATAGTTCTACATGACCAATAGAACTCATCTGAAAATGGTTTTTAGCATTAAAACCTTTACAACACTCCATGGAAGGAACTTTAAAACTTCACACATAATAAGGCTGAAGATCAGCATTTTTCAGCATTCTTGAGGGAAAAGGCTTTTCTAGAAGTCCCCTTAGGCATTTGACGCTCATTTTTAATAGTCATCTGTTAGAAAATTGTTAGTTTTTATTCTTCGTGGTTTTAATGATGACAATATGCTTGTGCATGCAAGTTATTTAATGGACTGAATTGATTTTGTTTGGGCTAATTTAATAATGGTTTATTGAAAATGATATATAGTCTCTTTGGTTCATGATGGCCCAAATTGGATATAAGTTCAATTGATATATATATATATATATATATATATATTATGTAGGATTGCATGAAATATTTCTAAGTACAAGAGTTTTAAAATTCATATCATTATTATTGCTGGAAATTCTCTCTTTAATATATTTTGTCAAATCAGTTTTTGAATTGGAATATATTAAGGAATCTATTTTACTGTGAAATTTGTTCTAATTTGAAAAGGAGTCTAGTAAGATAACTGTATTTGATATGCAAGCTAACTAGTGATTGGAATGAATCAAATCTTATAAGGTATCATTCTTTATTCCTTGATATAAGCTCTTTTAGTTTGACTAGGATATTATTTCTTTGATAGCCTGATTTGTTAAATATTTTATATCCGTTGGTCAAAATCAGTTGCAAAAATTCATGGGATATATCAAGGCTTTCCTGCTAACAGATTTCATAGCCGTTAGTTTTCTTCAGTATATATATACCTCCTTCTCGGCTAAATAAGGAGCACTGTTGAAGCATATATCCAAAGCCTATCAAAGTGATTTTCAGCTATTCATTGTATTGATTGTTAATTTCTTTCTACTGAACATTAAGAGTACATTGTAATCAAAATTCTTTGTATTAAATTCTGAATTCAAGCCTTGTTTGGCTTGGTTGATCCAGTAAGTAGATAAAGGTTGTACAAAAGAAGCTCTAAAGGTCTCAGTGGTGAGAAAGTTGCAGTGGTGCAAAGTTGCAGAGGTGCAAAGAGGGCAGTAGGTGTCCATCAAATAACAGACCTTATTTGTACAGGGAGTATTGTATTGATTGAACAATTTATTAATAAAAGGAGTCTCCAATACCAGTTAGTATTAGACGTGGATTAGGCCATTAGTTTAGAGGTTAAGGGATCGAACCAAGTAAAAATCTTATTATTGTATATGGTTTGCTAATTTGTGTGGTTTGATTAATCCTATTATTTAAGTTTCTCTCTACATTCGAATAGTTATCATATATCTGCGAAATCCTTTTTCGTTGAAAACTTGATGTAGGCTAATCCAGACACTATCTTTCACTGCTTTCTTATGCCTGCATTATAACTAAAATAAAATATATACTAAAGCAGACACTATAAATCATTCGCTTCACCTGTCTGTTTTAGTTGTTACGTTTTAGTTCTATAACAGGAAAATAAAAATTAGTCATTGTTAGTCACGTTTTAGCTCAGACTCCTATTCACCCCCCTCTAGGTGTGCACATATATAGAATTTCAAAAATGTTCGTAAAATAATGAATTTATAGAGTCCAAATATAATTATCTAAGTTCTCCGGATAAAAAATCTTCAAATTTCTTTTCATCATCCATATAGATGGGTTACATGTCTCCATTATAAACCTGCCTCAAGGATAGCTAGAAAGTTATATACAATATAAAATATCCCCCAGATCAATCTATTTTCAATAAAGAGGAATTGACAGAACTAATCCTAAAGAAGATGAAGCGAGTAGGGCAGGGGCAGTGAGATTCACTCGCATTTGTTTTATCATTGCCCAATTGCTTGTAGCTTTCGGAGCTACGAGTTTAACATTTTTTGGACGCTTGGGTAGGCCTTTCTTCTCTAGAAGAATGTTCTTTGTCAGGTCTTGTGGTTTTGGTGGTAGAAAGATCCAAAGTTTCTTTGGAGGTGTAGCTTCTTTCAGATCCTTTGGGGCATTTAGACAGAAAGGAAAGCAGAAACTTTTAGCGATCAGGTCCTTCCTTTTTAGCTTATGAGGAATAGAGTAGTTTTCTTTGCTTCACTTTGGGCTTCATCTATAGAAGCTTAGATAACTTGTTTGTTTCTCTATAGGAGGAGAGTGAAAATTCCACCTATGAAAGGCATAGAACTCGTGCTTCTAAGTTCTAATATAATGGCTTCTCTAACTATGATGATAATAATAGCCATAAATATCAGGATATATATAATAAGAAGCAACAACACAAAAAAGTAGTAATAACTTACTTGGTTTGTTATATCATACACAATTATCGCAGCTGCAGCACCTCTATAGTACATTGGAGCTAAGCTATGATACCTCTCCTGACCAGCAGTATCCCATATTTCAAACTTTACAGTTGCATCATTTACAGCCACTGTTTGTGAGAAAAAAGCAGCCCCTATAGTTGATTCCTAAAATATGATAATAAAAAAATAACAGTCAAAACAAGAAGTTTAAAAGGAAAGATATAAAACTACTTAACTTATCAAAAAATAAAAAATAAAAAGGAAGGTGATATTTACTTAAACAACCTAACTATATAATAGGATACTAGGATAGACCTGAAATTCAACAAATTGCCCTTTAACAAAACGCAAAACTAGACTAGATTTTCCAGCTCCAACATCTCCAAGCAGCACCTGAAATACAAATCAAAAACTAGATATTTTAGCAATACACATCTAATAGACAGAAAGACAAACAACATACTGATAAATTAAAAAAAAATACAAATGGGACTTATTTTGAGCATAAAAAATGGCTAAATGGGATCCTTATTATGGAATGGAGGGAATAACAAACAAGATTATAACATACAAGTCTAGGAGAAAACATATTAAAGGAAGAAACACAGCATGCTCAATTCAGCACAAAAGTTACTCTTTATTTGATCCTTCTAATTGTAAAGCTGAAATTCAGCTGTATACTAAACGCAAGCAAAGAAATCTAAAGAAAATCAGTAGATTAAGTAAAATTCTGGTCAACTTAAACCCACATCAATATTGGAATGAACAAGTTGAAAACGAGACAAGTAATCTATAAACCCACATCAAAATTCTGGTCAACTAGATGTAAACCCACATCAAAATTGGAATGAACTAGTTGAAAAAACCCATAAATTACAATATAAACAAACAGAAAATGAAAATTAGAGAAAGGAGAATAAAAAGCACCAACCAATTTGGCGTTGATGTTTTTGTTTCCAGCGGTGGCCATGTCTGTAATTGATTCAATCTAATGATCAAATGATTAAAAGGAGGAAAAATAAGAAAAGGGTATTGATCAGGATTTCGTTGACAAAAAAGAAGATGAATAAAAGGGTTATTGTGCAAGGTAGAGGGAAAGGTATACCCAACCAACCCCTCTATCTTTATATGTATTTAACTACTTTTTTAAATATTAAACAAAAAATTGGAGTCGATACTTATGCTCAAATATGTCCATTTTTTTGTTCCTCCATGTTTTTCTCGTGTGAATTATATTTTTTCAAAATTTTATAAGAGGCTTTATTAAGTTACCTCTCTATTGCAAAACAAAAACAAAAAATAAATACATAAATTATACGAATTACCAATAAAATTAGATATTTACATCTTTCAATAACACAATGACACGTAGGGAATTTAAGAAAAAATTAAGAAATTTGAATTATATTGACAGATTTTATATTTATTATTTACCATGATAAAACTATTTTACTAATCATATTGGATTCTAAATTTCTTATTTTTCCTAAAATCCGTACATAACATGTTGTTATTGGAGGCCATTTGTATATAATTATTCTTTGTCGAGTTATAATATGAAATACTTTTTTAAAATATAAATTAATTTTGGTATGTAAAAAATATTTTTTTTTTAATTTTGCAATATTAAAAATATATTTTATGTTGATTAAAGTTTAAAGGTATGAAATTGAAAACTTTTGAAATATTATCCTTTCGGCTTTTCTAAACTCCTTGCACATCGCATCACATCCAAAATTAGTAAATAAGAAAATAAATTCTTTTTGAGTAAAAAAAATTGAGTAGAACATATTTTTGGCGGACTAAATAATGTTTTCAGATTCGGATCGATCATCGAATTGAAAAAATTTATTGGGTGGATAGGTCACTGGTTCAATCAGTGTTTGAACCGTTATTGAACTGATAACGTCATAAATATATATTATTAGTAATTAATAAAAATTTAAAAATCTCGTTTTTTTATGTACTAAAGCATAATAACATTGAGTTGCAATATTACTAAAAGTGATTAATTGTAATATTAAAAAAAGTTTGATACAAAAAATATTAAAAAATAATAAAAAACCAGTTCACTAGGTCAACTTAACCGATTTTACTGGTTGAACTACTGATTTGATCAGTGATCAATTGATTCAATTTGGATTTTGACCAAACTGATTTAACCGAGCTAAACAAGACTCGACCTAGAACTAGTTTTCGGTTCAATCGGTTGAACCGACTGGTTGGGACGGTTCTTAAAACAGTGCACGCCGAGTTTCCACTATGTGGGTGTAATTTTTATTTTTTGGATTCCGTCCATTATATCTATTTTCTAATATCCTCTAATATACTTTTAGCAATACAATTATTATTTTTAACAATATAATTATTTGTGATAAAATTTATTGTGTCTTTATTTTTTTTTGCGATAAATTTTATTTTATCACTAAATATAATATTTGTGTTGCTAAAATGTGTATTAAGAAAAATTAAAAGATAGGTGTAATAGAGAAATTCTTTTTTTTTTGTAGTATTTAATTTAAGTCTTCAAAGTTTTGTAAGAAGAATATTCAAAGAAAATTCATGTATAAAAGACCTTCTAACCTTTTTTACTCACTCGTTACTATATCGAAATATATATTTTTTCCATTTTTTTCTTCACATTTTCATTAAGTTTTCAAGTTCCAAACGTACCCAATACCATAAAGTAAATTGGGACGCATTGAATTGTTTCTGCCCCCAGAACAAGTCCACCAAATCTTTTGCAACTAAAAGGACTTGTGTAGCATTTGAATACTCTTAGTTAGGGGTGAATATGGTGCAGTTTGAAATTCAAATCGCACACGAAATCGTTTAGGTATAGTTTGATAAATCTAAAATCGCACATGAAATCATTTGTGATTGGTGCTATGCGATTTTGAACTATGCGGTGCGATTTCATTTGGTGCGGTTTCAATTCCAAAACCAATTGAAATAACAAAATCAAAAATTTAGTTACAAGCTACATACCAACTCCAGTTTGATCCCCCCTCTTGTGGCCATAGTTTAATCTGGGTAATAAATTTAGAAGCTTTTCAATGCTTTTTTAAATCTCACAATTACCCCTGGGCTTTAAACCACCACATTTTCATACAGAATCTGTTCAATGTGGTGGCCACAACTCATGAACCTTACTCAGAATCTGCAGACGTATTACGCAGTGAACACAATCATGGAGCTAACTTAGCAAAATAATTCCAAACATCAACAATTATATGGTTGATTAATACTATGTTATCATATTTGATTTAGAAAATAACAAGCCACTCTTGATTTGCAAACATAATTAATACGGACTGATTTTTCATTCAACCCTGCAACATTTGTCTTCTAAAATAAAATGAGGAGAATATGTTACAGTAGAGAAATTATATATACTTGTAGAAAATTGAAAAAACATAATAATTATTTGGTGCGGTTTCGATTTTATGCGTGCATTTTTTACTAGTAACCAAATCGAAACTATAAAATTAATTTTTCAACTCACCTAAAATCGCAACATACACCGAAATGTTGGTGCGATTTTAATTGGTGCGATTTTTGATATGATTTCGGTTCCAATTTGATTTCTTGCTCAACTCTACTAGTCTTACTTGTAGTATGAAGTAATTTTCATACTAGAATACATATTGTTATGTTGATAAAAGAATTTACAAATGACATGACAACGGGTAAATAGTTGATGATCCATCGTACTACTTAATAATAACTAATTAAATTCAGTCACATCATATAGGAATACATACTCCATAAACTAATTGTTTTTGACAAAAATATAATTAGTTTTCAGTAGAAGTAGTTGCCCATACGGGCTTGAGAACTAGCAGGAAGACAAACTGAACCCAATCCCATTCCAACCATGGGCCACTGAGTAAAATTAGGCCACTTTTATTGGCTTATTTGCTCCATGCCTCCATGTCTCCATGTCTTTGTTGCTTTAGTTCAATTTATCTATTGTGCCTCTGGCTGTATGCATCTGTATCAACATTCCATGATAATTGGACCAAACTTAATATTAAATTTTTATATAGCAATAATACTTTGATTTTAAACACTTAGATATTAAAAGGTGTATATTAAATAAATAATGTGCATGGTTATCGTTGGTTACGATCATTGGGACTATTAATGTATGGTGGATTGTCAATTAATTATAACTTGATAGTTTTAATTTTTTTTTTTGCTAATTCGGGAGTGGGTATTGAACCTTGGACCTCTTGCTAGGTGCAAGGGCCAAGCGTACCAACTGAACAAATGCTTTGGTACATTATTGAGTCATGCTATACGTTACGACTTTTTTTAGCCCAATTATGATTTTAACATATGTCTGTCCATACATGTGATATGTAAGATTTAAGAAGCTCTCGGTTTAATTTATTTTATCTTATTGCATACATTTTCACGTTGGTCGCTATCTAATTTCGTCACCTATTTGTTGTTTTCTTACATTATTTTGCAATTTATTTTCTGTAAGATTTTTTTTGGTATACCTACCATTACTCTTTATAAAGACAACTCAAAGAAAACTCTTTTGCCTTGCAGAGATAGTGAGATTGAATACTCCTTCCTTGATATTGAAATGCAATCTTAATGGTAAAACGAATATTTATTACTTGTGTCTGATCCCCATATAGCCAGCCAATTGACATTGCACTCACTCACGAATCATGCATATCCAATATTTTGGAAGCAATTAGACATCTGACCTTAAAACCATTTTTGATCCATATATATATATATATATATATATATATAAACCCTGTGTTCTTTGGATTAGTAACTATATAAATCATGAATTATTGTTCTACAGGGATGTCTAAATTTGAACAGAGCCAAATAAAGAGGCTAAATAGCAATAACATTTCCTTCTTTTTCTCTCTCATTCCACAAAGAAAAAGGCGACTAGATGGCAGGAGGGGAAGAGAACCTTTTTGTCAGAAAAGTTGAACAAGGCTCACCCCAATTAGCCAATAATAACTCTGCTCAGTTCTGCGTGGGGAAAAGAAAAAAAAAATGAAAAAATGAAAATGAAACAACACCCTATTTAGGTACTGTTTGTTTATCACTTATTGCCTCTGAATATACTGTCTCTGATTCGGTCAGAGGCGGTGTGTTATTTTTTTTTTAACCTCTTAATGCCTCTAGATGATTGATATAGAAATTCAAGTCTAAAGAATTAAGAGACAAGTCTGAATGAGAGTTGCTATTTTTTGGACAAAAATACCCTCATTAATATTATCATTTTCCTTTCTATCGACCAACCAGATCTGCCACCACACCACCACCACCATGCCACCAACCCGCCACCACACCACCACCCCGCCCCCACACCACCACCACGCCCCCACACCACCACCACGCCAAACGGTTTAAGCTTCCCAAAACCCTAGTCTCTTCCTTCTTGCCCTGCAAATATTTTCGTCTCTATATAGAAAATATACACTCATATACACATCAAGCCCTATAAATTTATTGTTTATTGGAGCAATTTTTAATTGAAATTTATTGTATGATGTATGCAGGTTGCACGGTAATGTTGACTCCATGACTATATTGTCTACTGGAGCTGGTGATCGTGGTCGGAGAAGAGATTCTATCATATTAACTTTTGAAGATGCTAAGATTTCAGTTTTGGAGGGGGGAGGCCGGAGCAGGGGGAGGGGGAGGAGGGCTGGCGGGGATGGGGGTAGATGAAGAAGAAAGAGTTTTGTTTTGTTTTTTTATTTTATTTTATAGTTTTGTTTAGAAGGTTAAAATGGTAAAATACTTTTATTCAGACATTTTGAAAAAAATAATCATCAAATAATATTTTTTCATTCAGATACAATTCTATTCAGATACTTTATATTATTCAAATGTCTAAATTATTAAGATCTTAACAACTAATTTTATCAAACACCACCTTAGTCTTTCTTTATATACCACACATAAAATATACATACATTACATATATATCTATATAACAAAATACAAATAATTTATTTTTCGCTCATTTAATAAATCATCTGGACCGTCCAAAGTTTGAGATAAATTTTACCGTCGATATAATGCCGGAGGTACGGGACACAACTAGTATATATATACAACTAGTATATATATACAACTAGAGAGAGAGAGAGAGAGAGAGAGAGAGAGAGAGAGAGAGAGAGAGAGAGAGAGGGAAGACGGAGGAGGAAGACTGACACCAATAATAACCCATAAATGTCCATTGCGTCATGGTGTACTCCCTGGCATCCCCTAAGATATCATTGACCACCCAGTCTTTGTTTGACCAGTCTTTTGGGATATACTGTATGCCATACATACATATTTACACAGGACTCTTTCCCTGTGTGCTTTTTTCTCTGTATTTCTTTGTCAGTGTCCCCAGTTGCTAGCTAGCAGGAGCTCCCCTCCCTCCATTCCTATTTCTCTTCTGCCACTTTAAATTTAGCCACAACTAAAACTATATTGTTTTGGTTATTAAATTTTGCCACCATAGTCTCTATAACTTCAATTATATCATATTATTTTTCTGGTGCATTGCTTTTGACAACATTTTATTTTTATATTTAGACGAATAAACATTTTCTTTTTGTTACGTTTACATTTTCTTGAAAATCTCCAACATTTTATGGTGCTACAATTTCTTGTTTTGAGCATATATATATATATATATATATATATACACACACACACACACACTTGTTTTCTCTATTACTGTGTGTGAAAATGAGGGGAAATAGTGTAGAATTGTTTTGGAATAAATTTATGACCAACCCTTTTGAGAGATGATAGAGATAGATGAGAAACTAGAATCGCATGCATTGACATGAAACAGGGCAATGCCAAGATATGTGATTGAATATAGTAGTGGTACAACCGACCCTCCCATGTGGCTGCAAATGAGAATCAATCAAAAACAAAAATAATACATAAAAATATGAGTTCTCATCATTGATGTAAAATTAATTAATTGTGATGAATTAAACCACATGATGCAGCATAAAAATGAGATCATGATTCATGATGTATGTACAAGAAAATGTGATTAAGGTTAAGGTCTCTCTAGCTAGCTAGTCTCCCCCTATCCATAAAGCTATCTATATAATATAATAATAAATATGCAAGTACTGAAATATTATTCAAGTGAAATGAGTAAAATATAGAATTGAAGATAAATATATATATATATATATATATATATATATATATATATATATATATCATTTAGGAGTTGGTTGGTTTTTATTGGCAGCCAGAGCAAGGACTGAATGGGAAAGCTTGTTAATGGCATCAACCAGACCACTAATGCCCTGTCTATTGATCTCAGCTTTGGTCTCCTCAATCTGCAGCCTTCTTTCATGCATATTCAATAGCTCTTTGTGCCTCCTTTCTTCTCTCTCCTCACTGGCCTGAATTGCTCCTGCTATAAGGGAAACACTTTTTGAGATTGCAGAGCCAACTTCTTGTGAATCACTTGTACCACCAGCTTCAGCAGTAGTACTTGTTCCTTCTCCTCCTCCTCTTCTCCTTTTTGCTGGTGAGTCTGAATACTCACTTGTATCAGAATCTGACTATCACACAAATATCCAAATCATAAACACAATGCAGCAGCAATAATCAAACAAAAATTCATTACTAAAAGGAAATTAATAGCCAAAAGCAGTTATGAAATTCTTGAAAACAGAGAGTAAAACGAAGGAGAGAGTACCTACTATGGGCAATGGCTGAGAAAAAGGGAGGGATGGTGGTGGTGGTGGTGGTGGCTGCTGTGGTGGTTGTAGTGGTGGTGGGAGTGGCAATACAACTGACATATGTTGTTGCAATTGAGGAGGCAATAAAACTGGCTGGACAATATTACAAGAAGGCCCTTCTACTTGTCCCAAAATAGAAGACATAATATTGGGATTAGAAGTACTAGCCCCACCACCACCATTACCACCACCACCACCACTACCAAACACCCTTTGCCCTTTCCTCTCCACCACCTCAACCAAAGCCTCATAAATCTGAGGCAACATATTAGAAGGCAAGTTCTTATCTTTCCTCTCACTCTTTTCCATCTTCCAATAAGAACCTTCCTCCCCTTGTTCATTATTTCCCCCCAACATTCTCCTCTCATAATCTCTAACTTTCTTGAAATCCCTCATCAAATTATCCCACTTATCATTACACTGATTTTGGCTTCTCAAACACCCATTTCTCCAACAATAATCCTCAACCCATTTCCATCTAAGCTCTGCAGGTTTGCTCCTCCCATCACTACTTTCCCCTTGCCTCTTCATCCTTCTTTCTTCATCCATTTTCTTTGCCTCAATAAGAACCATTGTTTCTTGAACTGTCCAGTTTCCTTTCCTATAGTCCCTTAACACTGTATTGCTGCCTCCTTGATTTGCCATCATCAAATTCATGCAACAGACTATCAATACATATATTTATATGTATATGTATGTATATGTGTATATATATATATAGGGAGAGAGGACTGATGAAATGAGAAGAAAAGAAAAGAAAAGATTATGGAGGGGCCTTTCAAGGAGTAAAACTTTTCCCTCTTATACTCCCAACTCCCACCCTCCACCTCCGGAGAAGTGTGTACTACTATTTATTTTTAATTTTTAAATACTAGTGAAATTTAAAGTTTAAACTTTGGAATTTGGAGTGCACAATTTGTGATTAAAAAAATATGTTTTAAAGTAACAATCTTTAATATTGTCTTATGAAAAATCTTATTAATTATTCGATAAATAGAAACAATCAAAAAAGCTAAAATTGAGGTAATATATTGTAATTTTTTTATTAACAAAATTAAAAAAAAATATTTTCTTAAGTACATATTTTAGTTTTGAAATTTAATGTTATAAAAATATTAATCAAAAAGGTCGACTTCAAAAGTTGTCCTAGGAAATCCTGCCTATTAATTATGAATTAAAAAAAGAGAGAGTTAACAGTCAATTGTGCCTCTGATTCGGGACATGGAGTAGTAAAGTGTTGATGAATTATCATTTATCACCAGGCACCATGAATGGGTACCCATCAAAGGATTATTGGTTCTTCTTCTTCCACCTATGAGCATAAAGCCCAACAATAGCGAGCTAGGGTTTAAGTTTTATTTACATGGCTTTTTTTGCTAAATTATTTACATGGTTAAGATGGAGCTCGATTGATTTAACTCCACTACTTGAGTAAAACTTGGTAGTTGGTAATATATTTTTACATGTTTTTTTAGGTAAGTAAAGTTAATATTTGACTCCACTCTAACCATCGAATAATTCTTGGGTCACATAAAGCTCACATGCACACACATATATATTTGCGGGCCCTGTATGTCACGCAGGACCCACATCATGCATGTGTGTGTATGTGAGCATTATGTGAGCCAAAATTACGTGATAGTAGCATTATTTCTAACTATTTAAGTACTCAATTGAATTTGACACGTTTTGTATTTACCAAGTGCTTGATGAATATTAAATTATATATACACACCTAATATTCGAGTTGATTCATGTATATTTTTAGGTCATTTTTTTTGGAAGGATAACACTTAATTTTAACTATTAATTTCAAATAACTTGTTTGTTTTTAAAAATAAACTTGTGACTATTAATTCTGGGATAATAAAATAACTTAAATGGGGGAACTATTTAACCCCATATATGTCCAATTAAGTATTATAATCCATACCATTTGTGACTAAAAATGTATTGACAAAATTAACCTTTAACTTTGTTTAAAGTGACCCATGTATTCTATTATACCCATCTATACTCAAATTAATGAGAATATGATATCTTTGTTATTAGTGACAATGATATAATAGTCCAAACGGTAAGTTTTATCCAATCCTTTAAATAATACCGGACAAAACAAACATAACATGTGATTATTTTTAGTTATCGCATGAATAATTCTATAAAAATCAAACATGTTATTAGAACTATTTAACCATAGGATTAATAATCTTGAAATTATAATTCTTATAAATAAAAATGACCTTAATAACTTGTGAGTCACTGATTATTTACTGGATTCAACCCCACTACTTGAGCAAAGCTTGACACTATATTTTTTCATGTATTTTTTAGATAAGGAAAGTTAATACTTGACTCGACTTTCGTTCAATATTAAATTATATGTATACTTAACAAGTTTCAGATTCGAGTTGATTCGTGTATTCTTAGTAAGCTTGTGAGTTGTTGATTATTTACTGAATTCAAATCAAATAAAAATAGCTAACGACTCAACAAAGAATTATTCAATGTGTTTTTTTTTATAAGAAAAATTAATATTTTGTTAATTTTAATTTTCACAAAACATAAATTGTTTTTCATCTTCTTCAATATTACTTGTGCACATAAAAGTACACATATTCAGACAATATTCTACTCCACCCAACTCAAGTAGTTACTAGGGTTTGCCTATGCGAAAAGAGGAAAAGCAAAGGTGATTAACTGCCCATTTTCACCATCTCTTTTTCACTTTTCTCCTATTTAAAATTGGCAAGCTTTATTCAACTTTACCTTGATGTATGCACTCCCCTTAAAGTTCTCAAAAATCTTTAACCTTTAAAGGTCAAATCTAAAACTACTAATTCATGCCACTACTCCCTCCCTACCTATAAAAGTCTTGTAAAACCCCCCCGTATCTTTGTTTTGAGAGGGTTGATTGGATAGGATAAACAATATTATATATAGCATTAACTTTGAGGGTAAAAAAAAAAGTCAAGCCCAAAAAAATACAAATTGTTCAATGAATCAATCAACCCTAAGTGCTCATACGTACATCAATTTATGCAATGTTTGAATATCCAAAACGTATACGAGTATTTTGTTCTTTTTTTACAAATAATTTATTTCAAACGCATTATATTTAGTATTTTAATTTATAAACGTAAATCAAAAGTCACATATTCGACTTTACCCGTCAAGTCACATATTCGACTTTACCCGTCAATCAAAAATCTGAAATTCATTCAGAAGATTGAAATGTATATTTCTCTTATGTTTCGCGTATTTCTTTTCTTAATATTCTATTTTCCATGCACATTGTAATAGTAACCCCTTTCCCATGCACATCGTAATCTTTTTGTTTTTTTATTGTAAAACCCATATAAATTTGTATATTTTGGGTATTAATTTAACTTATAAAATTAAAAACATAAAAATAAATTACATGCATGAGGGATCTTAAAAAGAGTGGAACTACTCAACCAAAATCTACATTAAAAGAATACTAAATATGACAATACTACGGTGATGTTTGTTTACCTCTTAACAGGTTTTAATAGATCACCTCTTATTCGCTAAGAGGGTAGATGTTGTTTGTTTGTTTTTTTGTTATCTCTGAATGTCTCTAAATGGTTGAGATAGAAAATCAAATCTAAATTATTCAGACATGCCACTTAATGAATTTTGCTATTTTTTAGACACAAATACCCTCTTCAATATTATTAATTTTCTTGTGTATCCATGCCAACCACTACCACCCACCGGCGCCACCACCGCCTCACCACCTCCGGTGCCACCAGATTTGCAACAACATCAACTGATTTAATATACAGATAGACCAAAAAAACCATATGAAATCAGAAGGGAAGAGACCCCCAAATTGTGGTCAAATCTGCAAAAAAGCCGGTAATCACCATAGTTTCCGGCCACAAGGTATAAGGAACACAAACCATAAAATGCATCCGGCAAGAACCCCCAAATTAATGAGAAAGAAAGAACGAACAGTGTAAACCAAATCATGGGAAATAGCAACCAAAATCGAAAATATGAAACAAAAACCCTATCGGGAGAAGACATGAATTTTGACCAAATCAAAAAACTGATCAATAAGGACGGCGGGGGAGGCGGAGAGAGGATGGCGGGGGCAAGGGGAGGATAAGGGAGGGGCGGGAAAAGGAGAAGGGAGGGGCGGGAGGGGGAGAAAGGGGGGCCGGGCGGAGGGAAGGGGGGCGGAGGGAGGGGGGTGGAAGGAGGGGGAGGGGGAGGGGGAGGGGGAGGGGAGGGTGGGGAGAGGGGGTGGGGCAGAGGGAGGCGGAGGTAGGGGTGGGGCGGGGGCAGGGCACGCGGGGTAGGGGGTAGGGGGTAGGGTAGGGCAGGATAGGGTAGGGTAGGGCAGGATAGGGTAGAGTAGGGTGGGGCGGGGGAGGGAGGGAGGGAGGGAGGGAGGGGAAGAATATCTAAATAATAGGAGTATTATTTTATATTTTTTATAGGGTTAAAATAGTAAAAATATGTTATTTAGATATTTTGAAAAAAGTAATTATCAAACAATATTTTTTCATTTAGATACAATTCTATTCAGATACTCTATATTATTCAGATGTCTAAACTATTCAGATCTTAACAACTAATTTTATCAAACACCACCTAATTACCCCTAAATCCTAATCATTTGTTATATATTCCTACCTAGGTTTACTTACCCATACAATGATACAATACATGTTAGAACAAATAAATTAATACCACTAAAATAATAATAATAACGCTTCATTCCACATATAAACCCTTTGTTTTTGCATGAAATTACCAAATGACCTGAAATTTTGGAATTTCCCAAGGAAGAAGGGGACATTTTTGTCCTTTAGGAATAATACAGATGTCAATTTCCCTTTTGAGAGGCAGAGCATTAATGAGCCACGTCACAGTACCTTTTCTTTCACTTTTTGATACTGCCAGCTAGGACAAAAGAAATGAAAAGAAATGAAAAGAGGCAGAGGTGGTTTGACTACTGCCAAGGGGGGTTTGACCGGTGTGGACGGTGTTGGAACCCCTGACACGTCACTATCGTTCTTAGTGTTTGGACTCTAGCCTGAACCTTTTTAAAGGGTACACCAAGATGGGTAACATCCAATAAAGTTTAGCCTATTTATCTATTTTTTCCCTTAAAAATGTATTTTCAAAAAAAATAAAATAATTTTTTTCCCATCGCTCAAAAATTAAAAATACATAATGTGTTCTTAAAAAATAAATATTTTCTAATTTATGTAAATAAATTAAATTAATTTTTTCAGAAAGGGCTTAAAAGCGCCTTCATCGTGTCAAGCTTTAGGCAACCGATTGGCTTCAAGGGACTTTAAAAGAAGAGGAATGAGCGTAGTGTTCAGCTCTTTGTAAGCACCCCTTTCGAAAGAAATCCTTGATTCAATGATTCTCATCAATATTTTCTCTCCAACTACGTACCCCTTAGTAAAGAAGAAGTTTGGGAAACCGTCGGGCTCCACTCACCCTGTCACCTTATAAATAAGCATATTTTAAATAATAAAAAAAAAGAAACTAGTCTCGGATGCTCAAGCTCAATATCATATTGGTTGTGAATTCATGAAATTAATCTTCTTGAGTTTTAATTACATTAGTACTGGACTTTGCATACCACTCACCCAACATCATGTTATCGCAAGGTTTTTAATTATTTATTTTGCCATTAACAACTAACTTGGAATTTCCTGGTATTTTTGTCGATAACGACTTAACCTAGCGGTTAAGGGTGAAGGATCCGAGTTTTAAGTCTTAGGTACCGTTTAATTCTCATTTAGGTGAGTTTATTTTTTCTTTTATGTGAAACGTATTTCCTCTTTATGTTTGGTTATTGAGTTTATTTATTTCCCTTCTAATGAGGCTAGTTTGATTGATTTTAGATTTATATAGTAATAGTGATGATACATTTGACATTCGCCGACGAGCTCCGACCCAAATAATTTCTTAGTTTTCTTCGCGATTTTAATTAATCTTCGCCCATTTTCTAAATGGAGAATGAGATTGTTGAAGAGCTTCAACAGGCTCGTAGATTGGCTGTAAGCCTGGCCAAAGAGGTTGATGTGGGAATTGGAGCGCAAGTATAATGAGGCTTCCACAGCTCTGAGGAGGATGATTGTCGAGAAAGATAAGCTTCACCAAGTTTTTGTTCAAGGTTGTAGCATATATTTCTCTTAATACTATAACATTTTTAATTTGAGTAATGCTAAAAATTACACTCAATTACAGTAGTAATATATGTAAGCAAGTCAGTGTTATTTGTTCCATGAAAGATTTTCATGCCATAGGTTTGTTTTCCTCCTCTGTTGGGTTTATTCTTTGTAGTGTTTAAAAGTTTTATTTGATGTGCTTCGTTGAAGTAAGTCTTTGATCGATTGTTATTGTTTTGAAGATTTTGATTTGTTTAATTATATCAAATTTGTTTAATTAAAACATAAAAAATTATTTTTTTTACACACATCTGCTGCCTTATGCCCTAACCAGAGCCATGTCAGCAATTTATGACGTGACAGACTGATCAATTTGTTGGAATTGAAAAAAAATTAATAGTTCAATCATTTAATTGACAAAATTGAAAAGTGAATCACCGAAGTGAAATATGACCTATAATTTAAGATAATAAATTATATTTAAGCCTTATTTATAATGCAAAGTTTTCTATTCTCTGTTGTGTAGCTATCGATACAAGACACATATATACATAATTCTTCTTAATATTTTCTAAAATAATAAATTTAATTCTAACTAATGTCCAAGTGTCACTACAATAAAATAGTGCTTAATGTATTACTATTATTATTATTATTATTATTATTATTTATGATCTAAATATGTCAAATGCAACATCAATAAAAAAATATTTGTATTTAATTAATATTGTAGTATACTTTTCCCCCTCGTTTCAGCAGTTAAACGTTATTTCACACTCATCATTACCTACAAATGAGAATATTTATGTATAATTATTTGCTAGCTATGATAAAGAAAATGAAAGAAATGAAGCAAATAAATGTTATCAAGAGCCAATTAATTATGAGAAGAAAATCTGCCCATGCACATGCATGCAGAGCAGAAATTCTCGTCGTTGAAAATTTTGAATGAAAGATTGGACTTCATAGAGGAAAGATTTGATGATGATGCTATCAAATCAATCTCAGACTTGTAAATTTTTCTTCCTTTCTATGTTAATGGGTTTGGCAATTGAATCTCTCTCTCTCTCTATATATATATTTATGGGTGTTGCCAATTGTATTGCTATGTTAATGGGTGTATTTTTATGGCCTTGTCGTCCCCAACATCATCGCCGGAGGTAGAAGAGGAGGATCTATAGAGAGAGAGAGAGAGAGGCAATACCCGACCAATTAAGGGATCCTTTTCGGTTGCCGGCCGGTAAGCAGAAGAAGAATTACCTACCGCGCGCACAAACAGATGACAACACTTTCCCCAAACGCATAGGCGTCGGCGATGGGTTGAGATTCTGTTCCGATCGATCGCCTCCTCCCTCTAATTATATTCAATCCCTTGAACAACAAAAAAGTTGTTATTTGGGTTGTCAAAATCCAATTTCAATTGCAGATGGGGAGTCGAGAATTGAGAGAGCGTTCGTCGTGCCAACTTATGAGAACTTCAGATGAAGCGTTTTGGAAGAACAGTTATATACTAGTTGTGTTCGGAGCAAGTATTCATTCACTGTTAAGGACTTAATTGACCTAAAATGAATTTTAGGGATGATTTTGAAAATGGGTAGCAATTTGAAAGAATAGAAGTGTCATTCAATCTATCAAATTACATTGTATAAGTTTGAAAATATTTTATTTTTAAAAAATATTTTAATTTATTTTTATCAGTATTATATTTATTTTTTTGTGATAATATATGTGAAAACAATAAAATTGTATGAACATGTGGTATTATATATCATTTCAACAAAGTATCAAAAAATAGGGGGGAAATAAAGAAAGAAAAAGGAAGTTATAACCAGACACGTGGTCATTGTACTCATAAAAATCTAGATTTCTAGCCGACAAATACCGATCGATCAATAGTAGAAGTTTGGCGATGGTTTGGTTAATGTAAATTGGACTGGGCCTTGTTAACTAAATGTGAATCAACACTAAAGGCCTTTAGGTTAGAATGGATTGGTACGCCACATGTATCCATGAACTATTCTTTTTAGGGACATTTACATTTCTTAGTACATTTTAAGAAAAAATTACAACAAAAGTGCATTCAAAAAATATTTATAAAATTAATATAATTTTAATAATTTATTTACAAAATTAATGTATTTAGTATCCTTTTAATTTAGGCAGATATTTTAATGGATTGCTGATGTGGTAAATCAGTTTTGCAATTATACAACTGTTCATTTTAATTTATGTTTTATTTTAATGGGTCCGCCATAATCACCGTTGCTCAGGCTGCCCATCTTCGCGCCGTCTCTGGAGTACTCGTCATCCTCCCCGACCACGTTCGCCACCTCCACACCACTCACACTCCTCAGTTTCTCGGCCTTGCAGACTCCTTCACCCTTTTGACTCAACTCTGATTACGCCGATGGCGTTATCGTCGGAGTTCTCGATACTGAAATTTGGCCAGAACGCCCGAGTTTCTCTGACGATGGTATCTCTCCGGTCCCATTGGAAAGGATTTTGCAAAACTGTACCGGATTTTCCATGTAATAAGAAAATAATCGGTGTCAGAGCTTATTATAGTGGCTATACAGCTAAATTAAGAAGCAAATTAGATGAAATTATAGAATCGCTTTCACCGAGAGATACAAAAGGTCATGGAACTCATACGACTTCTACAGCCGCCAGATCTGTCTTTATAAACGCTAGCTTTTTCAATCGGATACAACCTAATTCAGTTTATAAACCTAATTCAGTTGGTAGCCAAGCCTTCATACAAAAGTAACCAATTCAATTTTATTGGGTTACCAATTAATTTAAGAACAGTTTCCAAGTGTTATCTGAATTTGTTTTCTTCAATATGTACAACCATGAACAGTTTTATTGGTTTCTGCAATGGTCGCTGTCGGTACATTTTTTCATAGTGCAGTTGGTAGCCAAACTTTCACACAAAGGTAACCAATTCAGTTTTATTAGGTTACCAATTAATTATAAAAAATTTAAGAACAGAAGGTAATGTATGTATGATCAATTTTATAGTGATGGTAATGTATGTATGATTAAATTTTTTTTAATAGAAGGTGCAGATGGTATCCGAAATGTTATGTAAGAGTTCCCATTTATGTAGCTGTTGGTTACTTATAAATAACCTTTTAAAAATAAATTTATTTTAAATATGATGCAGTTTGTAGCCAAACCTTCATACAAAGGTAACCATTTTAGTTTTTGTGGGTAACTAAATACTCATAAAAAAAATTCAGAACAGTAAGTGTTACATGTATTTGTTTTCAAAATTATGTTTGTGGGGCGAATCTTCTCCTTCTTCTCATTGGCGTTTTGGACAACGGTTTCGAGTTTTTGAGGGGTAGCGGCGGCGCAACCAAGGACGAGGGCGATGTAACTCAGGTACTTTCGGAGATTCGCGGCGGAAGAGGATTATGAAGGGGAGGAGAGAGAATGCGGTGAGGGATATGAAGATTATGATGAGTCAGGTTCTAAGGACAGAGAATATAATTTTTGGTTTTTCCTTCCTTTTGATTTGAATTATAGATTTGTTTTGGTTGTTAGATCCCAAAGATTTGGTAACTGCCGTATATGACAGTTACTTCTCCTTGATTTCAGATTTCCTTATTTATGTGAAATTGATTGATCTGATTTTGTTGTCCTCATTTTATAAATGCACTAATATTGTAAATATTTTATAAATGTTGTATAATAGTGTAAATGTCCCTTCTTTTTAATTCATCGAAAGATATGTCTTGGTTTATCACATTTCATTTAGCAAGCTCCCTATATTGGCCAGATTTATTTGAATGAAAAGTATAATTACTTACCATATTTGTTATTTTTAAAATTTAAATGAATTCATATCAATTTTATATTTTATAACTTTGCAAATAATTTAAGAAAATTAAAATATATTTATAATTTTAGAAGAGTAAAATTCAGTGACACCCCCTCTAGATAACCATAATAACACTCACATCCCCTCTAGTTTTTTAAGTAACAGTTAGTACCTCTGCAAGATTTTAGGGTTGACTAAATAGATAAAATTATATATTTACCCTTGTATGTTATCAAATTTTAATTCCTGAATAATATATATATGGGGTTGCATTCACAGTAACCGGTTGATAAGAGCAACCACTTTATCCCACTCTTTGTAGGAGTTTTTGACTCAATTTATCCCCCAAGTACAGTGGGCCCCATTATAATAATGATTCTCAAATCCCATATAAAGGAGTTGCTCCCAGCAACCGGTTGCTGTAGATGCAATCCCTATATATATATATATATATATATATATGTTTAATTATCATTTTTTAATATAATACATTTTAATTGTAATTTTATTTGTAATTAAGACTATCTCATTCAAAAAATTTAATTTAATTAACACATATTTTTAGATACGTAATATCAATATTTAGAATTTTAAATTAAATTATTAATGGAGGTTTTCTAATTAAAGTGATTGAATATGTTGATAATTTAGTTTTGTGTGTTTAATAACAAAAATTATTATTTGAATTCTTAGTTTCATATTATAATTTTTATATGTTAATTTTTCTTGAGTATATATCAATGTTTGGGATGTTTATGATTTTAATTACATTTTTAGTATACGGTTGGTGTTGTTTTTGAGTAATAACATTTGTCATTTTTATTGTAAATAAGTATGCTTAAGTGTGACTTATGTTTAGTTTAATATTTTAGAAACATAATGAATATAATTTTTATTACTTTTTTATATGAATAATAAGATTCGTTAGGTAATAATAAGTTATTTTACATAAATTTTAATATTTTGGAAAAATAATTATAATTTTTTTGCGTTAATTTGTACTTTCATGCTTATTAAAATTTTATTTTTTAATTACAAAAAATTATTTGAATGTACATTACGTAAATTTTAATCTTTAAGAAATTTAATTAACCAAAGGTGTATGACTTTATTTTCTTGATGAAATAAATATTTATTATTTTTTGATATTTATGTTATTTATTGCACAAATTCATAATTTAATTAATTAGATCAAGTTAAGTAAAATTATAACATACAAATTTATATTTAGTGAATATATTAAACATAACTTGAAGGGTATATTAGATATTATATTAAAAATATTTTTGAATATTAGTTGGTCAACCACACTAGATGTAGTGAATGTTACATATTCTAGATTAAAGAGGTACTAACTGTTGTTTGAAAAACTAGAGGAACAATGAATGTTATTAAAGTTATCTATAGGGATGTCGATGTATTTTACTCATTTTAAAATTGAGCAAGTATGAACAAACCAGGCCACTGATAAAGAACAAACACAAAGATAGAGAAGCTTGGTTTTTTTTTTCATCACTCTTCTCTTCTCGTCAGAGAAATTAAGATCTTGATTTAATTATTAATTATGGAGAAATTGGAGCTGATTTTCATTCCATCACCACTGATGGGCCACGCAACACAAGCCCTACATCTGGCAAATCTAATGATCAACCGCATCTGATTCCACCACCTCCTTCCCTCCCTCCAAATTCACCTCCTCAGATAATTGTATAGTCAGCACCGGCCCTGGGCTAAAGCCCAAGGTGCCGGGGCTTTAGGCCCACAAAAAAGTAAAATTTTTAGGGCCCCCACTAAAATTTGTGTTATGTATATATGTACCCTAACTTTATGAAAAAACTACGGATTTTTATTTCTGAAGTCTCGAATAGCACGAATGCTCAAATGGGTCTGCACAAATTATAAAGAGAAATGAAGAGGCAATTAATTTCTCGATCTTCATTCATTTTTCTAATTACTTTCTCACCCATTAGTGTCTTAACTAGTATATAAAAAGAGAGAGAGCGACTGAGCGAGAGAGATGAAACACTAAAAATTAGAATCACACATCAGTACAACAACACATGTTCCAAAACCCTTCTTTCTCCTCCTCTCTCCTCGAGTGGCATATTAAAGGCTCAAGTGTTAAATGTTATTCCTTCTTACAAATTTCAAGCTAATTTCAGGTATTAATTCTATGTTTTAGGGTTTTGAAATTATTTTTTTTGTTTATGAGATTTAGAAGCATTGTTTAATTTAATTGGGCTTGATAACTGATTGAGTAGATTTGTTTATGCTATTATGAATCAAGTGAAAAATTTAATCTCTTTTGGGTTTTTTTAATTGTTTGGGAGTAGTGTTAGACTCTTAATAAAGGAGGTCCTATTTGATAATTAATTTATAGATAATCAAAGATTATGATGGAATTTTGCAGATTTTTAAATTTTTATTCACCATGTCTCTTAAAAAGTATATGTCTGAATCTGAAAAAAGAAAAAGAAAAAAAAAGCCGATAAATTAATTCAATCTCAAGCAGGGCCGACCCTAAGTTTTTAAGGGCCTATTTTTTTGTTGCCGCTTTAGGCCCTTAAAAACTCAGGGCCGGCCCTGTGTATAGTTACAGGACCCCAGGAGTACGTCCTACTGGACTTGGTGATATATAGACGTAGGACCAGAAAGATCACGTGAGGAATTACTTAGTGACTCGCAGGCCCGGCGAGTCAACTAATTGGGCGGCGGCGCTGGTGGTGGGCATGTTTTGCACCACCATAATGGATGTGCATGGGGAACGAGTTCGGAATCCCCACTTACGTGTTCTTCACGTCAGGTGCGGCTTTTGTTCAGCTCATCATGTTTCATCTTCAATTTCTGCATGATGTGGATAATGGAGATGTATCTGAGTTACTTAACTCGGATGGTGATATCAGGTTTTGTAAATCATCTACAGGATGACCGCAATCATCACATCATGCGATGGCTCGATGATCAACCTCGATCATCGGACCTGGTTTTCTTATGCTTTGGAAGCACGGGAGGGTTTGGCATGGAGCAAGTGAGAGAAATAGCAAATGGAATCGAGCTTAGCGGAAAAGGGTAAATCGTTGTTTCCAACAGATTATTCACATACGGAGACAAATTTGTTGAACAGACGATCTATGTGGATAAAGTAATTGAATGGGCTCCACAATTGAAAATATTGGCCCATGAAGCGGTAGGAGGTTTTGTGTCCAACTCTATATTGGAGAGTTTATGGCATGGTGTTCCAATAGCCACATGGCCCATTTATTCTGAACAACAACCTTAATGCTTTTCAAATGGTGAGGGAGTTGGGACTGAGTGTGGAAATAAAGTTGGATTACCACAATTATATGGATGATGATTTTAATAAAGTATTCCTTCCGTGTCTTAATATAAGTCGTTTTAGAAATTAGAATTATGTACAAGTATTAAAAAAATGATTGTATAACATTAAATATAATATTAATTGTCTATATGCCCTTGTTTTGAAAAAAGAAAATGTTATTTATTAGGCCAAAAATAGTGAGAGAACTAAAGTTATTATTTATTACTTGAAATAATATTAAAAACTAAGCAATTAATGCTTATTTAAAATTATAAAACGTCTTATATTAAAGGATAAAAATAATTCTTTAAAACGTGTTATATTAAGGGACGGAGGGAGTATTGGTGAGTGCGGAAGAAATAGAAAAGGGGATAAGGAGTCTAATGGATGGTGGAAATGAGGTGAGAGAAAATGTGAAAAGAATGAGAGATAAAAGTAGGATGACAATGGAGGAGGAAGGTGGATCTTCATACTAAAGTTTGGAGCGCTTAATTGAGGATCTGAAAATGTGATTTATTACTTCTTTGTGGATTAGTGTATAATAAGTAGAAGATCTCACTCTTTAATTATGATGCTCATATATACTTATTAATTTGGGTAATGTGAAGTTGAAATATTGTATATATGTTTTTTTTTCTTCAATGAAATAGTGTATGCTATTTTATGCCAATAATTTTACTTGACTAGTTTAAGTGGTATTAAGTATAAATATATTTTTTATAAGTTATTTTTAAATAAATCATAAATAATTATTTATTTTTTTGATTTATAAGTTGAAAAATAAGTGATTGTTAAATAACTAAATAATAAAAACTAACTTATAAGTTAATTTGATCAACGTATAAGTTGTTCCCAAAAGAGGCTTAAAATAATAATCTTAAGTTTTAGAAGTCAAGTTTGTGGATGGTTTTATATATATATATATATATATATATATATGGTAAAGTTATTTTAGGAAAGATATCATTCATTTGATTGTTGGTTATTCTTTTTATAAATAAAATCATTCAAAATATATAGATTCCTTTAGAGAGAGAAAAAGAGCTAGAGAGCTGAGCTGAAGTCAACAATGTCTTCTTCATCCTTCAGCTGGAGGACTGCTTCTCATCGCAAACCCTTTCAATCCGCGTCCGACCCGATATTACCTTCTGATTCCGTCGAACCGATAGTAGATCCGGCTCCGAATCCACGCCCCATATCCCAATTGCTCGCATTTGGTCTCATTATAGTCCTAGGTTTGTTACAGTTCCTGCCGGCCACCCATTTTCGAGACGCATCCGACCCGTTTGGAAGATGGGTTCCTTTCAATTCTACTCTTTCCTCCTCTGTAAGTTTCTTCCCCTCGCCTCTCCTCTCTACGTAGAAATGGTGAATTCATTTTTCAGAGCTTTAATAGTGTCGCTTGGTGTTATAAAAATTTAATTTTCTTTTCATTGTTATCTCATTTACTGCTACTAATATTATTATTTCTTTATTTTTTTTTGATTCAATTTTCAATCGATGACTAAATTGATGGCTGATAATTTATAGGGAAACCTGAAATTATCATGTTAATATTGTTGGGAAAACTCCTCTAACCAAATCTCGCCATATAAGTAATGCAATTCCACCGAATAAATAACAACCACATAATATAAAAAATTAATCAAACACAAGACACTAAATCTTACGTGGAAAACTAAGAGATAAAAATCACGGGCCTAGCTCCGAATAATTCCACTATAATCAATTGAGAGTACAAATAGTCCTTTCCAATTTTATAGCTAAAAACTTGAAATATCACCAAATTGAGAGAATACAATACCTTAATTTGAGTGAAAACTCAAATTAACTCACCACCCAAAATCCTTCGAACTAATTAAAGTCTTCCAGCTATTAATTGATCCGAAAAAGATGACAATATCCGTGAATAAACCTTCACACAAGCTCTCAATTTTTGTTCCGTTCCGCGATACAATCTCCTTGTATAGCTTCTGCCAAAAAAACCACTCACAATTGTTTATGTGCTTCTTTGATCTCTTGTTGCTTATCAACTTCTTCATGCCACCCAACACATTTACATATAATAAATTCCAAGATTCCTAGTTACAAATATTAAGCTCCTGCCTAATTGAAAAACCAATTCTTAATAACTTTTGGAATTCACCCGCACATGCATGCGCGTTTAATACTTGGAGCCCAATTAAAGAGTGGCCCACAGGTTAAATCCATATTACCAAATTAAAAACAAATCTTCCAATTTTAATTGGATAATTTGATGGGTTTGGACCCCACAAATGCAACAATCTCCCACTCCAAATCCAGGAGAGGGGGGCTTCCAATGTGACCCCGTCACTTGGAGTTCTTCTCGACCTACCCCTTGCAAACCCCCAGTCCCACATCGAAAGATATAGAAAAATTTGCATGTACTTAAGTAATTAAGTTACTACTAATAGTGCCTTTAAGTCGTGACCTTTTGGGCGAGCCTGTGGTGGGCTAAGTTGATCCAATAAATTATTATAAAGGATGGATTTGATTCGATTCAGACTTAAGATTTGATCCGAAATTTATTCCGTACTAAGGATTCGACTCGGGTTGTTTTATATGATGCCTTCGGACTTGTCAGTGACTATCACAATAAACTCGGGTTTGGACATATATATATATATATATATATATTGATTTTGTCCCAATTTTTTTGTCATTACTCCCTATTTATATTACTAACCATTATTAATATTTCTAACTAATATTAATATGAATATTAATATTAACTAACTAATATTAATATCAATACTAATATTAATATTAATAATATTATTAATATTAATAATAATACTAATAGTGGTAACTAACTAATAATATTACTAACTAGTATTAATATTAATAATAATATTTACTAACTAATAATATTAGTAATATTCTTAGTTAGAATTTTAGTTAGTAATATTCTTAGTTAATATTATTATTAATATTAATTTTAGTTAGTAATATTATTAGTTAGTTACCACTATTAGTAATATTATTAATATTAATATTATTATTGATATTAATATTAGTTAGTTAATATTAATATTCATATTCATATTAGTTAGAAATATTAATAATAGTTAGTAATATAAATTAGGAGGAATGACAAAAAAATTAGGACAAGATTAATATGGCTAGCCGCTACATGTTGTAGTGGCATGCATGGTTAGTAAATATTCCTGCCGCTACAACTTGTAGCGGCAATGCTTTTATGCTTTTCAATCTCAGTCATTAAATATGTTAATCAACGATGGTGATGATAGTTGCTGGAATAGTTCCCCTAGCAAACGGTTGCCATGGATTGGAACCTTATATATATATATATATATATATAAGGCTGTTAATATTGCCAGTAAAATTAATATCTACATTTAGCAACACTTAAAACTTTAGCGATACTTATTGCTTTTTACTCTAGTAATATCAATCGCCAAAAAAAGAAGAAAGGACATGTTTGTGCTACAGTGTATTGTCTCCATGCTCAGTAGAGGTAACCTGGTGCCAAATATTAAAGAGTGTTACCATATATGTCTATAAAATTTTGTCGACATTAAATATTGACATTGGTTCCATGGGTTAGGAGGGAGTAAAGAAAGGATCCACACATTATTGTTCAATTTTATCCCTTATAGTTCCGCGTTGGTCACAATCCTTATTCGACATAAAATTAGTCGACATATAAATTATTTTTCAATTTTAAATATTGCCTTATCAAAATTCTCTCATCCATTTCTTTTTTTCACAATTTACAGTCTAAGGGATCTAAGGCCTCCTATGATGAATATTCTGGACTCACCTCAGCACATGCTGAGGAAAACAAAATGGTGCACATTGTCTCATGGATGGACTGTCTGGATCTTAGACTGCTTGCGATTCTTGCAAATTCCACTTTATCAAGCTCAAAGTTTGTTTATTTTGATTGATATGATAATGTTTAAATTGCATATTTGTTTCTTACGAGTCTGCATGTTACATGAAGCTTTAATCTTCCAATTCACATCAAACTGAATGATAAATGCTCCTAAAGGTTGTAACCACATTTACTTTACTGCATCCAAGTAAATTAACCACTTGATTGATAGTTGAAAATTCACTTATACCTGATCTGGAGCTTTATTAACACTCAGATATTAGTTTCGGTTCTATTTTAGCATGCAACAGTAGCTACTTCTGCTAAATCATTGAACTTGGTTTGGGAATCTGATTGATGTGGCCACATTTATAGTCAAAAAAATTGCTCAGATTTGTTTTCTTTTTTGAATTGCGAGTGATATGAGATCGTTGTGATTTACTTCCGAGTTCTTCCCTGAATGTTTGCTTTGTATATGTTGCCTATATGTATTGTGCCTTTTCTGTTTCTTAATAAGAAAAGGGTATGAATATCTTTTTCCTTCTGATCGTAAGGAAAAAGAAAACAGTAATTACTGATATTCTTACTAGTAGAAACAGTAGTAATCATAATAATGATAATGATAATAGTATTCCACCTTTCTTATGTGCCTATTATTGCTCAAGTTCTGCAATAATATCTCATTTTGTTGAATATGACTTCTGGTTATTATTACTAATTTTCTTCGTTGTTCTTCAGATATCCAGAATCAATTTATTTCCATTTTTTCACACCGGAAGGACTTGATGAAAAAGTATCATACTATAAGTTGAAAGTATTATTTCCACACTCAAACCTTGAACTTCTTGGGTAAGCCATTCTTATTTGTTAATTTCTGCAGCTTATCTGTATGGCTTTGTTGATGTTTTTGGAAAAATATAGGCAGAGAGATGTTAAAGAAACAATTTTGACAGCTTATTCTGATGGAGAATATGCCTTCTCTATTGATGAAATAGCACCTTTCGCAATACCTATTGTCCACCCTTCACTGAACAAGTTCATATACGTCTCGCCAAATGTAATCATGAAGGTTGGTTTCTTTTTGCATTACTGGTCTATTTTGATAATGGCTAGTTGGCTACCATATACTAATTCGAGCAATTATGAATCTAAGAGAAGAAAATGAAGATGCATAGATGTGATGTGCGCATAAATGAAATATAAGCATAGGATTAAGTTCCAGTATGAAAACTTTCCTTTTACTTCTTTTAGTACTTTTCTTATTTTACTAGAAAAAAGGGCAAAAATAGAAAAGAATTAAGCATCATCATCAAATCTTGTGCAAATGCAGGGAAGAGTTGAAGAACTGCTTCGAGTTAACTTGAGCAATTATGCTATTGCTGTGGCCGATGACTGCTCTAGAAGTTTATCAAACTACGTTAATTCAGATGTTTTGGATGCAATTCAGAGATCAGCATCAAAACCTTGGGTGTCTAAGACTTCATATGCACAAAATGCTTGTATGCCAGAGCTGGGCCTAGTTCTGTTTGACGCGACTAAATTGGAAAAGGATCTTGTCGAAGCCATCTTATGGTGGAGTAGAGTTTTGAATAATAGCAAAAGGTACGGCTTTTTGGCCTTCCTCGACTATTAATTTCTTTACCCATTTTCCTCAAAGCGTTAATACATTCAATATTTAGAATGTCTTTGTGAAGCTGCAGCTTATGTTTTTTTTTTCCTTTCTAAATTTAGATTTTTCACTAGGCAACCTTTTCAATTATGGTTTAGCCTTGTGGATTTTGTATTTGCATAGCCCAAATCTTTAAATCTGTTGAATTGGTTAAAAAGTATCCTAATGCGCTATAACTTCCAGTAATTAATTTTCTTAGTAGAAACAAGTAGGAGAAGATTTAGTTTCTCAGTTCTGTTTAACCATTCCATATTTTGATTTCGTAATTGGTTTATTTATAGGAGTAATCCAAATCTGGCAATTGCCTTGGCACTTTGGGGTAGGCATGTCAAGCTTTCGAGCTCTTGGAGGCTCAGCAATTTCAAATCACAAGAACTGAACTCCGATAGCTTAGTTCTTCGTTATGGTCAGGCTGGAAATATTTGCACTGCATTTAGCAGCGGAACCATCTCCCGTACAGATATTGAAGATATATGGGACACATATCTCCCTCCAACGTCTGATCGAATTTTGGGCAGCTAAAATGATGATTACCCAAAGTTCTTGCTGTCTAGGGTTTATTTGTAAATTCAGTTTTGTTTTCTTCAGTTTGGTGTTCAGTGTTCGTGTTATATACTTTGAAAATTTATATATGAATTTGTAAATATAATGTAGTTGTTATGTTGGGCATTGATTACGTTGAAGCCAAAATTTTCTAAAAAACTCATTTTTAGCTTGTAATCTCAATTTGAGACAAATATAAGTACATACTTTTTCAGGGAATATAAGTACCAAATGAGTAAGGTTATAAATCGAAACAAACAGTTCGAGCTCAATTCAAGTTTGATTCGAAAAAAGGAAAGCGAGACTCGAATTTGTTAATAATATGTCGAATAAAAATACGAGTAGAATTTAAGCAAAGTTATACTCAGCTCGTTTAAGATTCAAACTATTTGAATTTTTGATCATAATTCGATACATATTAAATTGATACATATTTGAATAGATACTCGATATATTCTCATATAATATATGCACAATTTAATAAAATTAAAATAAATAGTTATATTTTTTTTTATTTTAATTGTATTTTTTATTTGTAAAGTTTAATTGTAAATATATTTTTTAATTTTAAGTAAAATAATAAGTTCAATTGGTAATTATATATATTATAAAACTACTTACTATGTGGAGACTCAAATCTGAGCTTGAATTCAAAATTTGCGAGTAGTTTGAATATAATTCGATTCGAGGTTGATCGAATTCGAGTAATAAATATTTGAGCCGAATCAAATCTGTGGAGTTTTCAAATATAATTTGAATTCGAGTAAAAAAAATTTACTTTACAAGTCGAATCCGAATAACTATCCGTTCGACTCAGTTACACCCCTAAAAATTAGTGGATTATTTATCCTTTTCCCCTTGGATTAGTACTCTAATCAAATGAAGTGGGTCCATTCATAAAAATTCATACCTCATAAACCCTCCTCCACGTCTGCCTTTTGTCAAACACAAAATGAATTGGCCTATTTCACACCACCACCACCACCACCACCAATCCCACCATATTATAGTCTTGTTTATCCTCTTGTCATTAAACAAATATTTGACGTATATGCATGCGTATGCAATCATATTTTTATGTTTATTTCATTCAAGGACAGTATAATAACCGTATAAATTCACGAGGACAATATCGTCATCTTACCATAAAGATACACATTTTTACCATTATTATATGCTAATATGACAATATTGCTATTCATGAAATAAGAGAAAAAATGGAATGCACATCCTGCAGACACCAAACATACTCTTTTTTTCTCTACTTAATATCATTTTTACTTTATGCATAAGCAAAAAAGTTTTATTCTTTTAAAATCAATTAAAACAATTTCTAACAATACACTCACAATAGTTGTGCATGTAATTACTACTAAGACCTCATACACAAAAAAGTGATAGGACATGAAGAATAGTACCTAAAATAAAACTTGAATTATGAGTTTCTTCGATTAATAGTGTTTGTAATATTTGCGGCGTTTAAATCAGTAGTGTTTAGCGCATTTGAACTCACATTGTACCATTTTTAGTGCATTATGATCGAGTTAAATAAGTTTTATATTTTTTAAAAAATTACTTATAAACGAATAAGATTTTCTTGAGTATAAATTTTCAAACACTAACCAAACATTAATTTGTATAGTAGAAACTAGAAAGGACTGCAAAATTGGTACAAGGGCCTTTTAGGGAGTAGCTTACAAAGCTGACCAAATTATTAACAATGGGCGATAATATAGAGGTATTCGACCAATATAAAACAAGAAAATTTCAAAAAAATTTGAGTTGACTCGTCCCACTGATTATTCCCCATTTTGACATTGTTATTGTTGTCTTCCTCAAATTTTTAATTCCAGTTGTACCCTCCAAAGCTTTCAATCGCAGGCACCCATATTATCAATTTCTTTGTTGTTGTTTGTTATTATTATTTTTTTAAAAAAAATAAAAAATAAAAAAATTCTTTGGTCTGGCCTTGTATAGTGCATTGAAAACGCAACAAAGAATAATGTGATAAAATCAATAGCAGACGATTCTACGGAATGAAAATTATGTAGAGCGAGGTTGGAGTAGTATTTTATTGAGTGCCATAATGGGTTTAATTTGTTGACTTCATAATTTTACTCCTTGCTTCGCGTTCAAATGCATGTTTCAGATCTCGAGAGAAAGTCAAGTCTATTGAATTTGAATAATGTTAGAGACACAACTTATTCTATAACTATTTTATAATTTGCTGATGTGGCATACTCCACCTCAGCATTTATGTTGGACCGAAGACTATATTGAAGCAATTTGTTCATCAATATGATGAGGTGGAGTATGTCACATCAGCAAATTGTAAAATAGTTGCGTCTCTAGCATTACTCATTGAATTTTAGCATTTCTTTAAATCTTGAATTACTCTTAATTGTAGCTAGTTACACATTTTATTTTCTGTTTCTAATCTGGACTGCGACTAATATGAAACTAATATGAAACCATAAGCTATAAAATATAATAATAATATATGGGTCCTTTCTTTACGCCCTCCCGTGCCACATATCCACGTTGTCGATGTCATATATAGCAATAGTTTATGCAATATTTGATATTTACTAAAATCATATTAGAAGATGTATTGTTTTCTCTAGTCAGATATAGGGAATTTAGAAGAATAAGAAGAAAATGAATAGCCTAGTTTAGAAGAATATGTATATAAAGATTCTATGTAGTGTCAGTTCGGCTAGATTCTATGTAGTGGGGTACTTTGGAAAGAGAGAATCATTGTTAATTTGTGCCAAGGCCGGCCGGCCGTCTGCTAGATCCAAGAAAGCAAAAACAAGATTTTTGAATACATACAAAGATGGAACTAATTAACTAGCTAGCTACTAGTTGCTAAAGACAAGTCAAGAAACTAGTTTTCTTGTTGCAGGTTGTTAAAATCAGCCAGCCAGCTAGCTAGAGCTATTTTCTTATCCGAAATGGCAGCAACAAGTTTATAAATTATTGGTGTTTTTATATATGGAAGTTGGTTGATTTTTGATGAAATATCATCATCTGATTTGCTGAAAAAAGACGCAACTTGGGGCTGGGTAGCTAGCTAGTGCTATGGCAGAGCCATCAAAGAGGAAAGGGAAGGTGAAATGGAGTAAACTGTATACTTTTTCGTGCCTGCGACCCACTGCTGATCATGAACAACAGCAGCTTCTTGGTCAGCCCGGATTTTCCAGGCTAGTTTTTTGCAATAAACCCGAGCTGCACACTGTCAAACCACACAAATATCCCAACAATTACATATCCACCACCAAGTACAATGTTGCGACTTTTCTTCCTAAAGCACTTTTTGAGCAGTTTCGTAGGGTTGCAAACTTGTATTTCCTCCTGGCAGCGATATTATCTGCTACCTCGTTGGCTCCGTTTTCGTCAGTAAGTATGATTGCTCCCCTGGTATTTGTCATTGGGGTTAGCATGATCAAAGAGGCCGTGGAAGATTGGAGTAGGTTTCTGCAGGTATGCTTACTTGTCCATTTATCAAGTTCCAAATTCTTTTTATAATGAAGTTTAACATTGTTCAACCATGCATGATTTGCAGGATATGAAGGTAAACTCTAGAAAAGTAGAGGTTCACACTGGGAATGGTTTATTTGTGGAGAGAGCCTGGAGAGCATTGTGTGTGGGAGATGTTGTAAAAGTTGGTAAAAATGAATATTTTCCGAGTGATCTTCTTCTGCTGTCTTCTAGCTATGAGGACGGTGTTTGTTATGTAGAGACCATGAACCTTGACGGCGAAACCAATCTGAAAGTGAAAAGATGCTTAGAGGCCACTCTTAGTGTGGATGAAGATGCAGAAGTCGGAGCATTCAGTGCAACAATACGCTGCGAGGACCCAAATCCAAACCTATACACATTTGTGGGGAATTTGGAGTTTGACAAGGAGTCCTACCCCTTGAGCCCGGATCAAGTGCTTCTACGAGACTCTAAACTAAGAAATACTGATTATGTTTATGGAGTAGTCATCTTCAGTGGAGCAGATACAAAAGTGGTGAGGAATTCCACAAGATCTCCGTCCAAACGTAGTCGGATAGAACGAAAGATGGACCATGTAATCTATCTTCTTTTCTCTATATTGGTTCTTATTTCTTTAGTCACCTCCATTGGCTCTGCAATATACACGGGATCTGACATGGTTAACACGTGGTACCTTCGTTTGGAAGATGAAAAAGATGAAGATCCGTCGTTCAATCCAACAAAGCCCGTGGTCTCGGGTTTTCTGCAGTTTGTAAGGGCCCTCATTTTGTATGGCTACTTGATTCCTATTTCTCTCTACGTCTCCATTGAAGTTGTCAAGGTTTTGCAAGCTATGCTCATCAATAAGGATTTACGTATGTATGATGAAGCAGCGTGTAAGTCGGTTGAGGCCCGGACTTCAAATTTAAACGAGGAACTTGGTCAGGTGGAAATCATTCTGTCTGACAAAACAGGAACTTTGACTTGTAATCAAATGGAATTCAGGAAATGTTCCATTGAAGGCATTTCATATGGGGGTGACATAACTGAAATTGATCTTGCGGCTTCCAAACGAATGAATATTGATGTTGAGAGGTATCGGTACAGTTTAGATGGATCGGATTCCACAAGTCGAAGCTTGGAAGTATCTGAACTTTCTGCAGCCAACTCTAGCACAGAAAAGGCTAGTCTAGGGGGTGAACAATGTATGGAGAATCATTTAAGGTGCTCTACTGAAGGGAAAGAAGGTGTTATCAAGGGCTTCAATTTCAGGGATGATCGGCTGATGAAAAAAATGTGGATTCATCGATCCAACGTATCAGACATGATAATGTTTTTCAGAGTCATGGCCTTGTGCCATACAGGCATACCGGTTGAAGATGATCAAAGTGGTAGGCTAAAATACGAGGCAGAGTCCCCCGAGGAAGTTTGCTTTCTGGTTGCAGCACAAGAATTTGGATTTAAATTCTGCCGAAGAACTCAGTCAATAATGCTTCTTAAAGAGCTCAGTCCTTTGGGATTGGAAGTGGAGAGGTGAAGTTTCTTTTGAAATCACTTTTATTTCCTTTCAGTTTCTATAAGTTTTTTTTACCAACTTTTATATCATGACTAATTCCAGGGAATACAAGCTTTTAAATCTACTTGAATTCAATAGCTCTAGGAAGAGGATGTCTGTGATAGTAAGTGATGAAAATGGTCAGATCTTCCTCCTCTGTAAAGGAGCTGACAAGTAAGTGGTGCTAGCTTTTGATGCTTCAATTCAAGGTAGTGTGTGTGTGTGTGTGTGTGTGTGTGAATCCCTGCATGTGTTAAGATCGATGTGAATGTCATTTGCAGCATCATCTTTGATAGGCTGGCAGACAGTGGGAGGACATATCAACAGGCAACAACCATGCACCTTTCAAACTATGCAGAAGATGGGCTGCGCACTATGCTATTTGCATATCGAAAAATTCAAGTGAGGGAGTATGAAAACTGGAACTCACAATTTATAAAAGCCAAGGCGACGATAGGTCCTCAAAGAGAACAACTCCTTGAGGCTGCTTCTGAAATCATTGAGAAAGATCTGTATTTGCTAGGAGCTGTAGCTGTTGATGACAAATTACAGAATGGGGTTACCCCCCCCTCTCTCTCTCTCTCTCTCTCTCTCTCTATATATATATATATATATATATATATATATATATATCTCTATAAATGCATAATGTGTAGAAGATTTTCTCATAATGTTGTTTCTCAGCATGCATTAATTAATTCCAGGTCCCGGAGTGCATCGATAAACTTGCACAAGCTGGCATGAAGATATGGCTACTCACCGGAGACAAGAAGGAGACTGCAGTCAATATTGGGTGAGACGAGTGATTCTTCTACCATTTGTGGAATATCAAAAAGAAAAATGTTTATTCATCTCTACATTTTCCTTGGGGGCAGATTTGCATGCAGCTTACTTCGACATGATATGAAGCAATTTCGTTTGAGCCTGAGCAAAGAAGCTGAATCAAGCAATCAAGTGAAGGTAATAATGCCTGGTTTGTTCATCTAAAAACAACAAATAATTGGATTGGATTGGATTGAGATTCATGGTAAGAACAAAAATGAGTTCCATCTTTCTAGTTTTGCAGGCTATGAAAGAAGACATTTTAAGACAAATTGAGAGTTGTTATCAAGTAACCATTAAAGAAGACAACAAGGAATCTCCCTTTGCTATGGTAATAGATGGAAAAGCTCTTCAAATTGCTCTGACAAGTGACACGAGGGAACAGTTTTTACGGTTGGCTGTAAATTGTGCTGCTGTTATATGCTGTCGCGTTTCACCTAGACAGAAAGCTTTGGTAGGTAAAAACTGCCGTGCTTGTTCTAGATTAGAAGCATAATATCATGATAATGATTTGAAATATATACATTTTCAGATCACCCGATCAGTGAAGGAGTATACCGGCAAGACTACATTGGCTATCGGGGACGGAGCAAATGATGTTGGCATGATTCAAGAAGCTGATATTGGAGTTGGGATCAGTGGCATGGAAGGAATGCAGGTAACCCAATTTTTCTTGTGTTGAATTCTAAAGAAATAAACTGCACACTTATCATTTCCCAAACATTACTACATACAATTGAATTTCACTTGCAGGCTGTTATGGCAAGTGACTTTTCATTGCCTCAATTTCGTTTCTTGGAGCGTCTACTAATAGTTCATGGGCATTGGTGCTACAAGAGAATATCCAAGATGGTAAATTAAGCTTCACTCACTTGTTTCAAAATCTAAATAACAGTTTTTTTTTCCGCCAAGACCTTATGCACCTTATGAGTAGTTTTTTTTACCATTAAGTCATGAAGAGCTTGTTAAGTAACAGTATTTACGCGTTGTTGTCTTAAATATGTGATCAGACTTGTTCGTATGATCTTGTTGCTGCAGATCCTCTACTTTGTATATAAGAATGTAGCGTTCGGCCTAACTTTGTTCTACTACGAGATTTACACATCCTTCTCCGGGGAAGTCTTGTATGATGATTGGTACATGGTCATGTTCAATGTCCTCTTGACATCCTTGCCGGTTATATCACTGGGTGTTCTGGAGCAGGATGTTTCGTCAGACGTCTGTCTTCAGGTAAAAATACACTATAAAATCATCATCTCTTAAAACCAAAAAACAAGACACTAAATTTAATGCAATTTTTATATTTTTATTTTTTTTGCTGTGTTGAGATTTACTCATACTTCTGCGGGTTCGACGAATGGCCACTACGACAGAGTAGTCGAGGGACTTGCGGAGTTTGTAAGGGAGCGCACAGTGCAATTGGGCTTGGGGATTTATTAGTAATCCGGTCTTGAGTTTTACTGATGTATTGAGTCTCATGTGCTTGAGCTCATGTTATAATTACTAGGATTTTTCTAGTTACTAGGGTTCATGTTTAGTGTGTGGATCATTGTAGAACGTACGTGGCATTTAATGAATACATCAGACAAGTAGGACTAGCCGAATAGATGAACCTATGTATATCGCGTGTTCTTAGTTTTTGTCTTTCATACATATAATATCTGTGTGATTGCAATATTAAACTCTAACATGCTGTCACTCGAAAAGTTTCCAGCCCTCTATCGACAAGGACAAAGGGATATTTCCTTCAGTTGGAAGCGAATCGTGGGGTGGATAGGAAACGCCACTTTTGCCTCTCTAGCCATCTTCATGCTAAACATCAACATATTGTCCCCAACCCCCTTCTCAAAACAAGGAGACGTAGCAGACATTGCACATATGGGCGCCATCATGTACACGAGCGTAATCTGGACAGTCAACTGCCAGATCGCCCTCGTCGTCACAAACTTCACCTGGATCCAGCATTTCTTCATATGGGGCAGCATATTATCTTGGTACATTTTCTTATACTTGTACGGAACACTCCCCCCAAACTACTCTAGCACAGAATTTCACCTCTTGGCAGAAGCTATGGCGCCCGCGCCAATGTATTGGTCTGTCACCTTGCTCGTCGTGCTCGTTGCTCTTCTTCCGTATTTCGTGCACGTGGTCGTCCAACGGTCGTTCTATCCGATGGACGACCACGTGATCCGAGAAATGAAGTACTGCATGAGCGATGTGACGGACAGTCCAATGTGGTTGAGGGAACAAGAGAACTCAAAGAAGACGACGAATGTCGGGTTTTCTGCAAGAGTTGATGCAAAGATTCTTCATTTGAAGGAACAGTTGCACAGGAAGAAGACATTAATCTTCAGGTCTTTGATTAATAGTCCTATATATAGAACAATGACAAATAGTCCATTGTCCTAACAAGATGCATACATACAATACAAGTTCAAGTTCCTCGTTAATTATACTTCTAGTTATTTTGTATTCATATTTATTTGTTTTTTATGGTAAATTCTTTATCAAATGTATAATAAGAAACACTACTTCTTAGTCTATGTATTGAATTGTTTTCTCGGACATGCTATATATCATAATAGTATAAATTACCAAAAAAACCATAATTAATTTCTTTGTAATTTCCATTGAAAATATTTCACCATATTTAAATGTATTTTGGGTTTAATGTACATATTTGTTTCTTTAAGGAGTCAATTTTCCTTTATTTTTTTCCTAAACAATACTGTCATAAAACTATGGTGAAATGACATTACTGTCCTTCATTGATTTTTCATATTGACATATTTGATAATTCAGGAACAGAAAAAAGGAAGGAATAAAAAAAAATGGAGCAATACATACATGTATAACTATAAGCATCCATGAATAGCAAAACAGAATCAATTAGACATCAGATTTTGGTTATCCCCTCCCTCCACATATCCTTTTCTAGGAAATAGATAGAAGGAAAATCCATTAACCCACAAACCAAACACACCAAACCAATTAAAACCATCCAACTCAGATGCCCTTCCCATCTTCATTCCCACCTTATCCTCTCTCTCACCACCAATCCAATTTCCCCTCCCCCCCCCACCCCACAAAAAAAATCTAAACAAACACCATCCTCCATTCCCTCCACACTCCTCCAACCTCTCCTCCTCTCTCTCTCCAAACAACAAGAATACATACATACAAGTAAAAACGAGAGATGGCTCTTTCAATTCCCACAAACCTATACAAGCCCATTTCAAAACCAAAATTGAACTCCCAATTCACATCAAAACCAAGGCTATCTACCATTTTGTGCTCTGCTTCATCTTCACAAAATAACTCAACTTCAACTACAGACCAGGAGGCTTCATCATCTCCACTGAAAGCATTTTCAGCTGCACTTGCACTGTCCTCGATTCTGCTATCGGCTCCGGTGCTGCCGGCATCGGCAGACATATCGGGGCTAACCCCATGTAAGGATTCTAAACAGTTTGCTAAGAGGGAGAAGCAACAAATCAAGAAGCTTGAGTCATCACTCAAGCTTTATGCCCCAGATAGTGCTCCTGCCCTTGCTATTAATGCCACCATAGAGAAGACCAAGAGAAGGTATGTACCATAAATAATTGCTACACTATGTTTGTTAATTGTTTGAGGTTCATATTATTTGTTGTTTGAAAGTGTTTTTCATGTTTTCTTACCTTTAATTGCTTGCTTTTGAGTGATAAAAGTTTGCTTGGGAATTGGGACATATAGGCAAGAACAAGAAAAAAGCACTCGTAGGAATGTCAACTAATTAGAGCTTAATTTATAATAGTGTAATGTTATGAGCTTGCTACTTGATCAGCAGTCTGTGTACCTTATGCATATATACAGAAGGTATAAGATTGACGACAAAAAGTACAACCCTTTAAACTTTAAAAGTATGAGAAGCGTATTAAATATTTTTCTTGAATAGAACAAACTATTAAATATGTAAACATATCAAATCATTAAGGTATTTTATTGCATCAGTTTGTGGGTACTATATACTCCCTTTGTTGACTGTTTTAAAATTAAAGATATAATTATAAAATGATACTTTGGACAATTTTACTTCACCAAACTTATCTCTCATCAATTATAAATTTAGAAATCAACTAATAACAAAACTAATGGCATGTTATAAATTTCCTGTCGCTTTATAGTCTACATTAGTAATGTATCACCAATTTTTTTTATAAACCCCCCCCCCCAAAAAAAAAAAAAATTTCTAATTTTGGAACAGAAAGAGTATAATATACTATCACTTTGATTCTGTGTATATATGGGAACTATATGCAGGTTTGACAATTATGGAAAGCAAGGATTGTTGTGTGGATCAGATGGGTTGCCACACTTGATAGTGAGTGGGGATCAGAGACACTGGGGTGAGTTCATCACTCCAGGGATTCTCTTTTTGTACATTGCCGGTTGGATCGGGTGGGTAGGGAGGAGCTACCTGATTGCCATCAGAGACGAGAAGAAGCCTACACAGAAGGAGATCATCATTGATGTCCCATTGGCTTCAAGTCTCATCTTCAGAGGCTTTATCTGGCCTGTTGCTGCCTACAGAGCGTATGTAACTGGAGATCTCATTGACCCCTCTGTCTAAACCTTTCCCTTCTCTGTATGTCTCAGTGTCTGTATCTACCCCTCAGGTTATTGGAACTTATTGCTCTAAGAAGAAGAATTTGAATATGAAGTTTGCTTGGGAGGGGAGTGATGAAAGTTTTTATTGTTACTATTATTGTAATTTATATATTATAAACTTGTGCTGAATTGAATGTAGTATCATATTTTCCGACTCAAACTGAATTCAATTTGGTTTTAGGCATTGTTCATTGATCACCTTGGAAAAATCTTAAAGAGGAAATTTCGAAAATGTCACTAAATTTTTTTAATTAATGAGGATTAATAAAATGGTAAGAAAATTAGGGGCAGCAATACTGCCAAGACTTGCTATTCCTATATACAAAGATTAGAGATAATACGAGGAAAGGGAACGGATGAAGTTCATCCGGAAATATTGGAAGCTCAGTCTCCTCCACGTGCAAGCAAAACTATCTTTTTAACTATGAATCCACAAACCATTATCTAAAAGTAGTACTCCTTATAACTCAATTGAAACAAATAAAACAGGGTTAAAACTTGGATAAATAATGGAAGTACCATTCTATTATTGTCATTATGGTAAAAATACCCCATGTCCAATCTCTAAACGAAAAAAATCAATTTGAGAGACTAAGCATTTAAAACAAAGCATTTACTAAAAGAATAGCTTTCTAGACATGCAAGTCAAATTCCCCACTAACAAAGGCATGATATGGCTTTATTTCCATATAGACAAAAATTTCCTTACCGGGATTGTTATTTGTGGTGTCTTATTCATGATCTTGGAGTCAAGACGCATGACTTGTTAAGTCTCTGAACTTGCTCAGGATGATTTGTAAAGTTGAGTGTTTGAGACTTTGACACCATACTGACCATGGAAGGCGTATCATAGCCAAAGACACCGGTATTGCTGCTGGAGTTCCCTCCTTCCCCACTCAGCACCGCTGTTTGAGTTGCTGAGTCACCTCTTGTCGTTGCCCTCTGCCAGGAATGTGAGCTCAGCCCTGAGTGCACATAAGCTCGCCCAGTGTGCTCATATGACTCCATACTCGCCATTCTCTCCCTAATCTCAGTAAGCTCCGATTCAAGCCAAGTACAGAGACCATCCCCTGCCTGGGCAGATGCTGAACTTAGGAGAGTTGATCTCCGGTTTGCCAGCACAGCTTGTGCACCCTCTAGGTTTCCCTGCTCCGCCATCTCTTGTGCCTCTACAATACTTTCGGCCACCATGAGGCGATTCTTCTGACGATCAACCTCCAAGCTCACGACCAAATCTGTAGGAGACAAAACATTAGGTCTCCGTATCTCAACCCTCTCAGCTTCTGCATGTACCATCTTCATTGACACAATTTCTTTATAGGAACATTTCACATCCAATAATGATGTCTTTGCCACTCCTTCCTCACTTTCAGCAGCTAGAAATACAGGAACTGTCAGGTACACCAGAAATTCTTTCTCCTCATCAGCATACAAATCTCCAACATCTATTACACCTTGCTGTCCTTGTTCAGAAATGTCATTCGAATATCTTCCTGAAGGTATGGATCTAATATGCACTCCAGATGATGCCGACCTCACAGTGAGACAAACTTCCTGAGCCACCACACTCAGAAGACCACCAATGCACCTGGCAAAAGCATCTTGAACAATATTATCAGTCTCAATAAAGGAAAAGGTGCCACCGGATGCATCAGATATCGCATGCATTGAAGCAGAGTCATGGTCTGCGCCAAAACCAAACGTGTGAACTGGGATACTTGATGGCCGAGCCTCAATTCCAGCTTCTACATTACCGGAACGAATGGGATCAAGCAATAGATTCAGATTTTCCAGAACCTGCCTAGAGTTGGTGGAGTTCTGATTCTGGAGGTCCCTCTGTTGAATAATACTACTATGAAGGTCATACGTGTCATTTCCATCAGATAAGAGGATGATGCTTGCAACTGGATTCCTTTCCCGTCGTTCATGAAGAATGCGAGCGCCTTTTTTAAGTCCTTCCCCAATGTTAGTCCCGCCATTTACTTGAAGAGAATTTATGGCAAGTATAGCATCTTCCCGGCCTCTGTCAGACATCCTGTGCAGGGGAAAGATTCTTTGAGCACTGGATGAGAAAACGACTATAGCAAGTCGATCGGAAGGGCCCAAGTTTCGAATTACAAATTGAACAGCACACTTGAGGAGTGAAAGCTTTGAGCCAACCATGCTGCCACTAACATCTAGCACTGTGACAAGATCAATGGGTGCACGCTCGAGGTTATGAGTTTCATCAAGCATAGGTGGTGCCTGTACACCAACAAGAACAGCGAATGTGGAAACGGATTCTGAAGAAGCAATGGCTGGGAGCTCTGGGAAGGCCTTGACAGTGACAGACTCTGAGCGATCAGGTGGACTGGATGAGGTAGCATCTACCGAGATCACAGGAAGGGGCTCATCATCAGCGAAGTGGATGGGCTCAGGCCCAGGTAAGAATGTAACTGCTGATGAGTTGTTTCCATTATCTTCAAGAGGACTTTGATAAAGAGAGACTCGGATCGGGCCAGCAAAATTACGTTGAGGATCACCATTACTAGTGGGGAATTGGAAAGGGAGATCCTTCCATTTGGAGCGGCAGACAGGGCAATGATGGTGCCCATGCTTAACGCTGTTGGCAATGCAGCTGAAGTGAAAGGAGTGAGAGCACTCAGCTGTGAAGATGGCTTGCCCCTTCCCAGCTTTCACATTTCCAAGGCAGATGGCACAAGCTCTCTGTAACCACAAGTAGAATTACATAATTTTGTCAATTATAATTAAAAAAGCAACCTGAAACTTGGACAAAGTAAAACTTGAAGATCAATAAATCCTTCACCATTCTCTGAAAAATAAACCTACAACTTTGAAACAACCAAACAATTCGATAAATGTATCACAACAAAGTATTTCAAATTCATGTATAGTAAACTATTAGTATTATCGACTGCTATAGGCACTCCAAACAGTATAAAGTTTTAATATAAAATGAGAATCGAAAACCAAGTAAACCCAGAATAATTTATCAACTGCCAAAAGCATCAAAGAAAGCTTCCAATAAGAAAAGCAAATTAAAAGCTCAAAACTTTTAACACAAATTGTTAAGAGAGAAAAATTCCCCATCGAAGAACTGCATGGGGAGACTTGGGTAGTCTCAGTTGAAAGCTAACAGTAAAAAGTAAACTGCGTAAAACTGAGGTTTACAAGCAGTTTTTTTGGTCATTAAACTAAAGATAGTTGGTACATAAATGAGACTACTTAAGTCCAGTTTGTTACAGCTTTTTCTTGCAGAGTCTAGCTTCTGGCTTCTGAGAAGCTACATGACCGGTGTTTGTTTCAGCTTTTAGGTCCAAAAGCTACCAAAAACTATAAGTTGAGTACAAGTACCTAAGTACCTTAATGCATAAAAAATCTGGAAACCTATTTAGGTGCTTCTCAAATCTTAATAAAATAAAATTATATTATTTATATATACTACATATTATATAATATATACATAAATATTTATATTAATTAAATAATATTTATATTATATTTTTATATATCTTAATTTATATATATATATATATATATATATATAAATATTAATAAATAAGCAAAATATATCAATAAATAAATATATAATAATATATATTTATACATAATTAACTATTTAATATGTTAATATATATATATCAATAAGTAATTATATATTAATATATATTTATACATAATTAACTATATAATATGTTAATATATATAAATATTATATATATTAATAAATAAACATAATATAAATCAATAAATAATTATATATTAATATATATTTATACATAATTAACTATATAATAGGTTATATATATATATATATATATATTAATAAATAGTTACATATTAATATATATTTATAAATAATTAAATATATAACATAAGATTTGTATTTTAAATGTGTATATATATATATATATATATATATAAATAAATAAATAAACATAATATATATCAATAAATAATTATATATAATATATATTTATACATAATTAACTATATAATACAAGATTTATATTTTAAATATATATTTTTTATGTATATACAAATATACATATTAATTAATTAATATTTTGTTACTATCAACAGATTTTGGAAAATCAGAATCAGTTTAACAAACGCTAGTTAACAGCTTTTAAAGAATCAGAATCAACTTGTCTGAATCATAAGTAGAAGCAGAAGCAGAGGCAGAAGCTAAAAACGGAAAAGTGGAGACAAACAGGGCCTTGGTATAGAAGAATAGTATTAATTCAAAGAAAGAAACTTGGAATGTCTTGGCCTCTTGGGTTCAGCTGTTAGCAATGGCATAGAATTTCCACCATTAATAAGTCCTTATCAAGAAGGACCAATCTAAGTTATCTGTATTAATAATAGAGACTAGCTAGAGCCTACAACCAACTTTACAAGTCAACCACTATTTCAAAGCTAGAAATTAATTCAGCTACAGAACATTTTAAAATATGGTCAATAATGTCAATTAATTAATAAATAAATAATACTAGTAACAAATCTGACATAGGGTTAACCAGCTAAGTTATGCCGCTGGTCTTTAAGTCAAGGTCAATGTTGTCATTTTCGCTCTTTCTAATTCATATTCAAAGAACGATAAAATACCAAAATAACCCATAGATTGGCTAATAGACAAGGGCATTTTGGTCAACACAACCTTTCAGTTCTGAAAGGGAGAAAATTTGGGCTGTTCCCACGGAGAAAAAGACTGCACTTTTACCGGAAATTAGTTAGCCGGAGATCAAACTACAGAGGAGAGAGACTCACCGCCGAGGATTTGGTACTGAAAGTTCTGGAGAAGAGAGAGAAAGAACCACCAGAAGAGCGGGAGACAGGTGATCGGGAATTCGAATCGGCGGCCGAGGTTACGGAGTGGCTATAAGGCGGAGGTACGGCGGAGATCGGCGGGCTCTGGGAGTGTTTCAGCGAAAGCGATTTCTTCAGTTTGCTCCACATACCGGCCATGACGCTTATTTATGGATTTATATATGTATTTGGATGAATGAAAATTGGGGTTTAGAGAAGATATTGATTGGAAATTGTATCTACTTGGCGTGATTAGGGTTTGGAAATTCCCATGGGTGAACTTCTGAAAAGAAAATTTGCTGTATGAGAGGAGGAATGAAAACCAGCGGAGGGAAAGTGACGCCGCTAGGGAAATTTTCAGTTCTTATAAGGAAATAATAAAATTAATAAGTAAAGTAATTATTATTTCTTTTCAGTTTTATTTTTATTAACTTAGTGAATTATTGACTTTTTCAAATTAAATAAATCATTACCTTGAGATATGAGAAGCAATTATCACATTGATTTTTTTTGAAAAATAAATAGAGCAATGCTACTATCACATAAATTCTAATATTACATAACTCTCACATACACACATGCATATTGTGGGTTCTCGTCCGATATACGGGACCCGCAGTATATATATATATATATGTGTGTGAGAGTTATGTGATAGAATTTATGTGATAGTAGCATTATTTAAATAAATATTAACATTGATAATCTTTGGAGGAAATTACTAGAGCTTCATTTATAAACTCACAAACTTTAATACTATGTGTTCATTTCATATTTACTTTTAAATTTATGACTTAATGAATTAAAAAATCATTGAACTCTCACCAACTAACAAAAAAAAAGAGAGACTAAAATACAGTTTGTAAGGTTATTGAGATTTGCTCCCTAATTTAAAACATATCGAAATGCACCGCACCCCTAAGTTTTTCTACATTTAAAAAAATATAGTTTGCACAATGGTGCATTTTTTTTAGCTAAAAAAAATTGGAGTGCATTTTGAAAGGTTAAAAGCATTAGAGGGTGCATTTGTTTTAGCAGAAAGAACATTGGAGTACACTTAGATGTATTTTAAATATTGGGGTACAAACCTCAATATTCCTACAAACTTTGGGATTCAAATTATATTTTAGTCCAAAAAATATATATACAAACTATATGTTTTTTTTTTCAACAAAATCATCGAGCTTTCAAAAATTATAAAAAATGACAAAAATTTGATTATATTAACTTACATGTCTGAAGACGTATACATATGACCTGGTCAAAATTTGATGTTTAGTTATGAAGTGGCGATACGATGCTGATAAATAATCAGAATAATACTATGTGCATCAACTGTACACAAAAAATTATAAGCCAAAAGCAGAACTCATTTATTGTTTATTTGTTTATTAATGAAAAAATGTAAAACATTCAATTGTAGGTCCAACTCACGCTTTTCTCTCTTTTTTATATTATGGTTGCACAATTTTTTTATGTATAATTAGTGTCTTTAGCATTACTCAAAATATAAATACATATATAAATAGTGTTTCCGTACTCAAAAGGATGAGTAAAGTATAAATTTCACACATGTTAAGAAAAACAAAAATAGAGAAAATAGAGTAAAAAGTTTCAAAATTATTCTTTGTGGACCCACAAAATTCATAAAGTAACAAGTAATTTTATCTTTTTATACTAATGGACCCACTAAATGACATAATAACTATTCATTTTATGTACTTTGTCTCATCTTCATCTTTTTAAAGACAAAAATAATTATACATTTAATTATCCTTTTAAGGACCGAATGAGTAAATAATAAATACAATTAACATCGTAAGGATAGTGGAAAAATATTTTTTTTCGAAACAAAGTCCTAAATTATGTTATCACTTTTATTTACACAAGACAAAAAGTGGTTAATGAATTTATTTTCCAAATACAATTGCAATAAATTCACTAAAATGAAAGTACTATAGTAACCGCATTGCATTTAAGAAGTAACCAACAACCTTTTAACAAGTGCCTTAGGCTAAACTCATTCTATTAAACCTCCAATTAGGAGGTAGAAGCCACAAATTAACAAGTACTATCTTCTGCAAATACACTCTCAACCCGATCCGGTCAGCATGAAATGAATTTCATGATAAGTTCACTTTATGTCTAATACAGTGCTGATACACAGATGAGAAGATGATATCTCCGCCTTTATGTCGCACTATATTGGACATGAAACGAACATGTAGCGAACTTCACTTGATGCTAATCACTGATCCCTTCTCAATCTCTCGAACACAATCAAAACTATCTATAGGTATATACATATATATATATATATATATATATACACACACACATTCAACCTCAATCAAACCATTTATCTAACATAAACTCAATCTGACTTGGCACAATCTCGGATTTTTTAAATTATCACGAGTGGCGGGTGGCAGCGTAAACACAAATAACTAATCAAATTAATTAGAAGATGTTGTCGATAAGGTTGTGGCAGATGAAGTTCTAGGCGATCCAGATGCGTGTTTTAATAGCACAGTGGGTAAAATACAAGTTTTTCTCCTTTCTTGCTCCTTGATCAATTCTGCGGCAAATGATTCCAACTTGTTTAAGTTTGTATTATCAACCAACTGTTTCCCTTTGAATAAAATGGATTCTACGCTCTTCATGCCTAACATCTCCTCTACCATTGTCAACATATTTTTCTTTGCACCAACAATTCCATTTGCTTGTATACGAACATAATCACTTGCTCGAGACTGGCCAAAGGCCATGGATATTGCTTGATCGACCTACATTAAATAAACCAGAATATATAAGATTATTAAATCATGATACAAATTAAATAGTAATTTATTAACTTTAATGAAAATTATTATTTTTGTATTTTCTTGCCTTGGTCCTACCGACAAAATTCTCCTTGGGCGTTAAATAAAACAATAATTATATGCGGACATGTAAATTGAATCGAAAGAACAAAATGAATTTGTTTCAGCGCATAATTGAATTGTACTGTCTGCGTCTAAATAAAAATGTTAGGTGCACTCTTTTTGTAATCATTTAATATCATTATTATATACACAATTTACTTTTGTAAAAGAAGGTGCACATAATAACATAAACAATACATACCATGTCGGAAACTCCTTCCCCGGCGATCTTAATAAATGTCGTCGGCAAACGGGTCGAGTTCCCGGAGCGCGCCTCGCCGTTACCCAAAGACACAACCAACAAGTCCTCAACCCCATTACAAAAGGGAAACTCTTGCTTATTGTTTAGCACGTGAGTAATGGCAGCGGCGGTGGGGTTGTACATAGCAACCTCGCCGCCAACCGCCGCGAGTTTGGTTTTCCGATCAACGGATCTTATTTTAACCGATCCAACCCCCGCCGGGTTAGCTGACGTGGCAGCACACACGTCTTTGATCTTGAAATCGTACCCGTCGATTTCCAACGCATCCGCGCGGGAAAACACAAAAGGCGCGCCGGTATTCAAATCATAACACGGCACCAAAACCGCCTTCAACGTGTCTTTCAACGTCAAGTCACCAAACGTCTTCCCTAACACATTCTCCGATGGGCGGAAAAGACGCCGGATAATTCCCGCCGGCGATAACTTTAAAATTTTCCGGCGATCGTCAATTATAAATTTGAGAGCTTCCCTGGCCGAAAACATGGGACCGCCGTCGTTCCCCACCGTGAAGAGCAAGGCGGCGAGGATTCCTCCTACGCCGGAGCCGGCCACCACGTCGAAGTAATTGGCAATTCTGGCATTTGGGTTTTTCGACTTTTGCTGAAGGTTAGACTCGAGATATACGAGGGACTTGGCGGCAAGTAAGCCGTCGGTGGCGCCGCCGCCGTCAATGGATAGAATTCTGACTTTTCCGGTGATGTGCTGGCCGGATTTCATTTGTTCAAGTGCCAGAAGTTTCTCTTTAGGTAAAGAAAATTTTGGGTGATCGTATCCGAAGAGAAATTTGTTTTCGAGAATTGAGAAGATCTCGTAAGTGAGCTTGTCTACTTCAATGTTGGAATCAAGCATTGAAACTGCTGTTGATGCCGTCATTTTTTGTAGTGTACTCTGTGTGTACGAACGTATATATAGAGATAAATTATATGTATATATATATATATATATATATTGGAGATTTAGAGGTGTGAGAAAGAAGATGGAGAAAATTGTGATGAGGGAAGAAGAAAGGAGTTGAAGATTATATATAGTGAGGAAGATATTGGGCAGACAAGCGTGTGGGTTATTTTATAATGTGGGGAGGGAGGGACCATATATATATATATATACATGCATTATAGGGTATGGGGGAGAAAACAGACAAAATAAGGAGGGAGTATATTAAGAAATTAATTAGGACGATTAGTTGACCAATGCCGTAAATTACTAATTAGGGCGATTAGTTGAGCAATGCCGACGAGTTGTTTGTTTGTAATGGGAAAGCGTTACGAGGAGGGACTAGTGAGGGCTTGGAATTTGGACGGATTAAGGTGGTATTCCATAAAATTAAACTAATAAAATTTTAACGGTCAGTATATTTTAATAAATTAAATTATTTGAATAAAATAACATTTTAACTTAAATAGCTATTTGATAACTAAAAATATATATATTTAAATAACTTTTAAATTTAAAAATATCTCAAATTGACTTTTCAAAACTCAATAATGATCTTAAAATTTGGAATGCATTTGAGTACAATATTTATAGAGAATCAATAAATTTAAAATTTTCTTTCAAAGACGGTTCTTAATGATTTAGATTTATATATTTATTTAACGATTAATAGACGATATGCCTCAAACAAAATATATCAAACAACTGTATCCTCTATCGAATTAAATGTGAAGTTGTTAAGAAGTATTAAGAGGTAAACAAATACCACTTAAATGTGCTTTGAACTTCATGTGTTTTTTTATGGATTAGTAGTTTCCCTCAATTACAATTACAATTACAATTATTCTTTAATTTCTCTAATTAGTACATATTTAACGACAAAAATATTACATTTAATGATGGTACAATTTGATGTTGGATAAAAATACTGATCTTTTTGTATTTTAACCGAGGAAGATATGATGTTTTATTATATTTAATTTATAATTTTTTTATTTTTAGTTGTTAGAATTTTTAGTATTAAAACAAGGTTTAATTTGATTTTAGGTTTAAATTAGTTTTGATTTTCTTTTTCAAGGTATCCAAAATGTAATGGATGACAACTTTTGGATATATTATTAAATTTATTGAGATATTTTCTCTTTTCTTGTGGAATATTCAAGGGACTCTCGTATCAATTTGTTAATCTAAAACGATATTTAGGCCTAATACAGTTGTATTATCAACAAAAAGATGTTTCCTTTATGAAACAAATTTTTTTATACTAGTAAAACTCTTTTTATGCAAAAGACGGATTATTATTTTTTGACAAAAGAGCTCTATTTACTTTGATGATGATATAACATAACACAATTGTTTGGATAAATTTAAAACTAAACTCAAATAAAAATACAGTACCTTTAGATTTTATAAAATATTACTTTTGATAAAATGAAGGTAGACGAATAAATGAATTCCCTTCATTATTTATATCTTTCCTCCGATTTTCACCAATACATATTTAGTGACGCAAATATTAATTTTAGTGTCACTTTCAGCGACACAATTATTTGTAACAAATTTTATTATGTCGTTTATGCATATTCATTAATATTGAGGAAAAAAATTTTAAAAATTATTATGCTTCTATATATGAGTCATAAATTAAAAAGAGCAATGCTACTATCACATAATTTAAATTACATACACACATATACATATTTACGGATCTTGTATATTATATAAGACTCATAATATATATGTATGTGAGTATTATACGACTTACAATTACGTGATAGTAACATTATTTAATTAAAAACTAGTATATGTACAAAAAAAATCAGTTAAAAGGTCAATCATACCATTTCCTGACAAGAAATGTACTTTCCCAAAGATCTATGTATGTATGAACATGTATGCACCTCCAGCTAGCCTTCCGGCCTTTCCCCATCGCTCCTTTATGATGCCACATGCATACTAGTACGATTATTGTACCGACAATCAACTCCCTTTCAATGCTTCTTTCGGATCCGGTTAGCATAAAGTAAATTTTATAGTAGGTTTATTTCATATTTAATACAGTATTGACACATAAAAGAGAGAGTAATTTCTTTGTCTGCTTGTAAACATTATATTAAGCATGAAGTGAACTTACCGTAAAGTTTACTTCATGCTAATTACTCCCGTTTCTTTCTATCTTCGGTAGTGATGGTAGCGTTTATTGCGTTCGGACCTTCAAACGTTATATTTGTGAGTTACATAAGTTGCATTTAAAACAAACGACTATTAGACGGATACAATTTTCAAGTCAACGCCCTAAACACACTAAACGTTGAGTAATCACACATACGCTAAATAAAAGTTCATAAATGTATTGAATGATTCTTATTGCTTTTCAATTATAAAAAAAATCAATCGACCTTTTAATGGTAATAATATAAAATATCGCAATATCATTAAATTTGTTAACATAATTTTATTATCATGTCAGATTAAATAAAAGAGTAATGTTAGAGGCACAACTTATTCTACAATTATTTTATAATTTGTTGATGTGACATACTTCACCTCAGTATATTGATGAACAAATTACTTTAATGTAGTCTTCGAACTCACATAAAAACTGATATAAAGTATATCACATCAGCAAATTATAAAATAATTATAAAATAAATTGTGTCTCTAGCATTATTCTAAATAAAAAAGGACGGACCAGTCAAACCTAATAAGTATTTTTCTTTTCTTCCACATCTGTACAACTAGATTAATGTACTAGTCCTAGCAAATAAATGAATGGAAACCGACCCGTCAATGAACATAATAATATTTGGATATCGAGTGTACGAAGGAAATAAGATATGGTTGATCTTGATCTTGTTAATATGTCCTCTTCTATCAGTACCACAACATAACTTCTCTATACTTGGATTGGATGCATGTTCATAACTCTATCTGGTAATTAAGAAGCTTTTGTTTTATCTTTTTTCTATTTTCACTATATATTCACAATTTAAATCTATTTATCCCGGTTCAAAATATCAAATATAAATTCATAATATAATAAAAAAATAACTAAATAATAAATTTAATAATATAAACAGATCAAACACATAGTGATATGGTACAAAAACAAAATTATATAATCACAATTCATGTCTTTATTGATTTAATACAACCTCAAATGGCACACATGTCAAAAACTTCAATATATACTGTAAAATTAAAAAGCATATACGGATCTACTGATTAACATGAATGCATGAAAATATATAAGAATCAAAACTAAATAATTAATTACTCACAGATAATTCATAAAAATTAGAGAAAAATTTAATTATATTTTAATCTTAACCTTAAAAACAGAAGAAGAAAAAATTCGTGAAAACGAAAATTAAATTTGAAAGAGGATATTAAAAATACTAATCGTTGATAAGTGACCTAATATTTTTTAATGGGGCATTACTTTACTATATTACCTCTTTACTTATAAAAAATTCCAAAAATCAAGGGTCTGAGTCTGACATTAACATCTAAGTCATGTTTGTTTACAAGAATTATAATTTCGGGATTATAATTTTAAGACTATTAATCCTAGGATTAAATAGTCATAGTCACTGTATTTATTTTTTATAAAATTATTCATGGGATATATAACTTAAAATAATTTCATGTTATATTTAATTTTCCAATATTAATTAAAATATTATATTAAAAAATATCGTTTAAACTAGCATACCCTTACCAATAATAACGTATTTTAAATATATATTCAAACTTTTCACCAAAACTTCTGAGTTTCGACACTTATCGAGTCGAGATCGTATTTTGGCCGCAAAATTTGATTTCATCTCTAAGGCCAAAAGGTTCATTAGAGACCATCTATAACTATATCTATCTATATTATTTTATTAATTATAATAAAATCTCCATGAAGTTTTTTCCGTTAGTTTGGTGATTTTGTGTCATTTTTCTATTTTTTTCATCCTTATAATTTTAGATATATTATTATTATTATTATTATTTTAATATTAATCTGTTATATGTTTTTATTTATTACTTTAAATTTTATAAAATTCTTATTATCTACATAATTTACACAGGCAACATGTGTGATTGGTTAGCATGAAGTTAATTTTTGTCAATTTATCAATACAGTGTTGACAGATAAACTATCTCTTTGCGTGTCAGTACTGTACTGATCAATTGATCAACTTACCTTTAAGTTAACTTTATGGTAATCAGATCCGCAACACGTGTGCAATGCCCACTAGTATGTTATAAACCATCAACAAATCCATTCAAAAGATTTCCAATATATTGAGTAGTTTTTGTGATCATAGATTATTCTTGTCCAGAAATATTCCCGATCAAACGATTAATCGGGAAAAGATTTGAGTTTCCTAGTGACTTCCTAACCACCGACGCTTCACAAATACATTTGATCCAAAATGTATCACATTATTATAATTCATATCATAAAACAGAGAATTAAAAAGCTTAGCATATCGAACACCTAATATTTGTCCCCTAAATAGTGGTGGGACCCGGTGGGGACACCGTCAGTCGGTAGTAAAATAGAATGAATGGCTCAATTTTTCCTACAACGTAAACAATTTCAAGCACACCTTCTTGTCGGATCATCACACTTTATTTAATCTCTCCCTTTTTCATAAATATTTCCTTTCAAATGTGCCCGTCAATTTAATTAATATTTTTTTTAATATTTACATTATATATATACGGTCCCATTCTCAAGCGAAACTTAAACTTTGAACCAAAAATAAATCGACTATAACGATGATTTTTTCAATCATCATATAACATGCAAAGTCGACGACATAGCTATGGCGACGGTTCGAACTGTCGCTATAGCGAAAAAAATCGTCGTTATAGTCGGTTCGTTCTTGATTCGTTATTTAAGATTAACTGGAGAAGAGGACCGTGTATATATATATATATATCAGTATTTGATCAAATTGTGATGAATGAGGATAAAATCATATTAGAAGTAATGTTATTAACAGGTTCGAGCCTAGCAAAGTTAGAATCAACAAGCACTAAGGTAAGTTTTTCGAAATTTTCCTTCTTGCCCTTTTTTAGGTTTCTCAAAAAAAACCCGTAAGATTGAAATATATTCTTAAAATTAAATTATAATACTATAAATAGGGTAACAAAATTTAATATTTGATCAAGTTGTGATGAATTATGGGAAATGATTTATACAACAAAGTTGAACTGCGACTAGCGAAAAACTTTAAGCGGTGCGATAAAACGAAGTATGGGAAATGATTTATACAACAAAGTTGAAGTTGAATTGTTACTTATCTCATGTATGCATATATATTCATATTTAATGTTAATATAAATTTATCATTATATATAACAAGAGTACTCTATAATGAATGAGAACAAAGTCATACAAAAATCATTAAATTAAATCATATGTAACGAGGTACATTAGACCGATAATAACACTAGTTATACGTATTAGTAAATTCATGATTAAAAATGTGTGCATGCATGTGTAATATTTAAAAAGTGATATATATATATATATATATATATATATATATATAAACAATTAATTTTTTTTTAAATATTTGCATGAGATTTATTATTCTTAAAAATATCCTTGATGAAAGTCTCCTTTGAAACTCTTACGCATCACGGGTGGCACCATCTTTATTTTAATCTCCACGAATTATAATTATAATTATACATTCTGCCTCACGTCTAACACCCTCTTTGCATATACAACGTTGGTCTCCTAATCATATGGTTAGAGCTTTAATTATTGTGTTAGTTAGATTACATGCATTATTACTATAATTTAACTATATTAATCATGATTTTAAATAGTTTCATTTGTCTGGTGGTGAAGTGCATGGGATAGAAGTGAATAATCTTAACGATAACTCCTCCTCAATTTTGTACTGTTAATTAGCTAATTAAGAAGATGATGGGAGATTAATGGTTGTTTAATGTAAAGGGATACATAATATTCTTCATCTTTACTTTAATAAAAAAAGATTAATATAATCAAACTTTTTCACTTGTCGATCACATCTTATTTACTACTGCCTTCGCTTTCACAAAAGAATTTTATTTTGATTGTTTAAGTTAAATTGCGATAATTGTAAATCCAAAAGTTAATCACATAATGATAAGGACTACATTTATTTGTAAAAATGAAGAATATGATACAATTATTTCTTAATATTGCACGGGGTTCAAATATTTAAGACCCCTAATATATATATATATATAAAGTATTTCAAATTTATCTATAATAATTTTGCACATTTAAAAGAACTCTTATAGCACATATGTCAGAATAAAGATTTAAAAATCTTTTATAAATAATGTATACGACGTAGAATTATTATTAACCATCCGTTATTATTAAAAAAATCGGCAAACGATGGTGTCCCCCCGACAAATGCCAATGCTGGCGCCAAACCTCGATTGAAGTGAAGTGTCCGCAAATATTTTATTATTAGTTATATTTATTATAGCATAATGTATGTAAAACAAAATAAATGAAATAAAATAAAATTTAAAGTGTATATATACATTAATGCATTCCTATATGGTATAAGATACTTCTTTCGTTTTTTAATATAAATCTAAAATACATAAATATTAAATAAAATATTATAAAATATTAAATATAATATGAATTATCTATATTATTCTTGTATTGAAAAAAAAAGTGTTATTTATTAGATAGATAATAATGAGAGAAACAAAGTTATATTTTATATTTGGGATAATATTAAAAATTAAACAATTAATATTTATTTGAAATATTCAAACGACTTATATTAAAGAACAAAAATATTTTTCTAAAAGGACTTGCATTAAAGAACAGATGGAGTATATACTCTAGTAGTACTATCATTTAAGGAGTTTGGTTCCTACTATTAAATAGGGATCTGGTAATTTCATGATCAATTGATCATACAATACTAATACGTAAAGAGAGATCACCTTTTCGACCTGGGTATCGATATTGTATTAGTTAATTGAGCAAAATAACTTTAATGCTAACGACTCTTACAAAATACTAGTGAGAGAAAGAGTGACACGTGTGATAAGGATAGCATTAGCAGTGAGAGAGAGGGGCAGACAGGTAAAGAGAGAGAAAATGAGAGAATTAGAAATATGGATGGTGATTGGTGAAGACTAGTGATGCGTGAGAGGGTCAACTTGTGGTTGAATGGGCCTTTGCTTGTTGGGCCCCACCAGCCCAGCCACTTAGCCAGCCGTGTGCAATTAAGAATCTCCGCCGACAGTGGCCTTTGTTTCCCATTTCTTTTTTGCCCCTTTTCTTTTTCTCTGTCACAATTATTTAATTGTTTCATTTTATTTTTAATGTTGGTACAAAAGTACAAAAGAACGGGGGAGGCACCCTTAGGATTTATGAGCCGTAGGAAGAATTATTAAGGTATTTTTGATGTTATTTGGTGGGTAAGGGCTCTCTAAATAATTACTCCCTCCGTCTAAGGATTAAAGTATTTATTATTATTTCAGGTAGTTTCATATTAAATATTTATTTTTTTTAAATGATCTATTTTTTATAATAATTTACCTATAATTCCCTTATTAGTTGTTATATTTCTATTCTCTATGCATATTTATGGAGTATCACTAGTAATGTGCAAAAAAATATGCAATTAAGTGAGAATTTAAATATTAACAATTTTTTCATTTTATCCTCTTTCTTAATATGTTCAAAAAGTCAACAAAGACTTTTTTCCTGGGACTAAAAGAGTATTAAATGCATGATTAGTGGAGGTAGAGATGGTCCTCTATTTTATCTTCTTTTTTGGAGCTCAACATTGTACCAACTTTTCTGTTGGGCCATGATTGTTTTGATTTATTGTGTCAAATTTATTTGGACCTTTGGAGTGTTGGACTATTATTTAAATAATGATTTAATAGGACTTGGGTTGGTGTTTATGGTGGAGGATATGTGGCAGTTTCTGAGTACATTAACTTAATTGATAAGGATTTGGTTTAATCCTGTGTTAGTGGAGGAGTTAGTGGGAAACACTGATTTGACGGGGACTGCATGCAATTAGGTGATGTGATAGTCGGTAGTTGCATGCAAAGGCGGTCAGACTAATACAAAGTACGGAGCATAACATTAGAAAGGTAAGATGAAATATACAGTTTACTCTACCAGACACTAGAGTACACAACCTTCATTGTTAACCTTTTTCCGGCATGTACTTATTCTCTCACCGGAGCGATCCCCGGCGGCCTAAAGCCGTCGAGATCTCGGTGTTGACTCGTTTTCTATGCAAAATTGGACTCGCTTTTGGTGATTAAGGCGTGTGAGAGGATCTTGACATTAACATTTTCTATATTAGTTATGTTATTATGTATTATTTCCGAGGTTTATTCGTTTTAATCTAAGGTTGAATCGAAAGGAAGACAAATAAGTCAAAATTTAAGAGAAATTTTGTGAGTAATAATTTCGTATATTAAATTAATTTATAACATTCGAAATTGGTATGGCTTTATATAATTTGTTGTATACACATCATGTTTATTATGAACCATTTAACAGTATTGATAATTACAAACTTTGTGTGAACCACTTTAATTTTAAATTTAATTATTTTTAAAATTGAATTACATTAACTAAAATACCCGCCTTGTGTATTATCGGTTCGTTTCAAAACAGTACCTCAAGTCGAGCTTGACTAGTTTATATACGTCTATATACCATAACATGTGAGATAGATATCAATAATAACCGTAATAAATTGTTATTAACATTTAGGTTTAAAATTTATATATACAAAATGGACTCCAACTAATAATAATAATATTTTGGGTCCTTAACACTAATATACAACAATTAAAAAGTAATTACAATAACGGTGCATTCACAAAATAATTACAAAATTAACGCAATAAATTCAAACCACCTAAGATCAAGGAGAAAATAACTGTCATAATTAATAATTTAAATTCAAATATTTGGGATCTAACAACAAAAATAAATCCATAATTCAAAATTCAAATCAAAAGGAAGAAAAATAAAAAATTATCTTCTCTTTCTTAATATTCATCTCCCTCGTTGTCATCTTCCTCCGCCGCTTCCGCCGCGAATCTAAGTAGAAAAATTCATAGGCCGTCGGTTGTCATCTTCCTCTTCTACTCTTTTCATGGCGACCTAATTCCCCTTCTCTCCTCTTCCTATCTTCGCTTCCTCTGTTCTTCTGCGCCGCTGCCTCTGACCCCACCCTCATCATCGCCTTCTCCTTCATCATCCTCCTCCGTCGCGAATATTACCTGAGTTACTGTTCTGAATTTTTTTTTTGACGATTTGGTTACCCACAAAAACTAAAATGGTTACCTTTGTATGAAGGTTTGGTTACCAACTGCATCACATTAAAAATAAGTTTGTAACCTAATAAAACTGAATTTGTTATCTTGGTCTGAAGGTTTGGCAACCAACTGCATGAAGGTTTGGCTACCAACTGCATTACATTCAAAATAATTTAGTAACTTAATAAAATTGAATTGATTACCTTGATATGAAGGTTTGGCTACCAACTGCACTATGAAAAAATTGCAGGTGTGTAGGTGATTTGGTTACCTTGATATGAAGGTTTGGTTACCTTGGTATGTATGAAGGTTTGGTTACCTTGTTATGAAGGTTTAGTTACCTTGGTATGAAAGTTTAGTTGCCTTGATATGAAGGTTTGGTTACTAACTGCACTATGAAAAAATTGCAGGTGTGGAGGTGGATTGGTTACCTTGGTATAAAGGTTTGGTTACCTTGGTATGAAGGTTTGGTTACCTTGATATAAAGGTTTGGTTACCTTGGTATGAATGTTTGGTTACCTCGATATGAAGGTTTGGTTACCTTAGTATGAAGGTTTGGTTACTAACTGAACTTGATACTTCAACCAGTACAAGGTGAAAGCCCAATACATACTTTGAAAGAAACAAGAAAGGACTACTACAAAACCCATAAGAACAGAACGGTGGTGGAAGAGTAGCGTCGCCAATTCTTCTATTAGTAAGCCCAAGAAAAAAGTGGTATTAACCCACTTGGACAAGAAAACCCATCAATTTACTTGGACAAGAGAACCTAAAGGAGTGTACAATGGAACAATTAACATGGAAACCCCTGAAATACAAAATGACAGAAGTAGATAACACTCACTTTCATTTCCCCGGCCCATTTTTCCCTAATAAAACCAGAAAAATGGTGAAGGGGAGGACAATACCCTCGAAGAGCAAAAGATGTCGAAGGTCAAGACTTTTCAAGCGTAGAAGAAAGAAATTGTGGTTAAGAAAGAGATTGGACAATTCGGAGAATAGGAGAATGTGCAGAGGGGGAGAATGGCGAAGATAAGGCAGTTGAGAGAGAGAGAATGGCAAGATAAAGAGAGATATAGAATGACGATTGACCCACCTAAATTAAAAGAATACTAATTACATTAATTTTGTAAATAAATATGAAAAAATGTATTACTTTTATAATTATTTTATGGATGCACTGTTGTTGTAATTATTTCTAAAAATATACTAGAATATGTAATTAATCATAATATTTTTATTAATTGGAGTTTCATAAAACTCAACCCAATATTAATGGTATTCTAAGATATGGAGGAGTTTCATAAAACTCAACCCAATATTTGAGTCCAATTAATATACCTAAAGAAACCCACTAAATTAAAGTAGTGAAAACAATCCACTAAATTTTAGTAGCAGTACATGTGGTGTGAGACCAATTTGGGTAGCTAACAATTGAAGATAGGTTAAGAGACCCAATAACAAAGATATCCTACTCACATTCTTAGCTTTGGGCTTGTCAGTTGGATCTACCAATAGAATATATATAATTAAATTAATTGTACACAATGGCTAATGTGCATATATAAATATTAATGTGAAAATGATGGTAATTTTTAGACAAACTACTTAATGATAGGAGTCAGATATAACAAAATATTAAAAATATAACATAATATTAGATTTGCCTATTTTTAAAAATAATAATGCTACTATCACATAAAATAATCACATATCGCTCACATACAGCTGACGTAACACTCATGGATTTGTTATTGAGTTAAGTGGGTTATGTCAATAACAAATCCATGGATGTCACGTTAACTGTATGTGAGCGGCATGTGATTATTTTATGTGATAATAACATTATTGTTTTTAAAATGAGATTGTACTTCTGTTCTATTCCCTAGGTCTATATTTGTTTGTAAAAAATAATAATAATTGAGATTAGATTATTTGTCTTAATTTAACACTAGTTCGGACTATTTTATCCTATAATGAAGGTTTACTAGTCCTTTAAATAGTCTCATGAAGTATTTTTTTTCATTTTTAAAACTATTTATGAGGGATTATATAATCTCATAAAGCACTGAGATTAATAGTCTTCCCACATTTTAAGCTATCAAATGACTTTATGGGACTAATAGTCCCTTGTCAAATAATTAAATAGTCCAAAGTAGTTAGTATTAAATTAAGATAAATAATCCTATCTTAAACATATTTTTTGCAAACAAATCTTATCTTTTTGTGTATAAATAATCTGATTTGTGTGTTCCATAAAGCTTTTTTTTTTTTAATAAAGTGGAGTTTCTCGGCCTTGCGGCAACATTAAATCTCCCCTCCAACAGGTTTTCGCCCGCGGTCCGTGACCCCTATACTTGATGTCAGTGAGAGTCGAACTCAATACATTCGAATTTACGACTGTTCACAAATTTTTCCTTTAAATCACTCCTGAACCAAGCGACGGGGTTAAATTCCATAAAGCTTTTGCAAGGTAGGGGTTAAATTCCATAAAGCTTTTGCAAGGTAATTATTAATTGCATAAGAACAACATGATCAAAACCGTGTTCATTTTCTACAATTAATAACAGTAAAAATGAATCATTGAGGAGAAATTTATCATCCCTTTGTTTGCATAAAACAAAATTGACTGGTGTGATGTAACAATTCGTTACACTGCTCATATAAAAGATGCCAAATTAGTGGCCCCTTTTTTTCAAGTGTCAAGTAATAATAATAATATAGTAATATATTCTCTCAAAAAGGGTGAAAAAAAAATAGGATAAATAAAATAGAGGTTGAAAATGGGAGCTAATTTCTTTAGGTGCCAAATATATGGATGCATGCATTTTCCGGTTATATTTGTTTGGAAGGATTATAATTGGAGATTATGTGATTAGTAGAACTTCTGAATATGACTTTTAATGGCTTTATTAATTAAGCTTTTCGGAGTTACATTGATTAAATTTCATGTTTAAAATCCGGATGAAACTTTAATATCACAAGTGTTGATGCAAGTACAAAAGTATTAACAAACAAATTAAGAGAAAGTGTTTCAACAAAAAAGGAGATCACCAGTACGTAGCTTTTTCTAAAAAGGGTTCTTGTAGAAACTTACAAATTTGACTTGTCACCATGTTTATTGCAGATAGATAGAACAAAATCACACCAATTGCTATATACATGATGTACTTACACCTCTAGTAAAAGTAGAATTGTGACAAAAGATTATTATAAAATATATATATATATATATATATATATAATTATGTGTTGGATAATAATTAGTAAACGTGCCAGCATACATATGTATGGGCGAGGAGAATAAATTTTATAAGGACTGCGTGGACGTAAACGAGTATTTTTACAGCATCCAATATAGGAATCTGTCAACTCTACAATTTGAGAGAATTGAGGAGTTTTGATTGTGCTAAAATTATGAAATAGATTTTACCATGGTAAATAATATTACATAATTTGTCAAAAGAATTAAAACTTCTTGAGTTTCTCTAGAAATACAAAATTATCTGATTCTTATTGGATGCTATAAAAACATTAGTTTACGTTTAAAATTGATTAATCTCATGGGTTAGTCTAATAGTTATATATCAATCATCATTATACACATCATTTTTATGAGTCCTGCTATATATTGTAAAAGATTTCTGTCGAATTATGATTGCGACGTATATCAATACACGAGATTGGTTAGGATTGTAAAATTGGCTAATTATATCAATTACTTGGTAAAAATATTACCAACTATATATTCATCTATGTAATTCGAAACAAAAAGTCATGTAAAGTCGTAATATATATCATTTTTTTTATATATTTAAGATTTATATATCACTCTCGAGAGATTTCTTATTTTTTGAGTTATATTTTTGGTATTTTTTTTTTTAAAAAAAAAACTAAAGAATTCAAAAAAAATCAATCTATCTATCTATCTACATGTTTGTATAACACACATCAAGGCAAGAATGTCGGCAACGACTTTCCAACTGGGGAGCAAAGAGAGCTTTTCATTATTCCAATTTCCACAGCTTAAACTCCGGAGATCACGGTGATGAGCTTTCACAAGAGTAGTAATCAAGGCCCAACCATTTCATGAAAAATACATTTTGGGGAAATAAAAAGGTCATTTTTTTAAAATTTATTTATGTATAAATATAGTGCTTTCTACGTTTCAAATTATATGATTATTATATTAACTTTTAAAAGTCAACTTGAAATATTTTTAAATTCAAAATTGAGGCGACTCGTTAAAAATTATGAAACAATATAGTTTATAATGAGTAATACTTTTTAGATAATATCATTGTACTTATTAAGATTAAAATAATCTATGTTAATCTTAAGTTGAGTTTAAAAAATCAACAATGATCAAATAATATGGTAGAAAGGAAGAGTATATATAATTGTCAAAACAAGACTGCAGCATGCTGCATGCATGTCAAATTGTCAATAAATTAACAATAGCCAAATGTGTCTTCAATCATGACAAGAAGAATAAGAACATAAAATATTTTTAAAAATGAATAATGCTAGAGACATAACTTATTCTACAACTATTTTATAATTTGTTGACGTGACATACTTTACATCAGCTTTTATGTGTGGGGCCGAAGACTACATTGAAATAATCTGTTCATTAATATGCTGAGGTGGAGTATGTCAGATCAATAAATTATAAAATAGTTGTAGAATAAATTGTGTCTCATCATTACTCTTTAAAAATTGAAGAACATGGAAACTATATCTATATATATATATATATATATATATTTTTTTTTTTTTCAGTTGAAGATTATATATGTTTAATTATGTCATGCATATAATAAAAAAACAAAATATTAATACTGTATTTTCATTACATTTCTATTTATAAAATCATTAGCATACTCTACATCATATTTGGCAAGACAGCTGCATGCATCAATATAATCCGCAGGAAATTCTTGTGGATATTGTAATCATTTCTTTCTAATCTGGCCGTCTGTTGCTTGGATGAGCAGCTACAGATCAATTAGATAGGAAATAATTTATATCCAACGATGACAATGGATCATTTATATATATATATATATATATATATATATATATATCAAATATCATAACCTCGAAAATTTGACAAGTCAACCGGAACCCAAATTTTTTTTTTGAAGAGAATATACACAGAAGAAGGAATATTAATTCAAACAAAAGCATTTGAAGAAAAATAACACAAACTCACTCATTAACACACAAATATATATACTCACGCACATATATATATATATATATATATATATATGGAATTTCTTAACATGTGTCTTTGGGACATATATTAAGAATACAGTTCAACGAAATATATTTATTTGAATTGTGTGTGTATTCCCTTGAATTTGGTGCAAATGCAAAAATCAAGGGAATATGCATACAGTTCAAGAGAATATTCTCTTGAACTGCGTGCTTAACATGTGTCCTTAGAGCACATGTTAAGAGAACCCTATATATATATAGAGAGAGATTGTGCGTGCTTGTTTGGGTATGCATGGCTCCCGGTACGCCACCCGGAAAAGGCAATCTATAGAAAGATTGGTCTCTACGTGTGGCATACAGGGAGCCAGGCATGCATATATATACATATATGTATATATACATCTAGCTACCCCTTCATTTTCCTTTCCATTTTCACGTAGCTGGAAAATGTATCTACATTTTCATCCCTAAACAATGTCAACCAGAGAAAAAAGATGTTCAGTTCGTAAAAGAAAAGGAGAGAGAAAGGGAAAGAAATTAAATATGAGAGGGAAGGGCATAGAATAGAATGAGGTGATGACTAGTTGGGAAGAATACTTGCAATTTATAGTGCTCAAAAGCTGGCGGGGGGACAAACGTGGTCTTTTTTCCCCCTCATGTCCAAAAAAAAAAAAAAAAGAAGTGGTCTTACCACCAAAAAAAAAATAAAAAAATTCCGTTACATTTTTTACATTACGAATCTTTCAATTTATTAAAACAACACATCGTTTTACAAAAATTACATATAAAATAAAATGTTTAAATAAAAATGAAAAAATCACCCGACCTCAGTCCCCATCATGCATGTCCAATTATCATGTTTTCATAGAAGAGCTCTAATTATAATTGTCACCGGCTCGTCTCTCCTAAAATATAAGTTTTTTTTTTGCTCCTCTCTCTAAAAATATACACTAGTATATATGCACGTTAATTTCCAAGCTAGCAGATTTGATTGCTTTAATTTGCATTTTTCTTTCACTATCAAAAAAGAGAAGACTGCTTTTTTTAATTTCCTTCATCGTTTATTCCCCATTTTTGTCTTTTTTGATAACCAATTGAATAAACCAAAAATTTCACATCAATATATTATTATATTTGTATTCTTATATATATATATATATATAATCCATGGATGATAAATGAAATTATTATACTTTGTAACATGAGTAAGTATATTAAAATATTATTTTCCCCACTATATATTATACATATTATTATGTTGATATATCCGCACATATTTGGATACGTTGTCAACCTTTAAGTTTATTAATTACTATTTTTTTTTGTTGGTTTATAGAAATATGAATTCGTGTGATTTTCTTCAAAAATGTGTTTGTGATGCTGATATGCATGCAGCTTGTCTTTGATTCGAGAAATTTGTTGTTGATTTGTTTCATACTTTCATATATTTTGAATCTTTTACTCGCAAATTAAGTTTGTCAATTAATTGTCAACCCTAATGCATACGGATTGATTTTGAGGACTAGCAATAATTAATATTGTAGTTGGAGATTAAAAGTAAGTCTGAGCAAACAGTTCGGGCTCGATTCGTACTCGTTCGATTAAAAGTTTGATTCGAGCTTGACTCGAAATATAAATAATTTAAAGATGAACAAATTTTAAAGTTCGATAAATTACTCGAATATTCTCGAATTGTAATTTTTTATTGATACTCGGATCAAATTCGTTTAAAAACTTCAAACTAATCGGGCTTCGATTTGAGATCGTGCTCGACTCCGGTAGCTAAACGAGTCTCAATTAAATCTTATTTCATAGTCGATAAATTTTGTGAACCAAATCTGTGCAACTCAATACTCGGCTTGACTCAGTTTATTTACACCCTTAATTGTAAGGACTAAATAACGATATTTCAAATTTAATTGGTGAACAATTTATTTATTTATTTTGACAAGAACAGTCCGAAAATAGACTGAAAATTTTATTCATTAATTAGATCACTATTTAAAAATGGAAGAACAGAATAATAAATACTCTCTAACCAATATGTAGCTAGGAAAAGAAAGGAAATTTAACTGAGCTAAACCTGCTAAACCATGGGCTACTTAATTGCCATTACACCGAACAAATCTAAAAGAAATAGATTCAAAATAACTTGCCAGTTGATAACTACATTTCAATAATTATGTTATGAGAGTCATAGATGTTGCTACAAATTTAAAGTATAAATAAAATAAATATAAAATATAATTAAACAAATATTTGCTTTATAAATATTGCTTTAGCACTATGAATCGCAAAAAATAATAAAAAAATTAAGGCAGAAGCATGCAAGCGTAGGAAATGTAAAAGAAGGAAAGGCCACTAATTACTTTAATTATTATGCTATCAAAAAAGTAAGAATAAACTATAAAGATATGTTTAAACAAAAAAGAAAACACTTGCAATGAGAAAAGAAAAAAACTAAAAAAACAAATTCTAATTTTCTTTTAAGGCTATGTTTGTTTGCAAGAATTATAATCCCATACTATTAATCATATGATTATAATCTCGGGATTATAATTATAATTATAGGACTGTTAAGTCATTTTATAATTCCTAAACTAATAGTTCTAAGTTTAAATTTAAAAATAAACAAGACAATTGAGATTAATAATCTTATCCCAAGTATAATAGTTGCAAACAAACATAACCTTAGAGTTAAGTCATTTTGTTATCCCGGGATTAATAGTCCGGAGTCTAATTTAAAAAACAAACAAGAGATTAAGGATTATTAGTCCAATCCCAAGGGTTATCCTAATAAACAAACATGGCCTTAGAGTTATGAGAATATTATTTTGTATTATTTATCTAGTTATGAATAATGCTAGGGATTCTGAATGGACATTAGTTTTCAACAATTAAAATTATCAGTAGAAAATCCTTGACTTCAAAATGTCTTTATTTACACTATTTTTTAATATTGCAATTGATATTGATTTTATAAATAACTATATTTGTATAAATTAAAAAAATAAAATCTTTTCATACATTTATTTTTCTTACTCCACTATTTATTTCCCCCTCCCACAACCACGGATCCTGTTATTATGAAATTAACTTCATAAGTAAGTTGGTCAATTGACCTTTTCCCGGTCTGACGCGCTTAAGAGAATCACCTCCCAGACTGTGTGTCGACATTGTATTAATCAATTAGCTGAAAGTTAATTTCATAATAACCACTTTTTGCAACCACGGTCTTTCAGTCCTCATCGTATGAGCGGGACCCTTTGTGAGGTTTTGGACCTTTTGGTAGCTTGTATAGGGTGATGGACCCATAAATTGGCCCATTCAATAAAGAGTCCTATCATGAGCTGGGCTAGTAACGTGGGTCTGTGACTCAACTTAGGGCCATAAAAAACAACAATATAATCAATAAAAATATTCAATTATTGAATTAATCACTTTCAAATTTAGTTCCAAAAGAAAAGAACTTTAAAGTTTCAAAACTAAGGCCTTTAAAATTTCACTCATTCAAATTTAAGAGTTTTTTTTTCGTTGCTCGTGTTTAAAAACTACTAAAGTATGTTTATTTTTGTATAATTTGTATAATTTTTTATTTTCGAGTTTTAGTTTAGAATTGGAGGAGGTATCAGCTCGACTCTAATATATTTGTAATTCGACTCGTTTAACCATGAAAATTATTCCTGATACATATTTAAGAGGATTTTAAAAAATAAATAAATAAAATTGAACATACATTATAAGTAATTTATAATTTTATTATTTTACAACCAAATGTTGAGCTACAAGACAACCCAATTTTATGGGCCTAAAACTTGAAACAAGGCCTGGCTATATCTAAAGAAGCTAGCCTGTTCTAAGGCTCTTGGACCAAAATATGTGACCCGAATCGCACACCAATTCGAGCATATTCTTGGAGGAGAGAGAGAGAGAGAGAGAGAGAGAGAGAGAGAGGGATTGAAGAATAGTGAAACTTGCACCAATGGCGGATTCAGCAAGAACAAGGGACACTTAGCAATTCTGTTAGTTTCTGTTTGTCATTTCTCCAATATGCCGCCTTTTACTTCAATCCAAGCATCTCTCTGTCCCTCACCCCGCTGCTGGCTTCTCTATTTGCTGCTGTTCCTTCTCGTTCCTCACCGTGAAACCCCCCTCCACTACATTGGCACCACTCCATCAGGTGCTCCAATCTTTCCTTCTTCGATTTGCTTCTTTAATATGTAAATTTAGCTAATGTGGGTGCCTTTTGAAATGCTAAAATTGGTGGAAAATCGCATTGGTTTTAGTTAATTTTAAGTTTTTTTTTTGTGCTACTAGGCCAAAATTTTTGGTTATTTTTCTGATATAAGGAAATGTTGACATATGAGGCATTTGAGTTTTTAGAACCTTTTGTGTGGATGAGAGGGGCTAATATCTATTTATTTATTTACTCGTAGAGTTTCAGAACTACTTGGGTTTGGTTTGACTTTTAGAAGTATGGATGATCTATAACATGTGGGATGCTTACAACCAATTCTCTGAGAATTGACAATCAAGAAAGTTTCAAAATTTATCAAATACTGGAATTATTAAGTTTCTATTTCTTTTTTTAATGTTACTAGTGAAAAGACATGCTTAATAATACAGTTTTTCTTTGACGTATGCATGATTCTTCACAACTAGACTGTCTTGGGGAAGGTAAAGTCTTTTGTGATAATCTTTTTTGGGAACTTAATATCCAGGTTTTCTGTTCTGGAGCTAACTAAGAGTGATCGTCCTCAGAAAATAAGTCTATATTGAACTGGGCCGGGATCAAAATGAATTAGGCGAAGTGTTTGTTCCTCAACGACTGAAGTAGAAAGACACTAAGGGAGGGCAACATACACGCTTTTTTAATCTCCGACATTGACGAATCTTTCACTCTACCTCCTCTTATTAAGACCATAGAATGTTCCTGCGAATTATGACCTTCGCCTGGAATGTGAGCAAATATATCATGTCGATTGCCCAACCGTACTTTGGCTATCTTACGTGGAAATGCATACTTTTGAGTAGTTGGCTCCTTGTTATAGCAGTTTCATATGTATTAGCAGTAAGAACTACATAAATTATTAAGTATTAATGTACTCAATATGCCATTATTGTTCCATCTGTTTGCACTCTTTTGAGTAATAATTTAAAGAATGGAAGTTACATATGAGGTAAATACAAACATGTTAGGTCTCTAGTTTCAGTCTTCCCTCTTATCACTTTTATTTAACTACAACTTTCTTTATGTATTCAGGAACGATATATTCGAGCCCGCGATCTCCCGCTTTTTGACTGGATGAAAAGAGGCGAGGCATCTGTGGTGAACAGAGTAACTATCTCCAACTTTCTAGGAAATGCTAGTAAGCAGAACATTTCAAGGTCAGCATCAGATACAGGTGACAGAGTATCCAGAAAAGTTTCTTTCTGATGTATCTGAAAATTTTGCCAATAGTCAATTCAAAGATTCTGCATCAGACATTATTTTAGAGCCTTTTGGACAGTCTTCATCTGGGAGGTGGTCAAAGAATTCCAGAACAACTCCATTGGACGTTATTCAATCAGATAACATTGATTTTGAGGAAGAAAATGAGTTAACAGTACCTTCTAGTCCAAGGACCTCTGAAATAAATGAAGAATCCTATGCTGTAAATAGTCTGGCAACATCTGCAACCGACATATCATATAGCATGAATACGAAAAGAACAAATCTTTCTAAAATTCCATTACCTCCATCTGCAGCATCCTTCTATAATGGTTATTCACCACACATGGAATTTGTGGAATCTTGTGAAAGTATTCACAGGCTAAATATGTACCTGAAAGCTAGAAGGGACGATGTCAATGCTGGTGTGCCAGGAAGGTTCTTGCATGCTGTACTTGGGCAGGACACATCTGGTAATACCAATTTAAAAACTTTTATGTCAACCAGTTAATTGCAGCTCCCTCATTGTTCTCTTACTTTTATCTGTCTCTCTTTTCTGATATACTTTTTGCAGAAACTACTTACTATGTGCTTTAATAGTTGATTTTTCAGTCTGCCTTTTGTATTTCAACTTTAATTTTTAAGTTATTCTCGATTGAAACCTTTGTCATGTATCATCTTTCACCGAAATAGACAATACTATCTCTTCATTATGTGCTACCAAATCTGAGTAGATTGTTTTATGAAATTATCTACTTATAAATATCTTATTATGTGCCTTAGAATCTTAAAACCTATAAAAAAACTCAAGCACAGTTCCGGAACTATAAAACTCGCAAATGCAAATGACGATCTCCTTCTTTGGCAATCTCAGTGGCAATCTAAAGGACTGTGATACCATAAACTAGAATTGGACAGACTGGCTATATATATATATAGACACAATTTTAACAAAAATAGATATTACAAAAGAATGGAAATTAATACAAAATTAGGTTTTCTTATTTGTCAATGAGTCATGAACTATTTGCCTTCTAATAGTTGCAAAATGCCAATGTGATATATTTATATGCAGATGTTGGATCTATTGCTTCAACCATCATGTATTCCTTTTACCTGAATGAATCACCTAAGAGCGACCAGTTATGCACTATTCCTGTTATTAACATGAGGAGGGCTGATCTGAACTCCCATACTGAGCTCAAATGGCTTCTTGATTCATGTAATATTGATCAATCATTCTTGATTTTTATTGATGAGGTATGTTCCATTGACTTCATGAATTCTAGATAATATGAGTCAATACCAGAGTACTTTTGTTTTATTTCCATGTCAGGCGAAGGATCCTCTGATAAGACTTTCCTAGCCTATTGGTTTGCACACTAAAAAGATGTATGAATTGGTCATTCCTCTTATGCCATAAGTAAATCAAAGTGCATCAAAAGGTTGAAATGGTTGGTTGGAACAAATTGTATCTGTTTATTCTCAAGGGAAATTATCTCAGAGTATATTTGGATGAAGAATTGTAATTATTGGAATCCTGAAGTACAAAACATTTGAAAGTCACCATTAACATTATTTAAGAAAGTGGGATTTTTATGAAATAGGAATGTTGACATATAATTGTGTTGGTGCCAGGGGCTACAGTGGTTGTACTGATAGTGATAGTGGTCTTTGTGATGATGGTGGCAGTGGCACCAGCTACAGTGGTTGTATTGGTAGTGGTACTGGTCATGGTGACGATGTTGTCCGTGGCAATGGTTATTGTGGTGTCGTGTTGATGTTGGTGGTGGACTGTAACAATTCTGGTGGAAATGGCATGATGGAGGTGGTGAGTTAGGAAATAAAAAAAAGAGAGAAAGATTAACAGGGTTGTTATTTGAATGATAAATTTTGAGGTGTTATTTGAACAAATTTTGATTCCTTTAGATTCTGATTCCTACATTTATTAATCAGAGATTTTAAAAATCCTTCATTACACCCAAATGAAGATTTAAAATTGAAATTTGATATCCGCTGGCAAAGCTAAATCCCTAGTTTGAATCCTCCATCCAAACACTTTCTTAAAGTAATAAAATACTGCTTCTGCCCCAATGTTATAGATCTCTCAGCGAGTCGGTGTTGATTTTTCACAAGTCTAAAATCTAAATCTGTGTTTTCCTTGCCGAGTATTTGTTCAATCCTGCCTGTAAAACTGAACTTCGTCTTCCTTTTAATTGCCTTTGTGTTGGTGAAAATGTTGAGCAGATTGACCTGTCATATTATGATCTATTTGGGAGTCTTAAACTAGTTTTGCTAAATGGAGATAAGCTTCCAGACAAGCAAGAGGTAATAACATATTACAGATTCGCTGGTTTTACTCTTTAAAATTCAGATATGATCAGTGTATGCCTGTGCATTTTTGGAACAGGTATTAAAGGAGGCCTTGGTTGAAATCTTCAATAGCAAAAAGGTATATTTAGTAATGGACTAATGGTAGAATATACATCTATTCTAATGTCTACTCTCAAGCATCTTGTAAGTGAAAAGATTATGTCATGACTTTTCCACCCTATTTCACAGGTTGATACGGCCTATCCTTGGGTTGACGTTGTCACAGTGGGAGAGGTATAGTAATTTTAATTCGATATTACTATGTGGGATTCTATGCTTTCACTTGTACAATTGAAATCAATGGTCCAAGGAGGAACTAGAATAAAAGGCTGAAAATAACTTTTTCATTGTTGTTATGCTGCGTATATACAACCCTGGGATTGATCTTATGAATGTATTATGTTATGTATTCTCCTTCTCGTAGCTGTTTATTATAAGGATGGCACTCGACTGTTTATGCTGTCACATTTCTTGTGAAGTTTGAACAGTGGATCTAGAATTGCAACAACTTAAAACTAACATTCAACGTTATATGACATGTCAAATAAATTGCATCCCATCAGATTGTTTTAGAAAGAAAATGTTGAAAGACATTGTGGGAATACATAAATCTTCAAACTTCTGTACATGAAAGGTTTACCTTCACATAGAAACATGCTTAAAACCTCATTCCTACTGAAAACTTGCTCAATTTAGTTTCAATTTGTTTTGGCACCACTATCTTGAATTTTCATCTAATTGTGAATATTCATAGAACTAGAATAGATGTTATGGAATCCTCAAAGTGGCTTACAAGGAACGGTAGATCACTAGGTCTATAAATATGCACACACACACCCTCCCCCCTAAAACACACACACTCTCCTAAAACACACCCTCTTTATGACCTATAAACTAAATTTTCTTGTGCGAAATATTATATGAAGGCACACGTGTATAAAAAGAGTTACCTAAATATGTATGCCTGGCTGCTGGCAGGCAATGTCTTTTGGTGTCTGTCCTGTAACTCTATAGAGACTTCTGGGCTGTTTTAGGAGCCAGCTGTCACTAGGTCCAACGTGGGCTGGTGGTTGATAAGTGTGCTAGTGTTCATTAAGGGTAGTTTGGACTTATTATGTTTTGGGTGCTACGGTTAGTATGTACTCGAAATTTATTATTGAATAACATAATAAACCATTTCTTCTCTCTCTCTCTCTCTATATATATATATATAAATAAATATACACATATATAGTCTTTTAGATCTTCCTTAATTTTACTCAAGGCACATAATATTATAGTTCATCTGTGGACTGTTATAAACTAATCTATTTCCTTTTTATTCTAAGCATAGTAGGCTCTGCATAAATTTATTAGAATATCAAGGTCAAGAGTGCACATTTATATATAGAATGTACATTCTTAAACTTCAAGGTATTTTCTTCTAGGAAACATTTAACGAAAACAACGAGCGTATCAATTGGTTTCTCCTTTTCATTTTGAATCTTTCCGTGAAAAGGAGTTTTACATAAATGTTCAAATGCATCCTTTGCTATAGCAACTCCTTAAACTATATGTAATATAAAGTATAAGCATGTGTATATATGGAATTCTCACCTGTGCATATGGCAATTCATCCTTACCTCACTATATTTTATGTTGGTCAGATATGACTATTCTTCCTTTTTTCCCGTTAAGTTTGGTTTATTTACATCTGATAAACAGGCTTATTTTCAAATACAGGACTGCTCATGCTGTACACTTATTGCTGAAAAGTTTGCGCTGACATCACCAGAGACATTGGGTGGCAGAGGATTCAGTCGACTTCTGGTACCCACTATTTCTCTGTAGTATTCAATGAATATCAATTTCAGGTTTTATTTATTCAATTGTTAGTAGTTTGGGAGCTCTTGACGCCCTACTCCTGCTAAGAGTACTAGATTGGACATTTGTGACAGCTGTGTAAAGTCTGCTTTGGAGACCATATGCACATAGTTAAGCACTTAAGCCTATCATAGGCATATAGTTCTCTCCTCCATGTATTTTTGTCCTTACATCTTTTCACTTTTCCTCCTTCTTTAGTCCGGTTGCCCAAGGGAAATGGTCAGGGCTATCATAATCTTGCATATGTGCAGTTTAAACTCATTTTTGCCTCATAGTATCAATTATATATCTGTTGAAAACACTTTTCTAATCTATAAGCTTGCAGCTTGCAGGAATCCTCCTGGATACTGGAAATCTTTCTAGCTCTAGCTGCACCGACAAAGATAAGTACATGGCCACATTGTTGATCAATGGGGCTGGTCGATATGGATGCACTGGTCTTTACCAGATATGTATGCCCTACAACTTCATTATCCTACAATTTTTGGCTTATACAATATTTTCAGAAAATTAGGGTTCTTATCTATAGTTATAATCTCTCTTTTTCAGTGAGATACAAAATGTATGATGTATCCGGCCTCAAAGTAGGAGAGATCTTACGCAAAGATTTCAAGAAGTGGACAAGAATAGGTAGGGATATTTTCTCACCTTTAATTTATTGTTTTACCTCTGAATTGACGTCATGATCACATAGTCATCTCCACCAGTAAGCTTGCTCCCAAACCTTCATAATCTCAAAGCTTTGGTGGTCAAACCTTTGCTGACCCCCCTACCTGCTTGTCAATAGCCTTTGCATATGCACTACCCCTTTTATGTATCAGGTCAAACTCTAGCTCCAGGTTGAAACTGGCCAACCCCAAAAAATTAGCTTGATTCCGCTAGAAGTCCAAAACCTATAATTGTCTCTTTCCATTGTGTTTCTTATGTATGCATATGCACTTCGTAATACAATAATAAACTGTCAAAATTTCATAGAGCTTATGCAGTCCTGACGCCTATAATTGGTAACTATTGTTACTGAATGTTTACTTGTCGAGACTTTATTTGTTTCAGAAGCTGGTTGATTTGCATACCTCATGCATTGCCTGTTGTGATTCCTGCCAAATATATTTTCTTATGCTGCTGCTTCCAATCTTTTACGAGATTACCTGACCTAAAAATTTGATGAACCAGGTAAATCAGACAGTGCTTCTTCTAGATCAATAATATCACATGTAGGGATGACTTCAATTGGATTGTCAATTGCACAACTTTTGACACATGATGAAGCTTCAGTGCAAGAAATTATATATTTTCAGCGTGAGTACTCTACCATGCCAGTATAGTATTTCAAGATCAACAGACGCAGAGTTGACTGGAGTGAATAATCTAAGTATCTTTGTTATCATCTCTTTTTTCCCAAGACTTATCCATTTAGCTTTTAAACTGAGCCAGTCGCATTTTTACAATTGACAATCAAAAGCCATTCCCCCGGTGTTCTTGACCCGAGTTCTTCTATGTATCTTCTTGGGTTGGTTAGTCTTCTGGATCATGTTATCCTCCCTCCAAGCCTTTCATCTACTTTTCGATTCCTAGTATTTTGATATATATACCATACATGATGACCATCAAATCTGCTATTACTTCATGCATTTGGGCTGCTCTGCCAAGTTTACCGACATGGTCCATTTAAGCTGTGTTTTCACTTTCCTTGCAGCTTCTGCATTGGTCTATTCTCAATTTCTCATCCTCAACTAAATGTTGTACGACATTGAACTATACTATCAAACTTTATGATTTCCATTGTAATTTATTTGGACATACTGTATATTGTCAACTTCCAATTTCTTGTCCTTAACTTTTTGAGGCTCTTTATTTTGTCCTCTTTAGAAGAAGGTAAATAATTCAAAACTGTTGTCATGATCTGGTGGTGCATCACTTTAAACATATAGTATGATATTAAATTTTGGCAAGCTTCTTCCCTCTGATTGAATGATCATTAATAATTTAATGCTGTCTTGGATATGCAGAGTTGGAAAGACTTCGCCTACTCGTGATTGTTTCTGGCTATTATGATTCTCAGAAGAACTTCAAGGTGTGAAAATATCTTTTCTTGCTATATTATTTTTTCCTTAATTTTTTTTAAAATTGTTTTGTTGTACTTATATTGGACAAACTTTTCATAAAAGTTTTTATTTGGGGCAAATCAAATCATTCGGTGTTAGGAATTTGATGTGAGGGGTTTTATAATTATGAATATTGGTTGCAAATAGCAATAGTACCAAAAAGTCCATAAAATACACTAATATATGTCTGAAATTAGAGATGCACTAATGGCTTGTGTCTGTCCCGCGACCTGGCCTTGGTTCGGCCTAGGCCCGACCTGGTCAAGGCCTGGACCGGACAGGCCCGACCTAAAAGACTTGAAAAGACCAACATTTAATGACAAAAATCTGTCCTGGACCGGCCTGGACAAAAGCGCGGCTTGGACCAGTTTGTGGCCCGAGTCCGGTGGAACAAGCTTGGCCTGGTCAGCAAATAAATTAAAAAAAATTACTCTGCCTAACCCAAGCTCCCAGCCCGAAGTTAGGTCTTCTTTGTTTCTTTCTACCAACCAGCTACTTGTCTTCAAGTCTGCAACAGTGGCCCATTCGGTCATTCTGTGTCCCAACCAACCTGTCCATTGCCAACCTAATGAACACGGTTTAAAAAAAAATACATGTCTGAAGGATCAAGTCCCAACTGCCAACACTCATGTCACATTTAATATAAATAAATTAGTTATTATATACTACTTACACTAGTTAGTTTATTAGTTTTAATTAATACATTAATAAAATTTAAAGTTTTAATTATTCATTTTTAATTTATTGTAAATACATTTAATAAATATACTAGTTAGTTTATTTAATATTAATAAGTTAGTTGATTAAATTTTAGTATTAACATACTACTTATTTAATAAAGTTTAATATTTAACATTAAAAATTATTTAGTTTATTTAAGATTTTAAATAAGTTAGTTTTTAAGTGAATAATTAGTCACAGGAAATATGTATGAATAAATAAAAATTTGTACACAGAGAGAGAGACAATGTTGTGTGAACTATACAAAATAAGTGAGAAGAAAGAATGGCTTACCTTAGATCAGTCATATAGTCATATGACTTGTGGTGAGTTATGAGGAGAAAGGACCTCAGGACCACAACGCAAAAGTTAGATCTACCTCAAATCCAGATCATTTGCAATAAAGATCAAGGCCATTAGGCCCAATTTTAAACTCAGCGTCTCAAGGCAACCCAACAAGCAACAACCCTCTTGTTTTATCTAATATTAAGTTTTTGTTTTGTTTTTTTAAAAAGGGGTGCTGGGCTAGACCAGACCAGCCTGGGCCTGGTTGAAGGCCTAGCCTGGCTTGATCTGCAGGCCTCAAAAGATAATCTCTTCCAAGACCTAGCAGCCCCAGGCCGGCTTGTTGTGCAGCCTGGTCTGAAACAGAGTATAAACAACTAAAGAATAAACCTAAACTTCAATAATCCTAATTATATAGCTAGACAATGGATATCATCATGTTATAGGTGACGTTTAAATTCAAACATATACTCATGTCCGTTTTGTTTTGTTTCATTGCGAAAGCAGGGGCAATGGTAGAAGTTAAAAACTATGGTTTGACTACAAAACTTAGGCATTTGGTTGTAACTCAAAGTCTCAGCATATTGGCACCACCCATGCCCCCCCTTTGTCTCCCCCTTCAGCAACACAAGACATATAATGATCAATTGACCATCGTAATGGACTGATCACCACCACTTGTCACCCACGGGCCATCTACTCCCTCGCTGATGACTCATAATCATGGCTCCACAATGACTTATAATCACCACCATGTTCGTCTTTGTTGTGTTCAATCAGTGATCCACCCCACTGTATTCAATTGTCCCTTGTCATGGGTAATCATGTAATTTGATTTTATTTTTATTTTTTTTTTGGGGGGGGGGGGCCAAGAGGGAGAGAGTACTAGTTATATATTTGTTATATAAAAAGCAAATGCTGAACTTTTTTTTTTGGGACCAGATTGAAATGGCCACAATGGAATCACATATTAGTGTATTGAAGATTGAGAAGAATTTAGAGATAGAAGGAGCAAATAAAACAATTGAGAGAGAAGTAATAAGGCCTACAGTGTTCTCAATCATCACATTGAAATGTGAAGGCAAAAAAAAACCCCTTAGGGAGGTCTAGTGTGGCATTAAAAATAAAAAATAAAATACATGAGGCATATGTGCTAGCAAGATAAATTACAAGGGGAGTATTGGTATTTTCCTCAACTTTTGTTGAAAAATAAGAATAATTTATCAGGTTTCATGCACATGCTTGTGTATGTAATCAAGTAAGACCCGATCAAAGAATATATGTTGTCTCATCTTTATAGAAGTTCTAGTTGAAGCACAGAAATTCAAATGGTTTATTGTCTAAATTTCCTATCATTACTGATATAGAAGGGTATATATGATAGATTGGCATGTCTGACTACTTCAATTCTGGTTTAATTTAGAAAGAAATCCTGGTATCTGCTGAATCTGCTGAACTTATGAAAAACCTGCTTCATTTCTTCGACTCAAATGCTTCCCAACTGCCACTTAAAGATTTGCACCAACCAGGTCAGTTTGTTTGTTTTCGTTTTATATCTCTGATATTTTCCTGCTACATTGTTATACTTTGGGGAGAACTTCCTGCATTAAACCAACCGCTAGAATGTCCATTATGCATCTTGTTTCAATTTTCACGCATATAACCAAACTCGTAAAGATTTCATAAAAGGAGAAAAAAGCTTTATCTATATCCCCTCCTGATACATGACTTCCAAATCACTTGTAGTTAATAAGATTAGAGGAAATGCCGAATTTATTGTGATTACTATTTCCACGAATTACGCAGTCCATGAAGCTTGATCTATGTATTCTTAAGGGTTTGCCTCAAAATGTCAGTATGCTGGCATTAGTTTGGTTAAATATTCACTACCTGATCACTTCTCAGTTTGCGACACAAAGCTACTCCCCTTAAAAGTGTTTTCGACCGTTTAAATGATGAATCCGTATTATAGACTAATCACGAGCTAATAATCTGCCCGAACTTTCTGGATTGGGAATGTCATTTAAGAAGCTGATGCATGTCAACGCATATATTAGCTAGTTACTAAGAAATAATGCCACTACATGCTCAATGCGTATGAAATGCAGAGTCAAATGATAAGTAATTTCAAATGGGGGTGCTGCAGGTCTGAGAGACGAGATGAGAGCATTTGGGATTGATAGGGTTACATCAAGAAGGAGTATTGAGCGTTTGCTAGAAGAATTTGGTGGGACGGCGAAGCGCTGCTGATGTTGGAACTCACTCACTCACTCCTTTACTTTCGGAGTATTTTCTGCAACTGGTCAAGGAACAACAGCAATAAAAAGTATCCGATTCTTCAAGCAGCAGCACCTACATAATAACCTCTACTATTTGCTTATGTTTGGAGATTAAAATATTTAAAACTGATTTGTTGAGCTTTGTGCATTACTTAACAGTCATTTGGATTAGCCGAAGCAGATCAAGAATAGTGTCCGACAATGCTACTATTACATAAATATAGATCACATAATATTCATATACACATACATGCATATTGTGGGTCTCGTTTAATATATGGAGTATGTGTATGAGAGTATTATGTAATCTATATTTATGTGATAGTAGCATTATTTAATAGTGTCAATGTGTTCTATGCCGATGTTAATATTGGGCAAGCAAGAATTCAACAAGGGACAAATACAAGTCCTATTTATATTATATTATAGTAGGCCTTTAAATTACATGACATGTCAAATTTGAATCTTAAGCAAATAAGAAAGATTTTTCGATTGATTGTAGTAGTAGTATAAGTTGTTACAAAAAAAAATAACTATTGCTTTTAAACTATTACTCTCTTTGCATACTAATGAAAATATTTATAGGAAAATTGATAAATTCATAATAAAAATTAAAAATCGTCGTTATAAATTTTATAACGACGGATTATACATTTATAATGATATTTTTTATATGAAAATATTAAAAAATATTGGAAAATTTTAATTTCTTATATATAATGTTGAATGAATATTCAAGGACAATAGTATACTGTTGGTCAAAATCATACTCATTTAATTCTAAAAGATAATATTAATATTAATTTTTTAAAATTTGTAATTTTAAAATTGTTATTATTAATAATAATTTGAGTTTTAAAAATAATAAATTAAATTAGTAATAATGTTGTAGATGATTTATAATGTTTGCATTTCCTCCCTCCCTCGTACAATTAATTTATTAATTAAACCATCTTCAATCTTCATCTCCCCCGTCTTTGTCTCTCCTCCCGCCACTACACCAGATATTCTCCCGGATCCAAATCAACGTGGTCATGGATATGGAGTAAAACTCAACAGCGATCTCCCATTTTGCATTATACAAAGATGGCGAAACTGGATTATTCGCCTTCCCAATGGGAAAGGTTCTCAGTAGACCTCAACTACAGCCCCGAAAATAACCTCACCCGACCCAAATCAACCTCCAACGCCGGCACCCAAAGTTTGTCGTCCATCCTCAATAACCCACATGTAAGCTCCGACGCCTCCTGGGGTGGCTGGTGGTCCTCCTCCACCGCCGTCGCCACCCCAGAATTCGCCGCAATTAACACCACCAAACCCGACTCCGAAATCTCCATTACCGATTTCCTCGCCTACTTATTCTCAATCTCAGATCAATTCAACCGGTTTCACGACATTCAGAACCACACTAGCAAAGAAAGGGTCGATTTTGATAGAACTGGGGGCCATGGGGGCCAGGGTGAAGCTCTGGTAGCGTGCTTGCTTGAAGTGCCGTCGTTGTACTTTAAAGAAGACTTTGAGTTGGAAGATGGGGCGACGTTTCGTGCTGCGTGCCCGTTTTCGGGGGTTAATGAGAATTTAGTATTGCAGGAGAAGTTGTCACAGTATTTGGATGTGGTTGAGTTGCATTTGATGAAGGAGATTTCGTTGCGGTCTAATTCGTTTTTTGAGGCACAAGGGCAGTTAGAGGAGTTGAATTTGAGGATTCTAGAGGGGTGTGGTAGGATCAGGAAGTTGAAGGAGACTATTAGGCTCTTGGATTCGGATTTGGTGGATTCAGCACGGCAAGTTCACGAGCTGGATTTGACTAGGGGTAATGTGTTAGTTCTGCAACAGAAATTGAGGCTTATATTAAATGTTAATCAGGCTCTAACTGCACTTAAATTGGTAAATTACTTGTTATCTTTGCTTTATTTCTGTATTATACTCCCTCCGTTCTTTTTTACTTGACGTTTTAGGAGAAAACACAAAAATTAAGAAATTCAATTAATTCTTTGTGTGATTGATTAAAATGAGTATACAATCTCAATATTACCCTTCAAAATTCATTGAAAAAGATGAAAGATAAACAATTTAGTATTTAATGTAGGGATAATATGGTAAACTAAGTCCTTAATACTTTCTTGAAATCTACAAACGACAAGTAAATTGGAACAAATTTCTCTTTCTAAAAAGACAAGTAAAAAGGAACGGAGGGAGTAATTTTTAAGTTTAATCAGCTTGAATTTCGCAATGACGAATTCAAATCAATGTGTGCAAATTTTGTAGCTAATGGAATTTTAGAACTATAGGAAAGACATGCTAGTGACTAGAAATGTTAATTTTTGGTTCATAATTAGTACATATGTTAGGTTTGAAGTTTAAATAGTGCCCGCAAAAAATGGGTTGCTGGTGAAGATTACAAAGGTAACTAAGGGAGATGTTTGGGCAACTCTGGGTGCTCTAACCGATACATATGAATATAGTAAAATAGAAAAGGTTGCATTGTGGTTTTTACGTGCTGGGTTGATTAATTTGAAGAATGCAGGGGGTACATTTTTTACATAGGGTGTCTTTTTTGGTTCAGGCATTTAGGTATCTGAAATAGGGGCCTAAAATGTAGTAAAGAGACTGAAGATGTTTTCGACTTTAGAGCCTTAAAATAGCAGGTGATTAAAGGAACAAAGAGAAAGCAAAGACGAGAGGGGGAGACAAAGTCTGGCATGGGATAAGGGTCGTAACTATTTTTATCCTAGGAAAGATGATTTGTTATTAAAAAAAATTAAGTTAAAAGATTCCTCTATTTCACACACTAAAAACTTGGTGTGTAAATGTGAGTGACAAAGCTGCTTAGCTGAACCAAGTCATGCGTCTTGGATTAATTTTTTTAAACAAGTGATTTGGCCTGAGTTGTAGTACGTCAATTCTTTCAACTTGACTAATGACTTGGTATACCAAGCCATGGCTAGCCAAGCTGAACCAAGTCAGTGGCTAACTAGTCAAGTACTCAAGTAAAGTGCTAACCGAACTAAGCCAAGTTGTAGAAGGTATTTATCCAAGCCGATCTCTAGATCTATAACTCTTCCTCTTGTTGTTTCTTGTTTGATTTTGCACTAGGTCTACTTTAGGGGGAAGCATTTTGTTTCCTTTTATTGATCAATCACATGTGGAACTATTTATTTTTAGTTAAAGCAGATATGGTATCAGCTTGTGAAATTACTATTCTTTTGCTTCTGTCAAAGAGAAATTGATGGTTACATGCTTAATTGATTCTAGTTTGAGAAAATTTTCCATGATAATACTCCCTGCATTTTAAAGATATTATTTACTTTGACTTGCACATTGTTTTAGAAATCCTTGATTACTGCATTTATATTTTGTTTGTTATTCTGCATGGTACTGGTGAAAAGGTAAAATTTTGTTACATGCATTAGAATATACTCATATAGGCTATGGTAGGAAATATAGTAGTACATATTATCAACTTCTAAGTTGGGACAATTGGGGATGAGAAAAAAAAGAAAGAAATGAGGACTAATTTTAGAGATGAAAGTTGTATATTAACTTGTGTGTATTCAGTTACTAACGCCGTTGATACTTGGCATATAAGCTAATCATAAATATCACCTGTTGATTTGTTTGCAGCTTGTTGCATCTACAGATTGTGCTGGAGCTTTGGACATCACTGATGATTTGCAGCAGTTGTTGGTATATTTCAAATTCAATTAATAAAGAAGTTCTATAATCTATATTTCCAGCGGTTCTAGTCTGAGTTGCTATCTTAAAAAATATTATTTTTTTCACGTGGTATTTATCTGTATTCAAAGTCAATGCACTGATTACTTCTATATCATTGCATGTCTGCATCTGAGGAATTATGTTGTATATAGTTATATTTTTTAAAGTGCAATCATCCTTTTTCACCCCTCATCTTGTACTTCTGTTCTCTGTTGGTAGGATGGGGACGAGCTGACTGGTCTACATTGCTTTCGTCACCTTCGGTATCATGTAGTTGGTGCAATAGATTCCATTAACAGGTTACTTAACTAACCATTCATGATCTCTTTATTTTTATTTTTTATTTTTCTTGGAAGCATTTCTATCAATTTTCCCCCCTTGAACTCGTTATGGGAAAACATTGCATTTGATGTAATGAGCTATTGGGCATCGAGATAAATCTATAAGGCTTTATATATTTGAAGTTTTCTTGAAACTCATTCATAGATTCTTATTTCTAGGTTGTTGACAAAAGAATACAAGTTTCTGTTTATGCTGATGAATGTTTATTTTCATAAACATAGAAAAATGAATGTTTAGCAGTCTCTTGTGCCGATTCTGTTGCTCATCTAACCTGTATCTTCTTAGAAAGTGAGATATTTATCATTGATGCAAGTATATTTTTGTTTCTTTTTAAACCCAACTAATGTGTCTTTACGATGAAATTTTCATGTACATAAGCATTTATTCTTTTGTATATTGATTTTGTGACTTATCAAATTCATTCTTGTAGCATTCTTTCAGCAGAATTTATGCATGTTTCTATACACGATACTGGAGATACGGATGCAATAATATTATCAAAATCAAAATCAAGGGCAACGTTACTCACAAATGGGAAAAATGATGTAAGCACAATGATATAAACCTATTTCCATTTCTTCACTTTGTATGGTGAAATCTATTTCTTTGTTCCTTTTCTGTTTACTTGCTTTCTTGTAGTCTATCAAACCTAAGTTTTACATGGTGTTGGATGCTTGATTCTTCTGATGGTTGGAAGAAGGGGGGAGGGGTGTCCTGGTCTTGTTTATTTGGTCCTATTTATTAACGATGGTGACATATGGTCTTTCAAGTTTACAATCTTGATCGTTCAATAAATGTCACAATTAGTAATTTCATGCAACTTAAGGAAGTCAATTTTTGGAAATCAAAATCTTAGTTTTTGACGCAATTTCCTTTATACCATGTATTAATGCAACATGGACATGTGTTACATTTATTTGTACTTAATTTATTTTTTATATTATTTGGTTGATTTTGAAATGAATGAAATCTATCTTTGGCCAAAAACGAAACTCACTTCTGATACTTACAACAGGATGGAGGGAGTAATAAATTGTGTTATGTGCGAAGAGCATTAAATGTTATCAATTCTGTTGCTCATGAGAAGATACAAAAACAAATTCTTATCTCATTATTTTCATTCTCTTCTGGTTTCGCTGAAAATTGTAAAGACGTTTTAGGAAGTTTTATAAGTTTAGGATTGAATGAGATCTTACCAAGTTGCTGCCTAATGGTATTATCTATTACTATTATTTTGGGAACAGTTTCAGACTAAATTTATTTGACATAAGCATTAGGATATAGTTGGGTCAATTTGAATATAATAGTTGTCAATGGGGTAAAGCCCTAAATTTTATATAAGTTTTTTGATAATGCTGCTTTTTTTTTTTCCTTTTCTGTCTGTATAACAAATTGGTTAAGTTGGTGTTTTAGTTTTGGGAGCAGAGTTGCAGATGAAACTTTCCAAACTAATGACCGGAGTTGAATTGTTGCAGGTAAAATTAGATGAAGAAGAAACCTCTAATTTTCGAGATCTGCTACTCCTTCTTATTATTGGATTGCTTAGAACTGTGAGTAATTCATATTCAGCTTCTATGTGTGAACTGTCTATTTAATGTAGCTGAACTTTAATGGAATATCATGAACATATAGATGTAATGCTTTGAGTGTGCACGATATATATCGATTATGATTGTCTCTTATTCATTTGTATTGTCTCTAATTTTTACCTTTCCTTTTTGGGTTTGGAGATTGAGAGTCCAATAATGTTTATAGCAGAAAAAAATGCATGTATAATGACACAAGGATTAGATGCAAGTAATACTCGTTCTCATTTATTGTTCCATTGTTCTGTGGCATTTGTAATTTTATGTTTTTGGAGTGTGTTGGGTGTGTCCTTCAGGAATTGAGGAGCTGTAAGCTGTTTGCTACAATGTTTCGAACTTTTGGTAGGAAGAAGGATAATAAGGTGCTTTCGAGGTGTAGTTGTTTTCCTATTGATTGGGGGGATTTGGATGGAAAGGAATGCTTAGTCTTCAGCTAACGATGATTGTCTCATCTATATGAAACAGGGTCATGTTTCTTGCTTGGTTTTGACCCTTTTGGGTTTCTGCAGTGGGTCCATTTTGGTGCAGGGTAGGTCGGGGTTGCATAATTCTGACTTACAAAGGGCCATGTATTTTTCCACTTTCTTAGTTTGGAGGATTTCTCATCCTCCTTCTCTTGCATGATCTTTATACTGTAATAAATTTCTACTTTTAGCTTAAATATTAAAAAACAAGGCATAAAGGATGAATTTTTTTTTGACATCCACAAATATTAAAGGCATGAACTACATAAACATTCACCACTGGGTGCATTATGGGATTGAGAATCCAAAAGACACAAAAAGCATGATACTCGTATACTGAACATCAGTGTATCTTTAATCATTCACATCAAGTCAGTAGTCATTACATGGATGTTCTATTGTATTCTGCATGGACTTGCATTGAATGATAAAGATTTTTTGCAGCTAGAATGAATGAATGATAGATTTGACATTAATAGTTTGGGTTGACACCATACAGGCTCAAATTGGCAAGTACTTTTTCTGGCAAGTTGGGATAACTAAAGTAAAAAGAGAGAACGGGAGAAGGTGAAGAGTTGAGAAAGAAAGGTTTAGATTTAGATCGATTGAGGGTCAGGGTATAAATTATTAATGGTTCTATTTAAATTAAACACTTAAGTGAAACTACGTAGGATTAACTGAGCCTATAGATAAGTTATCTAGCGTGACACACCAGATAATATTTCCCCATGATCTTATTATTGCCAATCCCATTTGCTAAATTAATTTATCCTTTTTGAGTGATCTGGTTAAAGCATTTATTTCAACCTGATCAAGTAAAGTTGGATTACATGTCTAGATTATGAATTTTATTGCAGATAATGATTTATTGCAGGCAAAACTCCCGGCTGTCTTGAGAATATACCTTGATACACTTACTGCTGATATGAAAACTGCCATTAAGACGGCAGCTGTGGAACTACTTCCAGTTCTCCTTGCTCGGCCGATGAACTCAGATTTCACTCAAGGAGACAGAATGGGAGATTCAGATGGTGCGTTTGCTAACATACTGATGCAGCTGCAGATTTTTTATTTACTGTGTTTTTTTCGTAAGTCAGATTTATTGAAAAGAAACTGTCATAGGGATCTCCTATCAATTCCTCTCCTTCCTCTTACGAACTCCATCCAAAAGCTCCTTTTCCGACTTATGCTTACCACAGTTCATCCCTAAGATAGCGAACAATGTATTCCATAAATCTCTAGTCCATAAACAATATATTGAGAACTGCTGATCAAACAAAAGTCTATATTAGCTTATGAGGTTCTTGAACACCACTAAAATATTCATGTTCTTCATAGATGTAATAATTTGATGTGCAATTTATTGATTTGACATAACATGCCGACTCAGGTGGAGGCTCATCGCTTGCGAGTAAGCTAAGAACCCTGTCAACTGAAAGTTTTGTTCAACTTTTGTGGGCTATATTCCGGATTGTGCAGGTAATGTATACTTTAGATTTCTTGTGATCCTTTTAGTTTTTTTTTTATGGTTCTTTGATATAGACTTGTCATACTATATTAAGTGACCATGAGGTTTTAAATTTTGTAATGCACATGGCTGCTATCGTCTTGTATTAGTTCATATGTTCTTGCATGAGTTCTTACGCTCTTACGTCTGTGGTGGATTGGCTAGAAGTGAAGAACATTACTGATGGCCACTTAATCTCCTAATTAAAGTTGATGAATGTGGTATAGTGACTAGGATTAGTTTTGAAAAAAATGAGGCAGATAACTATGTAATGTTGTGAAATCCATCATATTAATTTCATTTCAAGACCTAAGTTGTGGCTCAAACTGATTTAGCATAGTTTCTGCCCATGAATCATTGGGTCACAAGTCAGCTGCCCTAAAATGATACTTTTTTGGATATAATATGATTCATTCCGGTCAACAAAATATTCCTCCAAAGTTCAAATTAGGCTGGGAGAAAGTACAAGGAAAAAAGGATTGTTGGCTTAAGGTAATGAAACATGTAAGCCGTTCAACCTACTAATACACGCTAAGACTTTTATTTTTCTTCCTATTTCCTTATGCTGTTAGGCTTGCAAACACATGTAAAAGGTTGACTCAATGTTACCTAGATCGTGGATCAATACGGTACGCGGAATGAAATCAGGAACGAAAAACATCATCTTTTGTAGTATAGGAGTAGGTCTTTGAATCTCTTAATTGGTACTTTATTCGGAACATGATACGCTTGGACTAGTTTTCTAAAAAGATATAGTCAAAATGTTTGAGATATAAATTAAATTGGTTGAGTTGTTTCTAAGTTTAGTGTCACAACAAGCGCATTTTCAACAAGATTACACCATGTTATTGCTTACTTGACACCCATAAGGTGCTCATTTAGCTGCATTAGTTGGCATTCCCTGTAATATTTTTTTACATTTTATGATTCCTAATAGTGTTCTAGATTTACTCATGTGATTATCATACTTTGTGACTATCTTAGATATTTTAGAGTATGATTTTAGATAGTTGTTCTTTGTCTTCAATTTTATTTGATTTTAGCTATTAGTTGTATGGCCCAAGAGCTATATAAGAGGATGCTCCTCATTGTAAGTCATAAAGTAAAGTTGTAATAATGCTTGTGTAATAGAAGGTTAAGTAAAAGTGTGGGGGTTGGGGGGTGGGGGGTGGGGGGGGGGTGGATTTTCGACTTTTATATTTTAGCATGGAAGTGTAACATGTTTTGAAATGTTGATTACCAAAACGCAATTTGCTACCATGTTAGCATTTTCTGGTAACCATGGGTTAATTTGTTCATAGTTTATTTAGTTTTTTAGTAGATGTGACATCTGCTAGAGATCCATTTCCCCTTTATCTATTTGTTCTGATCGTTGGTGGATTACTTCTCAGGAAGTTTACAGTGGATTGATGGGTTCCACAAACATTATTTTCTAAAGATATCATTGTTTTCTATGGGATGGAGAATGATCAGTTGCCACTTGAAATGTGTTGCTAATTTGTTGTGTTCTTTAGGTTGATAGTTGTTTTTCCATCTAGGAATGGCTTGACTTCTTATTGGGAGGATTAGAAAAAAAATTCCTCTAACTGTGAATGTAGGCTGTGAAAAATCTTGAGGAAATACAAATATAATAATTCTACATTATTAAAATAAAATAAAGTTAATACTTTACATATCTGGGGGATAGTTTATTTTTCCATTCGATCTGCCAATGTCCTTCTCAGTAGTCCACGAGTTTGGATTAGATAAAATAGCTTGATTAATGATTTTGTTTGTACTTTTAGATACTCATCTTCAATCAGTATCCTGTATGAGATGCCATGATTTCTTTCTTTTAGTAAATGCAGACACACTTGGTGCGAGCTGCTGAAGTAAAAAGATCCATTGAAGGGATCATGTGCAATCTTGATGGTCACTATGCTGCTGCAATTGTAGTTGGTGCAGTAGCAACTGAAGCAGCTGAAGAGACTGATGGTCTGGTTTCTTCCTTTCTCCCATATTATTTGCAAAAAAATGCTACCAAGGTTTCTTTGCTGCAGGGGAGGGGAAATGATGCAACTAGTCCCTCAAATAAGTCGAGAAATTTCCGGTAATTTCTTCTTCATATTTGATTATGATCTCTGAACGTTGTTCATATGTTTTTTAGGTCAATAATTTGATATGCAAATTTGCTTCCAAATTAGAAGATATTGTCTCTTCTTGAGAATCGAATTGGTTTATATTTTTCTATGGTAACTAGTTTTAAATATGTTTTTGCCAGTTCAATTTAGAAAGAGATATTTTCGAGCATTTTAGTTATTTAGTTATCCTCACTACACATCACCTTTTCAAAAATTGATGAAGGATTAATACCCATTTGAGGGATGCAATATCATGAAGCTTTGCAAATCACATTTTTTATTCTTTTGTTTTTGGCCATAGGGAAGGTTATCGAAGTTATAGGATAGTTTATGCCAAAAGGAATTCTTGATTTCCATTTACCTAATCCTCCATCTCCCCAACCAAAAAAGAAATATAACAATAATAAGAACAGGAAGAAACTAGAATGTGCCCAAAAGGCCTTTGGCTGAGGAGATGATTTTTAGGTTTTGACCGGATTGGTTACTTATTGATGTACCTAAGAATCTGTTTCTAAATGCAAATATTATAGTACCCTAGAACCTAGAATGATCAACTTTTTCTTCTTGAAAATTTCAAGAATATGGCTTGAGCATTTTTATTTGTTACATTAGGCTTAATACAACCATGGTTTAAAATACTGATGTCATGGATTTTCAAATTCTTTATAGAACCAAATTGATGTTGGAATTTGAAATGAAAATGTACTTTGAAGGTATTCATTGTTTTTCTTTTCCTTTTAATCTCATTTTAGGAGTAGTGAATTGCAGTAGAAACGTTACAACTTTTGCATGTTGTTAGCATTAAAAGGGCTGCTTTTGAATAAACAACTCTGAAGGGCCATGTCCAGTATTCTAGTTCTTTTGATGGTCTTTTTCACATATTCACTTTGATGCTTCTTTCTGATTTTATTGTTCGTGATGTTGATTTAATGTCTTGGGATTTTAATTTATTTATTTTTTGCTAGTTTGAGAAATAATTTAAACACACACCCAACCTTAGTCACTACCAAGGTTTGAAACCCCACCCTCTTGGTACACAAGGGATGGGGGTAACCATTGGGTGCTGAATATAGATTTCCACCACTCCTGATAGTCGAGTTTTGACCCTAAACTCTTCTAGTAGTGTTCCGTGTAAGAACTATTTCTCTTGCTTGACTTGTTCTCGTGCTCCAATTTAGTTTCCCTTGGCTTTTGTCCTTTGGAAGGCAAATGTTCCATCCAATATCATGACATTTATTTGGACTAACTTTAAAAAGGCTGAATAGTAATGATCCTTATAATGTGCGGTAACCCACTAGTCTCTCTTTCCAGAGATCTCTGTTATGTGCAAGCAGAATGATGAGACACTAATTTATTTTGCATTGTCCTGTATCTTGAGGTTTGTGGAACTTTATTTTTGAATTGTTGGGGGAGGAGTGGGTGTGTCACAGCCTTGGTAGAGGATTTGTTGCTTCTTGGTTAAGAGGTTTTGAAGGGAGGAAGGATACTAAGATTCTTTTGAAGTGTTCAATTTTTCTTTTTCTTCTGTTTTATTTTATTTGTTGGTATTTGGACTAAGCGTGATGCTCGTGTTTTTTTAGATAACTATTTATTTTTTTGTTTTCGTTGCGAGATAGAATCTTTTTTCTTCTTTCTCTACGGGCCTCTTCCATGGGTGCTTTTAAGAGTACTAGATTACTGTGATCTTTATCGAGATTGGAGAGATGCCTTCTTTCGAGTATTTTGTTTCTTTTATATTTCCACTTGTATATGGTGAGTGGAGTCCTTGTCACCCCCTGTACATGTATTCTTTCTTCTCATCTGATAAAATTTCTCTCTTTTTTTTGAAAATCCAAAAAAGTAAATTCGATAAGCAACTCATGATTAAGCCTTTGGAAAAATTATCTTTGTCAGTGAACTCTTTTTCTTAAAAAAACGGATAATATTTTCAATAGCTAAAAAGTTGCGACCTAAATACTCGTGGTTTCTGACTTCATAGTGCGGACTCTGTTTATGCTATTACTTCCAATATATATGTTAGCAAGTAACTTGAACATTCTGGCAAATGTGTTCCTCGACAGAGCTGATGTTTTGAGAGAAAACACGGAAGCTGTGCACATGGAAGGTGGGCCAAACTCCTTGGTGTTCGTGCAGCTCTTCATCCTAAGTTGAGGTTGTCGGAGTTTCTAAGCATCTTCAATATCACTCAGGAATTTATAACTGTAACAGAGAAGGTACCTTGTATTTTATTTTATTTCATTTTCTTATGATACGTTGTCTTTTCATTATTCTTGTAATCTTTCCTTCTTTTTTATTTTTATAATTGTGGTTATGATTCCATATTATGCTAACATAAACAGATTGGTGCAAGGTTGGGTTATAGCATTCGTGGAACACTGCAGTCTCAGGCCAAAGCCTTTGTCTATTTCCAGCATGAATCTCGAGTTAGTTTTTGTTCCTAATGAAGTCTCACTTTCTTGTAAGTTCCCTTCAGTTAGTTAGTCGACTAACTCTTCCTGGTTTTCTGTAGATGGCCAAAATAAAAGCAGTACTTGACCAAGAAACTTGGGCTGAAGTAGATGTTCCTGATGAATTTCAGGCCATGGTGACTTCACTGTATTTTGTGGAGCCTGTGGTTACTGGAGATGCTTCTAGTAGTATTCCAACAGGCAACAGCGAATCGGTCTCGAGCAATGCTGATTTGCCGGTGGCAGATGGCCAAGTATTGAGTTCTCCTCTGCCTATTGAGCAGGCAGACTCTACTGGAGCATCTCTAGATAGTATTGCACAAGTAAATGTTTCACCCTTGATTGGGCCAGCTGATAATAGTAGAGCTGATGTTCTTACTTCTTCAGATCCAAGTCACAATACTAATAAAAAGAATCGAATACTTTCCTTCAGAGGTTTGGATATCACATGGTAAACTGGTTAGTTATTTAGTTTACTCTTTTTATTAATGTTTTTTTATTTTATTTTTTTGCCACATGATTTCTCTTCAATTGTTTTTCTTTGATTTTTCTTCGTCATCACCGTTATCATCTGTCCTGTCTTCTCGCTGCCTATTTGCTGCTGAAACTTCATATTCTCATCACAGCTGATTGTTTCAGTCCTAATTAATAGTTGATACTTATGCGTCTATCCTTTGGAGTAGAACTTTCCATATTCTGATCTATCCAGTCTTGTTCCGAGTATATATTTATCTTGAACTATAAGGACTGAACATAAATTGCTGGTCTAGTTTCTGTGGTATCACTCTGCATCAAATACAAACTTTTACTAAATCGAACTAAGCTGGAGGTTTCCTTTGCGTGTTGTTTTTGCTTTTTCAGTGGCTTAATCTTGTTGAAGATGTTGTCAGAGTACATTGATATTAACGATTCTTTGCCAGCACTGTCTTCTGAGATTGTTCATTGTGTTGTTGAACTCTTGAAATTTTTCAATTCAAGAGCTTGCCAGCTTGTCCTTGGCACTGGAGCCTTGCAGGTAGTTACAAGTCACTAGTTATTCATCTTCTCATTTGTACTTGAATACTGAGAAGGTCTTTGCTAGCAAATTGCTAGATGATTGTTATCTAGTCTCAGCAGTTCTAGTATAACCTAGGGCCCATTGCTATGATTATATCATCTCTTGGTGATTCTATATATATTTTTTTGTGTGCAATTTACTTTCTTTGTACTACTCGTGGAACATTGAATTGAAGATACTGAACAGTAATAACATCTGAATTAGGTTTGACATAGTTTAAAATGCGACTTAAAAGCTTTCTTTGGTGCAAATTAGGTTAGGCAGAGTAGGACCAACCTGAAGGAATCTTTAGAGAATGCTTCTCGTTCATTCTTCCTTTTATTTATTCCCTTTTCTTTGCAAGAAAGCTTGAAGGGGTTTGATCATTCTAAGCTGGCATTTAGTTTTGTTCTGATGCTTCTTGCTGATTTTAAAGCACCCATCACAAAGCTGGGCCCAATACTTCTGCACTGAGATCTGTCTAATCATTGTCTCTTTTGTATTTGATTCTATCAATGTGAATGTGCTTCCTGATAAACAACCTTAAGAATTTTACAAATACAGAGTAATCAGGGTTGAAATAGGAGCCAGAGATCTTACATATCAGCCTACTAATATCCTGTTGAATCAGATATTTTTTGATTTATCAATTTCCTCAATATGGAGATATAGGATAATGGCCCTTGGATGAAATAAATTGTCCAGATAATTTTGCCTCGTCTATTAACCAATTAATGTCTCCCTGATATGTGTTGCTTAGGAGTTATATGCTTTTTACATCGCTATACTTTAGGTCAACTTATAAATGACTAACTATACCTCTCTTTTTTGTCATACAGTCAACTAACTCTACCTTCTGTTTTCTTACAAAAATTTGAATGTCCATCATTGGCGTTAAATTTTTTAACGGAAGTGTGACATGGCAGTGCCACATATGCACCAAATCGTAGTTGAAATGTTCTTTTAATATTTTTTTACACGTCATCCGCAGTCCACCCATAAAAATAAAGCACCCATCCAAACCCATAAATATCCAACCCGACCCGACTTCTATCATTTATAATGATAATGATAATAGATCTGAAATCAAAAACGACATATTTTTGAATGTTTTTTCTTCGTCTTCTTTCTCAAAATTTCTTCATCCACGTCTTCAATTGCCAAGAAAAACAAAGACTGGGAAGATGACGAGTTCTGATAAGAGTTTCTATATTTTGAAGAAAGCAACTACAAAGCTTAAAAGCTGAATCAATTGAAACTTCTTCTGGATTTTTTTCCTCAGATTCTAACAAACTCTAGTTCAGGATCTGAATTTTCAAAATCAGATTTGCTTTTAATTATCTGATTAGTTTTGGGTGTTCAAACCCAGATCGTCAATTGTTTGGTTTGTGACAACAGATTGTCACCCCTACCTCATCAATCATCATATATCCCAAAAGAATCCCTAATTAAAGGTGTTCCTAATTCTCCAAGATGGCAGCAGATGATGATGGCGGTAATTCCATATACAAGCAATGCTCCAGCCTCCAAATCAAATGTGTTAATAAGCATCAGGAGGATGAGCATCACTAGTATGTCTCACAGAAGCAGAGCACGGGATACATCGTCTCAAAGAGTACGAAGAAGAGGAGAGAGAATGGAAATTGAAGAAGGAACTACAACTAATAGATTTAGTTGAAACTGCAAAGGGAAGAGATAACACAATTAATAGCTTCAAAGAGATTGTTATTGCCATTCTTTTTTTCTTGTAATTCCTACTGCTACTACAAGCAACAGCAGAATTTTGCTTTCTTCCCAATAGCATCAGGAGCCAAAGAGCAGCTCATGAGAAATTCGCTGCTGAATTTTTTTCCAGGTAGCCCTTTTTCTTTCGGGTTAAATGCATGGGATAAGCTTCAGGAGGAGCTTTCAAGTTTTAGTGTTATTATTTGTTTCTTTATATTTGATTTTTTCTTTTATTATTTACAAGTACTCTAAGAAAATACATTTATTTTGATATAAAGTATCTAAGAAGTTATAATTATGTACGTATATAAAGTTTTTGAAACGATTTTTAATTTTAACATATTTTAAATTTTTATGTTTTATAATTTCCTTAATTATATTTGCTAATAATTACATAAAACTCATTTGATATTAATTATAAAAATAATTAAATATATTTTTTCATTTATGTTATTGTATTTTATATTTTTGTACTAAGTTTATTTATTTATATTTTATTTTAAAAGAATTCTTTCATTTTCTCCATAAAATTTGTTCATTTCCACTTAAGCGTGGCTACATCATGCATAAACATTCCATGTCAGCTTTCTCTCTTCTATGTGGTCCAAACCGTTTAAAGTCAACATGACTTAACAGATTTTGTAACGTTTCGTAAGAAAACAAAACTTGAGTTAGTTGATTGTAAGAAAAAAAGTATAGTTAGTCATTTGTAAGTTGACCTAAAGTACAGTGATGCAAAAAATACTTAACCCGTGTTGCTTAGTCAATGGTAGGATTTTTGAGTTTCTTTTGTATAATCAACTCTAAGTTGACGAATTGTCATTTGTAAAGGAGTAGAGGTCTGCATGAGCCAACTATTAGTTTAATAAAAAAATACCACAAATTGATGGATTAAATCGCTTAACAATTCTGAACTTATTGGACTGGTCTATAAAGATATTGTATAAACAATTGTTTAGGGGAACCTCTGGGTCTGATTTGTGGAGAGATTGGAAGGCTGTGCTTTTTAAGAGTTATTGTGGTTTTGTTTTCCTGTACTCTGGTGTAGATGGACTTCTTATTCACCCTATTTTTCTTGGATCCTCTCTTTTTTATATTGTAAACCTTCTTTTGTCTAATTTTTTAATTATAAAAAACAATATCATGCAAGATGTTTTGTACTGAAAGCTTGTGCAAATTTATTAGTTAGTTGATTATTTACTGAATCCTTCAGTGTTCAGGCTGGTCATAGTACTATTTAACCCTACAAATTGTTCTTATTTTTTACTTTTATGTGGATTACAAAATAATATATATTTTTGAATGAATTGTCCTATTGGCGCTGCAGGTATCTGGTTTGAACTCTATTACTACCAAACACTTGGCTCTGACGAGTGAGGTTATCAGTTTTATGTATTCCATTATCCCTGCTAGGTCTTGATGAATTGCCTGCTTCTTATTTGATGTTGGTCTTGTAGTGGGTCAGACTGTGTCTGGTGCTTCATTATGTGATTTTTTGGTTTGTGATAATGATCGACAATGCTGCTATCCCTTAGAAGTTGTTTCTAAAATATTAATATTTTATAATTCATGGAGATGGGTTTTTACCTGTATACTGAGTGTTTTTGCATGGATACATGTAAACAATATTTATTCTTACTAAACTTATCAAGTATTCTCACAAAGTTTTTCCCCCTACACTTTTTCACTAGACTCAGATTCTTTTTTCTCCAACTAACAAAGAGAGCAGTGGTGCTAATGCCGAGGGTTTTCTATGTTTAGACAAGTGATTGTGCTGAGGGGTTAAAACACCACCTCCTAGAAGTGCTTGACCGAAAGACTCCATAGAGCTAGTAAGAGATCCAATGATGACAAACAATGTTCAAAAAAGCTAATAGCGGTACCGCGCGTTTTTCTTCGGACGAGGCGAAGCGTAAGTCTCGATTTAAAAACATAAAAGTCCCAAAAAATTATAAAAAAATGCTAATAATATCATAAAATAATCCATCATTATAAATTATAATCAAGGTCATAAAAGGCATAAATAACCAACGCCACCTTAATGTATCATTACAAAACATTAAAACAACATAATATCATTAACTACTTTTATAGTGATCATCCATCATTATATAAGTAGTGTATCATTCGTATCCAGCGGCCTAAAAAATGGATCAAATCCTAGATCATCATCCCCACCATCATCTCCATCATCATTCCTATCATCACTAAGAGGATCTTACATGGAATCATCATCGTATCTAATAGTTCTGTCATCCTCTTCATCGTCAGTGCTAAGATACTCAAACTCCAGTTCTTCATCTACCAATTGCAATCCCTTCCCTTTATCTATAAATAAACAAGTGAATATATTTAATGACTAATGAGTATGTTTTTTTTAAGAACACTTTAAAGACAACTTAAGTAATGAAACTATCCTTTTGTTTTAGTTTTTGACTGCAAAGTCTTTCTCTTTCTCTTTCTCTTTTGACTTTCTTCTTCCCCGAGTCCCTTTCCCTCCAAGTGTAATCTCCCTCACATTAGTCTTTTCTCCTCCAACTATCCTTTCATTCTCACGAGTCCCTTCACCCTCCTCCATATTATCAAGCTCAAGGTTCACTCCCGAGATATTTTCATCATTTCCCTCCGCAACCCACTCATTATTAGATGGCACACTATCAACAACCAATAGATCATCTTCTTCCGTTAGTGCCTTTTTCTTGATGTGTCGATCTTTTAATTTTTTATTATACATAATATAAGCCAATGAGTTTAGCCTAGATGCGTATAGTTGATTCCTTCTCTTTGTATGTATCTATATTACAAGTAATTGAGCATTAGTGAGATCTCATAAAATCTTAATAAATAGATTTGAGAATATAAATGATTTATATCTAATAAATACCTGACTGAAAGTACTCCGATTATGCTCACACGCCGAAGATGAGCAAGTGAAACTCAAAATCTTCACTGCAAAGTTTCTTAATTCCGGAGATTCATCTCCAAATGCGATCCACCAATCAGCTGGATCAATATTAAAACATATATCAATCTTACCGGTACAACGATACTTACCAAGAGCACGTTTAATCAAAATGAAAGCATAGCCATATATTTATCAACAGTACTTACTGGGAGCACGTTTCTTACACGTATTTTTGGCATTTGTGTAGCCAAATAACCCTTGCCTCAATTAGAATACATCTAATTGCAAATCAGTTTTTTCTCTTTCCTCGGAGTTAGGAATAAGCTTGTCCATACAAGCGTACAATCCCACCTTAACTTCCACATTGACACAGAAATCATCATCATATTGAAAATAAGGATTCAAAAAATATGCAGCAGCGTGCAAATGTCGATGCAACTGATTGTCCCACTTAGCATTTATTATGCTCCATATCTCTTTATAGGCACCTCCCCTCATTATCCAAATTTTTTGCAATATCTTCTTTTGCATTATCTATGGCACCATATAAAAATTCCATTCCCGGCTTGTGTTACTCGAACTCGGGTGCAGATGTCGAGTGCGGTTACGAATCTAGGTGTCGAGTGCGGTTACGAATCTAGGTGTCGGACACGTGAAGTCAAAAAATAGAGGATACGCGGATATGGATTCGAATTTGGACACGGGTGCGGGGATACGGTATGTTATGATTTTTTAACAATAATGTTTATACTGTCCAAATTCGTATACACATACATTTATCATAATATGATAAAATAAAATAATCTTTGATTTTCTCATCTACATTGTAGACATATTTAAAAATATATTTTTTTAAAGTCAAAATGACATGATTTTACGTAGGAGACATTTAAAATGGGACACTGTACATCAATTCTTCGCCATTGAACTTCTCTTAGAATTGTGACTTGAAATTTTGCGAGTGCACCCGCTGTATACAAATTAGAAAAAAAGATTAAAAATAATTTAATCTCAAAAAATTAAATAGATAGTGTTTTTGTTGAATGAGAATAATTATTTACTACTTTTTATGAAAAAAGTAGAAATATTTATTATTTTGTTAAAAAGAAAAATTAATATTTTTATTATTATTATTTGTTATTATTATTATTATTTATTATTTATTTAATATTATTATTATTTATAATATTTATCATTTTTTTAAAGGGTGTTTTTTTTTATTATTTATTGTTTATTATATTATTTATTTTTAATGTTAAGTTAATTATTTATTATTTATTTATTGAACAACAAATGGAACACGTGTTACACAAACTGACAAACACCACTACTGCTTAGTCTGCTTTTGTCTTTTAATGGGGAATGGCTCATTTAGTGGATGGCAGCTATAACATCTAATTAAAAAAAGAATAGGAGGACAAAAGCTTCTTAAGTCAATCCGGATTGAAAGTGTCGCACCCGACACAAATCTCGCACCCGTACCCGTGTCGGATCGTGTCGACGTGGGTACTCCATCAGAAAACAGGCGAGTCCGAATAACACAGTTCTCGGCACCTTCTCTGAATTTGTCATCCTCAATACACTTACTAGAAGTTTTGTGGTCATAATTGCATATCCCACACTACCCCAAATATTCTTATATTTTAGAATGATTTTTCTCGCCTCTTTACCTTCAGATTTTTTTGTCCAAGTACAATTTTTCCACTCCCTAGATGTAAACATAGCCTCCAAAGGCTGTCTCAAACTATGCATAGTCTGCAAAGTTAAATAAGCAGTGGCAAATCTAGTGGCGGTTTGCCGAACAAGGTCTTTATTAGTGTTGATCCTCATCAATGCCAAGACCCATCTATAATTATATATGAAGTTGCTTACCTACAATTACATAATGGCATTCATCAAAAAATAATAATAATTCAAGTATTCATTGAATAAAAAAAATTATAACCAAATAATAATAATAATAATAATAATAATAGTAATAGTAATAGTAATTACCTTCTTTGCCTTTGTCAAAGCATTTTTATGTTAAGGCGACTCTCCAAGCTTCTCAAGCATCAAATCGATGTAATGTGCGGCACACGGTGTCCACCACATACGTGGCCTCTTCTCCATTAACATTCTCCCCCTTATAATTAGATGTATTGTCACTGACTACTTGAATGACAAGGTTTTCTCCCACTTCCTCAACAACCTCATCAAATAGTTTAAACATTAAATTAGCATCTTTAACTGCATCAGATGCATCAACAGATTTCAAAAATACAGTACCATGGGGGTTGTTTACAAGAAAGTTTATTAGTTGTCTTCCCTTAATATCTTTCCAACCATCCGACAAAATTGACACCCTCGTATGTGCCCAAGTCTTCTTTACCTCCTCAACAAAGACCTTTGTAGTCTTCTCTTCCTCCTTCAATATCCCTTCAATTTTCAAGAGCTAAGCTCGTATGGAGTAGGGGTTTCAAACCACGACCATAGTTCCCAATTGACCGGCACATATTTATAAATGAAGGACTATCTGCAACATTAAAGGGAATCCCGTTTTCAAAGAAGAATCTGCCAATATCAAGACAAACTGCATTACGAGCCTCCTTCGAAAATACGGTACGCTTTGTAGTAGCATCATCATCAACATCTACAACAAATCTGTTCATGGGTCCCCGAACTCCCCTCGCAGAGGCACTATCCACACTTGAACCTCCCAAGGATGGATGACCATCATAATAAGACCCATTTTGTATTTTTTTCATATTCATTTCTCTGTCTTTCCTCCTTTGAGTCCGATACTTTTTTTCATATATGACGCAAACTCTTCCTTCACTTCACTTGGTACTTTTTTGCAAGCCTCAACGATATTATGATTACCCACAAGATGATTTTTTAGCCTTGTAATTCCTCCTGTACAAATTTTCTAACAAAAATTGCATTCCACATATAAATGAAATTTATTAACTCCAGGAGTTTCGGTGTCATATTTCCAAGTTAGATCTTTCTTACCCATAATAACAATTCGCTGTAATAAAAAAAAACACAATGCATAAATATCATTGAACTAATAAAATCACCAAACATAGTATAAATATATATCATTGAACTAATAAAAAAAGTAATTGCCTTGTATATGATATGGAGTATACTGTATATATATACATATGATATGATTGTCTTTCTGATAAGAGTGAGGGACTCGTAAGAGTTCTTTTTGGTTCAATCAGCATCATACTGTTCTTGCTCATAATAAAACTTAAGTTTAATGACGCAAAGACATAACTTTGACCTATATATTTTCACTAACCCACTAACAAACACTCTTCTTGCTCACAAAAAAGTGATAAACAATATTACTAATAGAACAACCCAATACAAATTACAAAACCAAAACATAGATTTATTGTCATCATGATTTCTTCCTAAATTACAGAAGAAGAAGAGAGAAAAAGAAGACAGAGAAGAAGAAGAGCACGAAGAGGAGAAACTCGCAAGAACTGTCGAAGTCGAAGTGTCGCAACTCGCAGGAAGAGAAAGCTAAATCTGAACATAGTTAGGGTTTTTTAATTCAATTCAAGGCCTACGCCTTGATACGCCTCGAGGCGACACGCAATAAGGCGTAAGCCTCAGCCAAATGAAGCGCAAGCCTTTGTTTTTTCCTCTGAAGCGTAAGTCTCGCCACAGCAAACCTGCGCCTTGCTTTGAGGCGCGCCTTGAGGCGTGCACCTCAAACACAATTTCGAACATTGATTACAGATAACTACATTTGTTGTAAGCATTAATCCAGTAACCAGCTCTAAAGGCTTGGGCATGAGACTAAGACAGGCTTACCTAATTTTACCACAACAATCATCCAGCCCTTCCTTGTTTCCTGAAAAAACTTTGGTAAGGAAAAAGTTCTAAAAAAATCGGCTGCTAAATTTGGAACGTGATGAACTTAGTAGAGAGTTTTGATCCAGAGAATTGACTATAACCTGTCTCAGACACTGAAGACAGCTAAGCATTTGCCATTTTTAATTATCGCCACTAGAACACTGCGAGTAAGAGTGGGTACATTGAGCCTGCAGATGTTGGATCTATTTTTTGCATAGCCAGCAACCACGCCCTCAAGCTCATACGCATCTTTGTAACCATAGCGGCACTGGTGGAATCCTACAAGTATGAATGAGAACGAAATATCTAAGCATAGATGAAACTGAGAATTATGATTTTAAAGTTATAACTACAAACTACTCAACTAAAGACCAAACTGGATCAGAAGCACATAATATGAGACAAGGGTGTAATCTGAAGTATAACTGCACATCCACAAGCAGATTCATTTGAATTAAATCTTAAAGGGATGGTCAATTGTCCAGAAAGATGGAAATATTTTTGCTTAAAGTCTGCTTCAAGATCATTATTTGCCTCGAATAGACAATTGTTTGTCACCACCTGAACTTCTGAGCAAACCGTAAATCAGCGAAACAAAACAGGAAGGGAGGAGGAAAAATAAAAGAATGTCATTCTTCCTATTTTCATCTACTATATAAAGTAACAGTATTTGTTTGTTCTAAACCATATATATTTCCTTCTTTTGGACATGAGTTTTAAATTGATCTCAAAATATGTCTCAGTTAGACTTCAAATTCATCTTAAATCTTACTCTAATTGAAGTGCGACAAATTAAACATATTTTTGGGATCCTTCCCTTTTCCCTCCACCTTCAATCCGAAGGGTCTCTGGTGGAGCCATCACTTGCTCCGAAGTAGTAAAAGATTACAAAAATCATTGGAAGCTAACATTAATTGCTTTTTGCATGTGTTTGTGAGTTTTATTTCGAGGGAAGGAAAAGGAAAGTTGAACACTTTCTTTCCAATTTTAGAGAGAAAGCCACCAATTTTTGTTCCCTCCCCCTTAAAATAAAACTTGCAAAAGCACTGGGAAAAAAGAGTGAATAAGAAGCTGCCTCATACAGAATATGAGGCCCAATAGAAATATAGGAATGCATTCTATCTAACTCACCAAAAGACCAGTATGGCATCGGAGCCGGCCGGCCAATGAGCTCCGTGTATTGATCCATCAACATCTCCGGCGACGGACCAGCAAAAAAGCACAAATCAATAACACCCCCAATCACCTTATCAGTAATCCTATCACCAGTATACACAATATCCATCCCATTACTGTTGAGCAGTAAAACCCCATGAGTGGTCCCTGCAGCCACTCTGCCGGAGGAATCCGGCGACCTGACGTCGATGTAAAACGGGTGAGACCAATATAGATTGAGATCAACAGTGCGGCTCGGAATGTCGGCATTCCACAGGGTAAGAGTTTGATTGTGAGTGAGCTTGAAAGATTTCTTCGTTTGCTCTCCGAGGCCGTAGAGAGAGGAACGATCAGCGGGGAGGGAGGAGGAGATCTGGAAAAATTGGTCTTTGAAAACGAGAAATGTGTTGTTGGGACTTGATGGGTCCGGTGAGGTGTTGAAGAGAGTGTCGCCGGAGGAGCAGCGGGTGACGGCGAAGCCAAATGGTGTGGTGTTGTGAAGAGTGAAGATGAGGTCTGAGTCGGGGTGGGAGAGGATGAAGTGGTTTTTATTTGGGGAAGCGTGGTTTTCCGGGAGGGACTGACGGGGGAGGATTTCCCATCTCCTGTGATCGGCGTCGGTGATTTTAATTCTCAGACGATCTTTGGTCTCAAAGCTGGAAATACAGTACAACAAAGCAGAACCAATACATACACTTTTTTGTTAGGCAATAGAGTATGCATGTATATTATCTGAAATTTTTTTATTTTATTTATTTGAAAAATTGTAAGAGAAAGAAATATGTATTTAATACTCAAATTGTAATATTATGTATTTAATATAGTACTTAATATAAGCAACTTTTAAAAAAAAATGACAAAGGATTCCCCAAAAAGAATAGATAAATTCTTCTAAAACACAATTAAAATAAGAACAAAGAGAGTAATTTTCATATTTAGACTTGAAAATTAAAAAAAAAAATCAGTTGATTTTGTCTAGCCTAATAATGGCTAACTAGCCATGGTTAAAGTTGAGACCTTTCAAATTTATGCAACTAAATAAATTTACCGATATTACTTTAAAAATGGTACTTCTTATTCATTTTCTCTATGCAAGTTCTAATCTATTTCCTGTAGTATAAAATTTGATAAAACTCGGTTATGTTTCTTTAATTTTAGATTATTATATAATAAAAATCTTTATCCTTAAATTTACAATAATTGAAAATGTTTATACAGTAATAAACGGTTTAGTAGAAATCAACTTAGTTAAACTTTAGAGAATTTATATTTCTACAAATAAAAATGATAGTTTCAGGACATGAAAATCATCATTTTCATTTGTGGAATATCATTTCCCAAACTTTATTATATTAAATAATTTGACTGTAGTATAAACTATAAATTCTTCATTTGAAATTTTGAACAACAAAATAAAGTAATTAACCTTCATAATCAGGTGTGCATAGATAAATCACCAAGTACAGGTAAAATTCCCCAAATATATTTTCTTTATTGCCCTTAATAATATGATAAAGTTAATTGCCTCAAACAGGAATATAGGATTCCTTGAACACACGGCTACTACTTTTCAGAGTAAAAACCATTTGAAAGTTGCTTTTATGGTGGATAAATTACCTTCCAATTTTCACCCATGCACTTCTTCCTCTTTTAAATATAGATTATATTGACAGACAATAAGCCTATATATCACACAACATCATCAAATATAATTATAACTACATCTGCTGAGTTCACTAAAAACTACATACTGATCAACCTCAGCATCTAGCCGAGGGAAAATGTACATAATGAAAAGCAGTTAATAAAACAAATTAAATAACCTGGCAACAAGGTTGAGATTCTGAATGTCAGATCCAAAAATTGACGAGTTCTTGATTAGTTGAAGATCAGAAGTCGAATAGTTCTGTAATACCCAAAAAATAAAAAGTAAAATAAATGGTATTTTAAAAAAAAAATTAAAATATTTTAATTGGGCTTTTCTTATATTTGGGTCAACCACTGTATTTAATTTATGTGGACTACATTAATTGGACTTTAAAACTAATTGGGTTTAATTTATATGTGGATAATAATAAATTCTTTTATAATTAGGAGAATTAATAAATCTGTTAATAAATAAATACCTAAAACCTAATTTACTCAACATTACGTCTAACACGGATTGACTGAAGGGAAAAGGACTACGGCGGTATTCTGATAACAAAAATTTTCGGTAAGTAATTTGTTGTGTTTGATGTAATTATGTTCTGCAATTAGAATTGGAGAATGATCAGAATACGTACAAAACTATTGAGGCTAGTTAATAATATAATACTCACGTGGTGGAAGTTATAAAATTATGTTGCTACTTTGGGCATCCATCATAGATATATGTAAATTTTGCCATAACAGTATATGTGAATGATGTCATTGATATACTAATAAAGTGAACATGAAGACAATTAATAGATTCTTTATTATATATATGGTATTCTATCTAAGTATACATATATATTCATAAAATTTGCGTTGTCATCCTTTGTGATACTAATGTGAGAAATTAATTTCTTTAAATTAAATTGTTTCTTATGTATAAAAATTACAGGACTATCAATTATAAAAGTATAAGCTAAGACACTGGCTATGTATAAGGGTTATATTAATTTAGTAAATTTTGTTAATGTTTTGTAATTCGAAGAACATGGATTTTTTTTTTAAAGATAAACAGTTCATATGTATTATTATTTATATAATGGTATGCTTATATTATTTATTAAATTGTTTAACTTAGATCGAACCGAAGGGGTTAACAAATTTAATTGAGATATAATTTCGGGTATTGCATTGCTTAATCCAGGTACGGATTCCGTACTCCTTCAGCGATTCTCTTATTAAATTTAATTTGTTCGTTTTGTTTCTCGTTTCGAAATTGGTTATTGTTTCTCATGATCGTTCGTTCTCAAATTCTTATGATAGTTTCGTCTTAGTAGTGATACATAGAACTCGTGTTTGTACTCTTTGAATTGAGTTAACATATTAGTGTTTATTTTAATCTTTTAGAGATGTACATGTTAATGTATCCTTGGAGTTTCGTATTTATATTTGTTTCGTTGTTACATGTACATACTAGAACCCTTGTGTTAATATTGTGTCGCATGTGTTGTGACATAATATTATTATTAGAATATACCGTAGGGTATACCTGAGCTATAACCACCTGTGGGAGTACCACAGGCATGTCGTCTTGGCACGAGAGGCATGACACTTTCCGTGGCGATGTGATCAGTCCACGGCGTCTCCGTTTTGTACTCCGGTGGGAGTTGGCCATTTGGTGTTTTGTTGTGGGAGGCGCATGGGTCGGCCCTAGTTTCTGTTCTGTTCTGCGGAGTGGCAATGTTTGTGCCAAACACGCCTTCGATTTTGCATACATCTGGATTGCGCAGTCCGAGGTGTGATTGCATGTGTGGCATTATTTGACTTGCCTATGTGGCAAGGTATATTTCTGTTTTATTTTGAGCTCGGTATGAAATAAAATCCAGCCATTTGATTCAGCCTAATATTTTGTTGTGTTAGTTTTGTTCGTTTCGGTTCAGTTCAATTCATTTTATTGAGTTAGTTGTTTCGTTTCATTATTCTTGTATTTTATATCCGTACTGGGCATTTGGCTCATGCTGTGTTTTTCTTCCGGCAGGTAATCAGGAGGATCAAGGGCAAGTGTGATGAGAGCTCCATTTGGTTCAATGATTTAGATATTCTGTTTAGGCTTGATAGATGGGTTTATTTGAAGTTGTAATAACTATTTCAAATTTTGGTTTGGACCAGCTTGACATTTATTCTGGTTTAACCTTTTGGTATTTATTGGTTATAAATACTATTCTTTTGTGGTTTAGAGCTTTAGTATTATTTCTTCAGTTATGTTGTGTTTTGAGTAACCTCTCTTTCTATTTCGAAAAGGGGGTGTTACAAGTTCTGATTCGGATTAATGGCCGATGATCATCGGATGGCATAACCATACCCAACTGCAGTTTCTATTTCTAGTCCAGATATTAATGTGGTTGGAGCCAAGAAAATGGAAATGAGGAAAAATAAGATCATAATGTGCATAGGATGAGAAGGTTTTGGTCTCTCTCTCTCTCTCTCTGTCTATGCTTCTGTCTATAGTTTGGTCTTTAGTCTATATGGGGTTTTAGTCCAAACCTTATTGAAAAAACATAATCTCTAAATTAAGACCCTTCACATTTAAGCCATGGTAATTAGGTAAAGAACAACACAACATGTACTCTTTATAAACCTCACATGAATTGACCATTTCCTTGTTTAGCTCTCCCTGTATCTCTATCTGATCTTTTTTTCTGATCTCACACCAAAACAGTAACTGATCAACAAATCTTTTCAGAAAATTAGGGAGACTAACTCATAAAACATGACTAATCCTATCCAGGCGTGTTTCATGATCATGGCAACTAAAAATATAGTAAGCGCAAAGGGTTTTTCATGTTTTGTTACGTCAATCATCACAAATAGCGGCCTCTTAGAATTTTACTTTATTTTTTTCTTAATGCCTAGTGCTTCTTCCTCACCATCCTTATCAATCAAGGATTTGACCCCTATAGCATTTATTTCATCTAGTATTGTAAGATAATTATTCAGTTAAATTAACTGTTTTTCTTAGCGACGGAATCATGGAATCTAAATAATATGACTTGAAAGTAATGCAAATAGAACTTAATAGAATGTTGGTTCTCTAGAGAAGGAATAAAGATCTGTAACAAAATTCAATAATATAATCAATATAACTACAGTTTAGAACATAGCAGGTTCTGAGGTTATGTGCATAAACAAAAGCACTACCTAACTATAACTACATTTTGAAGGTAAACTGCAATGCGGCGACAGAAAACAACACAATATAACTACATTTTGTCCGATAAAGATCACCAAAAACTAATTAAGATCGGAAATAAAACAAATGTAATGTGCACATGATAGAGGTTCAAGCAAGATGGACGCAGAAACTAAAATTGGAATTAGAAGTTTACAAAGCTGCATCCTGCTTCTTTCCTACTAAACTAAAGTTGTATTCATCAAATCTCAACTTACCTCGGTACGCATCCATTGCCTCAGGAACTTCATCCATATATTTAGTCACATAAGTCTTCAAGAAATCCTTTTCTGTAATCATCAATATCGTTGTTAGCATGTAACTCGTATTAATCCTATTTCTCGATGCCAAAGCTTGCAGAACTGAGCACCTCGGAATAACCCTCTTCTCCAAGTTATAGTGCAAAACATTTGGCGTAATCGACAACCTTGATGGGCTCCAACGCAATTTATTCACAAAAAACTCAACTGATACCCTAATTTTATCCACAGACAGCAACATAGATATAGGTTGTTTCTTGAACATGGAAATGATCTCATCATTAGAGAAACCAAAGCTTCTATAAATCTCAATCTTCGATTTCCAAGTTGAAGCAGAGACAGAAACCATCGCCGCGACAGCGTTGATAAATGAGTAAGACCAAGGATCAAATCCCATTTCCTTAACCTTCGACACAACTTTCCTGAGCTTAACATGCCGAGTGCCTAATACTTGACCAAATCTAGTAATATTTTTTAAAATTAAAGACAGGGGCACACCAATTGTTTGTAACAATTCCACATTGAGTAAAAAGATAGTTGGGCTATAATTGAGAATATATGGTTTACATTTGAGGGCTGCAATCGTATTTTCTCGGCTACCCGTCAAACTATTCAGAATATTCAAGTAGGGGATTAGGTGGTTTTTCAGACTTCTAGTGAGTACAAAAGGTATCATACTTACAATTCTAGTCAACTCAGTATTCGATTCTGTAACAGAAAGCAACAAATCAAGCTTTGGCTTTAGGGTTTTTTGAGCATCGCATAGAAGATACTCTGGGTAGCTAGAAATTAGGCGGGTAATATGAGTTTGGGAGAATCCAAAGCTTTGGAAGAGTTTGAGAACTGAATCAGGTCTTTCATCAGAGGATTCAAATGAAACCAAATTAGATGCACGAATTAGGGATTTACCTGTTAACCCGCAAGTGTTCTTCAAATATGAGATAGTGAATGATGAATCTACTGTTGTGTGGCTCAATGAGCCATAATGGTTAATGGGGTTTACAAATTTCTGCAAGTTCGTCCAAATTTTTTCATTCGTGATTTGGGTTTGCCACTTACATTTACAAAGATATTGAAGAAGCATCATCTCATTTGGAAGAAGAAAAAAAAATGGAAAGAAACAAGTGGCAGCAAATGGGTTTCAGATAAAACTTACGGATTCAAGAGCTGCAATGCCACCATTTTTACTCCTCAAGTTTGTATATTCTCTCCTGGCAGCTAAACGTTTGCAAAACTGTTGTTCCTTTCATTTGTCCGGCCCGCTAAGTTAACGGTCTTGGGCAGAAGTAAATATGATCCATAAAAGAGTGGATTGTTGCGACCCGACCCGTTATGACTCGAATCATATGTTGATACGGACTCACTAATAAATAATAATATCCCTCCGTCTCCAAAAAAAAAATAACTAAAGCTATAAATATTTTGGTCTTTAAAAAGATGAGATAAAATACATAAAGTACAGAGTAATTTAGTTATTTAGTAAGATTTATTAGTATAAAAAATAAAAATAATTATCATTTTATATAATCTTGTAGGGTCACTAAAGATAAATTTAAAATTTATTTACTCTATTTTTTCTATTTTTACTTTTTCTTAATATGTATGTAAATTATACTTTGCTCATTCTTTTCGGTATGGAAATAAATTGTGCTTTTTATTTTAAAATATAAGATTATTATTGATTTTTTAAAAATTAACTTGAGAAATTTTACTCAAAATTGACATTGATTTTCTCAATTTACATGATAAATATTTTAAATTGTCTAAAATGTATTATTCTTTGTAAGACTTTAATATGTAAAGATGGCTATTACAAACTATATAAATGTATTACTCTTTATTATTTTATATTTTTTTTATGAATAATCTCAGTCTGAAAATATATTAAATTAATTTTCAAAATTTAATAATAATAATCTTATAATTTGAAATGGAGAAAGTATTTACTAATTAACTAATAGTTTTTATTGCTTTAGGAACCGTCACTAACAATTTAATAATTTAGGGACTATTAGTATGAAATTTTTTTTTCCTCTCAATATTGGGATTTTTTTTTCAATTTTTTGAATTAACATTCAGATTTGACCATCTTTTTAATTGATAAAAAGTAATATTTTGATACATTTTTTCTTTACCCTTCTTGTCCAAATTCAAGCATCAAGCCTCTTCCTCATGAATTGTTTGGTAGAATTAATACATGTCAATACATTCAATTTGTTTACACGGGGCTCTTTGGCCTATAATAATGTGCATGAATATAAAAAAATAACATGTATATGAACTTCCTATTGCTTATATTATTATCCCAATTAACACCCTTTCTTGACTTTTAAGAATTCAAGTTTATTGCAGGAGATAATATTTTTGTTACGTTTGGATTATAGGAATCAAGTTGAAAATGGAATAATTCATTTTTATAAAATAAAACAAATTACGTTTAGTTGTTCTATTAAAATGGAATGAACTATTCTTATTATTACCAAATTTGTGAATTTTATTAAAATCCAGACCAATGGAAAGAGAGGTGGAAAAGAATGGATTATTTTGTGAAAGAATTTTTGGGCCTATCAAAAGCGGAATTTGTGCTTGTGGAAATTATCGAGTAATCGGGAATGAAAAAGAAGACCCGAAATTTTGTGAACAATGCGGAGTCGAATTTGTTGATTCTCGGATACGAAGATATCAAATGGGCTACATCAAACTCGCATGCCCAGTAACCCATGTGTGGTATTTGAAACGTCTTCCTAGTTATATTGCGAATCTTTTAGATAAACCTCTTAAAGAATTAGAAGGCCTAGTATACTGCGATGTGTGATTTGATCGAAATTCTGATTTTACAGATGATTCGGAATGAAAACCTGTCATCCCATTCAATCCAATCGGGATGCCCTGGATCTGACATGTCGCTTGGGAGGAGTAACATGAAGCTCAGAATTAAGGGTGTATTCAATACTCCCAAATAACAAGGGGAATTGATCTATGGTCGATTTCGTAACAAAAAACTAGGCATTTTTATTTATACCTCGTAAAAAAAAGACTTTTTTCTTTTGTGTAATTAACCAGTTCCTTTCTTTTAGAAAGAAATTGAGCAAATAACAAATATGTCATGGTTACAGAAGTACATATAGAATTTAAGGGGTATCGTGACATAACCGTCGAGTTGAAGTTGGGACCAAAAAAATTGAATAAAATAGTACATAGACAAGTAAATCCCTTGTGAATTCCAAGGCACTCGCTTTAATCAAATTAAGAATTACAAGATTTACCATTCGGGAGGAAGTAGACTACACAAGACTTTCACAATTGATTTATCTCAAAATTGAATAAAGAATTTAGGAAAATATACATATAAAAAGGAATGCGAAATCAAGGAAATTTTGCTTGTTTTTCGTTGGGAACTCGAGTAAGGAGTAGAATTATTTTTTTATTTTTTATTTTTTATTTTGAGGGGGGGTTTAGAAGAGGGTATGAAATGACCCATTCAAGTTACGTTTAGATTGGAGAAATGAAATAGAATAGAATGGAATGGTTTCATTTCATTTTAATGAAACAACTAAACACAATTTTATTCATTTCATGAGAATGAATCATTACATTCCCACCCACCTTGATTCCTGCAATTCAAACCTAACATCAGCCATTCTAGTCAGCAATGGAATAAATCATTCCTCCCCATTCTATTCGCTTTTCTATTTCATAATCCAAACACAGCATTACATCTTAAGACTCTTTTGCCAACACATAATAATGACCAAGACACCATACTTCTGTTTACCTAGTAATAAACATTTGACTGGTAAACATATTCATCTTTTGATTTCCAACTTTCAATATATATATTAGGTGCAGTACAGTCGTGTGTATGAAATTTAATCCCAGAAATTGCAAAACTACAGACGACTAGCACTTGTTAAGGCATGGACAATTTAATCCCAGAAATGACAGAAAACAAACAAAACAAGAAGGAAACCAACCAGCGTTTTAACACATAACAACGACTAGCACCACACTTGTGTTTACCCAGTTATACTAGTAAACACAAGTGTTAATCTCGTATTGTTATGATTTGCTCCTTCCACTTGACATAATTGATGATCTCATATTTCAATATGTGTGTGTAAACATTTCACCTCAAACAAAATAAAAAAAGAGTTCGTCGCAAGTACTATGTTGAACAAAGCTTAATGCATCAAATTACCAGGAAGGTTTATCAGAGAGGCTTCCAAATGCGGTATGAGAACGTCAATGGAATTCAAAAATGAATTGTGAATCAAAGTTGTATTCATCAAATCTCAACTTACCTTGATATGCATCCAATACCTCAGGAACTTCATCCTTGTGTTTAAGCACATAGTTCTCTAAGAAATTCCTTTCTGTCACCATCAGTATTGTCGTTAGCATGACAGTCTTACTAATCCTGTTTCTCGACACCAAAGCTTGCAGAACTGAACACCTCGGAATAATCCTCTTCTCCAAGCTATATAGCATAACACTTGGCCTAATTGACAACTTAAATGGGCTCCAACGCAATTTATTCACAAAGAAATCCACTACTCCCCTAATTTTCTTCTTAGAGACGCACATGGTGGTGGGCTGTTTCTTGAACATGGAAAGGATCTCGTCGTTAGAGAAACCGAAGCTTCTATAAACCTCAAATTTTGATTCCCAAGTCGAATCACTGACAAAAATTATAGCCGTCACAGCATTGACAAATGACATAGATGAAGGATCGAAACCCATTTCTTTGACCTTCAACACAACTTTACTGAATCTGTCAGGTCGTTTGCCAATTGCTTGACCATATGCAGTAACAAATCTTGAAATTTGAGAACGGGGCATACCAAGTGTTTGTAAAAATTCCACATTGGGTAAAACACAATTTGGGATATCCCATATAAGAATTCCCGGTCTACATTTGATGGCTTCAGCTGCTTTTTGTTGGCTACCCATCAAACTACTCAGATAATTAAATAATGGTATCAGTTGGTTGTCCAAACTTCTAGTCAGGAAAAAAGGGTTCCTGATAATAAGTTGTATCAGCTCCGTATCAGATTTTATGACCGAGAGCATGAAATCAAGCTTTGGCTTTAGGATTCTTTGAGCATCAGATAGCAGAAGAAGAACTGGGTAACTAGAAATTATTTTGGTAACATGGGTTTGGGAGAATCCAAAAGTTTGAAAGAGTTTGAGAACTGAATTGGGTCTTTCATCAGAGGATTCAAAAGAAAGTAAATTAGATGCACGGATTAGGTATTTGCCTGATAATCCACAAGTGTTCTTCAGATATGACATTGTGAATGGTGAATCTACTGCTTTTTTGATGCTGTTGGTTCTATAACTGCGTATTATGGGTGGTTTAAGCCAATTCTTCAAGATTTGGGTTTGCAACTTACATTTGCAGAGATACTGAAGCATCATCATATCGAGAAAATGGAAAGAAACTAATGAGAAGAAAAGGGTTTCACAGAAAAACTTACAGATTCAAAACATTGATGCAAAATTTGCAAGGGCACCAAATTACTCCACAACTTTCCCCATTCTGCCTTCTGGATTGTTTGGGGAAGCAATCTCACACTGTTGGTGAGTTTTCAAAGTACTGCTTCAATTTAAATTGTTATGAATTTACTATCCCAATATACCCTTGTAGGTTTGCTGCGTATGCCTTTTCAACGAGGTCAAAGTTGTCTTTCACCTCACATAAATTGGGTCAAAAAATTAGTTATTCTTCATTTAAATTGAGGACAAAAACTTAGACCAAGGGTTTTTTCCTTCGCAAGGTAAGATGGAGTATATCGTTATAATTGAATCCAAAATGTTGGAACTTGCAGTTTATAACTCAAAAGTTTCTGAAAAAGGTCAAGTGCATAGGGAAGCGGAGTGAGAGAGCGTACCGAAGGTTTGGGGAGTGTGGGGGACGTAGCCCCCACGGTACGGAATAGTGTTATAAGAAGATTGTTGGTATTTAAGTCATAATGTAAATTAAGGTTGTAATAGGAAAAATAGTTATATATATATTCTCTATTGTAAAACTCTGTGTACTCAGTTAAATAAAAAGAAACCGCTCCCTTGGACGTACCCAAATTAGGAACCACGTAAATCTCTGTGTTCATTTTTTACTGCCGTGTGCGTGTGTATGATCGAATTCTAACACTAAAAGATCTTAAAAGAGAACAAATTGTTTGTTTCAAATTAGGTCCATTTCTTCTTTAGAGATTTAGCTTCAAAATTCTATCAACGCCAAAATGTGTTCGCTCGTCAAATCATCAAGCAATACGTTAACACCTGCACAATAAACAAATAAGCAAACCAAAAGCTTGACGGTCGGGGCCGTCGGGATAATTTCGGTGTGAGAATAAACACAGGGCAAAAACGTTAATAATGGAGGATATGTAATTGTTTTAGTGTGTGTATATGGAACTGAATTATGACCGTGACTACACTATCTCAATTTAAATATTGAAATTTGACTTTTCCGTCAAATGGTTCAACAATGTACCTCATACTTGTGTATATCATCTTCGTATTTACGACCTGCGAGATTTCTCTTTAAATGGATGGTATTAGTTGGGCAGGTAAGTGTAATTATGGTGAGAGTCTCTTCGTGCTTTTGCAATTGTGACTAATTAAATAACCACATTTTTTAAAGGCACTGTCTTTTTAGACACTTTCCTAGACAGCAACGGCATGAACCAAAAGCTCTTGATACCAATTATTGAGAAATCAAGCTCACACAAATATTCAAAGATAAACACACGCACACTGTTGTATGAGATATAAAATAAAAACACAAGAATTTTTACGTGAAAAATCCAACTGGAAAAAACTACGAATAGAGATTTCAAAAATTCACTATGAAAAATAATATGGAGAATACAAACTCTCAACTTAAAAATAAACTCGCACATTATTTTCTTTGTATACCCTCACTCTTGCTATTGCTCTTCTTGAACTATTAGCTCTCCAGATCTCTTTTGCTACTAATGTTGGTGTTGTGTTGTCTATAAACTTGAGGTGATGGGTGCCTTTTATAGGCACGAGAGAAGACAAGAAACCACAAAATAAGGAACACAAACTTTGATAAGGTTAGCACACAAAGTTTTGATACTATTAGGTAGCATATCAGTCTCTTGACGGCCATGCATATGAGCTTCTAAGGTCGATGGCTTCTTTCGTTTAGTGGCCAGAAGTCAGTTTTAGATAATTGTATTACATGACAGTGTGTGTATCATGAGTAGTTTATTAGTTTAGTAGTTTAAATAATCAATTAATTTTTTTAAAAAAATAATAATTTTTTTTTTGCTAGTTCAATTGGAGTAATAATTTTGGGATTTATAGACAAATAATAAGAGCCTGAATTCATTTTAAGCATTAAAAAATTTGCTTAAACTTGCCCAGAAACAAATTAATGGTCATGTATGCATGAACAAGAAGGCTTCTTTTAAACACTAAAGCTTCCATACTCAATATGTTGAGTTGTATTTGTTCTAAAATAAGAAATGGAGCTGAAGAATGCAGTTTAATTAATGACCACGAATTCAGGTTTCCACAAACATGATAAACAACATACATAATTATTGCGAAAATGGCGATTTATACTTTTATAATAACATAAACTAAGTGCTCAAAATGAGATTCAATTCTAACTTTAACTCTTCTCCAATAAGCAGTGATAGCCCAGAAAACTCGACAGATGCAAACTCTCCATTCACATCAAAACTTCCACTTACAGGTGAACTTCTGCCCATTTTTGCTCCTGAATTACTGATGATTAGCTCGTAGCTCTCGGACTTTTTAACATTTTTCAACCCTAAAAATGTCACTTTTTCTATAACCCACTTCTGACTCGACGCAAATCCTGCATTCACAACTTCTGTTTCTACCACTACTTTTTCCCCCACGACTCGGCTGTAAAATCTCACTAGAGTCCAGTTTTTTCCCTCCTTTCCCATCTTCACGTCCTCTCCGTCGTCCAAGAACACTTCACCGGTGGCATTTTCCCTGCTGCTGACCACCACCAGTAGCTGGAACGCTGTCTTGCGAGCTGCTTGGGTTGTCATAGCTTCTCCTTGCATAGCCACTATATTCCCTTCTCGTACATGTACGTTTATATCATCTGGCGGTGAATCAAGCCTGACGTACTTTCCTGGATCTACACTCACCGAGTGGGAGTAGTTGAATAAGTTGAACCAGTTTCCTGCAGGGAAGTATGCATCAACTGACAATGCTCCGGGCTTCAACACAGGTGACACCATTACACCTTTGCCGACAAGGAACTGTGAACTGATTTCGTAAGTTTGGGTGTCTTGAGGGAATGAGAAGAAAAGAGGACGAGCGATGGGGGTCCCTCTCGTATGTGCCTCGTACATTAGCATGTAAAAGTAGGGGAGTAGACGGTAGCGGAGCCCAAGAACCTTCCTAGATGTTGCAGCAACTGAATCCCAGATATAGAGCTCTTGACGAGTAGTACCTATGGAAGAGTGGTCTCTTGAGAAGGGATAAAAAGCCCCTAGCTGCGAAAGAAATGAACTTCTCTATCATTATGATGTTTCACAATTGCTTCTTCAATTTTTTTGCAGCATTAAGACAACTTTTGGGAAATAAATTCAAAAACCTTAAAATATACAGCTCAGTGAGAACCTTATAAATTGGGTTCATTTTAATTAGTAACCAGACATTAAAATTTTGAAATCTTGTTCACTCGTAACAAAGATGGTACATGCTCTCAAACGAAAAGGTGAAACCGGAAACATGAACAGGAATCCATGAAATTAAATAAAAGAACTCTGACTAACATTCAAATATTTCGATATAGCAACTCGTTTCCAACTTTTCAAATATATCTACCAAGGAATGCAATATTATAATCTTCAGGTGTCATTGAAGGGAATAGAATATACCTGAATCCAACGTCGACAGAGCTCTTCAGTAGTGTTTCCAGAAAAACCACATATATCTGCCCCAACCATTGGAATTCCATAGAGTCCAAAACTCAAGATGCTTGGAATGGAATATGCCAAGTCATCCCATGTGGCAGCGTTGTCTCCAGTCCAATGTGCTGTGAAATTTCCAGAGCCAACAAAAGTTGATCTAGAGAGTATGAATGGTCTTTTCCCCGTTATTTGTATTAAGGCCTTATTAGTGGCCTGGGATTCTAAAAATCCATAAAGGTTATGAGCATTGTATGCTGTAATGTTACCAGTAGTGCAGAGAAGTTGCAGGAACAGTTCTATTGTTAATGGGCATTTGAACTCCCGAATTGTTAATCTTATAAGGTGGGTTATCAAGTGGGGACAATGGACTTGGGGATGAAGATATAAAATTGGATTCCTCGTTCATGTCAAGCCAGATGCCATCAAAGTGGACAAGATTTCGAAACCTATCGATCTCACCACCCCAAAAGGTTTTGCCATATGGATTTAGGAAATCGGGAAAGTAAACCTGACCAGGCCAAACCACACCCAGGTAAGGAATACCATCACGCTTTATGAAAATATCAGCTTGCATCCCTCTTATAAAGGTTTCATACGTCTTGTTCACACTGATACCTGTACTTGAAGTAGAAAATTTTCCATTTAGAAATAAAGAATGCTTTGACTGTGTTAAGAAAGGACATACAATAAAATTGAGTCTAAATTCATTTACGTATCAGTTAACAAATTTAAAATGGAAAAGAGAGTTTCCAAAAGAAAAAACTTTTTATTGTTGGTGAGGGAAGTTACCAGGATCCAAGATGAGCACATATTTTTGACCATTTTGGTGAAGTGTCTCAAGAAATCGCTTCATCTTGTCCAAAGGAAAGTTAATAGGGTCTAGTGTGAAATCCTTGTAAGCATCCATGTAGTCGATATCAGTCCACATAACCTCCAAAGGGATTTTAGCTTTTGCATACCGCGCAACAACTCTCTCAACATCATAAACACTTCGGTAACCCCATCGACACTGGTGAAACCCTGTACATGAACAAAGAAGAATTTCTTCAGAGAAGGATCAAAGTGAATATTTCATGCTATAACCACGCAGGTTAAAGTAAAATATATCTAGAAAACAAAATATCAATCTAAAGTCACATCAAGAGTTTTTCTTTGCTGCAACTTTAGTGACTGCTACAAAACCTTTCTAAAATATCAAAAGTACTAGAAGTAAGAAACTGTCTTCAGAATTGATAGCGAAAAAGCAAGGATTCAGGTTCACCATACGAAGATTCAGCGGTTCAGCATAATTCATGATAAAATGTATAAGAAAATAATCAAGAAACACAAAAACTTTACATATTATCAAAACAAGAGATGAGTAACTAAAATATATGCCATCTTTTCTGAAGTTTTTGAACTCTCATCTCCCTATATTTCCTAGTGGACCTTTAAAAAAACAAAGTTCTGATATAGAAGTTGGGTAGTGCGGCTAGTGCCCCTAACACCATATAAAATCAACAAATATTTCTGAATAACAGAAAATTTGTTGTGTAGAAACAAACCATCACTTGTTTGAATTTTCTTAGCTTTTGTTTTTTGGATTCGAGTAAGATATAGAAGGATTGAGTAATTTCCTATTTTCAGTGTCGAAAGAGAGATTGATGTCCTAATGACTGACTTTTATAACATGGTAAAAGTAAAGTATCCAGAGTTACTTTACCAAAATAGGTCAGCTCAACACATGCGTTAGAAAATACTTAATACTAACATAGTGATTCATTCTCTTGCCTTCAAGAGTTTCTGAATTAAGTTTTTTAGCAAAATGAAGTAATACTAGAATAATATTATGGAGCAACATGTGGAAATGCGACTAGCAATCTAATGGAGCATTGCCAAACAGCATAATTTTACCACTACAAACATTATAGTTTCTAAAGTGAAAAAAACAAACACATTTTTTAAAGAGAGACCCAAAAAATCTTGCGCAGGGGTGTGCTTTATGTGCAGAAAGCAAGGGGATCAATGATACAGATAAGCTCCACCTATGATTAAAGCCTATCTAGTTGGACTAGAAACCAATTTCTCCCATATTATCATGAGACTGCCAACAAATTTTGTTTAGGATGAGTAGGTAATGCCCCAAAATACTATCCAAAAAAGAACAGTCCCAAGGGTGACTTTGGTTTATAAACTTCAAGTAACAGGTTCCCAATTGTGTTTCCTATTGACGTTCATCCTCTTCAAAGCACCAAAAGCAAAGTTTTAATATGTTAAAAAGTAACTTTTAGAATAAATGAAACCACAATTAAAATAATCCTATTAACTAATTTATGAAATGAATTCTCTTTCTCCTTTAGGTAAAAGTAATGGAGATTATGATCATCCCGATCTAGCCCTCCCACCTTTCCTGCATTTCTTTATCGAACACATAAAATAAAGCAAATGCCGCATAGACTTTGAAAAATAAGTTAACAATAATTACAAAATAAAGACAAACATAAATATGCAAAAACATAACATAAGTCATGATTCTTTTATTAACTTAGCTTGGATGCATCATTAAAGGGATCAAATGGTAATCACTCTCTTTTGAACACCATAAGACAAAATACTAGGCATTATTTATCACACCAAACCAAATTAAGAACAAAAACAAACACTAACTTACTAAAGAACATTTAAGTTTTTTAAGTATGGCATAACAAAATTGACAAAATAAATTACTCACCAAAAGACCAGTATGGCATTGGGGCAGGCCGGCCAATAAGCTCTGTATACTGATCCATCACCAATTTAGGAGAAGGCCCAGTAAAGAAATACAAATCAAGGACACCCCCAATCACCTTATAGGTGATTCTCTCTCCAGTATACTCAACATCCATCCCATTACTGTTGAGCAGCAAAACCCCATGACTGGTCCCCTGCCGCCACTCTGCCACAGGAATCCGGCGACCGGACGTCAATGTAAAATGGGTGGGACCCATATAAATTAACATCGGGATTTAAGCTCCCGATGTCGGCATTCCACAGAGTAAGGGTCTGATTGTGCGCGAGCTTTAACGATTTCTTCGTGTGCTCACCGAGCCCGTACAGGGAGGAGCGGTCGGAGGGGAGAGCGGAAGAGATTTGAAGAAATTGGTCTTTGAAAACGAGGAATGTGTTGTTGGGATTTGATGGGTCCGGTGAAGTGTTGAAGAGGGTGTCGCCGGAGGAGCGGCGGGTGACGGTGAAGCCAAATGGGGTGGTGTTGTGGAGGGTGAAGATGAAATCTGAGTTGGGGTTGGAGAGATTGTGGTTTTCCGACAGTGGGAGGTGGTTTTCCGGTAGTGGTTGGTGGGTGGGGAGGGGTTGGCGGGGGAGGATGTCTTGTGAGATTTCCCATCTTGGGTGGTTGGCGTCTGTGATGTGGATTCTCAGTCGATCACTTGTTTCAAAACTGCAACATGTAAAAAAATAACTTTAATTATGGAAACTCCATGTTTATATTAGATTTATTATATATTTACAAATGTTAAATTGTTAAATAATAATATTCCTTCATCTTTTTATTTTGTATAATTATATCCTCATCTTATTCAAGTAAATACTAGTGTTTAATTGACTATTAGCATTTGCATATTTTGCATCGGTGCGTTTAGACTTTCAAATGCACTTAAATTCACTGTATTTTGCAGTGCGGTGTATTTGACTCTCAAACGCTGCGTTTGTAAGTTAAAAAAATTGTGTTTGAAAATATACTTTTAAATAAACAAGATTTTAGAGTACGTCTAAACTTTAAAAAACACTAAACTCGCCGAATGCCCTTCAACCAAACAAGCAATAGAAATTCACATAAATCCGAAATAATGTTTTTTAGTTAGGATCATGTGTTCTTTAAACACATTAAGATTTGGCTAATAATTACTTAGAGATAACCATTTCAAGAAAACGGTTTTGATTATTAGACCTTACCATTAAAGTTTGTTACTAGAAAAAAAAACACCAAAAAGTCTAAGCAGACCGAAATATAGGACATGAATATTGGACAGGAGTGTATTGAACTTTTAATTATTTATGTTTTGACCTCCAATGGGATAAAAATACAAATAGATTAAAGTCCAATACACCTCTTGTCCAATATTCCTGTCCCATATTCCTGTCTGTGTAGAAGTACTCAAAAATCACATTAAAAGTAGTAAACATTAGTGTGTAACTAACTATGCATGAAAATGATTCTAAGAATTTGAACTTTTAAAGTAATTTTAATTACCAATAATAGGAATAAATAACCTCCAAGAGAATTATGAAGAAGAAAAAAAATATACACCCCAAATTACCATGCAATGAGCTTGAGATTCTGAATATCAACTCCAAAAACTGATGAAGATTTGATCAATTGAAGATCAGCAAACAATGATTTCCCCGACGAATCGACGCCGGTCGCTCGGATTTTATAACCATAACCAACTGCTTGTTCAATTTCTTGAGCTCCGTTTGTTGTATGATCCAAGTAAGAAAAAACTAAAACTAAAAATAGAAATATTAATGTCTGAATATTTGGAGGAGAAGAATGTGTTGCTCTCATTCTTAATTTCTTCACTGAAATTGAGTGATGAAAATAAGTCCTTAATGAACAAGTTATGTTAAAGTCATTTGGCCCCCACGTTGGCTAGACATTTGTCACAATATGTGTGTTTGTTTGTAATGTCTCCGTCTTGTGCCCAATGCATTGATATATAAAATGAAATGACATTTTTACATATATTTTTAATATTTTCAGGTGATACTCATTTCTGATCACATGAGCATAGAATTATATAAAATGTAATATTTCAGTTTCACATTGAAATATATGAAAAAAAATTGTGTATATAAGAGTATCTCTAACAGCCTCTTCAACCACTTTAGGATATTCAAATAGGTGAGCTACATCAGAAAAATGTTCTCCACCAGTCTCTTCAACTTTAGTCATCAACTGCAACTTCATAGGTTAAAAATATTTATTTTGCTTGATGGGTTTGATGTACAACTCATTGAATTAAAGAGACTTATGAGACACAAAATATGAAAGTAGCAAATAATGTTCTTTAAATTGCCACGTAGGTCATTAAACTTCAATTTGAAGAGTTTTTTTTGCTATTACTGTTGGAGATGATCTCGGTTACTACCAATAGTACCTTCAAGCCATGACCTTTTGGGTGAGTCTGTGGTGAGCTAAGATGACCCAAGAAGATACTATTGAGTTAGTAATTTAAGGCTTTATTTAGATGAATTTGATTCGATTCAGACTTGAAATTTGACTCAAGATTTATTCTAGACTCAAAATTTGACCCGTACGTTTCATAAAAATATCGAAAGCACGTGTACACATAATAGTTCTTCTCTATATAAATTAAGCAGTTGTAAGATGAGAAAAAGGACCAAATAAGTTTATTGTCCAAGGCATTTTTGTATTTGATGACTAGTATAGCACCAAAGAAAATATTTTGGTGCAAAAAATGACTTGTGTTAATACTTTTTAGAAAATATCTGTGAATTTGAATTGAAAATTATCTTAAATGTGTATCGATCCTTGAAATTTTTTCGTTTGATCACTTTTTTAGAATTACACAAATCATAATGTAGTGGACGCTTTTTGTTGATCAATTTTTTTTGAGAATTGATATTTTCACATATATTTTTAATATTTTTACATGATCTTGTCTTAGATAAATATACGGTGGGTCTTATTTTTTATAAAAAAATATATATAAAAATATCAAAAATACGTATAAAAATAATAATCTCCTTTTTCTTCCCTTTTCTTGATTAGACTCATTTGCTGGCAATGCGTACTTTTACAAAGAAAATTATTTATTTTATTTCAAAATATAAAGGTTTTTGGGCGGGGCGGCGCGGGGTGGAGTGGGTGGGGTGGGGTGCGGGGTGGAAATTAAGAGTGAGAATAAAGGGAAATTTACTTTTACTATTAAGCGTCTTGTTAATTGAAATAAAGGGGAACATTGCACATGCAGTTTGACTTCAAAACATATTTAATTGAAAATCTTTACGCTTTTATACCCACTTTTAAATAAAATTAAGAAACGTTTCTATTTCCTTTTGGACTAAAAACAGTCTTTCAACAATATAGTAATTATTTCTAAATTTAATGGGTGTTCTATTTAATAATGATGAGATTATAATAAAATAAAATTATAACAATCAATTTTAAAATATTACCCCCTTCATTTCTAAAAGGATGAGCAAATTACAATTTACAGCATATTAAAAAAAGTATAAGTATGAAAAAGAGTAAAAAAATATCGAATTTATCCTTAGTAGTATATGAAGAGATTAGTATTTTTTTAGTTTTTTTACGCTAATGAACCCCACTAAATGACATATTTATTCTTTATTTTATGTATTTTATCGCATCCTTTTGAGGACAACAAAATTTATATTTTTAGTCATCATTTTGAAGACGGATGGAATAGAATAATAGATTTACTTGAGTCCTGCTGCTATGTATTATCATTAATTTATGTCGAATTATAATTGTGAAACTTATCAATACATGAGATTGATAGAAATTATAGGAGAGTCTTAATTATTACATATTTTCTAAATATTTTTAATTTTTGTTTCAGGTAATTTGGGCCAATTATATCCATCTTAGCCCAAATCTTAAAACACTCCAAAATCATAGAAATTCTTTCACCCTAAAAAATGTATTACCTGAATTACCCCTAACAATAATTGCACTTTTATTTTCATATTTAACAAAAAAATAGGTAAAATTTAAGAAATAAAATAATTTCTCTTCAATTATTTTAGCAATCAGTTATCACTATTGTTTTAACTTTTAACCAAAACTTGGCTAGAATCAAAGAAAATAATTTTTTCAAAAATATTATAAAAAATAAAGAAAACGAGCATTAAGAGGAAAGTTTCAAAGAAATATATTTTTCTCTCTTATCTCTCTAATTAAAAAATGATTTTTCTTTTAGATTTAAAGAAGATTATCTTATTTTTGGAGAAACGTCGAAACATCTCATTCCATATACTCTTTTTCTTTCATGACAGTTGTTTTTTCTTGTGTTGGACTTTTTATTTTTATTTTTATGAGAATATTGAAATTTTCATAAATATTTTTACAAGTTTTCTCTCACATAAGTGTGAGATTCGTTTATTATTCATGTGACGGGGAGCTTGTAAAATTAATATTTTTATTATGCAAATATCAATTCCCTTGATGTATTATTTTTAGTAGAACATTTTATATTCATATTTTATCATATCTCACTTTTTTTTTATTCTAGAGATTATTTTTTACAATTTGTAAGATATTTTTTCAATGAATTGATTATAATAGACCATTTTGAATTTAAATTTGAGATTATCAGGACGTTTTATTTTTTTTGTTAGTCATGTTAAAGAACCGGTTTGAATCTGTAATTTTTTATTGCTCTTTTTTAGAGTCTGACAATATATATCCATAGACTTATAAACAATGCCACTATCACATAAATTATTTGACATAACTCTCACATACACACTGCGGGTCTCGTATATCAAGCGGAGACTCACAATATATATGTGTGTGTATGTGAGAGTTATGCGATAATAGCATTGCTCTAGATTTATTCATTTTTTATGAGACTTGTCACACAAAAATTTAAAAAATAAAATAAAAAAGAACATGGGAGGAAATAAAGACAACAGATTAAGGTCATGGTAGTAATTCTACAAAGTGTAACGGCTAGTTGAACGCCGAGTGTAAAATATGTAGAAAATGCAGCACGCTCCCCGAGGCCACGGCACTCTTTTCTGTCTCACAAACACTCAGGGCTCAGCTCAAACCCACTTCCTTATCTCAGTCAGTCCGTCCGTCCGTCCGTCGGTCAAATCTTCACAAAATCTAGGGCTTTCCATTTTAACAAATTAGGTTTTTTTTTAACTTTCATTCTTAACAATTTTGTTAAGCCGCAGGTCGGCCACGGACAGATCAGATCCTCCAGGTCTCGAATCCAATATGAACATCTTCAAGAAGAAAACCTCTCCCAAAGGTACAATCTTTTCCTCCATTTTTAGGGTTCTAGGGTTTATACTTGATTTTGTCTCTCTGTATATGTATATATGTGTACATACATTTGTGTTAAATCTAAAGGTTTTATTTTTTCTGCTTTTTACAGTCTTTTTCAAGGATAATTCATATGATTAGGACTTTGTTTTGGTTTATTAATTTTTTATTAGAATGTTAATATGTTATATTTATGTTTGTAGTATGAATTGAATTGGGAGTAATGTGTTGTTATGTAAACTAACAGAGGCATTGCGGACAAGCAAAAGGGAAATGTCTGTTGCCACTAGAGGTAGTGTTACTTCGTTTGCCTTTTTTTAAAGATTGTGACTTAGATTTAGGATTATCAGAGCTTTAATTGTTTATTTGTGACAGAAAACATAGTATATATTTTGGGGGAAGTGAATTTTTTTGCTTTTTAAACATTTTGTGGTTTTCAAGGCACAATTGTAGAAAATACATAGTAATGCTTGAGGTTTCTGCAGCCCCAAGTGGTGGGAGAAATGGCCGAGGCCTGAGAAATAACCTCAAAAGGTCGCTGGCTACAATCCCGATAGGGCTGATACTATGGGACCAAAACTTACCTACCATTAAAAATATATACTTGAGGTTTCTGTAGACAGAAATTTAACTATTATTCCATATTATGGTTTTGTAATTTATGGCAGGCATTGAACGTGAAATTGCATCTTTACAATTGGAGGTATGCTACTGCCTTCAATTTAATTTGCTTAAAAAAATATTCTTTCTAAGGTTTCGCTTTTGAAAATCTGACTCCGCTTGAAATGAAATCTTCAGGAGAAAAAACTCGTGGCAGAGATAAAGAAAACAGCAAAAACTGGGAATGAGGCAAGTTTATGTGGAAGAATATTTACAACAAGTTTATGAATGATGTAACTAAAAATATGCCTCAAGTATACTAGTTTGTCGTGCTTGAATTCTTACCATATGTCCTGCACACTCAAAATATCTTTTTTTCTTTTCATGTCTTAGCAAACCAATATGTTTTGTGCAGGCTGCCACCAGAATCTTAGCTCGTCAGCTTGTTCGACTTAGGCAACAAATAACAAATTTGCAGGGGAGTCGTGCTCAGATCAGAGGCGTTGCTACACATACACAGGTAATTGCTTTAGTCTAATTAACATGGAGTTGTTTTAGCCTTTATCATACTCTAATTTTTCGTACTTCACAGGCTTTGTACGCCAGCACTTCAATTTCTACAGGAATGAAAGGTGCAACAAAAGCAATGGTGGCCATGAACAAGGTAGGCATTTTAAGTTGTTAAATGAGAGTCTGAGACTGTGAGACAACAATATAGCTTAATCACATACCAATGTCCTGTCTATAAAATTTTCACGGGATAAGATGTTATTTATTTCCTGATAATCTTCCAGTTTAATTGACAAATATAAACATCGGAGCAAAAATAATCCACGAATGATGCCACTCTTGGCAATGATATTCCCCCCCCCCCCCTTTAAACTGTTTAACTGTTTTATTATATTTACTTTATCCAGCAAATGGAACCTGCGAAACAAGCTAAAGTGATTAGGGAGTTCCAGAAGCAGTCAGCACAGATGGATATGACGGTAAACTTCAATATGACCTTAACTTTTTACAGATTATATTTTTTTTGAAACCTCCATTTCTTTGCCATGTAATTTTATCGTTTCATTACGTTTTTTTTCTATTTCACCAATGAAATGCGTTGTTCCTGGAAATGTTTGATTAATTGATAGAACTTGACAAAGTGATAAGTGACAAAATTCTTCAGGACACAGTTTTATGTACATGATAGTTAACTCTTCTTTTTCTTGGATAAATAATATGAAGAGTAAATTTCACTATGACTTAAACTAGCACCAGCCACCATATAAGTGTCCTAGTAACCTGAATTTATTCATCATGTAGTTTCAAAGTTTGGGACATTCTTGAAATGTATGGTTCCTGGAATGTTTGATTAGCTGAGCAAAAGCAGTTATCTATTGTTTTATTGGAACTTGTCTGTACCGCTTGTCTAGTTCTATCAGCACAGATGAAAACATCTGGTTTTTGCAGAGTATGTCTGCAGATTGCTCGAGTCATGTTTAATGTTTTCTTGATTATTTTGTGTGTGACGAATGATGATGATGAGCTTGAGAAATGTATAATTCTTGGACTCTATTCCAGATTGAGATGATGTCCGAGTCTATTGATGAAACTCTAGACAAAGATGAGGCTGAAGAGGAAACGGAGGAGCTCACTAACCAGGTGCGATATATCTATTTTTCCTTTGGAAGGTGGTGCAATACCAATAACGCTACTTCTTTTAGTTATCTCTAAGTTCTGTTATGCGACATACTATATCCTTACACTCTAATCATCGTGTTCTTTTGCAGGTACTTGATGAGATTGGCGTGGACATCGCATCACAGGTTAGTTTCTTCACCTTGTGATTTGGATCTCCTTTTATGTGGCATTATCTTGACGTTTGACCATATAATTGAAGTTAACATCCTTGTTTGCCCTTGTATGACAGTTGTCTTCAGCCCCTAAAGGACGGATTGCATCAAAGAAGGCCGAGAACGCTATCCCTAGGTATGTGCCACCAAGTTGTAAAGAGAGCACAGCAGTTGGTTGATTGATTCATAGATGCATGTTATATATATAATTGTATACATGTGCGAGTCTGGTAATCTGTTGCTGGGCGGCTTATGCGCAGTATATTTTACCCTAATTTGCTTATATTTACTGGTCTGACAACCCTCCTAATGGATATGTAGCTCTCAGTCTGTTGATGTGGATGATCTGGAAAAGAGATTGGCTTCGCTTCGACGCATCTGACCCAAGCATACTGAACACTCCTCAATAGTCTTTATTTTTTTTTCCTGTATAAATATATTCATGTAAAACTGATGATGATGTGCCTGGAGCTTGAGATTTGTAGTTCTACCATTGTCTTTGTTTTTCTCCTCCTTGTGTTGCAGTTATATAAATACCATAATATGATGAATCCCTTTTCTGCCCTCCTTTTACTGAAAGATAAGTTCTGGATCCCATTTCTTTCCTCTTTTCTTTTTTTTCCTATTGAATTATTTGAACCCTTACTTGATCCAAATGAAATTGCTAATAAAAATTATAGATATATAATATAGATAAATACAGAGAAGAAATAAATAGATTTAAAAGGACTACAAGAAAACGCCAATAACATATTAAAATGAGAAAATATTTCTTTTTACAAGATTCATATTAAAATAAGAAAATAAATTCTTTTTTTTATAAATAAAATCTTCTTACTTTGCATTATATATAAATTAAATATCTTAATACAATAAATTTCATTTTTAAAAAAAATTAACATAAAATAAAAATATTAAATAATTGTAATTTTCACTTTAAAATGATAAAAGAAAAATATTAAAAACCAATAAAAGAGGAAGTGTGCACTTGGTCGCAACTTTTTCCTACTAGTCTATAATAAAGTTTAATAACATATAGGAGTGTAATTTAAATGCTTGATATTAAAATTTCAAAAAGAATAATAATAGGTCGTTATATATTATACAAAATGTTTTTTCAAAAAATGAGAAAAAACGAATCAAAGACGAACCGATTATAGCGACGATTCGTCCGTCGCTAAATCTCAAAAAGACCGATTTTTTGAGTTATAGCAACGGTAAGAACCGTTGTCATAACTATAGTGTCGACCCGATTTGCTGACAAACCGGTCCACTACAAAAGCGGATTATATATATAGTCTATTTCAAGGGCTCATTCCCTTTTATTTTACATATCATTCTCACCCCTTTAGCGACGAACTGGACGACCTTTCGGTCCGTCACTATATCAAAAAATCGTCGTCTTAACTTTTAGCGATGGACAACATATAACGACGGACCGAACCTATAGCGACGGACAAAACCGTCACCTAGTCTGTCGCTAAAGGGGGTGAGCAAAGTATGTAGGATCAAGTATGTATGTTTTTGATCCTTTCCGTATATATATATATATATATGGGTAATGAATCATAGTATGTATTTGTGATAGATCAAAAATAAATTTATATTATCTCTATCGTTCAATATTGGAACTGAAAAATGACAGATTAAGTCCGCTACTAATAATAGCAGACGATAATACTATTTTCAACGACATCTACTACAATTAATAACATACTACACCGTCATTCACTATTGTGAATAACGAATGTAAATTTGACGTCTACTATTAATAGTAGCAAACTTGAATTTTTTAATTTTAATTTTGTTGATTCTTATAGTATAAACTAATGACAGTGTCATTTTTTATTACAAAAATTTTATGCAGACATGAAGAACATGAAAATTAGATATAACTGTGTTTAAAATTCATCTATTTATATTTTGACTCTCAATAAAAGATAAAAATATAAATAAATAAAATTTAAATATAATCATATTTAATTTTCACGTCCGCCTAGAAGAGCTCGATTCGATTAATAACAAGTGTCTGCTTGCTACGATCATTCCCGTGGCCGTGTATCTATAGCGTGGGTCCACCTATAGAAAACAACCCGAACCATATTATAATGGAGCGGAGCGGAGAGAATCAGTATTGTAATCGAAATTGCCGAAAAGAAGTTTCGAATGATGTTGCTTCTTCGTTGAAACATTCTAAATTTCACTTTCCTTTTCCCCGAACAACGTCTATCTATATATTCTATTCTATTCTATATTTTATAAACCAAAGGAAAAGGAAAAAGCAAAGATTCTCCAAATTTTCAACGAGAAGAACTTAATCCATTCCTCATCTTTTTCCTTTCCCAATTTGCTATTGCATTTCTAATCTTGGAATGTCTCAGATTTTTTTCTCATAAAACTCTCTACTTCTCTCAAAAGTTCATCTTTCTTTTATCCGTTCCCTTTATACTGATCAGATTTGTTCAAGACTTTCTGATCGGTAAGTTGTTAGCTTTTTTTCTTTTCTATTTTTGGTTATAAAGTTTCAATCTTTTCCATTGAAGTCTGGATTAGAGATTTATTTGGGCGTTGAATTGTTCTGATTAGAGGTATTGCTGTTTTAGATTATTTTTGTTGTTAATTTCTCTTTTTGGGTATTTTGATGGAGCTTGATAATTTTGTGTTAGGTTGGAAGATGTTTGAATTGGGTGATTCTTGAGATTTGAGTTTATGAATTCTACTTGTTTTCTTATCTATGATTAAAATATAGAATAATACTAACATTTCCTATATAAAACAATTTGATATGGCTTTCTGTGGTGGAATTCCAAATTCTGACTTTTTAACTTAGTTTTATTCGTTTCAATAGATTTTAAGTTTATAGACATTTTTTTGATGAATAACGTCTTAGATATCTAGTGTGCAGTCCAAGTTATATTGAAAAATACCCAGTATTTCCTTCAGTTAGGTGAGCAGGCTTGACGACTTTTTGAGGAACTTTTAGAGAGCAACTTTTCCTAACTTTGATTGCCTAGGAAGTTTGTCAGCAGGCAGTCTAAGTTTGTATGTGATGTAAAAGATGCATTTTATTATAATTGCTACTGCATTCCCACATATTCGTGTTGGTTTTATTGGGGCCTCTCAATGTGTTATTTGAATTTCTTTGTTTGAGAATATTAAAGTTGACTCGGTATAATACATATTCTTGTTCCACACTTTCTCCTGATACCATGTTTATTGAAACTCAAGTTCCCTAAGTTTCTTCATCAGAAACTTATGGTTTATGGTTCTGAAGCTTGGTAGTTTTTTTTTGTTTTTTATAATTGTTCTTTCCTTCTTTCTTTTTGAAGGTTTCCCCCCCTCCCCTCTCGTATGAGTTTGAAAAATGTTAATAGATTCCTTTTTTTACATAAATATCTTTAATTTGATTTTAGGTAGCGCTTAACATGTGGATATTAATTTTTGCGCATTACAGCTATGCAGAGCCAACTAGTGTGCAGTGGGTGTAGAACCATTCTTCTTTATCCAAGAGGAGCTGCAAATGTTTGCTGTGCAGTGTGCAATGTAGTTACTTCGGTTCCACCCCCTGGTATCACTTATCACTTATTTTCAGTATAATTCTTAATAAGAAAGCACTTACTGTTTGTAGGTGATCTATAGACTATGTGTTTCCATGTCATCCTGTATAAATGTTATGAAGAAGGGGATTATGTTTTCAAGTGGGTGCACTTAGGACTATGGTCCTTTGTTTTGACTAGTTACAGAAAATGCCTGCAGTAAACATGGATTGACTTGTACAGTTGTACTATTATGTCTACTTGATAAAATTAGGCCAATGCCAAAGATTAGGAATTAGGATGGTCATTGGGTGTGATCTTATCAGTCTACAGATTTGGATTAGATCGTTTTAGGATTCCATTTAAGTGATTGATTAAGATCCAAGATTCATATTTGAATTGTAGTATAACTGGACGAGACATGGTTTAGCTTGATTGATCCGATTATGGATGTTAATATACATATACATATATATCTTATACTTATTTTAGAAAAAGGTTTCATAAATAAATTGGATTTGTTTTTCCCGGTTTGTAATTGAATGTCTACTCAGTTATAATGGCTTGAAGTTCTATCAGAACGTGAATCTCAAAGTTGATTATTGGTCCAAATCGGGTTTGGCCAGATCATCACTGAATTCTCTCATTAACATCCCTACTTAAGTGACTGGTTTAATGGTTGTAGTGGAGGGTAATAGTGAATGTGAGTTGACGTCATTCTCTTTAGCTATGTCTGTTCATGGTTATTCATCAATGTGATGCATTTTATGTATACAATGCTTATTCTTTGAGCAGTGAATATTCTGTTATTCTGCTTTTGTGTGCTGCATTACCCATGTCATTGCAAAACCTGCAGGAATGGAAATGTCCCAACTAATATGCGGAGGTTGCCGTACATTGCTGATGTATACCCGTGGAGCTTCAAGCGTGAGATGCTCCTGCTGTCACACAGTGAACCTTGTGCCAGGTACAAATTTATGAGTGTTTTCCTTAAGGTGTTAAGATAATGTTCTTGACATGTATTGTCGAGATCCATGACTGGAACATCATGTTGTGGTCTACTAGAATATTTAATGTTTTATGACTTTCTGTCCTCGAAATTCTGCATTCCTACGTTTGCCTCTTGTGCTTATTCCTTCCTCTCTTTTTCATCTTAGTTCACCAACTAAAGAATTTGGGCTTTCTCTTTGTATATATATAGCATCGAGCCAGATTGCTCATGTCAACTGTGGAAATTGTCGCACAACACTTATGTATCCGTATGGAGCTCCATCAGTCAAATGTGCTGTTTGTCACTTTGTAACCAATGTAAATGTAAGTTCTTCTGTTTCATATTTTATATTGAGATAGTAAGTTCTTCTGTTTCATATTTTATGTTGAGATACCATCTTTTTTTAATAAAAAATTTGGTATTTCTCTCTCCCTGTTTGCAAAAGTGTTTTAGGTCACATAGTTTTATATATGATATTTCTACTATGCTTTTGAGTTATATAGTAGGATGCAGGCTGCCTTTATCTGTGAACCGGACACAAGTTCTCTAGTTTTGTTTTTTTGTTCCTTTTCCTCTCTTGGATGGATTAGTAAGCTCTCTTGCTAAGAACCAATATGCAACAGGCTAAATTATTTATTCTCTCCTTTTGTCCGTAGTGGCCCATTATTAGCCTTTTCTGTGCTATTCTTGTTTGGATGGTCTAATTATTTGAATGATGTGTTTGGTCTAATTATACAATTGGAAGAGCTCTAACCTCCAACTTGTAATTTGATGGTCTCTAAATGTAAGCGGAGATAAATTTCCACAAGTTGGCCATCAATGTAATGGAACAATAACCTGAGATCAGTAGGGAAAGTGAAGTTGTTTTTATAGGCATTGGTCGCTGATTATCTTGGTTCTACTTGAGGTTCTAACTCTATCCAAATGGAAGCTCATCTCTGAAATTAGACTTGTTGTATGTCTTAACTTTGTTTCCGTTGTTAGCCATGATATGCACTATTATTATATGTTGCGACTAAATGATAGCTTGTTCACTTGAAAAGATTGACAGTAAGAAGCTTACTCTTTTACATTTTTAAAAGGATTTTAGGAACTTTGATTCCCAAAGATGTATATATGATATTCTTTCAATTGAAAGTCTATTAGCATAAATGGAGTATGTTGGTCCATGAGAAAGCTTTAAAAAATCAATGATACTACATTTATCGAGTTATCTTATGGTTGCTATTGGTGGCAGTGTCATTTATAAAGTTTTATGGTTGTGCTACTTCATTTTTGTCTTATTTTTTTTCTTGCAGATGGGTAATGCAAGGGTCCCCATTCCTGCTCACAGACCTGGTGGGATGGCTACGTCGGCAACGATGCCCCCTACTTCAACAGTGAGTTCTAATTTGTATAGCGTTTATCAGCCTGCTGTTTTGACATGTTTGATATATGATTAATCTTTTGAGTACCATATCTGTGGTAGGCTGCACCACGTTCCCAGAGTCAAACTGTTGTCGTTCAGAATCCCATGTCCGTCGACGAAAGTGGCAAACTGGTAAAAAAATAATAATTTACAGCCCTCCTTGTTTCCTCCTTTTCTCGATTTCAGTTATTATCTATGGAGCAAGGCAAATCAGACTTAACATGTATATAAATTTTATAGGTGAGCAATGTTGTCGTTGGTGTCACAACATAGTCGAAACTGATCCCCAATGTAATACCCGAGCGGCAAGGCGTCACAGTTCAAAGTATTTATCTGCTCAGTTGGTAAGATGGATTTGGAGATGTGTTGCCTATCGTTTGAAATACTAAATTGCAGATAGTTTTCAGGGAAAAAAAGAAAAAAAACTTGATGTATATCGCCTGGATAGTGATTTGGAGGGTGATACGACTCTTTCAGTTGTGTTTACCCTATTGAATAATTGTTTGCCAATTATAAAATTACTAGTCGAGTAAATATGCTCAGATTATCTATTGGAAGTACAGAATATATGTGATAAATGTACATTTTTCTTGAATTTAATAAACTTTGGTTTGGTTTTTGTGTACTTAGATTTGGTGATCCTAGCATGTATTAGACTTGATTTAAGGGAAGGAATGAGTTCTTGAAATTTGTAGTTGGGTATCCAATCAATGTTCATGAGACAGTTTCCATTAGTGATGCTGTTAGAGTTTTCTTTTCAAACATTCATCTTGGGGCTGCCCAAAACAGAAATATGTAAGAATAATGTTGGACCTTGAAAAAGAAATATTCGCCCTAGATGGAAAAATATTTTCATCTTGATTTAGCTTTAAATTTTATTTAGGGGGAAAAAGAATACTTGCTTTCTTTCCAAATTGAGAAAGAATAGAAATAATAAAAAAAAAAACTCACACATACACTTGAGGGAATTAGTTCCTTTTTTATTATCTTTTTGGGTTGGGTAGAATTATTAGAGATTCTGAAGAAATAAAAGAATGTGTATCTGATGCTTCTTTCTTCTCTTTGGATCATACCCCACCTGGATTCCTCTTAATGTGTTCAAAATAGTAAGGTCCAAAGAAGGAAAAACAGGAAGGCACAAAAAATTGAGATCTGGTTCATGTCCAATACAATGCTGACACACAGGCGGGAGAGTAATCTTTCCGCCTGCGTGTCAGCACTATATTTGGCATGAAGTGAACTTATCATGAAGTTCACTTCATGCTAACCACTCCCAAAAAATTGCAACTATATACACAGATGGAGATAGCCAGAATCTTTCTTGCCTGGCCTGTGAGTTTGGCAAACAAGAAACCATGTACTTGAAGGAAATACTTTTCATCAAATCTTATTCTACACTTTTCTCCCCGAGTTTGAGAAAATCAAAATAAACTAAAGAAGAAACGAGTGAGTTAATTCTCGCAACTATAAAGTAAAGAAGAAAATTTATAAGAAAGTTACATTGCTTGCAACTATTTGGTTTTTTTGTATGGAAATAGTTTTTGTCAAACCTTGGAGAGTTGCTGCGCTTCTAGGAATAATGCGCAAGAGGTTGTCCAGAGTTCTTTTGAAAGTTTTGCGTCGTAAGAAAGTCCAGAGGAATTGAGAGTTCTGCCACTCCCACCAAAGAAGTAAACTCCAGACACTTCCTGAAATTACAAACAACTACCAAATTTAGAGTCTTTAGACATAGACAATCCGCTTTTATTACCAGCTACTTACTCCCTACGAGGACAAGAAACTAGTAGGTGGTATATTCGTTTCATGCTTACCCACAATTGGGACTCTTTTTGTGGAACTATGGAGTAATATCCAGTTCAAAACTTCTACAACAATGTTCTCCTTGTACATGCCAGGTAGCATCGCAATAAACACGTTACGGGGAGAAAGAAATCATTAGAAAAAAGAAAGAACTTACTGGAGGGGAAAGGGCTGCGTCAATAATTGAGGAGACCCCGCTTTCAGGTGACTGCAAAAGGCCCAGAATTCTCAAGACCAAATACGCAATCTGTGAGAGATGACAAGGAACTTCTCGCATGATATTGGTTTTCACAGATCCAGGATCCGCAGCACTTGATAATTTAAGTCCCAATAGAAAAAGGCAGATGAATGAAATGAAACAACTGTCAGAACTCAGAAGAATTGCTTTATTGGCAGAGATTAGCATATAGCTAGAGTCATGGCATTTGATGCAAGGAAATTTGAAAGGATTACAAAAAATATGAAGGATAGAATAAGTAACAGAGGAATAGCTTCAATATATGCTAAATATGCTTGTTTACACGTGCAGAAAAATCGCAGCTTTTCTTAAAAGTCAGCTACTTTTAACAGAAAAAGTTTCCTTGATAAACAGCCAAATTGCAAATCCTAACATTATCATTGTGCAACAAGTAAATCCCATTGAAATAAGAGGCAGGCAAAACATTCTTCAACAAAGCAATTTTGACATGCGTTTAACTGTATATTAAACAAGCCAAGGCTGGATAAAAAGTATCTGACTGAAATATTTTGTTTTGTGGCTTAAAGATATCCAACAGTAGATAAATGAGATCCACTTTCCGAGTTCTGTCCTTTTCTCCTAGAAACTAGGATATTTAATGAAGTTAAAACAAACAAAAACAGAATCAAGGCCAAATCTGGTGCTCAAGAGGCCTATAGGCACTATACTAATCACAATATAGTCAATACGAAGTTAAAACAAAATTTTAAGCGAGGAAAATAAAATAAGTTCAACCATCACTACTGTAGAGACTCTTTATGTAAATAAATATCAGAAGTCCTGCATTAGATCAATGTTACTTTGAAGTGGAGCACACACTGACACACATATATCATGATGAGTGTCCAGATCTTTGCAATAATAAACAAAAAAATGAAACAAGTTCAAAACAATTACGGGTTTACATTGTCCAAACATGAAGCAAGAATGTGATACATACATAACAGAGATCCTATGCGACTTTTGCATGGCATCAAATTGCCGATGAAGCTCATAAGTGAAGAGTACTAAGCAGACTGTGGAGAGAGGATGACATGGTTAGCAAATTATAAGTGAAAAGCCCATTAAATTACTGTCAACATGAAAATGTGTCTTACATTTTGAATACTCGTATAAATGAGAACACGGATAGTGCTTTGATTTTGAGAAAGACTGCCCCGAAACACTTTCCTTGTCAACACGAACGTCAGATACTGAAGAGGAAAAAAGATTAATCACACTGAAGATTGAATGGTCTGCCAGGTACCTCTAGGGTGACTACAGCTATGACTTAGCACTGATGATGTGTCTGTGACACACCACTATTAAATCAATTCGACTAAAGATATGCAGTGGCCTTATTGTCTGTAACAAACTAACAATATTAGCATCATGCGAAGGTAACCTAAGTGCTGTGCTTTAACATGCATAGCAGTGTTGAAGGCTTAGAGCCACCAACAATTGCTGGGAAATAACATCTATACTGCAGGTTATAGTCTCGTATATCACATGCCACCATTTTAGTGATATATACAGTCACATGGCAACTTTAGCATCAAACTAGAATCCAGATCAATTCTAGTCTTTACCACTTGTGGAGGAACGAAAGAAAGCATACTCTTTAGGTGAAATATATGAAAGCCAAGGCTACTTTGACCTCATGAAATTAGGTCGAAAACCAAATCACAATTGTACATAATACAGACAAAAGTATTGCAGTCTCACCATTCCAATGTGTAAATGATGTGACATTAACAATCCTGGAGGGAATAGGACTGTTTTCCAGGAGTGGTTGTAAAACTTTTGTAAGATAAAATGCACCAATATAATTAGTTCCCATCATCCTGGATAATATAAGGATGATTGTCAGCAAACAATCTTTAGTTCATCAGGAGAGCAAACATATGATGTAAAACTGAGCAGCAAAAACATTATACTTCATAGTTCATAGCACGATGAAGCAAAATCAACATTGTGCATATGTAGAAGAAAATCAACAAGTAAATTCTAGCATGCAAAAACAAATAAATTGTGAAAAGATAAGCTATAACTGAATTCTTTATCAAAGGCTTCAATTCTACAAGACGAATTGTTGTTAAGATGTCTAACATTATTTTTAAAAGCAATATTTCCAATAAATTCTGCTACGTGCTACCTCACAAAAGCTTACACAATATAAACTTGTAAGCATTTTTATGGTATGGGGGTGCTATAGTATGCGTGTGCATGTGTGTTTGGGAAAACAATGAACTTGTATAGTTACTGACCATAAAATTTCAGCCAAACTATTTCCTAAATATCTGGAAAAAATCATATATAAATGGAAATGCAGAAGGAAACATGAGAGGAAATAATTACTGCTCGTAGCCTTCAGAAGTGAATCTGCATGATGTTGCAAGTATTCCAGCATTATTAATCAGGAGTTGGATAGAACAATGCAGATCTGAATCCAAAAGCCACTGCTGAAGGGTGATTTTGAACTTCAGTATTGACTGGAAAGATGATAAATCTAGATGAAAAGCTTTGAGATTTGCAGCTTTATTTCTTTTTCTGATCTCGGATACAATCTGCCACACATAAGAAAATCAAGCAAAAGCATACTGGGGGGGGGGGGGGGGGCACAATAGAATGAGGACATGCACTACACCTCAGATAGAAGATGAGATGATCTTCCAGCTGCAATCATGAAATAAACTTCATTAGCATATCTCCAGTATTTTGTCTTCAATATTTTGATGTTTATCTAGGTTATGTTTTGCTGGAGAGGATACTGCAAATTATCCATTACCACTCTTCCAATAAATTGTTCATGTAAATTGAAATGCACATATTTAGGATTTCATTATGCCACGATTCAACAATAATCTGTTTCTTTTACACTGTTGACCCTAAGCCCCCTTGAATTTTGGAATTCTCCCTCAGTGGATAATATATAATGCAACTGACTGTTTATTGATAATTCATAGTGTAAGCAGTAGTATACGTTCTGTTATCCAAACTAAGAATAAACTAACGGACAAGTACCAAGAACAACATAGAAGCCTTCCATTGAAAGATCAGAGGCTGCTGCAGCACCCAAACCAGACGTTGCCTGCCATTAATGACCCAATCAAACAACAAACATAATATCAAATAAAGTGCAACAACAGGGAAGCCGCAAAGAAATGTCATCATAAAGTGGTGACAAGCAAAAGTAAATTAAAGGGTTAATTACACCGGTGATGATGCAGATGGGTTTTCTGACAGCAGTGCTTTTAAGGGCTTCTTCTGTTGTTGGAGAACAACGAGCATATGATTTGGATTTTCGAGAGAGTAAGCTTTGAGCAAACAGTCGAAAATACGATAAAATAAGAGAAAGGGTCCACAATACTCCCATCCTCCAAAATTCTGCAGAGCAAGCGAAACAAAAAGCCTCTGAAAACTCCTTCACCGCCATTTTGTTTGTTAGTAGATCTAAAGAGAGGTAGTATTTGCTTGTCTCAAAGTTCTTCAATACTGTGAGATAAAATACAGATTAATAGTTAAGTTGCAATCAGTTGAATTTTAATTGAGTCATGTGTGGTAATGAGGCTTTCTTTATGCCACCAACCAAATTCTCAGTTAGCCCACGAAAAAGCTGCAGGTAAACCTGCTTTTTTTAGCTTCAATGTCTAGCTATATTACAATATTTGTAAGGCTTGATAGCTTTCATTTGTGACACTAATCAAGATAAGATTGGTTGGGTGTTATGAATACTAATGTGAGCTTATCATATGGGGGCAAATCCCACCTATGGGATATCAATGTGGGGTTAATATAGGCTTAAACATTCCCTCTTAGATAGCTTTTCAGAAGGAAATAGGAATTTGAGCCTACATCGTAACATTGGGCTAGTGGAATTTCAATATTTCATTCAATTCCCCTACTTAGCTAAGTATTCTTTAAACAAGAAGCAATTTTTTCTGCCTTTTGGGGCAAATCATCGAACACATGGTGTACAATGCAAAAGAACGGATTCTAACACCTAGAAGTAGTAGTTAAGTTATCAAGTACATAAAGAAAATGCGAGAATTGGGTCATTAATTTACCAGATAGGAAAATCCCGCCACATAAATCCTTTGGTTTTGCTTTCTACTTTGCTGTTCAATAAGATGTTGGCTTCTTTTTCCAAATTGGAAAATTAGTCTTCTGCTTCTGTTAAGAATTTCATTAGAATTGTTAACTATGGCATTCTTAGTGATGAAGATACGCTGGTTCTTGAGAGAAGGGAAATTTCTACCCTTTCCAACTCTTTTTTTTGTTTGTTTTCTCGTTCAGAAAAAATATATGGAGATAACATTTTATAAACTTTGTGTTGTTTGGTAAATGTTTTTGCTTTCATATTTTTGCTTTTTATTTCTGTTTTTATATTAGACAATGTTATTTGATAATAATTATATTTAAATGTTTATTTTATTTTATTTTATGTTTGTTCCTGGCAGCTGGACCTTATTAGAGTTGAAATGGCTCCTTGTATTGCCAAAAATTGAAAAAAAACAACTTTTTTTGTGTTTTCGCTTTTTTGGTATTTAATTTTTTTAATTAGGAGATTAAACTCTTAATTATTTTTTTTTCATTTTGGAAATTGTCTTCTCAATTTTTTTAATTAAAGGATTAAACTTTTAAATTTTTATGATTACATCTAATTGACAGTACCATGCCAAAAATTGATGACATGACAGTGACATGTGGCTAAAAAATACTTATGTGTAGTATATATTAAGTCTCATTTTAATATTTATTCAATTATTTTTATATAAAAAAAGATAAATATAAGACCATTATTAATTTTTTAAAATAAATTTAACAAACAGTTTTTAAAGCATTCACTTATTGCGCACATAATTAATTAAGAGGGGTTTATAATTTTTATAATTTTGAATGTAATGGTGATATCTAAGTATCACGTAATAAATGAGAGGAAAAATTATTTTGTGTTTCAAATAAATAAAAAATTGTAAAATTTACAAGTTTTGAAGGTGCTTTTGTTATATGTTTAGATGTTTATCTCTAAATTTATCGAGTGTTTAATTTATTAATGATAACATGATATTAAAATTATAATGATCATAAATTTAATGATATTGTGTCATTTATACTATTATTGAAAGATTTTTTTAAAAATATATCGACAAATGATACTCGAAAGGGAAGAAGTATGTCTCATATGTTTCTTTATTTTATGACAATTTGTTAATTAGTGACTACAAATTTTCTTTTTCCTTCATTTAAGTAAGTATATAATACTTGATGACATGATATTATCACTACCTTCAAATTTCTTTTAAGAGAGATTTTTTTTTTGCTTTACACTCAATTTTTTTTTTAGAAGTATATATTGGAGAAAAAACATTAATGATGTGATAAATCATTAATCAAGGGAATCCTCTAAAACTTTCAGAAGAGGATCCGGTTATCGTGAAGTTAATTTCATAGTAAATTGGTCAATTGACTAATATAGTACTGACACGCAAAGAGATCACCTCATGCTCTACGTATTGATACTGTATTGGTCAATTGTCTAATTAAAGTTAACTTTATGCTAACCACTTTCTTTAGAAGAGTTTTCACAACAACAAATTATAACATCGGCATGAGGTAAATTATCAAATATGATTTCTCCTATTGTTTGCAATGTTAAATCCTCTTTATTCATTATTTTCTATGGTCATTCTTTTTTCTTTTCTTTTCTTTTCTTTTTAATTTTTATTTAAAGAAATAAATCATACTTAACTTCATTTCCTTAATTTTTCTACCATTATTAATTATTTTTATGTGAAATTACTTTGATAACAATATATATATATATATAGGGAACTAATCCATGGCAACCGGTTGCCATAACACTATTCCCAGCAACCAATTTGATAGCCGTAGATCAAGTTAATTAAGGGTTGGGAGAAAAAGCTAGACCATCTCAGCCCTTGATTAACTTGATCTACGGCTATCAAGTTGGTTGATGGGAATAATGTTATGGCAACCGATTGCCATGGATTAACTCCCATATATATATATATATATTCATTGCATAATCTCTACCCAACTCCACCTATATATATCTACACATTTATATATATATATCTTAGTCTACACTTTATCGAGATTCAAGTTCACTTAATTTTTCTCAACAACCAAAACTAACTAATTAGGATTTAGGAAGTTTATTTAATTTACAAGGGAGGGAGTATTAATTAGTAACCGGTTGGTTAGACTCCCCAAAGAAGTCACTTTACACACACTTTGCTTATAACGAACGAACTCTTGCCAAAATCAAAAATGTACATGCATGTAATTAAACTCTTAATTTCCTCTCTCTATTTAAACAATTAATCTCCCTACAAACACCATCAATATTATGACCCCTACCTTTCTTTCTCTCTCACACAGAAAAACACACACATTATGGGTGTAGAAAGTGGGGGGAGAAAACAGAAGTTGTTAATAATGGGTGCACACAAGTGATCAGTTTGATACTGAAAATCCTTGTTATATATGGCACTTAACAAAGAAACAAAAACTTTTGTGGTTGCCACCGTTGGAACCACCCCTATAAAACTCACTCTCACTGCTAAATTCCACCATTCCCCAGGCATTTCTGCAAGTTTTTAGTGTCTCATTTTTTTTTCCGGTTGATGTTTTCAGATCGCATATATAAACGATAGAGTTTTACTCACTTTATCAATTATAAAAGTCTCGCTAAATGTATATTTGCTCTGACAATCACAAAACTCCCTTTGTATATCGAGTACGTAGTTTGATATATATATATATATATATATATCATGCGTAATGCGTGCACACATGCACTAAGGTGTTTTGACCGAAAAAGTCTAAGATTTGGTCCAAGCTTGGCCCAGCCCAATTCCTTAGTCATCTTCATGTGCGCGATCTCATCTTTTTTTCCTTCACCATGTTACTAAGCCCACTACTAATATACACAAAGAATGTTTTCAAAATAGACAAATTGAAACTTTGACAAAAGTAAAAATTTTGAAGCATAACCATCATTCTCTTCATTGATAATGCATGCTAGAAACAAAATGTACTTCAAGTACTTTGAGTGGTTCAGAAAAAGGAAACTATAATATCTTCTAAAGAAATGCAATAAGAAAGGAAGCAACCTGACTATTTTTTATTTTATTTTTTGTTAACTTTTTTTCACACTCACACACACAACCTTCTCGAACCTCATGGTTACCATGGGAAGGAAGAGCAATACCACTCGGGCCAAAGACCGTTTCCTTGAAAAATCGCTTGACATTCCTCTAGTTAACTTGTCGCGGGGTAGGGAGGTTTCTTCTTGCCTGTTATGTTAGAATGAATTCTTTGACCATCAAGAGGGAAAAATAATGCTACTATCACATAATTTTGGTTCACATAATGCTCATATACACACATGCATACTGTGAGCCCTGCGTGACATGCAGGGCCCGCAAATATGTATGTGTGTGTATGTGAGCTTTATGTGATTCAAATTATGTGATAGTAGTATTGCTCGAGAGGGAAAGCTTCTGAAATGTGAGGTGGTAAGCATGCAGCTTCACCCACGCTTCCTTTTACGGGCGAAATTTGGGCGTTGGTTCCTCAATCTCTTTTCTTGCTCGTGAATTTAAGCTGCTGGCTATCAAATTTGTTGGCAAGTAGAGGGCAGGTATTAGGAATTAGGATGATGGAGCAGCTGGACTATGCGAGCTGATCATGCATGCATGTGTGACTCATAGAGGAGCGAAGAATTAGCTAGAAGATTGGTTATGCAGCCTAAATATAATGACTTGAACCTCTTTTGCATGTTGGTATATATAGACTAGTACTTGATTATGTTAAATAATTATATCGGAACGTGCTATTGCATAGAATAAAATCAAATAAATTAATCATAACAATTAAGTACTTACATGAATTGAGAGAAGACATCTTGTATGTATCAAGATTCCGCTGCACGTAAGAGTGAAGGTCTTCAATTGCCTCTCTCAATCTTATGATGGGTGTATAGGTGTGTATAAATTTTTTGAGACGACAACTAAGACTAAACCCTAACTGTTTTATTTATTAGATAGCTAAGGGTCAAAATCGTCCATCAAGATTATGAAACCCTAGTGCCCATTATGCCAACTTAATATTAGTAATAATATTTATGGGCCACACAATTAATTATCAATAGTAGAGGCCACATAAGGGAATAAAATATTCTAACATTCTCCCACTTGGCCGAAATACTATTTATATATAAAACATAATGTTTACAATCATTAATTTGGCCAAGTATTAATTTATGTCTGCATCCTGTTCAAATAAAAATACCAATGCGAATTAATACAATCTTTGTGTTATTATTAACACAAGATCCCCATTAGTTACACAATTAGTACTTTTATTAAAACAAAGATTAACATTAAGCATAACAGATATGAATAAAGTTTACATAAGTGGTAATAGATTAAACTTATTCACATGGTCCAAAATTAACATAATCGTTCCGTTTGCTCATAAATTCTCTAGTGTGCACAATAAAGAGAATAGCAAACCATAAACATAATGTGAAGTTCAAAACAACGAGCTCAAAATTGTTGTCTTACATCAAAATAACTCATTAATTAAGACTACTAGTTAAACCCATGCCGGCATTATGCTCTAAAAAGAGTTTAGATGGTAAGCCTTTCATAAATGGATCCGCTAACATATCATGCGAACTAATATACTTAATGACAACGTTTTGATCTTCAACTCTTTCCCTTGACAAATAAGTACTTAGTGTCGAGATATAGCAGAATCATTATCACAAAATACTTTCAATGGCCTTGAAATGGAATCTATAACTTTAAGTCATGAAATAAGATTCCTCAATAATACGGCGTGACAAGTAGCATGATAACAAGCCACATATTATGCCATCATCGTGGAAGTGGTAGTTAACTTCTGCTTATGATTTCTCCACGAAATAGGGCCTCCTAAAAGCATAAAGATGTACCCTGATGTAGATTTCTTTTTCGTCTTTACACTTAGCAAAATCATAATCAGAATAACCAATAACTTCAAGGTTATCTGTTTTTTTTTAATGTAAGCATAAAATCCTTTAGTGCCGTATAGCGTAAAACCATTTTGGCTGCTTTCCAGTGATCCAAACCTGGATCTGACTGGTAACGTCCAAGCATGCCAGTTACATACGCTATATCTGAACGTGTACAAACTTGAGCATACATAAGACTCCCAACCACAAAAGCATAGGGAATAAGATTCATTTGATCACGTTCAAGTTGATTATTAGGGCATTGATATGAGTTAAATTTGCCACCCTTAACATTAGGGGCGACAGTAGGGGAGCAATTTTGCATGTTGTATTTGTTAAGAACTTTGTCAATATAAGCTCTTTGGGACAATCCTAATATCCCGCGAGACCTATCTCGATGAATTTCAATACCTATAACATAAGAGGCTTCACCGAGATCCTTCATATCAAAATATCTAGAAAGGAAACGTTTGGTCTCATGCAACATGTCTAAGTTATTACTTGCAAGTAGTATATCATCAACATACAAAACAAGAATAACAAATTTACTCCCACTGACCTTCAAGTCATCACATAACATGTCTAAATATTCTTTTTAGACATGTATAATTTTTGATAAACTAATAATATTAATAAAAATTATATAATGTGATATTAATAAAAATTATATATAATATAATTTACTTAACTACATATTATAAACTAATAATATTAATATAATTTTTGATATATATAATGTGAAATTTGAGAAAGATTATAAATGTAAAATAAAAATTATACTTAACTACATATTATAAGTGTATTAACATATAGGAGAAACAAATATGTATAATTATGAGTATATATACATATAAATTAATAGAAAATTATGAATTAATAATAAAAATTATATTTATATATTAATAGAAGCAAGCATAAAAAAATTTAAATAAGATATAAATTTAATATTTTAAGTGACAATATTTAACATTCCTAAGTCTAAACGTAATTTACAAAATCTATCAGAACTTAGTGGTTTAGTAAATATGTCAGCAATATTTAATTCTGTGTCAATATGTTCTAATTTAATAATACCATTGTTTACATGATCTCGTAGGAAATGGTGTCTAACATCAATGTGTTTTGATCTAGCATGTAAAATTGTATTCTTACTTAAGTTGATAGTGCTTGTATTACTACATAGTATTGACACACAGTTAAATTTTATATTGTAATCGGCAAGAGTCTGTTTCATCCACAATATCTGTGCACAACATCGTGCAACAACTATATATTCGGCTTCGGTGGTTGAAATAGATATCGAATTTGGTTGTTTAGAAAACCAAGAGATTAGACATCCACCTAAGAACTGACACGTGCCACTTGTGCTTTTACGATCAACATAATGACCGGCATAGTCAGAGTCAGAAAAACACACAAGGTCGAATGATTGACCTTTAGGATACCATAGACCTAAGTCTGTAGTTCCTTTAAGGTATCGAAATATTCTTTTTACTGCAACCAAGTGGGATTCCTTAGGATTTGCTTGGAATCTGGCATATTTACAGACACTGAATATAATGTCAGGTCTACTAGCTGTAATGTAAAAGAGACTGCCAATCATTCCTCGATATTTTTTTGTGTCAACACTTTTTTTCATTTTCACCAGCAGTTAGTTTATCAGTAGTTGAAATAGGAGTATTAAGAGGTTTTGCAGACTCTAAACCAAATTTCTTAATCATTTCTTTGCAATATTTGGATTGAAAGATGTGAATACCTTTTTCTCCTTGCTTGATTTGTAGTCCTAGGAAGAAATTCAATTCTCCAATCATGCTCATTTCGAATTCCTTACTCGTGCTTTCAGAAAACTCATTGCACATATTTATGCATTGATCAACTATATTTTTCTTAAAACCAAAATTACTCATCACCTCGTGAAACTTACGATACCATTGTCGAGAAGCCTGTTTTTAACTCATATATGGACTTCTTAAGTCTACATAGCATATGTTCCTTGCTTTTAACCAAAAAACCTTTTGGTTATGTCATATAGACATTCTTATGCAAGTTACCATTAAGGAATGTAGTTTTAACATCCATCTGATGTGACTCTAAATCATAATGAGCTACTAAAGTCATGGCTATTCTAAATGAATCTTTCCTGGATACTGTAGAGAAACGTTATTAAGCTCCATTGATTTCAACTCATCATTCATGGCTTCAAGCCATTGAGTTGATTGCGCACTCGTAATGGCATCTTTATAGAAGATATGATCATTAATCTTACTTGAATCATAGTCAATCTCATTAAGATAGGTTATAAAATCATCAAAATTAACATGTTTTTTAGGTCTTTCGGACCTACGTAAAGGCTGCACAATTTTAGGAATATGATTTTCAATAATGTGGGGTTCAACATTAGGTGGTGGCTCAGCTATCTCAGGGGCATCATTCGCCTCAATAAGAGGTTGTTGTGCCTTATATTCTTGAATTACAGGATTAGGAACATAAAACCTGTTTTCTTCAAGATCAATTTTTTAAGATCAATTTGTATCCCAACCGATTCTTTATTCTTATTGTTTGCTTTTCTGGAATTAGGTTGGGTGTTTCAGATTTGTTCAACATTTAATAATAATAATAATAATAATAATAATAATAATAACAACAACAATAACAATACTACTACTACTACTACTACTAATAATAATAATAACAATAATAATAATAATAATAATATTACTAATACTACTACTACTAATAATAATAATAATATTAATAAAAACAATACTAATAATAACAACAACAACAATAATAATAATAACAACAACAATAATACTAATGAATTGATTTGGTATAAAACTTAATACTTTTAATATTCTGTTGTGAGAAATGATCAATTAATTTGGTATAAATCTTAATCTATAGTAACATCTAGTCTTAAGTGGTCTCATGACTAAGATATCAAATTTGAGGTTTTGGATTGGAAAATACACACGTAAACGGTTCCATGTGGCAAAAATGTTCACGTTAGTGGTGCCACATGTGACACGTAGACAAGTCAATGCACATGTGGCACCTTGGGGTTCAATATCGAAATTTTTGAACAAAAAGGGACTCAATACTCTAAAACACCTAAAATTTAGGAGCCACATTTGCATATTACTCCTTAAAGAATTAATATTTCTGTACATATATTTTCTCTCACGTAAATAATGGATGAGTCTCATATTCATATGACACAGTTTTTATGTTAAAATTTGAGCTTCATAAATTTAGTGTTAATACCTTAGCATGTAGCATATGGCACTTTGTTCGGGAATTTTGGCAAAATATGGAAAGCTAGCTAGGATTATATATATCCCTCTACTTTTTTTATGTAAGCAAATCAGCAAATTGTAAAATAGTTGTAGATTAAGTTGTGTCTCTAGCATTACTCAAAAATAAAATAGAAAACATGGAGCACCCTCCTCTTTCTTAGTAATTGATATTAGGCCTAAATATGGATAAATATCTTGAATTTTTAATTTTTTTCTATTTTGGAAACTGTCTTCTCGATTTTTTCAATTAAGGGATTAAACTTTAAATTTTTTTATTATATCTAATTAATAATGTCACATCAAAAAATTGATGACATGACAACAACAACATGACTACAAAATACTTATGTGTAATATTGAGTTTCATTTTAACATTTATTCACTTAATTTTTTGTACCAAAAAGAGTAAATATAATACCATTATTAATCTTTTAAAGTAAATTTAATGACAATTTTACTTTTTGGTATAAAAAATTAGTTATATCGATTATTCATGATTCATGATTATAAAATAAACTTAAAGTTCAGAGTATTAGTTAATCTATATTTAGGCTTTAATTTTTATACCAAAAATGGTAAAATTGATATTATATTATTTATTGATGATTATGATATAACAAGATTTTAATTAGTAGTACATTTATACATTTTAAAATATTTATCATTATATTGATTATTGATGATTTTTTTAAGATGAGTTTGCAATGTATTAAATTTATTTTAAAAAATTAATAATTATCTTATATTTACCCTTTTTGATATAAAAAATTATTGAAATGAATGTTAAAATGAGAATCAATATTATACATAAGGATTTTTTAGCCACTTGTTGCTGCCTTAACATCAATTTCTGACGTAGTACTATCAATTAGACGTAATCAAAAAAAATAAAAGTTTAATTCCCTAATTAAAAAAATTAAAAAGACAATTCCTAAAGTAAAAATAAATAAAAATTCAAGATATTAATTCATATTTAGGCTTTGATATTAAGAACATGTCTTTTATAGATTTAACTTTCCAAAGTTTAATCATACTTTTACACGAAATGAGTAAAATAAAAGGAACTGATATTTCTATATAAAAAAATGATATTTTCATATGATTATTCTCACATGAATAGTGAGTAGGCTCCATTTCTATGTAATAAAAATTAATGTAAAAATATTATTTTAAAATATGAAATATTAATTTCCTAAAATAAATAGTAATGACTTAAGTAGTGCCATAAAATAATAGTAAAAAGTGGAGAGATACAATTCTAGTCAACTTTCCATAACTTGCCACTTCCAAAAAAATCCCCAACAAATTCAGCAACCACATGCTCAATTACTCTTATGACATTTTAGATAATTTTTTTTTCTTCAAATTATTTGATATTTTATATAATCTAGGAGAATTCATCATAATCTTTTCAAAATTACCTTCATGAGAAAATATTATAAATAAGAAAGAGTATGAGATAAATACATGGTAAAAGGTGTTATATACAATTAATACTATACAATTATTTCCTTAATTTGTGTGAACGTCGTATCTAATGAGACGGAAGGAGTAGTATTTAACACATTTACAACGATTACAATTAATGCATTTAATTATCACACAAAAAATAATGTAATATATTTAAATTTCAAATCAAATAAATTATTAAAACAAATCAAATTTTCAAGAGCTGTTTAATATGCAAATGCTCTAAAACACCATAAATTAAGGAAATTGATAATTTTACATCACTTTTTAATATTTTCACACGGATGATTCATATATTAGCCAATAAAAATTTGACACATCAACTAATACGTGGGCTAAACGTGTGAAAATATAAAAAATAATGTGAAAATATCAATTTTCTAAATTAATAGACAAAGATTGTCGTTTTAGAAAAAAAAATTTGTTCCAAAATGTTTGTCGTTTACAACTTCCTAGAATAATAAATTATTTACTTTCCTATATTATCCCTATCTTCTCTTATTGTTCCAATAAATTTTCTCCCTTGTATTAATAGTTTTTAATTTTTCATAAAAGGGTAGTGATGGAATTTTAAATAAATTTTACTAGTATTAAATGACTTTCTTAATCCATATGCCAAAACATTAAACGACAATCTTTTAAGAACGGAGGGAGTACATGTCAAAAAGCAATGCTACTATCACATAAAAATTATCACATAACTCTCACATACACACACATACATATTGTGGGTCTCTGCCTAATAATGTATGTGTGTATGCTAGAGTTATGTGATAGAATTTATGTGATAGTAGCATTATTTCATGTCAAAAAAGTAATACCAACCAAAAATAGAGACTAATTTGAAAAAGTACAATTACAAATAATTACTAAATTGTCCGTACAAAAAAAAGAATTAAAGAAAAAGAAAAAGGGCCCCCGCATATAGTTTGATGCGGTTGGTTGATTCAGCAATTTCAGTTACAATAAACTGTGTGCGTACGTGGCCTTTACTTCATCCTCTTCCTCTTCCAGGTTGACTTGACCCTCTTCTCTCTCTAAAATCTTTCCATTTCTCTCTCTAAAATTCATCTCCTATTTTCTCTCTCCAGATCCAACTTCCTAGTTTTTTTAAAGAGTCCTTATCCCACCTTAACATTGTTTTCTTAATTTTATAATACCCCTTTAATTCTAATTTCTTATATTAAAAAAAGAACCCATTATTTCTTTTTCAAGAAAATAAACCCCTCACTTCAATTTGGATTTTTAAGCTTCTCTTCTTGAGGTAATTCTCTGACTTTTTCCTCATATATACTGTTAAATTCATAAAATATAATAATAAAAATAAATTAGATATTGTTTTTCTTTCGTTAGTCATTTTTAACCTTTCAATTTCCTATTAACTTTCCATTTTTAACCTGTTGAATTATTCTATTTATTTTTAAAGTGTGTTTGATGAATTAGGTTTGATTGGATTTATTCAATTGGGTATCTATTGTTTTTTTATTTGGGTGACTTTTAATTCTAGGCGTTGATTTTTGTTTTTCTCAGTCATTCATTAAAAAAGGTATAACTTTTTTTTGGGGGAATTTAGGTTTCTTGCTGGAGCAGATTAGGTTGAATTCAACAGTTAAAGTTTTGTTTTTGTTTGTTTGTTTTGGGTTGTTTATGTGTTGTGGTTAGAATTGTTCAAAGATAATTTGGGGTCTGTTCTTGTTGTGATTTGGGCGGGTTTGTTTTTCTATCAATAAAACAGTTCTTATTGGCAGCAGATTTTCATCATTAAAGAGGTTAGATTTTCACTATTGTTCTCTCCCACTTACTGATTTATTTTTATGTTTATGAATCCTTGAATGTTAAGAAATTTTCCTATCAGTTTATTTGCCTGTGAATCCTTATGCAGTTGAGAATTTTCAATTTTTTTTTAAATATTTGATAATGCTTTAGAATATAATCAACAGATCTGAGTTTTTTTTATATGTACTGCTATATTTTCATATTTAAGTTATTGTCTATGAGTAGGTTATGTTTAGCATAGATCATCTTTTCCGAATTGTGTATGTGAGGGAGTAACCATTGCTTACTCAAAGGGTCATGCAATTTGATCTTTTATCACCTTTTGCTTTATGAAAAAAGTGAAAACCTTAAGACAGTCAAATATAATTGTCATATATGTCGGAGTTGTGCTGTCACCTTATGTTTAGCTGTCTGATTCTTTGCCTTTGTGTCTTTGATGACTCTTGTTGCTTTAAATTTACTCACCTAAGACGGTTTTGGATGTCTAATCAGGGAAACCGTATGAGTAACAGCTGGAAGTGCTGACGACCTAATGTTATTAAATGTTTGTCACGTTCCGTGCTATTGTTGTTCTTTTGGCATGTAGACACCAGATGCGATTATCTCGGTGTTAACGTTGATGTAAATATTAATTGTTTCCTACGCCTAAGATCATATAGAGTGCTTTCTCGACATCCTTCACAAATGCCCTATATTTGCAATATATAAACTTAGCTAGATGGCTAAACAGGTCTTAGAATGTCAAAGTAACAACTCTAGTCTAGCTAACCGAAAGAAAAAGAATATATCAAAAAAGTAAAGAATGAATCAAAGATTTTAGGAAGTCATAAAATAAAGTTTCACAAAAATTTTTGAGTTTTTACATCACCATTTATTGACATATAAGGAACTTTTGTTGTTTCGAGCTTAATATTACCTAACTAGTCTTATCCATTTGAATGGGGCCAATAGTGTCTTTTATTTCCCATATAAAGTTATACACCAAAGCTGTGCTACGAGCCCATTTTTTGATTGTATTGAGTAACTATAATTGAGACAAACTTGGCACATGAAGCCTGCATAATCTCCCAAAAGAAAAAATAAAGTCTGATGTATCACTAATTTCATAGGGAGTTCAAGAATTTGTTTTGCCTTGTGTGCTATATCTATTTTCCAATGTATTTTATTTACGTTATAATTTATTATTTAGGAACTTTTTTTTTGTTTTTTTCAAGGATGGCCCAGAGGGTGTTTTAGTCTCGGGGTGTCGTTGACAAGACAGGTTCATGCTTTAATAACTGTTATTCAATATGGGTTCCTTTTAGTAATGACGCGTAGACTGAGTAGTTAATGCTACCCAACAAAAGTCTCTCTTGTATATCTATGATAACATTATTGCTAATGCGCTCCGTCACTTGTGTCTTGTATCTGGCGTGATTTCCCTGGTTGTATCTTCTAACTTGGGATAAAATTAGTGGTAACTATCCGATATGACCACTTTTGATCTATATGTGTTCTGTTACTTTGGTCCACTAAAAGCCTTAAGAAAATTTCTCTACATTTCAACATGAGGACCTGAATTTCTGGTCCCTTTCGCATGATGATTTTTCTTTAATTTATATTTCGCTATTTGGAAATTGTTCTAGTCCCTCGTCTCTTGGTGTGTTGCAATTGAAATTCAAAGTTGAAGAAAATTTTTGAGAACTGTTTGCTTGCTTAATCGTATCTTGGAATCCTGACTTGTGAACTAGAGTCCTTTTATATGATTTATAGCTTGAGGATAGGGGTTTAATAGCTCCTGTGTTGTTTCAGGAAGTTTTTTCATGGATACAAGCACAGATCATAAATCTTGGGAGATGGATACTGTGATTAGCCAATCGGACGAGGTGAAAGTTAAACGATTACTCAAACGTAGAAGTTGTACAAGTCTACTGCAATCTGGTATAAGCTCTAAAGCAGAAGCTGATCGCGAAAAGAACATGAAGGTTTATATTTATACTTATTGTTTACTTTTTGCCTTTTGTTTTCTCATTGTTTACTCCCCCTATTATCCTCTTTAACGTGTACTTATGTCACGTTATTTGCTCCATTTTATCCCATGGATTTGTTTCCTATTCTGACATGCTCTATTAAGTGTAATTTGGATGTTTTGATGTCACTCTGGCAAAAAAATTCTTGTGTCCGCAAAAAATAATACAACTTAAAGCTTGTATTCAACTATAATCAATACTATGTTTAGCTTGTGAGATTACATCACCAATAAAAGAGAAACAATTCTACTCTGGGTACAGTTATAGTACTAACAAACTAAAGTGCCCTAACCAAAAACTAAAATCGGTAATTACTATAAATAATCCTAATATAAAGTATCAAAGGACATTGATTACTTCCTAATTGAAAATCTAAAAAATAAATAATTAAATCTAAGTGTTCCTCACATGTACTTATCTCTTCCCTCTCCCCAATCATGAAGTCACTCACTTTATTATTGTAAAGGATTAGGAGATGTATGATATGGTCAGAATATACATATACTATCTTTTTCTCCATATTCAATCTCGTGTTTAAGATATCTGAGTCGATATAAAAGGTGGACTAAGATGCCAATATAATCAAAGACATGTTTAAAAATGTCATCATAAATTGGTTCAGCATAGCCATTTTTATTAAATATTATAAGCATAGGTTAGAAGTGTTTTTTATAATATTGAAGATTTTATCAGATCAGAGATCTGTGACCAAAGAGCATGTTAGGTTGAAAAGGCAAGACCATCATACAAAGATGGATTCGTAAAGCTATATAATTGTTTCAATGCAATAAGGTTTAGTTAAGCCTTTGCATAATCATGTTTTTACTTTTTATTTTAATATTCTCCTAAGTCCTAGCTTTACTTTCCAACAAGAAAAATATCGTTTTTTTCCTAGCTAAATGTAGTTGTTCTCCATCAGTCGGTACCATTTATACTTTTCTTGCTAGTCACCACAATTACCAACAAATATAACTTCAACTAATGAACATTTGTTTGTGAAATGAAACTGGTCCCAATTAATTCATTCTTCTCCACTTCTTAAACTGTGATGATCTTTGTATTTCTTGACATAACAAACTTTTTTGGATAAATTCTTGACAATACATTTTGACCAAACTAAACCTGTGAACTCTGGTTTAATCACGTGTTTATGTTAACTTTTGATGATGGTGGAACCCACAACCACTACCCTGACCCAGCGTGTAAACCACCATGTGCATTGCCCCTCTGGCTACGCAGATCGGGTAATTGCACAATAAATTATGTGTGGGTGACCCCAATAAGATCATTTCCTTTGCGGATTATGTATGCCTTCAAAGGCACTTATCACATGGAATTTGATTAAATTGTATAATTGAGACGCAGGAAAAATTTTGATGCTCACAAAATTGAAACGCTAGTAAAGTTGTACTTTGCGCTTTCCTTTGCATTTACTGGTTTACCTATATAAGTTTGTGTTGCAAGAACTTGGAAAATTTCTTGAGTAAGTGCAAAGAATCTGAAACGTTATCCACATAATTTGCAGGATCAATCTTCCAGCCGTGCCCAGAAAAATGATAACAGCCTTGAGTGCTCAGGTAGCCCTAGAAGGCAAAAGGTACTACTGATCTTATTGTAGAAAAATGTACATTATCCTTTCATATTAGTTCTTATTTTCACGGTTTATCTTGGGACAGTGAATGCTTTATTTGGGGACTGATCTTTATATGTCTTCCTTATTCTAAACAGCTAATAGAATATGCAATACTTTTTCTTAACACTTTGTACTTTCTTGAAACTTATCATATGAGGTTGTTTTTCATTTGCTGAAATAGATATCAGCTAGATGGAATCCTGCTGAGGCATGCAGGCCAACTATTCATGAAGCTCCTGTATTTTACCCGTCTGACAAGGTAACTTTTTTTACTTTTAAAGACAGATACGGAGTAATTTGACATTAATTAGATGACCATTTCAAATTTTTAACTCAATTTTTTCATTCGTTAGGAGTTTCAAGATACCCTTGGTTACATAGCAAGGATACGCCCCATTGCTGAAGCATATGGTATATGTAGGATAGTACCTCCTCCTTCCTGGAATCCGCCCTGCCCTCTTAAAGACGAGAGTATATGGGAAAATGCTAAATTTTCAACGCGAATTCAGCAAGTTGACCTGCTTCAAAATAGGGAGCCCATGAGGAAAAAGAGAGGTCGAAAGCGTAAAAGACGCAGACAATCAAAGATGGGCAACAAAAGGAAACGTCCTGGTTCTGAATCAATTTTTTCTTCTGACACGGAGGAGAAATTTGGCTTTCAGTCTGGATCAGACTTTACTTTTGAAGACTTTCAGAAATTTTCCTATAACTTTAAACAGTGTTATTTTGGGATGAAGGATGCAAAGGTGGAAGGAAACATTGATGAGAATGCCACTGGGCAAAAGAGATGGGAACCCTCAATTGAAGATATCGAAGGCGAATACTGGCGAATTATTGAGCAGCCAACAGATGAAGTTGAGGTATGTGTAATTAATTACTCCTGTTCCTTAATCATGTATTTTTTCGTCTACCTTTACATGTCTTATGGATGATGTTCTTTGCAACTTAAGGTATACTACGGAGCTGATTTGGAAACTGGAGTATTTGGGAGTGGGTTCCCGAAGGCGTCGCCATTGCCGACTGATTGTGATTCAGATCAATACGTGTCTTCAGGTTGGAATTTGAATAACTTCCCCCGTCTCCCAGGTTCTGTTCTTGGTTTTGAAGGATGTGATATCTCCGGAGTTCTAGTGCCATGGCTTTATGTTGGAATGTGCTTCTCATCATTTTGCTGGGTAAATCATATTAACTCTTAAATGCAATAGTCAACTATTATACCAGTACTTGTATATATCTAGGCTCTCTTTTGAAGCTTATGTCTAACATGTGGTTCTCTCTCTCTCTTTTTTTCTTTGTTGTTGTTGTTTTGGAAAAGCATGTGGAGGATCACCATCTTTACTCGCTAAACTATCTACATTGGGGCGATCCAAAAATATGGTATGGCGTACCTGGAACACATGCTTCTGCTTTAGAGGCTGCAATGAAAAAGCATCTTCCTGATTTGTTCGAGGAACAACCGGATTTACTTCATGAACTGGTGAGTTTTACTATGATTGTAATTGGGTTAGTCACTTTTACACCTCCCACTTAATTGTGCCAATCTCTAATTAAATCATCGTCCATTGATAGAGTTATGCCATAGGTTTTGTTCTGGTTTATGCATTTGATTTATTTAGGAAACTGAAACACAGGTCTTACTGTCCAAATATATCTTTTGTACATGATTATCAACAATACTTGGTAGGTGGCTTCTAACTCAACCATGTTATAGACTTCTTTTTTGTCTGTATGCTGTTACCTTATCTGATAGGAGCAACAGTAACCAAGGTTAAATTCACTTGGCCTCAATCACAATTATGTTCTATAACACTAAGTTGTGTTATATTTTCCTATCCTATATTTCTCATATGTCTTTGCATTGTATAATTATTTATATATTTTAAAATGGCACATGCACTGGCACACACAATGTGTGTTCAATTCCTTTTTCATGATTTTATCTTATTATTTATATATTTAAAATTTATGTTGTTTTTGGTTACGGCTATTTACTTTTGAGAAAAATGATTTTGAGGACTAATGGGTAGAGGCCTAGTGATGGGTGGTGTCTGAATATTTATTAGTGGGAAAATAAGTCTTTGCACCGAAAAAAGCGACAGTTTCTGATTTAATAATGTATGGATTAATATTTGTATTTATATGATCAATGCCTCGTGACAGGTTACTCAGCTGTCTCCTTCAGTTCTTAAGTCTGAGGGTGTGCCAGTGCATCGAGTTGTTCAGCACTCTGGAGAGTTTGTTCTTACCTTCCCAAGGGCATATCATTCAGGATTCAACTGTGGTTTCAATTGCGCAGAGGCAGTCAATGTCGCCCCAGTTGATTGGCTAGAGCATGGGCAGAGTGCAGTGGAGCTCTACAGTGAGCAATGCCGCAAGACATCACTGTCTCATGACAAATTACTATTAGAATCAGCAAGGGAAGCCATTCGAGCACTTTGGGAGCTATCAGTTATGAACATTGATAATCCAAAGAATTTGAGTTGGAAAAGTGTATGCGGAAAGGATGGAATACTAACTAAGGCGGTTAAGGTGACTGAAATAATTAATATATATTTATATTTTCTCATTTTATATATTTATGACAATAGTATATGTATATATAACAATATATGAATACTTGATTATACATACTTAAACCTGCATGCATAGGTGCAAATATGCATGAGAATATACTTTTATGCTTATATATCTTGGAATGTTTCTTATGCACTCATCTCTTTCTAAGATAATTTACCATGAGTTTCGTTTTCTTTCAGTTGAAGGTTAAGGTAGAAAAGAAAAGACTTGAGCATCTTCCAATCCATTTAGAGCCTCAAAAGATGGAAAGGGACTTCGATTTTACAAATGAGAGAGAATGTTTTTCATGCTTCTACGATTTACACATGTCTGTTGCTGGCTGCAAATGCTCCTCAGACCGATTTGCATGTCTTAAACATGCACATCTTCTCTGTTCTTGTGAACAAGAGGACAGATTTGTCCTTCTCCGATACACCATTAGTGAATTGAACACACTGGTTGAAGCATTGGAAGGGAAATTGGGTGCTGTAGAAGCATGGGCGTCGGAAGATCTAGGACTGGTTTCCTTAAATGGTAAAGGCATTTTTTCTGCTAATCTGGATCCAGCGGGGACTTCTGGAATCAGCTGTTCCAAGCAAATTGATGGTCCATCTTGTGCTCCGGAAACAGAAGAATTTGTTTATGGTAACGAACCTTGCATTTCTTTGCCGTTATACGTCTCTTCGGAAGTAATTCGGTCAGTCCAGCATTGCACTAATCTATGCACATCTCAGAACATGCCAGATGAGGACAAAAAAGAAATTCTTGGCATATCTACTACTATTGATTTAAATCTTGATAGTATGTCTGATGAACATGGAAGTGGGTTGCAGCAAATCTCTGATGGCTGTAATAAAAATACCATCAGCAATGTGGACGCAGCCTGCGGCAACGTGTGTATGCAAGAAGATAGACCAGATTCACGAAGAGAACCAGATCTCATGCAGCTTGGCAGTAGTGACTCTGGTTCTTCTGTTTCTCATGTTCTATCGGACAATAATCATCCATCCTGTTCAATGGATGTTGGGGATTGTTGTGCTTCTATTGGTAATAAGTTGTTTGGGTTTGATCTTTTGGCACATCCACGTTCAGGAGTTAAATTAAACAGCTTGTCGAAAAATGAAGTCCTAGACAACTCGGATGTGAATGCATCTCAGGCTGGCAAAATTTGTTCTTTACAACAGTTTAGCTTTGATGTTGATCCTGTTAAAATTGGATCTGCAGTTTTTGGAAAGCTTTGGTGCAATAAGCAGGTGATATTCCCGAAAGGTATGCTGTTTTCAGATATTTTTCTGTTCAGTTTTCTCTTATTACTTCTAAAATTAGATACTTTTTCATCTATTTGGCCTTAATATTACATCACTTTTGCAGGATTCAGAAGCCGTGTCAAGTTTTTTAATGTGCTCAATCCAACAGAAATGAGTAGCTATTTATCAGAAATCCTAGATGCTGGGCTTATTGGGCCTTTATTTAAGGTTAGCTTTTATACTACTTCTTGTCATAGAAAACAAAAACAAAGAGGCCCTGATAAAAGTTATAATTTTTGCAATATGTGAGCTGATGCACTTTTTGGAGGTTGTGATATATCGTTGTTCTAGAAGAACTCTTCTCATCATATCTTTTTTTGAAAATTTCATATGCATATTGTCCACACTACATCATTTGCTGTTCAATGCACTTCCATTCTTTTAATGAGTTTTATTTCCTTGAAGAAATCATTTATCATCTTTGCTTACAACTATTTTTATTTCTAAGGAAATGTGAGGACTGTGTGGATGCTTCAGTGACTACTGTGATAAACTTGGAACAAATATTGCAGTATTGGCACTTGCAGTTCATACTTTACATGCATCTTTGAAAACATACTTCTGTTTGAATATTTTTTTTCTTGATAGACATGTACTGTTTAAGCATGGAGCTGAACGAGAAAAAGAAATTTGGGTACTTTAATCTTAATTTCCATTGGGCTGCAGTTAACAGCATGGGCTTTTTTATGATTATTTCACAGTTTTAAAGAATTTCTCTTTAAAAGTAACTTGCGTGGAAAGTTTTAATAGATCACACCTTTTCAGAAAGCGCATATTTGGCTCTTAAGCTTGCCATTGTTTTTCCTTCTTTTTCCCTGCATAGTGGTGCCCTTACTTTTTTCTCTCTCAATGATATTAAATTCAGGTTACATTAGAGGAGTTTCCAAATGAAAGCTTTACAAATGTGTCGGCCCAGAAGTGCTGGGAAATGGTGATGCAGAAGGTTAATCAAGAAATAGCAAGGCGCCAAAGCCAGGGGAAAGCATTTCCCCCCTTGCATTCTCCACAAAGCATCAGCGGGCTTGAAATGTTTGGGTTCCTATCTCCACGCATTATTCAGGTGATCGCATTTACTTAACTACTATTTGTTTGCTAGGACAAAGCATAGGAAATGAAAGCTATTTGTAGATAATAATGATGTTCCTCTAGATTTACTATAATATGCTTATAAAGTGTGTTTATAGGAAAAAGGGGGTGACTTTAGATGGGGAAATCTACACACCTGTTTCTAGGCTAATTTGACTCTTCACCTAATATTTAAATTAGGGTTTATGAATCTGCCGGTCAAGTTCATTTGGATCCAGTACATTTATTGAGCAAAGATAATTTACAAATTTAGATATTTGAGAACAAGAGCAATAATTATGGTGCATAAGTCTAGGTCTGAATCCATTTATGTTATTCTTGATCTATCTGGAACTTTGGTATTGTACAATATCTTCATATATAATAGCCAAGTTAGTCCTAATAGAAATAGGAACTGGATAAGTAGCTATAGAACCTAGTAAAGGGTTTTCTTAAAGAATCTGATCAATCATCCGGAAAACAAATAATACAAGTAATAGAATTTTGATATGGCGTCATGATACCCACCTAATGAAAAACCTAGTATTCTGACCATATTTATATATCATACACTTTTTTGGCCCAAGAAGCTTACCTCCGGGCTCTGAGTACCCTTCAAAAGACCAAAAGGTGGCAAGTATATTTCACATTAAAAGGATTAAAGGATGAACTCCTCGGCCATATTTTTTGAGGCCTTTGTCTCTGGAACAATACCTTACTCGGATTGAGGATCATTTTTCGTATCACAATAAAAATTCTGGCATCTGTGCTTATGATTTGTGAGATTTGGTTAAAAACTTATATATGTCTAGTTGTTTCTTGCACAGTTTAGCATGGTATCTTGATGGTATTAATTAGGTAGGTTTTCACGTTTGCAAGTATTATAATCCCAAAACTATTAATCCTAGGATTATAATCCCAGGATTATAATTATAATGTCAAGATTATTAAGCTATTTTATAATCCCGAGACTTGAAAATAAACAAGACACTTGGGATTAATAGTCCTATCCCAAGCAAACAAACATAGTCCTACAGTATTGTCACCGCATTAAAGTTTAAACCACGCATTCTTTTGTCGTTAAAAAGCAGACCTAGATTCACTTTTCCCAAAAAGAGTTTATGAAGTTTGAATATTATAACCTATATTAGATGCTAACAAGAGTGTTTTCAGGCAATTGAGGCTCTTGATCCAAACCATCAATGCTTGGAGTACTGGAACAACAAGCTTTCATTGAAGGAGGAGTGTATCCATCATAATATCCATGAACTGCCAGCGACTTCAGGCAATTCTAAAGACGCTGAAAAGATCCAAAATTACTCCGGAGAGGAAACAAAGGCTAAAAATTTAGGAATCAAATTGACTGTGCAGAAACCAGATAATTCAATACTACATAGTGGTAATGATTGGCTTGACGAGGAGAGTATGAATGTATTGCGAGGGATTGTTGAAGAAAGCTAATCCTGAAGAACTGAACATATTGCGCAGAATTTTGTGCATGGAGTCGAATAGCTCTGAACTAAAAGCGGCACTCACAACATTGACTGAGGAGATCGGAAGAGCGTGTAAATAACAAAGATTGTCAGGTCTCATCATTTCTTTTGAAGGTAGCTGACTGATTATTTGTTCTCTTATTTATAAGGGGCCTCATTCTTTCAATATTCGGCATAAATAGGAGAGATCCTGAGCTTGAGCTGCAAACATGCTGCTCTCCATGTAGATGTTAGTCTTTTTTGTACAATGTCATTGATGGACCAGAGTGTAGGACTTTTTGTTCTAGAAGTTTCTTCATGGTACTTTAGTTTCAACTTCTTTACTTTTCTTGGAAATGGGATTTCATAATTTTTATGAAATGCATGGCTTTTTAGTTTCGACTTCTTTTTACTTTTCTTGAAAATGGATTTTTTTTCGGAATTTGTACACACACTTGAGAAGCCACTTTTTATCTCTACTCCATTTTGATGTGCTTGCATTTTGGTCTAAAATTGCTCTGATGGGTGATGCTGGAGGAACAGAATTTAGCAACAAAAAAAAATTCTTTTTTGTTTTTGTGATGTTCACATAGTTTAAAAAGATTTTAGCAACAGATTTTGTTGAGGGATAGAAGGTTTTGTTAAGTTGAGTTCTCTCTTTTCCCTTTTGTACCCCGTCTCCGCTGGATGAGTCTGGATTTGTTCCCGGGAGTACCCTCAAAAAAAGGAACCTGTCCTCTCTAGCCATTTCGGGTTAAGAAGATGTGAAAGCGCCTTTCTCTCTATACGAACGGAACGGTGCGTTCTTAGGTGTGAAGGGACCTTTTCCTTTTACCCTCAACCAATCCAACAATTGAAAAAAAACAAATAGAGTCAAATTTGTAATTATTTAATTCTTGGCCCATCTGTTTTCATTATAATATTGTTAGATTTTTTTAGAAGTATAATAATTAGACTGTTGTGTTCGCTACTTCAAAAAAGAAAAGTTTGCTAAAATAGTTTTTATTTTCTTTTTCTCATTTTTGAAACTCCAAGATTAACTTCTTATCAATTTAAAGCAAAAGAATTGATGATGATGTAAATATTTGTACATTTAGTTGTTTAGAAAATAAATTTTAACTGGAAAAATTTATACTTAATTATTTAAAACAAAAAATCCTTTGATGTGAAGTATTGAGTTCCTTTCTGCATAGTTTAATGCAGTTTATACTTCATCTTTTCAATTTACCTAGAAATATAATAAAATTAAAAAAAAATTCAGATATTCGGAAAAAAGCACCTTTACCTCCCATTGTGATTGTCGTGTTTTAAGCAATTAGCCACTGTGCTTTAAAAATATTCAATTAGCCCACCGTACTTTTTAAAAATGTATACAATCAAGTCATTCCGTCCAATTTAACTAACAGACGTTTAAAAAAGCAGCTTGGTTATCCTATGTGGCTTTTTGAAAATAAATAAATATTACGTGTATTTGCTGATGTGTGCATTAAAAAATGAAGAAATCATTATTTTCCTATGTGGCAACACAAAAAAATAATAAAATAAAATCAATAATTATGTGGTAAAAAATAATTAAAATAATAATAAAATTAAAATAAATATTTTAATTCATTTTTTATATAAAAAAATTCCTTTATCTCTTTTCCTTTTTTTAATTATTATTTTTATTTAAAAAATTAATATTAATATTAATACAATAAAATTATTAAATTTAAGCTTAAATATAAAAAAACATACTATTAAAAATATTAAAACTTATTAATAACTAAACATAAAAATAAAAAACAAAACAAAACAAAATAAAAAATAGATCCAGATCTCCTCTTTCTTCTTCCCATAATATAGAAGACAAGAACTTAAACAGCAATAACAGTAGTAAGCAGTTCACAAATCCACAGAAAGGAAGCGAAGCCCAAGAAGTATCTCAGAAAATAGTAGCTAAATATGGATGGAATCCCCTTCACCTGCTACCTCCAAGGCGCCACCTGCAACAATGGCCTGCATCTACAAACTCTCTCTCTCTCTAATCTCGCTCTAAGAGGCTCCATCTCACCTTACCTTGCTAATTGCACCAATCTCCAAGCCCTAGACCTCTCCTCCAACTCCCCCTCTGGCCCAATCCCCACCGACCTCCAGTTCCTCGTCCATCTTGCCGTCTTCAATCTCTCCGCCAACCACCTCTCCGGCCAAATCCCGCCGCAGCTCGCCCTGTGTGCTTACCTCAACGTCATAGATCTCCACGACAATATCCTCGAGGGTCCCATCCCTCAGCAGCTGGGTCTCCTCATTCGACTCTCCGTTTTTGATGCTGTCTAACAATCGGCTCGCCGCCCAGATTCCGACCACGCTCGGGAAATAAGGATCTTTATAGGTACCCTTTGTCGCCGATGAAGAATAAAGGGTTGTCGATTTTAGCCATTGTTGGGATCGGATTGGGAAGTGGGTTCTTGAGTTGAGTCCTCAATTTTACTATAGTGTGTATATGGTTGAGACTTACCGAACACAAAATGGCAGCTGATCAAGAAGGCAAAATGGGTACCCTTTGCCACAAAATGGCAGTCGATCTTCTGTAAAATCAAGGCTTGATTTTGGAAAAAATGGGGGAATCTCGAGGCTCGAATCTCGAGGCCATCTCCTTCTATTGTGAGGGTCATCGGAGAATTTGTTAGGGAGGATGGTGAGGTTGTGGCTGAAGGAGAGCTTATGTAAATTCTATGTTACAGGCTTGAATTTGGCCGGAAAAAATGAGGGAGGATTGAATCCCTAAGAGATGAATATTTTGATTATTTGTATTATTTAGAATTAAAATAATTAAAAGAAAGGAAAAGAGATAAAGGAAAAGAAAAAATTATAAAAAAATGAAATAAAATATTTATTTTAATTTTATTATTATTTTAATCATTTTTTGTCACATAATTAATAATTTTATTTTATTATTTTTTTTGTGTTGCCACATAAGAAAATAATGATTTTTTGATTGTATAATTAATTTTAATTTTTATGTCATTTGTTTAACTAATTTTTGCTACTTGTATCAAATTTTCTATTTTATGTTAATTAGGTACTTACCTTTTTTATATCATTAAAATATATATTAGTATTAATTTTCAAAATAAAAATAATTATTAAAAGGAAGGAAAAGAGATAAGAAAAAGAAAAATTATAAAAAAATGAATTAAAATATTTATTTTAATTTTATTATTATTTTAATTATTTTTTGTCACATAATTAATGATTTTTTATTTTTGTAGAAATTAATATAATGTTGTAATAGATCTCATTGATACAAAAATTTTGATATATTATTTGTATTATTTGGAATTAATTTTTAAAATAAAAATAATTATTAAAAGAAAGGAAAAGAGATTAAAGGGAAAAGAAAAAAGTCACGTAGGATAACCAAGTTTTCCTCCCGTCGAGCCAACAAATACACGTAATATTTTTTTTTTCAAAAGCAACGTAGGATAATCAAGTTGCTTTTTTAGACGTCTGTTAGTCAAATTGGACGGAATGATTTGATTGTACATTTTTTAAAAATACATTGGATTAATTGAATATTTTTAAAGCACAATGACTAATTGTTTAAAACACGACAACCACAACGGGATAAAGTAACTTTCTCCCTCAGATATTCCATAATGAAATATATTGGTCCGATAAAGGAACAACTTTGGTATAACTTGGAATTTCAGATATTACTACTTAAAAAATTTATAGAATAATTTTGGTATAACTTGGAATTTTGCAGTTTAGCCTTCTCACTCCATTACCAGTTTATTACCTCTGTGACTTCAAAATTTTACACAAATAAATCGAAAGAAGAAAAAAACTGAAAATAAAAATGTAATAATAATAATAAAATAATATAGTTTAAGAAAACAATTCATCACAGAAACCACAAGAATCATTCTCATTGCTTCTTCAAATCATCACAATTACAATTGAACTTTACAACTAACTACACAAAATTCTCATTTCCAGAATCAGAAAATGAAGAGCAGAAACAGAACTTGCAACAAAACAATGAACAACAACAACAATGGAGTACAAGAATCATGAATTTCAACCCGGCAACAAAAAACCCATTTCACAAACACATCTCTGCTCTCATCTAATGCCGCAATATACACAAAAATTCAACATTCATTCTTCAAGATTCTTCATTTTATGAATAAACCCATCAATGAATTAAGCGGATTTTGAAGAATCTTGAATGCAAACGCAGCGCAGAGGACAGAGAAAAATATTGGGAATTCTGTGCACAAGCATGCCGCTGCATCAGATTTCCGGGCACCCATAACTTCCCCAGCAGGGAAAAATGGTGGCACCACCGCTCGCGGCGGCACTGCTATCTGTTCCGGCGGAAAGAAGTTGTCGCCGTAAAGGGTGTAATCGAGGATGTTGTTAATTCCATGAACAGAGATTGCAGAGGTGAGGTAAATGTCAGGGTGAGTGATGAGGGAGTTATCAATGGTGAAATTGGAGAGGGAATTGTTGGTGATTAAGATGGTTTTTGAGGGTAAGAGAGTTGGGAGGCGAGACTGGGTGTTGAAGAGGTAAAGATCGGAGAAAGAGAGGCGTTGGGGGATTATGTGGTATGGGATTAGAAATGGGTCGAAGTTTATGGTGGCGGAGGTGACGGTGGGGAGGTGGGAGATGGCGTCGTTGCCGGGGATGAAAAGGGTGGCTGTGATGGGGAGGGTTGATGGGTCTGCGGCGGAGAGGATGCTAGCCCAGCCGGCGAAGTCGCCGGCGCCCATTAGGGCGTTTATTATGTTGTTGAGTTGCTCTTCTTGGCGGTCTGATGGTGTTTCCGGCGCCGGCGGTGGTACTGCGGTAGTGGGTGTAGGCGGTGGTATTGGTTGGGGTGGTGGAATGATGGGTGGAGGAGAGTGTGGTGGTCTGGTGGGTGGAGAGGGTGAGGGTGGTAGTGGTGGCGGCGGTGGAAGGGTGGCTGGTGGAGGGGAATCAGCGGTTGAGATGAGACGGAGGTTGATAATGGTGAGTGCAATCAGGAGGAAATCTAGAGAGAAGGTTTTCGCCATGAGAGAGAGAAAGAGAGATTCTCTCGCTTAGCTTCTTGCAAATTCTGTGGATATGGAAGCGATTCTCTTGCTTAGCTTCTTGTAAATTCTGTGGATATGGAAGCAAAAATACAGTTATGTATATATGTATGTGGAAACTGGAAAGATATATATATATAGAGAGAGAGAGAGAGAGAGAGAGAGTTTTTGATTTCTGTGTGCTGTTTTTGTAACAAACTAGTAACAAAATTTTCCCGCCAGAAATCTTGAGGATGGGGCGGTCAATATATTATGGAGTGACTAGTGGGGTTATTTTGGGATAATAATGGTATTAAGAAAGAACTAATTCTGGTGTTTATCAAATGTAATTTATTATTGATTGCGTAAAGTAAACCATTGGATTGAAGGAATTTGTTGGCCTCATTCACTATTGTCCTTCTTCCCACTTACCCCTCATCATACTACTTAAAACATGATGAACACAAGAAGTTAGCTTCCATAATCGCACTTTACCACCACCCCCAGGCAGGCAGGCAGGCAGGCAGGCAGGCAATCACCATTTCTTATTTTTATTTTGCCAGAATTTAATGTAGACAATAGAAAAAATAGAGTATATAACAAACATATTCAGTCAAAGTTTAACCATTTCCAATCCTCAGAACACTTGTATTTTTACATAAATAAATAGAGACGGATTCCGCAACCAGCAAAACAAGGGTTGAATGAGAAGGAAGCTAAGTGAGGTCATCTTCATCCAGTGCCTCTTCTTGGTCCTTGGCCGTATCACTCTTAAATCCACTCACATCTCCTGTTGGCAACTTTCTTGCAAGTCTGATGATCTACAAACATTGAACAACAGTTGAAATTACAAAGTGCATGACTTCATTGGAAATTAACCACATTATTTGGATATGATTTTCCTTGTGAAATTTAGTCAATGCTATAACATCTCTAGAAACGCTTGTCAGCGTCAATCGGCAAAAGCTCGTTATTTTGGTACTCAACTTGTGCACAAACCAACATAGTTTCAGAAATTATCAGAGCTACTCATATTATTAGCACCACCCAAGTCCATATTCTTACTCAGAGTCAGACCCCCTCAACAGTAAACAACTACTAAACTGTTACGTCTTAAAATAAGATGGGCAGTCAGTGCAGTTCTCAACATATGACAGGTGAAAATGGCTCAAGATTTACCGCATGATCAAGATTGGATATAGTGCTTGACTGAGACACACGTTTGATTTCTTCGACATCACCTTCTGTGTATGCAGAAAGAAGTTTACTGGCACAGCGACCCTGATCGCTACTCAGAAAAGCCTCAATCCTGCATAAACAAAGCCTAGTCAGTAAGTAAAATAGTAAGTATTTCATCAATTAGGAACATGGACAAGGAACTAAGAATGTGTGAATTAATGCAACCACTGGAAAAATAAATAATTACTCAAAAGGCATCATGGCCTCACCGGTTCCAATTCCTAAACCTGGGGTCAGGCTTATCTATTCCAAAATTACTCAAATGCCTCGTCTTCTGACTATAGCAGCTAATTTTGGCTCATCTAACATATTGATTAGATTTGATGAAAAAATAAATAATCGAGACATCATAGCTTGAAAGAGACTAAGCTCAAGACCAACTCTTGATTAAACATATAATAATTTCAGAAGATTGGTACAACTTATTTACACGTATATGTTGAGAACTGCTCTCAAAAAAGGACATTGCAGACTCGGTGATTATTCGAAGAGCATACGCAAACCCACAGGATCATGTAAATGCACACAAACCTTCTTGGATCAACTGTTATGCATTGAGTAAGTTAGAAGTAATTAAACATGAGAGGCAAAGGCTTCGTTCATCCTGAGGTAAAGAATGCAGTGAGAAATTTTAACTTACTGACTACAGTCGTTGTAGCACTTCTCTGCTTCCTTGAAGTCATGAGCATAAAGGCACACAATGATTGCACTAAGATATGCCTGCAGCCAAATATGATACTTTTAGTGTGTATTCCAGCTTTCTTGTTTGCTTTATTTCTTTGTGAGTTTTAACTAGGGTTTGTAGTGAGTGAAGAAGTCTAAAGAGACGCATACAACTTGCACTACCTATTGTGCATGTGGGTTCATAATCTGACCTAAGATTTTAATGCTTTAATGTACTTCACTTGACATTCTCTGTCTCCTTGGAAATCGAAATTGGATTATCAGAAATTTATTTTTCTTACAGGCAGCAGAAGAACGTGTCACGATATCTCTGAGTGGAGACATGTGAAGTTTTTAAAACAAGCATTTCAAACTCCACAGAAGAGGTTGAACTCCAATAATGGCAGAATAAATGAAAGATAGAACAGGGGAAAACTGAAGGCCAAAACAGAAAGCTTTCGTACCTTGCACTGGCTATGAGTAGCATTGCACTTGTCAGCTGATGAGCCCCATCTCAAAAGAAAAGTTGCAGCATCTGTATACCTTCACAAAATGTACAGATCAGACTAACTTGTTCAAACTTTTTAAACCAATTATGCATAAGAATAAATAGAGATTTCAAAAAATTGCAAATATACAAAGACTCGTGTGTAAAATTAGGTCTAAATAAACATTTGACTCAGCCCCATTCGTGCTTGCCAGCAATAAATAGCCAGCCCAGTATTATTTTACACAGTTGTACAGCACAAAAAAAAGAGAGTAAAAACATGTCACTATTTGGACAACTTTAATGACGCAATTGATGTTAAATTGCACAGCAAGCTCATGTCAGATCAATAACTATGTTTACCTTGCAAACATATGAGATCAAAAAAGAAACAGGTGTGAAGAACAAGAACTGGAGACTTTTGCAAAGTATCACTAAGGAAAACACAGTGATACACTGATACGTATTAATAAAATTGGTACGGTACAGACCTAATGTTTTTAAGATATTTAAGATTTGGAAAAACTACAACCGTATAGATTAAAGACTCAACAATTTGCTAATCATACTATCATCTAGAAAGCATTTTCTAAGTACATCTATATGGTCCGCCTTGGAGCTTGATCTACACTGCCAATATACGTAGAAAATATATGTGGGATTAGATTCTTGGTATATTCTACCTTCAAGAATATCTGAATTTTCTTATTATAGTTGGATCGGTTTTGTAAGATAAAAGTCCAAAATATAATTTTGTCCCTTCAACTCTATTTCGACAGAATAAGGTTGCTGCACCCAACGGCAAGCTAAAGCCTGCATCAGTACTGTACATTGTATATTGCTATAAGAAAATGTCCTTACTTCTCAAGCTTTATATAAATACTGGTGGCAGCACGATATAGATCAAAGGCCATCTGTTCTTTGCCATCCTCTTCAAGAGCAACACAAGCGTCGGCATACAGCCTAATAGCTTCATCAGGTTCAGTATCTTCAAGTGCACTGCAATAAATTAAAGATAAATTATTAAACATTAATTATAAGCTACAATAACTCAAGAAAAGAAAAGGTAGCAACATAGAATGGTTTCCTGAAATTAGCTACCAAAATTCAATACCATCTAAATATAACTCGAATCAAGCACCCACAATCATTCAGTAACTCTTAACATGTAGGCATTCAAGAGAACTAACTTCTTTCCACAATTGTGAATGATTATAAGATCCTTACCATTTTGCTTTTTTAATATATAGACAGCCAGTAGGAAAAGTTAGAAAGGAAAAAAGATACTTGCATAGTAAAAATGCCGAGAACCCCTGAGATGATTTATACTATATTCAGAACTTATTAAAAATTTGTGAGTGAACCAAACTGAATCCAGTATGAAGGACAGATGCAGGTATATATGGAAAATTCTTGAAGCCAGGCTTGAGCTGCTAAACCTCACACCAAATATCATTTAGGCTCCATTTGGAAATTCGAAAACGAGGGAAAAGGAAAGAAATCAAAAAATTTATTGGGGCATTTTTATTCATTTTGTACACTATATTTTACAGCATTTCTAATATTAGATTTTTAAAAAATATAGATGGGCAGATTTATCTTTCTTAAGATATAATTTTTCCTTTTTACATTTATTATTGTTGTCCTTTTCCTTTCTTTTTCACCACTTTTCCGAGTTCCAAATGGAGTCTCAAGGAAAAGAGAGAAGGATACATGTGCACATGTCAAACACAGACACTAGTTGCATCACTTCGCATGAAAAAACTCAAGAGAATAGGATTATTCTCCCGACGATGAACATTTATCAGATTATGAAAACTCCCCTAAGATATAAGATTCAACGGAAATGTAAAAATAAAGTAGGCATTTAGGGGGAAAACGAAGTAGAAATTTGAATTTCATAATAACACACGACTACTTAATACCAATATTTGATAAATATGACCCTATACACAATATACATTTTGTCAGTATGAACACTGTAGTCCTACGCAGCAGATGCCATTGAGAAAGCAGAAGCCGCTATTGCAACTGATACCATTGGAACAAGTTTAGATTTCATGAACACGCCACATATTATTTTATACAATAATTTCCTAATGAATATATCATTCCTTAGGCAACCAATTTGCATTATCAAACCAAGAGAGAACTATACTATGTGAAACTCAATGGAGCAATGAAAGTATACAAGACACACACCGTATATAAGAAATTTTAGAATGTAAGTATCTAGATATGCTTATAAATACTAAAATTCATTTCAGAGTCTGCACAAAAATTAGAAGATATAGATCAAAAAAAGTGAAAACTAATGCTACAATGAGTAATACAGACGCCTACCGAGCACCTTTTGCAAGAGCATCCGATGCAGGTTGTGACCTCCCACACTCATTATATAATTCAGATGCCTGTCTGTAAAAATCAGCAACTTCTCTCCAGTTGCCTAATTCCTTTGCCAGGGCAGCAGCAGATTCCATATGCTTAGCAGCATCCCAAGGTCTGGTCTTTTTGTCAAGGTTAATCAATGAACTAAACAAATTATACCTAGTTGCAGAAGCAGGAAAAGAAAATAAGGATACGAGGAGAGCATTTCTTGTCCTTTTGAAGCTTTCTCGAATGCCTCTTTTGCTTTCTCATTCTTTTTGGCAAGCCTAAACCCAATAGCTACCAAGAAAAGAAACATTAGTAATGAAAAGCAGTATGTAATTTTTGTTTTTTGTTCTTTACTTTATAATAATGGCAGCGTAAACTCAAGTATCCACAATCATATATTCTAATTAGTTAATCAAAAAATTACACAATTACCAACCTGCCTGCTCATATAAACTAGTGGCACTCTTCCAATCAGCACTCCACCTTGTCAGACTGAGCTTTGTCCTACGAAAATGCACCAAAACAAAGACAGCATATATCAAGTATCAACCACAGAAGACTAAAAGTAGTATGTTGACAACAGCACTTGGTTTGTACGTTTGGCAAACATAAATTTTTCTCCACCTCGGGGAATACAAAATAGGGTAAGGTTATTTCTGTCAACTGAATTAAACAGTTTACACAGTAAGACATCACAGGTATCATAATCAACTTCTCATCTTAATTCAGTTAAGAATATATCTTACATAAATAGATAACCAAGATACAGCAGAATCTGATGGTCTTACTTTTTTTGCCATTCACGTTTGAAGCGTTACTCTGGCTATATTTTCTATTTCTGTACACAAGAAATGTTCGCCACCTAGAATGTCCTTGTGAAGGACACCCAAAAATAAAGCAATTGTCCTTTTTCTTAATTATTATTATCCGTCTATTCGTATTCTTTTCATAAGAATTAAACAAGCACTTTCATCAGCATTCATAAAATGTTTATAAACATACTATTGATGTGATGGAGACAAAAAAAAAGTTTAGTAGGAGTAACATCTTCACTTGTGCATACAAAGAAACAGGGGGAGGGGGGCAAATAGGCCTGCAAACGAACCGAACCTATTACAGGTTCGGTTCGAGTTCTATTGGATCATCTTGTCGAGTCGAGTTCGGACATGGTATCACGTTCACGCAAACCATATGGTTCAGTTCGACTTGTTCGCGAACAGTTCGATTCTAGTGATTCGCGAGTAGCTCGTGAGATGCTCGAGTATTTATGATATTTGGCCTAATTTATTTTTGCTTCAATGCATTGATGATGTTCACGAACTCGAGCATGTTCATGAACTGTTCGCGAACAACTAACGATCCGAACTCGCACATGTGTGTTGGTTCGATCTTATTACTCGAGCATGTTTGAGTTCGACTTATTGTGTTCGAGTTCGACAAAGTTCGGATGGGCAAAAGAGATGTAATAGTGCATACTTGAAATGAAAGTTGAGTCTCTACCTGGTTTTTGACCAATTAACTGAGAGCCTTTACACGAACTATAAAGCACTATTCTTTTTCTCTTCTTCTTCTTTTGTTTTTTCATTTCCCCTTTTGCTTTTGTCTTCCTTTTGTGCTTATAACAGGTGAAAATAAAGCACTACACTGCATTCAACCACATGAACACAACTCTCGAATCAAGCATATTCAGCGGAAAGTGCTTACATCTAAACTCTAAAGCAAAGTCCTTGGGCTGTTAGCTCTAAAAATGCAGGTTCCAGTCCGAATCAGTCACTTCGTACAAATAAGTGAAAGGTCAAGTTTAAGTTCAATTTACAATTCCTTTCATGTGTACAAAGCAGGGTCAATACTAGCCTTCTCTTTTGAAGACAAGTGTAACAGAAGAATCACAAGTTTCAGCTCCCTACAAGTGCGGCAAACATTCAAATACATGTGTAACATTCATCTACATATAAAAATTATTATTTTTTCATAAACGTATAGATACACACAAGTGATTTTCACGAGGCTCGGATTTATAGATAAGAAGCAGAAATTCCCCATTTTTAGTACATCAGAGCTTCAAGCTGAAATTACAAAACTTCATTAGCTCTCTTATATCATTACAGATTTCGAATAATTTTACAAATTATAACAACAAACCCAACACATATGATTGTTCATCTGAAGGAAACTCATTCCTAATCACTCATCAAGATCATCCAAATAATAAATTTTCAGACATTTTGGTCAGTGAATAAAATGCATCACACAGTCAAACTTCAGTAAGCACCGCATATATAGATGCTAAATTAACTTCAGGTAAACATTTTCTTATTTCTAGATCGTATCATCAGCTTATTGATACAGAACAAAACTATAAAAGTACTGTAAAAGTCTGCAGAAAAATGGGTATAAATCGAAGAACAATTGTATTCTAATTATAAAATACAAATAAATGTGTAAATATAGACAGAGAAAGAGAAAGAGAGACGGACGGACAATTTATCGGCTTTGCTGATGAGCTTCTCGGGATCGGAACTGGCCATCGGTGATGAGTTTAACTTCCGTCTTTCTTACGGGAGCTCAAAATTCATTTTCGACTTCATTCACTCGCTTCTTTTTTATAAGGCCTTGTTTGGAACGCCAATTTCTTACCCATAAAGACGATCCCTTGTAACAAAAATATTAAGCACTATATATATTTGCATTTAACATTATTCAATAATTATTTAGTTTAATACAAATAACTATAGCAATAATAAACTAATTATAGTATACTAATAATTTTAATACAAATAACTATAGCAATTACAATTTGATTTTGATTTTGTAGGTCAAACAACGGTAAATATTATCGTTTTTTACAAGGCTTTAACTATAGCAATTACAATTTGATTTTGATTTTGTAGGTCAAACGACGGTAAATATTATCGTTTTTTACAAGGCTTTGTTTGACAATATCATTTTTACTCTAACAAAACCAACCATTTTTATTAGTGTGTATTATATATATATATATATATATATATATATATATATATAAAAGGAAAAGAGAATAGGTGACTCATTATCGCGAACTTTGGCTATAGATACACTCATTTATTAATGTCATATTTATCTTCTCGTCATTTTTATTATTGGTATTGCAAATATTTGGGAGGGGTTAGCATGAAGTTAATTTTAGTCAATTGATCAATACAATGTCAACACGCAGGCAGGAGGTGATCTCTCACTACGCGTCAATACTGTATTGGTCAATTGTACAATTTACCATAAAGTTAACTTCATGATAACCGAATCCCAAATATTTCACTATTTTATTGTCCAATGATACGCGGTTTTAGATTTGACTTATAGTCAAGTTTGCTTGTGACAAACTACATTTTTTTTTCATATATATATATATATATATATATACCACTCTAACAATGAGTTCTTAAGAAGAGCCGATTTGAAAATAGACAAACTAGACCATTAACATACAAGAGGAACTTGCAAATTCAACTTTATTGATCACAACAGGCACAAATTTCACACTTGGGAAAAGCAAACATAGAGCTTACAATCTCTCCCCCAAAAAATAACAATACAATACAGGACAAATAAAATGAAGAGGCCCATCAAGCCCAAATGTAACAAGAAACATAAATATAGAAATTAATTTCAAAGATATTTTCCCCTGGCCTTCTAGTTATTAGGAGGAGGCGGTGTGAGGAAAGAAGGCAAGGTGAGTGGGCATGGGGGAAGTCCAGGAATCTGTGGCAATGGGAATGAAAGCTGAGGAATTTCTGGAAGTGGGGGTAAAAATGGAATCTGTGGAAGTGGAGGGGGAAATGGAAATGGAAATGGAAATGGAAAAGGAAAAGCTGGTGGACTACTGCTACTACTCTCATCCTTGGAGTCACCCACGTTCCCCTTTGTTTTAGTTCCACTAAGGTCCCCCACCTTTGCTGTATTTGTATTTTCCACCCCAACTTTTGGCTTTTCATTAAGTTGACGGGCCTCACCAAAAGATACGAGGGTGCTGGCCATAACCAAGCTCAACAAGAAAATGGCATTCAATATCATTTTAGCTGAAGCCATTGTGTGTGTGTGTGTGTGTGTGTGTGAGAGAGAGAGAGAGATTGATAGTGCATTAAAGTTTGGTACATGCATGAACTTTATATAGGAATTGAAATAAAGGGGTTTACTAGGGTTCGTAGGAGAGTAAAATATTTAGAACGTTTCAATTTTCTTCTCATTTGTACACCTGATCATAACTACTAATGTTTATGATTATGATTATTTTTCAACACCTTGTCCACTAGGGATGACAAAAATATACTCTGGCGCAGCCAAACGTTTTAAAATGAGGAATACTATTCACGAGGTAAAAATCTTTTTTAGACAAGGAGGACGTATTATGTAGTTATAATATTGGAATAAGAATGAGAATGGAATGAGTATTATTATTCATATATTAATTTGGTGAGAATGACAAGTTTTATGATTTTGATCGATCTAGATTTTTTTTAAAAATTTGTCAATTGAAATAGAATGATCAATATTTATTCATCTTGATGGATTAAGCATTCATTTAAATATATGATTAAACATTCCATTAAAATGTTTTAAGTAACTAAATATAAGAATGAACATTCCATTTAGAATGTTCATTACCCGGTCATTATAGTTTTGGATAGTATAATTAAAATTACAAAAATTCTAGAGGGATCGGAATCTAGTGATCGGTTTTATAATATTTATTTTAATTCAAAATTTTACAAAATTCAGTGATTTAAGTGTAATTTGAATATATGTAACAAATAGGGTTTAAGGTTATGGGTTTTGGGAGTAAAATAAATTGGACGGTCACTCGATCCTGGTCGCCCCATAATTACTCTTAAAATTAACATCTATCAACTTATTTATAACATTGAACAACATAATTGTTCAAAAAACTAAAGTAATTCTATATTTTGTCAGCATTTGATGAGCATGTAGATTTTTCACCAAAAAGTTAGTGGCTTGATTTTTTTTTTAAACGTAAAAATATTTATATGAATTCTAATTTGTGGTAGGATTGATCTTAATATAATCAACGGTCTATTAACATATTTTAATTATTATTAACAAAATTATTATGATTAAATAATAATTAGTATATTAGATAAAATTAGAGATAATGTATAATGGGGAGTAGCCAAATCCATCTTGCTGCTCTGCTAACAAGGTACAGGATGGGAATCCAGTTCCATCCCATGTTTTTAGAACTTGAAAAAAAGAATCAATTATCTTGATAAACATTGTTTTGGTTATCTTATAAGAAATTTAATATATCAAAGAATTTTATTTTTTATTTTTAATTATATTTTCATTTCCCCCTTGATTTTTTATTATTATTAAAATAAACAGAATAATTCAAACATACTCATACATCCATACATAGTAATTAGTAAACTAGGTACATGCATATATACAATCCTAATGATTTTATATTTTTTTCAAAAAAGAACTTTCATTATTAATAATGCTTCCCTGTCAAATATATTAATAATAGTTAGTGCTACGTTCATTTGCAAAAATCACGAGAAAGAGAAAATTATCTCAAGTCAAATACTTTTATGATATCAAATTACACTTAATATTCTTATGTTTATTATCATAGTTTTATTACTATATCATTATTATTAAACTAAATACTCGATTTTTTTCGGAATGATTATATGTCTTTAAGATTTATAAATTTTATAAATGATTTTTTTTCATTTATTACATAGGAATATGAGCCTATAAACACGTGTGTTCGGGAATGACTAATGAGTTGGTTTGACCAATTTATAAGTCATTTGTTACAATTCACATGTTCGGGAATGACTTATTTTTTACTTATAAGTCAAAAAAATAAGCAAGTATTTGTAACTTATTTTAAAATAAGTTAGTTTGACCAAATGTAATGTCTATTTTGTCCCTCTTTTTATTAATGTCATTTTTAGTAATCCTTACATTTATTTTAATTTATAAGTCATTATGAGCCGAACACCTTCATAACTTGTTTTAACTTATAAGTCAAATTGATGCTGAACACTTTTACTTATAAGTCAGAACTTAAAATAACTTATAAGTCATTTAAAATAAGTCATTCCCGAACAGACCCTTATAAGTTAAAAAATAAGTTCACTTATAAGTTATTTTAAGGTGGAACTTATAAATAAAAACGTTCGACATCAATTTGACTTATAAGTCAGAAATGAAGTTAAAACAAGCTATGAAGTTATTCGGTTCATAATAACTTATAAATTAAAATTAGACCTGGCAAAATCGGCCCTGGTCCGCGGGCCAGGCTGACCCGCCCGCCATTAGCCGGGCTTTGAGTTTCACATTTTCAGCCCATAAAAATATGGGCCGTTTTGGCCCGACCCGTTTGGGTTAAGCCCAGAAACGTGTCAAAATGTAGGCATAAATCAGTTCAGACCCGCGGGTCAGGCTAGCCCGTCCGTCATGAGCCGGGCTTGGGGCTTCACTTTTTCAGCACATCAAAACCTGTGTCGTTTTGGCCCGGTCTGTTTGAGCCAGCCCGACCCGTTTGCCAAATTAAGTTAAAATTATGTATATATTATTTAAGAAAGACATTAATAAAAAAAAGTACAATGTACGAGGTTAGACATTATAAGAGTAAAGATGGATTAGCAAATCTAATGTACTGAACCTGGCCTGTCCCATTGCCATACATATCCTAACTGTAAAGTTTCTCCACATGATATTCCTCCTGTAAATGAAAAAAATTGATGATTCAATTATGGTGTGCAGCCCACCATTAGTCCATTGCAATGCTGCTTGAACAGTATTCAAGAAAAAACAGCTTATATTGCTTGGCATCCTTTTGCTTTATTACAAAAATTTATTAATTTTATTGGCCGTTTGGACTCATAATCTTTTGTTCCTTTGATGATAATTATAAATTAATTAATTTATTGATTTTTGTTGTAGTAGTAACATGCATGCATGTGTTTGTTGTTTTACGTATGCATGCATTTGATAAATCATAAATGTTGTATATAGATTTTGCATGTTAGGATTTGTGATAAATGCTTTACATAAAATTTGCATATTATTGAATTAAAATGATTAATTAATCAAGCTTATGATTAAGTCAAATGATTGAAGTTATATCATTTGGATAAAGTGTTGAAAAAAATGAAATAAAAATATTAAAAAATGAAAGATGTCGACTTAATTACCTAGGTGGCAATGAATTTTGTTATTAATTTAAATATCAAGAAATTTGTATTTTTCAACTATTCCCTTTCACAATTGAAGATTAGAAATTGTAGAATTAGCAACAAAAAATAAATTTGTCAAATAACTCATAATCACCATAACTATCATGCAAATATTCTAAAATTTAACTCTTACAAATAATCGGCCAATTAAATTTGTTGGAAAAAATAACTGATTTGTAGCATTGTTTTGTTTTATTTTATTTTATAGATAAAAATTAGTTAGTAATGTTTTTTGAGATAAGTCGATATTAATTAGTTTTTTTTAAACCGTTTTTTGAACCGATGATGCACTAATCCTTGAATCTCTCTCTCTCTCTGTCTCTATATATATATATATATATACTTGCTTAAAAATATATGCATATTAAAACGTGAATTTGTTAATATTTTATATGTAGTTGATATATATTAAAACTGTAATAACGTTATCTTAATTTTAATTAAATATATATTCTTATATTACTTGTTAATGTTTTTTGAGCTATTTTAATAAATGTTATTATAATGTGTTGTAAGAACTCCTTTTTTAATTATCACTTTTTGACCATTGCAAGTTGCGTTGCAGTGCAGTTCAAAATATAAATTAGTCGGTGCAATTTTGTTATAGATAAACCACTGCCAATTTTTAAGACCAATGCGGTATCAAATCATTTGAAAACTGCAATCACACCACTATTATCATCCCTATACCGCAGTTTGAAAAGGACAAATCTTCTATTTCAATTTAAAAAGTGTTTTGAAGCCGAAATCTTTAGTGTTTTAAAAGTACTTAACCCAATTTTTTTGAAACAAAGTTTGGCCGAGTCAAACCAGGCCTCAGTAGGCCTTGCCTGCTTCCCAGCCCGATCCAAACTATTTACATGACTAAAACCAAGGAGGACTGTTGGGCCTTGTAAAGTAAGGTTGTAAAGAACTCAAAAACAGGCCTCCAACCGGGACATAAAGAACTCAAAAACAGGCCTCCAACAATAATAATAATAATAATAATAATGTATAAGGCAATGGGCATAACAGTAATAAGCTAATACATATATATGAGAGGAGGGCATAACAGTAAATTCGTCAATCGATTTTTGTCCTGTAGTGTTGCCACATGAGGCTGTTGCGGCAGGAGAGAAATTTTTTTGATCTCAGCCGTTGCTCTTGCAGATCAACGGTACAAAAGTTGGTTGCTGAACAGTGTCCGTAACAACCGGTTACCACGGATTAGAAGCCATATATATATATATATATATATTTGGTACATATTCTTATTCCAATATACTATGAGTTTTATTTCATTTTTAACATTTAATCAATAAGTCTAAAATGCAAAATTCTCTTATGTATTTGTGTTTATGTGATATTTTTGTCTTTTAATTTGATTAATTAACAAATCTTTTATTCGAATTATAATTGTCATTACAAATATATTGTACCTTTTAAGGCATAATTTATGAGTGTAAAATTGATAAAAAAAAATATAATTTTACACTATAATTTGGTTTTAAAATATTAAAATATATCTCTAATTTTGAAAAATATAATATAATTTATTTGTGTGTCTCTGCGTGGGCCAGCGTTACGAAAATTCCAATATTTATGGTTATATGATGTGTGCGTTTGAATGTATATATTTTATTACAGTTCAAATGCATGGAGACTTTTAAGATTCAATTCAAGGATAAGTTGTGACGCCCCCAGAATAGGTCCATTCAACCCAACTCATTCTGAGTCGCCAAATACATGGTACAGAGTTCAAATACAAACTTTATATCATACGGTCGTGCAAAATACGACCACACATCTGTGAGTGTCAATACAAATATGTAAAAAATATTAAGATTCAAACTAAGTCCTCATTACAATTATTATCACACTATTTATCATAAATAGTGAGGACTACTACTGCTCTAACTCGGACCATCACTCTGTCCCCCGACTAGTCCCCGCAATATTCTCATTTCCTGAAGAGGACAACAGATGAAAAGGGTGAGCTCAACTAGCCCAGTAAAGAATATTATGACTAAGATAATGAAAAATAAATTATCGTTAGTCTTCAACAGTTCAGATAAAATATTATGGACAACAAGTTTTAGATCAATATTCGCAGCGGAAATAACAAATCATTAGAAGAGTTAAGCAGAGAATGAAGTCTACTATCTTCTATGATTTAAAAGTCCATCACCAATATTTTATCCCTGTAACATCAATCAATATATATCTCAAATCAATATTCATCTTTGCACTACAGGCCAAAGATATTCATTTGCATCATCAGTAGTCATGTTCATCTCAACACCTGTCATCTTTGCACTACAGGCCAAAGATATTCATCAGGTAATCATTCATCTTTGCTCTACAGGCCAAAGATATTCAGTTACATCACCTTTTAGGACTGAGGATGATGAAAAACATTTTAAAGAGCGAATCTAGTGAGATAAAAGACAAAGATCAAATATTCGTATTTTAGTTTATCCAAATTCAAGAATAATCCATAATAATACTTTGTGAAGCAAAATTCAAGAATAAAGCCCAAAACTTGGATACAATCAAAGATAGTAACCTTAACAGACAATTTGGACAAATAGAAGAAAAATAAATTTTCCCGTGAATAGTGCCGTATACGTGAATAGTAAGCCCGACGGAAAAAGTAAGAATTTCAACATAAAATTCATGACAATATTTTTGTATAATGATATTGAGAAGAATAACATCATTTACGAAAGAAATAACATCCCTTACCTCAAAAGAACAGTATCTCTGACTGGAATATCGGATATAATACCGACGAAAGCTTGTACTGAATAGTAATACTCAAAGTATTGAAATACTCACAAAAATACGCTCGATATTATAGAGAGAGAAAACTTCGAATTCTGGTGTGATTTTCAATTCTAACCTAAGCACCCTATTTATAGGAAAAGCTTAGGATGCCAAAGGAGACTAAAATAATAAAATATTATTATTTTTTTCTTAGCCGCCGGCTGCTCCAAAAAGCCATCAGCCATTTTGTTTCAACCAAAAGTGGGTCCCACCCATTAAATAATATATTTATTTTCCAAAACTTCAATAATTCATAATAAATAGCCCATTTGTCAGAAAAATACAAATTCTATGTTTTTCTATAGGAAATTTAATTATCTACAACTTTGCAGAAGAAAATTTTTCCAAATTCCCAACATAAATTATCCGAAATCCACCAACAGATGATTTTTCACACCAAAATACTGATAAAAACACATCAGCACTAATTCCTTCTTTAATATCCACAAAATAAATATTTCCTCATCATATAAATCAATAATTAATTATTAACAAATAATATGAATTATTGAGTTGATAACGTGAAATACTGTGCAACGATAATTATTGAATCAATACTACACAATATCAACTGTAGCCATTATTGAATCAATCATAAAAAAAATAGCAACGTAGCAATTATTGAGTCAATAAAATATCAATGCAGCAATTATTGAGTCAATAAAATATCAACGTAGCAATTATTGAGTCAATAATATAAAATATTGAACAGTAAATACTGTAACAATAATTGAGTAGGTTCCTTCTCACGTAAGACTCAATAATTCGAAATACTGTGCAATACCGTGTGCTACTGCGCACCACCGCGTACTGTATTTTAACCACCGGGTATTTCAACAGTACTAACGGTAACAACCACGCCGTTATCTTGTAAAAAGTTATTTCTGTCGCTTTCTATATCCGACAGTTATTCCGTTATGGGGGCCCACAAATAGCTGCGCCGTCGTACGAATATTCCCCGACAACAAGAATATTCCACGACCAAACGAATATTCTCCGACAACAAGAATATTTTATAACCACTTGCTCATTTTAAAAATATTTGCACATTTCACCCATAACTTTTATATTTATCAAATCAACACCTTACTATTTCGAAATAATATAAAAAAAAAATTAAATCTTTATTCATAAAAGTTGGGGTCTTACAACCTCCCCTCCTTATGAAATTTCGTCCTCGAAATTGACGTACGTACCTGGTATGTCGAAAAGGTGAGGATACCTCGTTTTCATTTCCGATTCCAACTCCCAGGTCATTTCCTCAATTGCATGGTTTCTCCACAAAACTTTAACTTGAGGTATAATTTTCGAGCGTAGGACATGCTCATTCCTATCCAAGATCTTGACAGGTACCTCCTCGTACGTTAAATCTTCAGCTATTTCGTCTGGTTCTAACTCAATAATGCGGTTTGGATCCTTCACATATTTACGTAACACGGATATGTGAAACACGTTATGAACACGAGACATGCTTGGAGGTAAAGCGAGTCTATAAGCCACATTTCTTATTCGGTCAAGAATCTCAAATGGACCAATGAATCGTGGATTGAGCTTTCCTCTCTTCCCGAACCTCGTAACTCCTTTCCACGGAGTAATACGTAGTAACACATGGTTCCCAACATTAAATTCCACGTCCTTTCGATGAAGATCTGCATAACTCTTTTGTCGATCCTGTGCCGTCTGTATACGTTGTCGGATTATTTGGATCTTTTCTGTAGTCATACGTACTAACTCTGGTCCCAACAATGTTGCTTCACCCACCTCATCCCAACATACTGGAGAACGACACTTTCTCCCATACAACGCTTCGAATGGAGCTACGCCTATACTTGCCTGATAACTGTTGTTGTAGGAGAATTCCACCAATGGTAAGTACTTATCCCAACTCCCTTTGAAGTCTAGAACACAAAGCCTCAATAGATCTTCAAGAGTTTGAATAGTCCTCTCTGATTGTCCGTCTGTTTGAGGATGATAAGCCGAACTGAATCGTAAATCCGTACCCATAGCTTTCTGCAAACTGATCCAAAATCGTGAAGTAAATCTGGGATCACGATCCGAAACTATGGATACTGGCATGCCATGCAATCTTACAATCTCATTCACGTACATATGAGCAAGACGTTCAAGGGAATAAGTCTCTCGTATCGGCAAGAAATGAGCAGACTTGGTTAATCTATCAACAATAACCCAAATCGCATCTAAGCCTTGAGAAATCTTGGGAAGACCCGTAACGAAATCCATCGTAATGTGTTCCCACTTCCATTTCGGAATCTCCAGTGGTTGCAATGGACCCTTCGGTACTTGATGCTCCGCCTTTACACGTTGACAAGTTAAACATCTAGAGATGAACTCCGCGATCTCTCTCTTCATATTGCTCCACCAAAATGTATGTCGAAGATCACGATACATTTTAGTACTCCCAGGATGGATCGCAAACGGTGTGTTGTGTGCCTCCATCATGATTCTATACTTCAAGTCGAAATCGTTAGGAACACAAAGTCTGGAGTTGACTCGAAGTATTCCCTCTTCATCGATTCTTGCTTCTAGAATTGCACCTTCTTGCACCTTCTTCTTCATCTTCATCAGCTCCGCATCTGTAGCTTGAGCAGCTTTAACTTTATCAAGCAAAGCTGGTTCTACGCATATACTTGACATCATCGCACTCGTTCCCACATATGATCTTCTACTCAACGCGTCAGCTACCACGTTCGCTTTTCCAGGATGGTATTGGATGGTATGATCGTAATCTTTCAACAGCTCAAGCCAACGTCGTTGTCGCATGTTGAGTTTCTTCTGAGTGAAGAAATATTTAAGGCTCTTATGATCTGTATAAATCTCCACTTTCTCTCCGTACAAGTAATGTCTCCAGATCTTCAACGCGAAAACGACTGCTGCTAACTCTAGATCATGAGTAGGATAATTCCTCTCATATTCTTTGAGTTGTCGCGAGGCATAGGCTATGACTTTCCCATGTTGCATGAGAACACATCCTAACCCTTTGCCTGAAGCATCGCTGTAGATAACAAATCCATCCGAACCAGATGGTATTGTCAGAACAGGTGCCGAAATAAGTCTCCTCTTGAGCTCTTGGAAGCTCTTCTCGCATTCTTCGCTCCAAACGAATTTCGTATCTTTCCGAGTCAACTGTGTTAATGGAGTAGCGATTCGAGAAAATCCCTCTACGAACCTCCGATAATAACCAGCTAAGCCCAGAAAGCTTCGTACTTCAGTCACCGACTTAGGTTGCTCCCAGCTTTGTATTGCTTCAATCTTCGCCGGGTCAACAGATACTCCACGTTTCGATACCACGTGCCCAAGGAATGCTACTTCCTCAAGCCAGAACTCGCATTTCTTTAACTTGGCGTATAGCTTGTTCTCACGAAGCTTTTGAAGTACCAGCTTCAAGTGGTGCTCATGATCTTCACGGCTTTTAGAATAGATGAGGATGTCATCAATAAAGACAACAACGAATTGATCTAAATACTCCTTAAATACACGGTTCATCATATCCATGAAAGCAGCAGGAGCATTAGTCAATCCAAAAGACATGACTAAGAACTCATAATGCCCGTACCGAGTTCTGAAAGCAGTCTTTGGAATATCCTCAGTTTTAATCTTCAGCTGATGATATCCAGAACGAAGATCGATCTTTGAAAAGAATTGCGCTCCTTGCAACTGGTCGAACAGGTCATCAATACGAGGTAGCGGATACCTATTCTTGATGGTGACATGGTTCAACTCCCGATAGTCAATGCAAAGTCGCATACTCCCGTCTTTCTTCTTTACGAATAAAACAGGAGCACCCCAAGAAGACGTACTAGGACGAATAAAACCGATGTCTAACAACTCTTGTAATTGGACCTTTAACTCCTGAAGTTCAATAGGAGCCATTCGATACGGGGTTTTAGAAATGGGCTTTGTACCGGGCTCAAGGTCAATAAAGAATTCAACTTCACGTTCTGGGGGTAGACCGGGAAGTTCTTCGGAAAATACATCAGGAAACTCATTAACAACGGAAATATCATTCAAATCTGATGTATTCTGATTTAGATCAGTGACATGAGCTAAGAAAGCTTGACATCCGTTTTTCAATAAACGAATAGCTTTATGACTTGAAATGATATTGACTGATTTTAGTGGTTTTGTGATTTGGATTCGCACAACAGGTTGATTAGGAATATGAAAACTAACAACCTTACGAAAACAATCAATTTTGGCATGGTAAGTGGTTAACCAGTCAATTCCTAAAATCATGTCAAATGCAAGTATTTTCAAAGATATAAGATCAACAGGTAAGGTAAGGGTACCAATCTGAATCAAGCAATATTTGTAAACTGTAGATGTAACAAAGGTTTCTCCTAACGGAGTTTCAACAGATAAGTCAAAGTCTAATTTATCAGAAGTCAAGTTCAAACGTTGAACACAAGCAGGTGAAATAAAGGAATGGGTAGCACCGGTATCTAACAAGGTATAAACTTCGCAAGAGTTTATGATCAGCTTACCCGTAATCACCTCGTGTGGATTCCTCGCGTTTTGGGCTGTAACGACAAACGCTCTTCCAGGAATCACCGACTTTGACTTGTCTGCAACCGCCTTTGGAATCACCACCCCCGCTGAGCTTGGTTTCGCTATAGGACAATCTCGAGCTATATGTCCTTCCTTTCCACAGTTGTAACATGCTTTGAATAGTTGTGGACAGTTTGGGCTGATATGTCCCTCTTTCCCGCATTTAAAGCATACGACCGGTGGTCGTTCTCCTCCCCTCGAAACAGTTGATGCTGGTGCTGATGTTGACATCTTCGTGTTCTCATTGTTGTACCTTCTCTTCTTGAAATCTCCCCCCGATTCGCTTCTTCTACTATCATGGCCACGATAACCACCGGAGTGGTTACCGCTTCTGTCATACTTTCCTCTTCGCTGGTTGTCATTGCTCCGATGACTACTGCCACCAGTACGACCTTGGTTGTGGTCCCTCGGTTGAACATAATCATTATCTCGTTCCAATAACTGGGCCCTGTTTACTACATCCGAATATAAAGAAAACTTATGAGAAATGAGGTATTGACGTATTTCGGGTTTCAAACCTCTTAGAAACATCCGCGTCATACGTTCCTCATTCTCCACCAAATGAGGTGCAAACCTGGACAGCTCTGCGAACTTAGCCTCGTACTGGGATACCGTCATGTTGTTTTGCTCGAGTCTGATAAACTCTACTTCCTTCATATGACGAATACTTTCAGGAAAGTACTTGTCATTAAACAGTTTCTGGAACGCTTCCCAAGACATCTGGAGTGCGGCAGGCTGGGTACGCTTCACGGATTCCCACCAGTAATCTGCCTCTCCACGGAACATAAACGTGGCGAATGGAACCTTCTGTTCCTCTGTACATCCCAAGACATCAAATATCTTGGTAATTTATTTAATCCACGTCTCCGCCTTGATCGGATCTGGCTTTCCCAGAAACTCTGGTGGTCCCAATTCTTTGAACTGTTGGCAGTGACAGCTCGCGTGTTGTTATTATCTCCACCTGTATGTTGCACACGAGTCTCCCTCGTCTGATTTTGCATGAAGTGCAAAAAACTTCTAAACATCTCATCGTTTATCGTCTGACCAGCGTTATTTTCAGGATGAACATTGCCTTCTTGTTGCACGTTCTCCTGGTTAACGATTAAAGGTGTCTCCACGGTCTCATTCACTTCGTTGTTAACGTTCTCAGCTGCCATTCTCAAATACTGCCATAAAACAAGGGTTAATTAAACAAGTCAACATATCACATATTAACCCTATGCTCCGACTGACCAATTAAATACCACATAAGCTTAGGTAGGACACACTAGCGAAGGATTTACTCGTCTCTCCCCTCCTAGTTCTATTCCCCGATCTCCGCCAGAGATCATATCCCTAAGCTCTGATACCAACTGTGACGCCCCCAGAATAGGTCCATTCAACCCAACCCATTCTGAGTCGCCAAATACATGGTACAGAGTTCAAATACAAACTTTATATCATACGGTCGTGCAAAATACGACCACACATCTGTGAGTGTCAATACAAATATGTAGAAAATATTAAGATTCAAACTAAGTCCTCATTACAATTATTATCACACTATTTATCATAAATAGTGAGGACTACTACTGCTCTAACTCGGACCATCACTCTGTCCCCCGACTAGTCCCCGCAATATTCTCATTTCCTGAAGAGGACAACAGATGAAAAGGGTGAGCTCAACTAGCCCAGTAAAGAATATTATGACTAAGATAATGAAAAATAAATTATCGTTAGTCTTCAACAGTTCAGATAAAATATTATGGACAACAAGTTTTAGATCAATATTCGCAGCGGAAATAACAAATCATTAGAAGAGTTAAGCAGAGAATGAAGTCTACTATCTTCTATGATTTAAAAGTCCATCACCAATATTTTATCCCTGTAACATCAATCAATATATATCTCAAATCAATATTCATCTTTGCACTACAGGCCAAAGATATTCATTTGCATCATCAGTAGTCATGTTCATCTCAACACCTGTCATCTTTGCACTACAGGCCAAAGATATTCATCAGGTAATCATTCATCTTTGCTCTACAGGCCAAAGATATTCAGTTACATCACCTTTTAGGACTGAGGATGATGAAAAATATTTTAAAGAGCGAATCCAGTGAGATAAAAGACAAAGATCAAATATTCGTATTTTAGTTTATCCAAATTCAAGAATAATCCATAATAATACTTTGTGAAGCAAAATTCAAGAATAAAGCCCAAAACTTGGATACAATCAAAGATAGTAACCTTAACAGACAATTTGGACAAATAGAAGAAAAATAAATTTTTCCGTAAATAGTGCCGTATACGTGAATAGTAATCCCGACGGAAAAAGTAAGAATTTCAACATAAAATTCATGACAATATTTTTGTATAATGATATTGAGAAGAATAACATCATTTACGAAAGAAATAACATCCCTTACCTCAAAAGAACAGTATCTCTGACTGGAATATCGGATATAATACCGACGAAAGCTTGTACTGAATAGTAATACTCAAAGTATTGAAATACTCACAAAAATACGCTCGATATTATAGAGAGAGAAAACTTCGAATTCTGGTGTGATTTTCAATTCTAACCTAAGCACCCTATTTATAGGAAAAGCTTAGGATGCCAAAGGAGACTAAAATAATAAAATATTATTATTTTTTTCTTAGCCGCCGGCTGCTCCAAAAAGCCATCAGCCATTTTGTTTCAACCAAAAGTGGGTCCCACCCATTAAATAATATATTTATTTTCCAAAACTTCAATAATTCATAATAAATAGCCCATTTGTTAGAAAAATACAAATTCTATGTCCTTCTATAGGAAATTTAATTATCTACAACTTTGCAGAAGAAAATTTTTCCAAATTCCCAACATAAATTATCCGAAATCCACCAACAGATGATTTTTCACACCAAAATACTGATAAAAACACATCAGCACTAATTCCTTCTTTAATATCCACAAAATAAATATTTCCTCATCATATAAATCAATAATTAATTATTAACAAATAATATGAATTATTGAGTTGATAACGTGAAATACTGTGCAACGACAATTATTGAATCAATACTACACAATATCAACTGTAGCCATTATTGAATCAATCATAAAAAAAATATCAACGTAGCAATTATTGAGTCAATAAAATATCAATGCAGCAATTATTGAGTCAATAAAATATCAACGTAGCAATTATTGAGTCAATAATATAAAATATTGAACAGTAAATACTGTAACAATAATTGAGTAGGTTCCTTCTCACGTAAGACTCAATAATTCGAAATACTGTGCAATACCGTGTGCTACTGCGCACCACCGCGTACTGTATTTTAACCACCGGGTATTTCAACAGTACTAACGGTAACAACCACGCCGTTATCTTGTAAAAAGTTATTTCTGTCGCTTTCTATATCCGACAGTTATTCCGTTGTGGGGGCCCACAAATAGCTGCGCCGTCGTACGAATATTCCCCGACAACAAGAATATTCCACGACCAAACGAATATTCCCCGACAACAAGAATATTTTATAACCACTTGCTCATTTTAAAAATATTTGCACATTTCACCCATAACTTTCATATTTATCAAATCAACACCTTACTATTTCGAAATAATATATAAAGAAAATTAAATCTTTATTCATAAAAGTTGGGGTCTTACAGAAGTTATCATGAAGATAATTTTGATCAATTGATTAATACAGTATTGACATACCGACAAGAGGTGATCTCTCTTTGCGTGTCAATACTGTATTGATCAATTGATCAACTTACCATAAAGTTAACTTAATGGTAATCGGATCCATCAATCCTATATAAACCGGCATATACATTGCACAAAAATTAAGATGAAAACAAACGGAATAGAGCAAAAAAAGGTATGTAACTTCAGGAAGCCTAGGCAAATTCAGTAACGGTTACAAAAGAAAGATATAAAATGATATAAATGATTATAGTTGGTTGTTATCACTAGTTCCACCAATGTACGGTGTATCATCAACTAATTACACTTTGACACGTTATTTTTATAAGCTAGTTTTTTAATTAAGATTTTTTTTGTCACCGTAGCAATTAATGTGCTCCTAATTGTGTTGGTATTAATTTTAAAAGACAACTTACTATACAGAATGTTCATTAAATCATGAAAATAAAAAGGCTATTTGTATTTCCTGTTTAGTTTGATCTGAACTTTAAACTTTACTTGTCATTTTGTTTTGCATTTTAGGTTTCTGCAGCTGAAAACCATGAGTACAAATTTTACATAATTAACACTTCACTTGTCCATTTGACTATTTTAAAGCCATGAAAGGGAAAAGGTATGTTTAAAGAGACCATCACTTTTATTTATAAAAATATTAATTCTAAATATTTAATAAATTTTTTTAAAAATATGATCAAATTTGAAGGATAGTTTATGTGACAAGTAGGATGTCATAATATTTATGTTATTGAACTAAAAACATAAAGAAATGGTCAGAAAATATACCATTGTTTGAAAATATACGAACTTGATATTTATATAGAATTATTACATCTTCCTTCTTAAATAGTTGTTTTTATTTAAAATTTTATGAGAGTGAAAAAATATATATCCATTTTTCAGAAAATTAGAAAATCATAGAATGGAAATAGAGCTCCATAACATAAAATAAGTGAAAAATTCTATGCGGACATGATAATATCACCTATTTGTATTTTTGTATTTTTACCATTTATTGGGTAATTAGTCTAGGGCGACATTGTTGATCTGACATTTCTAGTGACATTTTTTTTTGTAATACCTCTCAAAAAATATATAGTATTTATTTCAACTGAAATTTTTGTAAAAAATAATATTTTAAGTGTAATTTGGATACATACAAGAACTGTACAAACTCATGTTCTTGTATGTATCCAAATTATACCTAAAACACTGTTTTTTACAAAAATTTCAGTTTGAATAAATACTATATATTTTTTGACAGGTACTACAAAAAAAAATGTCACTAGAAATGTCGCTGAAAAATGTCCCCCTAGAAGGAGTCTTTATTGGGAGGTTAAAATATAAAAATATAAAATAATCATGTCCAATCTTCATATCCAATTATCATGTCCGTGTATAGTTTTTTAAATAAATAATCCTACTTAGTACTAGTACTTAATAAAAAACAGAGATTTTTAGGTTAAGCCCATATTTACATTTCTGCAACCTGGCTTTTGGGTTTTGACATTTCAGTAATAGGGGTTAATTTCTTCATCGTCGTCAAAATTCAAAGCCACCCCTCCTTTCTTCCTCATCTCTCTGTGTTTCACTCAACCGAGTCACTCACATCCGAGTTCGACTCAGCAATGTCAAGAACAAGTATCACCATCAAATCTCTCAAGACTTTATCTAAGGTATGTAATTCACGAAATTCTTATCTGGATTCAAAGAATCTTGCTTTATTGAAAAACCTAAGTATTGCTGCTGAAAGATCAGATTTTCAAAACCCTAATGGATTTGATGGGGAAAACTCTGTAGAATATCAACAAGAGGCTAGCGGGTTTCACAGTGCTGTTAATTATAATAATGTTAATGGAGAGTTTCAACCTAATTCAAGCGGCTATTTTAGGGAAAATTTACAAAACCCAGATGGGGATTATAGAGGAAATGAAGGGGGAGTTAGTCAAAGTTCTAGTAGGGTTTATGGCCATAACCAGAGGATTGAGTTTCAGCAGAATCAAAGTGGTCAAAGTGGTACTAATTTTAGGTATTCAGAAATCCCTAGAAATGAATTTCAGAATAGCCCAGTTGGAAAAAATGGGAGTTTTTCTGGTGTTTATGACCGAGGAAGCACTAGAACTAAATTTCAGCAAAACCCGCTTGGTGAAAATTGGAAATTGTCCAATGGGTATACCAGAGAAAGCCCTAGAAATGACTTTCAACATAATCCAGCTGGGAAAAATGGAGGCTTTAATGGTTATTATGGACAGAATAAAGGGGAGTTGTCTCAGAGTCCAAGTGCTTTTAACAAGGAGAGTTTAAAAGATTCAGGGAAAAGTTCGAATGGGGGATTTGGAGGAAATGTAGATGTATGCAATTCTTACGGGATAGGCAGAAAGGGAGCTGGTGAAGTTCAGCATAAACCAAATGGGAGTTATGGACAAAGCACTATGCATTCTCAGCAGAGCTCTTACAACTCTTATAGTGGAAGCAGTGGAAATTTTCAGCATGTATCGAATAATTATCATGGGACCACTAATGGGATTTTTTGGCACGTAGGGAGTAATAATTATGGGGGAAATACTGGGAATTTCCAGCAAAGCTCAAGTGGCTATGATGGAGGCAATGCTGGGAGTCCAAATGGGTATCCAAATGAAAAGGTTGGAGAGTATATGCAGAATCCATGTGTAGATTATCGCCCTAATGCTGGACCACAGCACATTCCAAATGAGTATCAGAATGGCATGGGACCTGATGGTGAGTTAGTTGAAGCTACTGACGGCAGACAATCAAAAAACACTATTGAGGAGCTTGATGACTTTTGCAAGGAGGGTAAACTGAAGGAAGCCATGGAGGTTTTAGGTTTATTGGAGCAGCAGCGTATCCCAGTTGATATGCCCAGATATTTTATGCTGATGAAGGCATGTGGGGAGGCTAAAGCTCTAGAAGAGGCAAAGTATGTTCATGACCACCTCATTAGATCAGTATCCCCTATAGAAGTTGGCAGTTACAACAAAATTCTGGAAATGTACTGTAGCTGCGGTTCAATGGATGATGCCTATCATGTGTTTAATAAAATACCGCAGCGGAATCTGACATCTTGGGACACGATGATAATATGGCTTGCTAAGAATGATCTAGGAGAGGAAGCAATTGAATTGTTTACCCGATTCAAAGAATCAGGGTTGCAACCTGATGGCCAAATGTTCTTTAGTGTCTTCTCTGCGTGTAGTTTCTTGGGTGACATCACCGAGGGGATGCTGCACTTTGAATCAATGAGCAAAAGTCATGGCATTGTTCCATCCATGAAGCATTATGTCAGTGTAGTGGACATGCTGGGAAGTACAGGTTATTTGGATGAAGCATTGGAGTTCATTGAAAAGATGCCAGTTGAACCGAGTATTGATGTTTGGGAATCATTAATGAATTTTAGTAGAGTTCATGGGAACATGGAACTTGGGGATCGTTGCGCTGAGCTTGTTGAGATCCTAGATCCGTCTCGCTTGCATGATCAATCAAAGGCAGGTCTGATACCAGTGAAAGCTTCAGATATTGCGAAAGAGAAAGAGAGGAAGTTGGCACGTCAGAATCTTCTAGAGGTTAGGAGTAGGGTCCATGAATACAGGGCAGGTGATACATCTCACCCTGATAATGACAAATTATACGCACTCCTAAGGGGAATGAGGCAACAAATGAAAGAGGCTGGTTATGTGGCGGAGACTAAATTTGTGCTCCATGACATAGACCAAGAAAGCAAGGAGGATGCTCTTCTTGCACATAGCGAGAGGCTAGCTGTTGCTCAGGGTCTTATGAGCAGCCCAACTCGCTCATCAATACGAATTTTAAAAAATCTCCGTGTTTGTGGTGATTGCCATAATGCACTTAAGATCATCTCGAAGCTGGTTGGCAGGGAGATCATTGCACGAGATGCTAAGAGGTTCCACCATTTCAAAGATGGGTTGTGCTCTTGCAACGATTATTGGTGAAAAATCAATTATGAGGTCTATTTATCCAGTTTGTTACCATATTCTTTTCAAGCATTATTGAAAGCACCCTAATCTTTTTTGTCAAATGATGAATACAGCTCATTTAGTAGGCTGCATAATTTATTGTTAAATGATGTCGTTCAGAACCTCTACTATAGAAAGATCTACGTTTTAAGTTGAGTTTATCATTGTGTGCTTATCAATTGTGAAAATGTAATTGCTCGTTTTGTTATTCCAATTTTAGTTATGCTTGATTCTTTACTCAACAATTTTAAGTAGAGGATGCTGGACTTCTAGAAGTTTGAATGCGAGCTATTTGGTATGATAGTTTGTTTGGGTCCCTAATAATGGCCTTGTGGGATTTTAGAATCTTGGAAAGGTATGTACCTGAAATTTTTGGTATGATAGTTTTGGTCCCTAATAATGGCCTTGTGGGAATTTAGAATCTTGGAAAGGTATGTACCTGAAAATTGTCTATTTAAGCCCATAGTTTATGTTCAACAGAAATGGCTATTTGTCATTACCCAGAAAGTTTGTGGTTCAGTGAAATTAGATGTCTTCACTATTTCTCTAGTGTAAGTTCTGCATTTGTTTCCAGTTGGGCTGTTCAATTCAGATATTGGCGATACATTGGTATATTCTCAGGGACAGTGACAAACTTTTTCCCGATTATTCATTGTTGTGATAATGAGTTTTATTGATGGATTTTGTCATGGAAACTTCCCCTCTTCTGTCGATCAGGCTATTGTCTCACTACGAGATTGAGAGGTTACCCCACGAACTGAGCTCCTTCTCGCTTTTCTTGGCTTGCCGATCCTGTCATATAGGAAATTCTTTTGTCTTGCCAGGTTGACCCCAACAAGATAGGGCGGTCTCTGCTTCTCTCTAACTAACAGGAGAAGCGGAACATGTAGCTTTTCATCCTTGTTTGATTATCCTATCAGTCATGGTAACGGATTGAGTATCTCTCTTTCGGTAGCTAGGTTTGACTGTTTGTGATCAAATAAAACAAGAGCAAGGTTTTGAGACATTCTGTAAAGCTCAGGTTAGGTAGGGTTTTGAAAAATCCGTGAAATTTATATGGCGTACCTGGAACACATGCTTCTGCTTTAGAGGCTGCAATGAAAAAGCATCTTCCTGATTTGTTCGAGGAACAACCGGATTTACTTCATGAACTGGTGAGTTTTGCTATGATTGTAATTGGGTTAGTCACTTTTACACCTCCCACTTAATTGTGCCAATCTCTAATTAAATCATCGTCCACTGATAGAGTTATGCAATAGGTTTTGTTCTGGTTTATGCATTTGATTTATTTAGGAAACTGAAATCACAGGTCTTACTGTCCAAATATATCTTTTGTACATGATTATAAACAATACTTGGTAGGTGGCTTCTAATTCAACCATGTTATAGACTTCTTTTTTGTCTGTATGCTGTTACCTTATCTGATAGGAGCAACAGTAACCAAGGTTAAATTCACTTGGTCTCAATCACAATTATGTTCTATATCACTAAGTTGTGTTATATTTTCCTATCCTATATTTCTCAGATGTCTTTGCATTGTATAATTATTTATATATTTTAAAATGGCACATGCACTGGGACACACAATGTGTGTTCAATTCCTTTTTCATGATTTTATCTTATTATTTATATATTTAAAATTTATGTTGTTTTTGGTTACGGCTATTTATTTTTGAGAAAAATGGTTTTGAGGACTAATGGGTAGAGGCCTAGTGATGGGTGGTGTCTGAATATTTATTAGTGGGAAAATAAGTCTTTGCACCGAAAAAAGCGACAGTTTCTGACTTAATAATGTATGGATTAATATTTGTATTTATATGATCAATGTCTCGTGACAGGTTACTCAGCTGTCTCCTTCAGTTCTCAAGTCTGAGGGTGTGCCAGTGCATCGAGTTGTTCAGCACTCTGGAGAGTTTGTTCTTACCTTCCCAAGGGCATATCATTCAGGATTCAACTGTGGTTTCAATTGCGCAGAGGCAGTCAATGTCGCCCCAGTTGATTGGCTAGAGCATGGTCAGAGTGCAGTGGAGCTCTACAGTGAACAACGCCGCAAGACATCACTGTCTCACGCCAAATTACTATTAGAATCAGCAAGGGAAGCTATTCGAGCACTTTGGGAGCTATCAGTTATGAGCATTGATAATCCAAAAAATTTGAGTTGGAAAAGTGTATGCGGAAAGGTTGCAATACTAACTAAGGCGGTTAAGGTGACTGAAATAATTAATATATATTTATATGTTCTCATTTTATATATTTATGACAATAGTATATGTATATATAACAGTATATGAATACTTGATTATACATACTTAAACCTGCATGCATACGTGCAAATATGCATGCGAATATACTTTTTTGCTTTTATATCTTGGAATGTTTCTTATGCACTCATCTCTTTCTAAGATAATTTACCACAAGTTTCGTTTTCTTTCAGTTGAAGGTTGAGGTAGAAAAGAAAAGACTTGAGCATCTTCCAATCCATTTAGAGCCTCAACAGATGAAAAAGGGACTTCGATTTGACAAATGAGAGAATGTTTTTCATGCTTCTACGATTTACACATGTCTGTTGCTGGCTGCAAATGCTCCTCAGACTGATTTGCATGTCTTAAACATGCACATCTTCTCTGTTCTTGTGAACAATAGGACAGATTTGTCCTTCTCCAATACACCATTAGGGAATTGAACACACTGGTTGAAGCATTGGAAGGGAAATTGGGTGCTGTAGAAGCATGGATGTCAGAAGATCTAGGACTGGTTTCCTTGAATGGTAAAGGCATTTTTTCTGCTAATCTGGATCCGGCGGGGACTTCTGGAATCAGCTGTTCCAAGCAAATTGATGGTCCAAGCAAATTGATGGTCCATCTTGTGCTCCGGAAACAGAAGAATTTGCTTATGGTAACGAACCTTGCATTTCTTTGCCGTTATACGTCTCTTCAGAAGTAGTTTGGTCAGTCCAGCATTGCACTACTAATCTATGCACATCTCAGAACATGCCAGATGAGGACAAAAAAGAAATTCTTGGCATATCTACTACTATTGATTGAAATCTTGATAGCATGTCTGATGAACATGGAAGTGGGTTGCAGCAAATCTCTGATGGCTGTAATAAAAATACCATCAGCAATGTGGATGCAGCCTGTGGCAACGTGTGTATGCAAGAAGATAGACCAGACTCACGAAGAGAACCAGATCTCATGCAGCTTGGCAGTAGTGACTCTGGTTCTTCTGTTTCTCATGTTTTATCGGACAATAATCATCCATCCTGTTCAATGGATGTTGGGGATTGTTGTGCTTCTATTGGTAATAAGTTGTTTGGGTTTGATCTTTTGGCACATCCACGTTCAGGAGTTAAATTAAACAGCTTGTCGAAAACGGAAGTCCTAGACAGCTCAGATGTGAATGCATCTCAGGCTGGCCAAATTTGTTCGTTACAACAGTTTAGCTTTGATGTAGATCCTGTTACAATTGGATCTGCAGTTTTTGGAAAGCTTTGGTGCAATAAGCAGGTGATATTCCCGAAAGGTATGCTGTTTTTCAGATATTTTCGTGTCCAGTTTTCTCGTATTACTTCTAAAATTAGATACTTTTTCATCTATTTGGCTTTAATATTAGATCACTTTTGCAGGATTCACAAGCCGTGTGCCCGTGTCAAGTTCTTTAATGTGCTCAATCCAACAGAAATGAGTAGCTATATATCAGAAATCCTAGATGCTGGGCTTATTGGGCCTTTATTTAAGGTTCGGTTTTATTCTACTACTTGTCACAGAAAACAAAAACAAAGAGGCATCGATAAAAGTAAGAATTTCTGCAATATGTGAGCTGATGCACTTTTTAGAGGTTGTGATATGTCGTTGTTCTAGAAGAACTCTTGTCATTCATATATTTTTTGTAAATTTCATATGCATCTTTTAAAATTTAGGAATCAAATTGACTGTGCAGAAACCAGATCATTCAATAATACATAGGTGATAATGATTTGCTTGACGGGGGAGAGTACGAATGTATTGCGAGGATTGTTGAAGAAAGCTAATCCTGAAGAACTGAAAATATTGCGTAGAATTTTGTTCATGGAGTCTAATTGCCCTGAATTAAAAGCGCCACTCACAACATTGACCGGAGGAGATGGGAAGAGCATGTAAATAACAAAGATTGTCGCGTCTCGTCTCATTGCGTCATTCTTTTGAAGGTAGCTGATATTTTCTTCTCTTATTTATAGGCCTCAGGCTGCAAAAATGCTGCTCTGAGCTCTCCATTCCCATGTAGATGTTAGTTTTGTTTTGTACAATGTCATTGATGGAGCAGAGTGTAGACTTTTTGTACTAGAAATTTCTTCATGATATGGTTGGCATCTGATGCTCTGTAATGTCATAGACAAAGTTTTTAACAGTGTCAAAAGAATGTAATGAATCTTTTTTTTCCCAAGGATTTAAGATTAAGAATGTTTTAATATATATATATATATATATATATTAACAGATTAGAAGAAAATATATCTCTAATTAGTTTGACATCGAGGGAGAATTTTCAAATGATGATAATATTCTATTTAAGCAGATATTGTGATCTTTAGGTCTCAGGTTAATTCTCATTTTGGGTGCTTGTTGTATTTCCAAAAAGTGCGACTTCAAAAAATAAATTAAATTATTTAACCTAATGCTTTATATATGAGCTATTATGTGACAATTAATTGCCTTGCTTCCTGCTTGCTTGACTATAATCACTATTTAAAATGTTGAAACAAGCCAAATAATGAATAAAAATTAAAACTAATAAAAGAAACAGCAGGCCTAATGTAGAAAAATGGATAGGGAAAAAAAAGAAAATTTATTTGTAACCATCTTATAATTTGAGATTAAAAACAAATGTTGTACTACAATTTATTTATCATAACAAACACAAAGGTTTTGTGCATAACTTTATTTATCATAACAAACACCAAAGTTGCACAAGGTACAACCACATGGAGCTGGAAAATTAAGCATTCAAGTAACCATCTCTTCTCCAAACAAAGGAAAATAAAAAAGAGTCCATATCTAACACACACATATATATATATATATATGATAATTCGGGGGTGGGGGTGGAACGCAAGGGGCCTGGGTATACTGAGCCAAGGTCAGTTGATATATAAGAAGATCTTTGACTTTTCTACTTGTTTGGAGGTGGTGTAAGGAAAGGGAAAGGAAATATTGGAGGCAAGGTAATTGTTGGAATTTCTGGCAATGGAATTTGTGGTATTTCGGGAAGTGGGAGTGGAAATGGAAATGGAAGTTGAGGAATTGTTGGTGGAAATGGAGGGGCAAATGGGATATTTGGAAAAGGTAACAAGTCCTTCATCTCGCCCAAACCTTCCCTTCCCTTAATACCACTAAACTCCACAACATTTTCTTTATTTCCATTTTGTTCCCCAAACTTTTGTTTTTCAATAAGTTGACGGGCCTCACAAGCCATAACCAAGCTCGACAAGAACATGACATTCAAAACCACTGAAAAAGAAGCCATTTCTTTGTGTGTGTTTGTGGTGGAGAGAGAAAAACAAAGAGAAAGATAGATCATGCAAATTATAGTGGATACAATACATGGAAAAATTATGGGATAATTTATATAGGAAATTTTGAGACCTGTTTGGAGTGAATAAATTAATGAATTGAATCGAAACGAGTGCCATTTTTGCCTTTTCTACTACTAGATTAAATACCATCAATTTATAACACCATAATTAATGCATCAGATATTTAATATATATATATATATATATATATGAGTAGTTTCAATGCATGCATGCATGTTATTGTCTAACGTGGCTTAATATGGTGAATGAGGGAGTCCTACTAGGATGCTACTCCTTATTAATTTCACCGCATACTCGTCCATATAAAGAAGTGACACACACATATATATATATATATATATATATTTCCTTGGTCTCATAATATATGACGTTTTACAGTTGTGCATAAAAATTAAGTAAATGATTGTATAACATTAAATATAATATTAATTATCTATAATACACTTTACCATATACTTATCTCATACTTTCTCTTTCATTCGTAACATTTTCTCATAAGGGTTAATTTTGAAAATATTGTGGCTAATTCTCCTAAATTATATAAAACGTCAAATAAGTTGAGAAAAATGAAATCATCCAAAACGTCATATATTATGGGGCGGAGGGATTACATGCTACCTTATTTTGATCCCAAATTTATTACATTTCTTAAATAAAATTATATTTCTTCTGTTTTAGAACTAATGATATACACTTTTTATTTTAAAATTAAGAATACAAAAATAAAATGACATAAAAATTCCAATATATTATTCAAAAGGTTAAATAAATTTTGAAATATAACATAAAAAAAGAAGTAGATTTTTTTTTTTGTAAAAATAAGAATAAAAAACCTAGTGGAGCTTAACCAATCATAAAAAATTTGAGGTTGCTTATATTTGTGTTAGATGCAGTCATCACTACTATATATTTAACAACTGTAATTCAAAATTATCATTTTAAAAATATATCACTAGTTTTAAAACAGATGTCTAATAAAAAATAAAAAAATATTTGAATGGACAAAATACATTTGAAGGAAAATATTTATATGAACTTAAGTACTTGTCAACAAAATGTAAATAAAAATTAAGCTTAACAATGATGGTAAATTTATAACATGTTAATACTCTCATTTTAAATGCACAAAAAACGCAAGATGCCACCTTAATATTAAATCATAATCCACAAGAAATAGAACTCAACAAGTTGGGGTCTATATTATTGAATTTGAGAGGGAAAAATGAAAATATTAGTAGTTATTTATATTAATCAATCATTCATGATTATATCTACATAAACATATGCTTCAGCATTTACATAAAAATGAATCAAAAAATTGGACACAATATTCCCCCTAAATTACAAGATTTCACTAACTAAAAAGAACAGAACAAACCCCAGCAATTGGCAGTGGTTCAAATGACGCCACGGGACGAGCCGTAGACTCGGACGTCCTGGAATCAAATACCAACAACAACAATTTGTCAAGGCCAGAAGATGGTTCATGGGGCCGACTCGGGTTCGTGGAGATTAATCCGACTGCGGTTGGGAAACTCCCGGTTATAAAAAAAACAGAACCAGAATAAAACTACAGAATTAACATCAGGGAATTTCTCAGCTGTTACTTGTTAGTTGAGTTGTATGAAATTTTGGCAATGACTGATACAGGAAAGTTAACAATGTGACCTTTATCCCCAAAGAGTCTGATTCTTCCATAGCTTGCAGCAGAGCTGTTCATTGTGGCATTCACAAAGATACTCAACACCTGTTCTTCCCCACTGGCAATGAAGAAATGCATGGGTTCGACCTTCAGAGAAGCTCCGTAAGGGGCACTCCAGCCCACGCGGTATGTCTCGTTGCTGGCAACATTGATCGCCCTTCTTTGGACAGTTTTGGATTGGTTTAGTTTCGCTATTGTGATTGAAGGTAAGTTTAGGTCTACGCCGTTCAATGTGGATGTTCTGCAGCTCTGACCGGTGTAGTTTAGAACCACGGGTGCTGACCCATTTATGCCGCAGAGGAATGACATGTAGTCATCATAAGCTGGCAAAAGAAAATTTACAAAAATTAAAAACTCAGAGTTGGTTAAGGTGTGCAGCAACAGTCGAATAGATTCTAAAGTCCCGTTTGCATTCCTAGTAATTTGTATGCATTGTGCATCCTAATGCGCCTAAGCGAAACACCGGAAATGTACATATTTTGGGGTGGATATTCTGATGAGCCCATTTTTAACTGTTTTCATTCTTTCCTAAAGGATCTATTCATCTTTCAAAATTAATATCGACATTTTGTACCACTTTCCTTTGATATAAACAGAAAAACTACATATCTATCGCTGAAAATATTCAAAATAGATACGCACTGAAGACATTTGTATATATTTGATTGCGTAATTATATTGATGCTTTCAACAGCAGAATGATGGCTTACCCAAGTCGAAGATAAGTCCTGGATCTAGTGCTGCAGTTGCATTCACAAAACCACTACCCATGTCAAAGGGTGTCGCAGGAAACTGATTCAAATCTGGGTTGGCATACGAACTCTGAGCCATTATGGGCCCGCCATTCTTGTTATGCAAAGAAGCTGTTGTTGATAATGCAGATCCAATAGCTGAAGGACCGAAACTGGGAAATTTCTTCTTAATCAAGGCTGCAAGTCCCGCAACATGAGGAGCAGCCATGCTTGTCCCAGACATCATCGCAAAGTCCTCCCCTAGTGTTTAGTAAAACTAATTACTTGATCTTTCAAAAGCCATTATAGACGGTGCTAGCTCATACATATTATTACATTTAGCATAATTACGTAAATGATTTCTACTGTTTGAATCGACATACCAAGGAATTCAACTGAGTCGGTGCCACAAGAACTCCAAGCACCCCATATAGAATCCCCGGGCGCAACCAGGTTAGGTTTCAATATGTCAGCAACATCAAGAAAACTGTCTTCAGGATCTGGCCCTCTAGCAGAATAATACATGATCTTTGGGGCAGGAACTGCTGAAATTTGCCTTTACTCCACCTGAAATGCGCGCAACAGCCCCAAATTTAACAATCTTCCTCGTGAGGCCATCTCTGTCCAAGGAAGAATTGTAGTATCGAAGTAGGATCTGCCGAATCGATCATGAAACATCAGTGCATAGACAGAAAGATGGATGCTAAAATTCATAGAAACTTGAATGAAACGGCGACAGAGTGAGACCATTCTAAACCTAAAGCTCCAGGTTCCAATTAAATTAATGAAAGTTCTAGAAAAGAAAATTCTTAAACAGATTCTGCAAGCACACAAGCTTGAACATACACAATAATAATATTACACTAACCAACCTTAGAATCGTCAGGAGAAGGAATTATAATCCCAGGTAATTTCATTGGAACCGGATTAAGCTGAAAACCAATGACGAAAGGATCCATGTAGAATACAACACCAGCTGCGCTAAGGTTTTTGGCTGTAACTAATGCCTGTTTGATGGTGGAGATCCCAAGAACAAACCGGATTGAGTAGGTGCAAATTAAGAGGTTCCCTTTGATAATATCCTTATTCAAACTAATGGGGTCCTGGCATTCACTCGCATACATATCATTCGCAGCTGTTGTGTCATTCAAAGCATGAATCGAGGAAACCATTGTGTACATTGAATCGTTCTCTGTTCCAGCTGAACAAAGAAAGTACATAAATACTTGTCTACTTGTATTTTTATGATGACAGGCAGAGATTAAGGAACAAGAAGTGCAACTGGTACAGACACATAAGAATAAAACAGATGTTGATGGCAAAATGGTGTAACAAATGTGCTAACATAGGAAGCAATGATTACAACAGGAGCACTTTGGACCACATCTACAGATATTTTTAGGCTGCTTTTAAATTGATTAAAAGAAATTAAAGAATCCAGAAAATTTTAACCTGAAGCAAAGTATTTAATGATTTCTTTTTAAAATATATATCTTCATACTTTGGGGAAGGTTTATTATAACCTATTGAAATTCACACTCAATAAACTGATTCCAGCAAAGCTGCAATCCCCTTTATCTATACTATGTCAAAAGGGAACTCCCACTACTATTTGAGGGGAGTTAGTATACTAATTTTTCATTTTTCCCTTTCTATACCCATTCAAATTGTTTCAAGAAGAAGTGATAAGATATTACTTTACAACTTTTGAATTTCTTTATGATTACATACACACATTCTTGTCACAACAGAAGTATTCCCTAAAGACCATTAACTATCCTATAAAGTAAATAAAATAAATAAATATATAAAAAAGAAGATTGAATTTGTTGTATATTACATCATAAAAATTAAATATTATAAAACCAGTAACTTGGCATACCAACTTACGTGCAAGTCCAACTCCATGAATGGTGATGTTGTTTCCAAGGACAATAGAGTTACTATAGACTCTGTTATGGGCAGCATGCACCGACAGTGAAGATCCATGGACTGAATGAAGAAATACTCTTAGGTGATGGACCGGTATTCCCTGCTGCTTGTACAACAAAAATACCAGCTTTTACAGCTGATAGCAAGGCCATGTCTATTGGATTAAAGAAAGTTGCAATGCCTGAAGGGCGCCTGTTTGGAGTAATTGACAAGCTTATAATGTCTACTCCATCCTGAGCTGCCTGTGAAACAATGGATTATCAGTCAAAACCAGTAACTGAGAATTATCAAACCCTTGTTAGGAAAATACTCCCTCCGTTTCACAAAAAGAATCCCATTTACCACTTCATATTGTTCCACAAAAACGAGTCCACATTGTGTCCTCAAGTTTCTCATCATAATTTCACTATCATACCACACTACTAAACTAACAATTTATTATCTTTAACGGTATACAAGGAACAAAATTATATCCTTCATATTCACAAAATTTGCAAATGAGACTCTTTTTGTGGAACGGAGGTAGTACAAATTAATGGGTACAGCAAGACAGTTTATACATACAAGATCCATGTAGGTTGATGAAGCAGATTGTGACCCTCCTTAAATAGCTAAATGTTAATTACGTCTGTGCGGATGAGAATTTTCTACAGAGTAAAGTAAGCTATGAACCGTACCTGGTCTATGGCAGCAACCACATCTGCAGCGAAGCCTCCAAAGCTCTTGTACAGCGCCTTGTAAACAGCAATGCTAGAGAAAATTGAAATTTAGTGAAGAAATTAACATAGAGAGAGGGAGAGAGAGATGAGGAGGTTAACAACGGTTATCAGGTTTGAACATGGGAACTTGAGTTAAGTTTCCCTGGGAAACACATAACAAAGAACTTTTACAAACTTACTTATTAAGTTAGCAATATCGATGAAAATAGATCTCCTTAAAATTGAAATAATGGAAACCTAAGCTATTTTCAGAGGAGGAAGATTGTCTATAAAATTCAAAATGAAATTAATTACTTGATGCTTTGGATTTACGCGTCATCTTTGTTTGTCCCATCTCCTAAACTCAAGAACAGAGATTGCTTAGAATTCTAACCATCATACCCAAGTAGCTTGTTGTACAGAACTTGAATATAACTATTTAAATAACAGTTTCCCTTTCAAATTAGTGTCTCATGGCGATTTGCACCCCAATATATAAACTGAAGAAATGCGTGCAACTAATATCAATAAATTAAGTTTAGGGCAACTTTCCATCTACAAAAGGTCAATTGTCAGGCTATATTTCATACATGCATTCTACTCATGTGTCAAGGTACTCTAGGTAACTTACTGTGAACGAGGTGCCATCCCACTGGCATTTCCAAAGTGATGCCCAGCTACTACCACTGGTATCCCATGGTTACCCGCTGCAGTTGAAGCAGTGTGCCTGTGTTATTAAAAAGAAGTGGAATGTTACACAATTAATAGAGAACAAGAAATATGGATAGCAGTTTAATCTTATATTTATAGTAACCAAATACCAAAAGTACAATTTTTCAATAATATTGGATAAAATGAAGCTTATAGGTTCTCTTACAATTGAATTAATGTAAGCTTACTTAGATCTCCAAATATCATTGTGGTACTAACAACAGCCAAAAAAACACTCAAACGAGAGAAGAGCAGGGAAGGTCAAACTCGCTTGTCCTTAATTAGGCAATATGCTTTTGGGAAAACAAATAAATCTTTCGTATCATCATATGTCAGGGACCACATTAGAGGCACCAATTTTATTATTATTTTTTCAATTTTTTCTGATACGCAATCCTGGCCCCAAGCATGATAGGAGGTGCCAATTAAAAGAGATCAATTAGGAGTTCAGCCAAAGAAAAAATAGAGTAAAGCAAAACAGCTAACAAATGTTGTTCTCTGTACTATAGTGTGCTGATAAACAAAGGCATGAAGTTGTTCCAATCAGTTTAACCTTAGTACAGATTTGCTACATTAATATATAGGAGGCTCATGTCCTGCAAAAATTAGGTGCTACCAAATCATTTAGTCATTTTAAGTTTATTTCCTTTTTTACTGTTGCTTACTTATTATAGTTTATTTTTATTTACTTCAATATTGTAGATGATTGTTTTTTGGTTTTTAATTTTTGGCCTGGTGGATCAGTTATCAGATGTGAATATGATGGAAACAATATTACGGTAACCCTTCTTTTTTTTAATAAGTAATAATATTATGGTAATGCTTTCATAAACAAGACTAACAAACAAAAGAGTTTCAGTAGAGAGAACAAACTTACGATCAATACAAAAAAAAACTAAAATTCAACATCATCACCAGATAAAGGAAGTACTCACGTCCCATGGCCATCACCATCAAAAGGTGACGCGTAGTCCTGACTTGCATTAAATATTCCTCGGGTTATAGCTGATGCAGCAAAATGGTGGGCACCAACAAGCTTTCTGTTGCATGAACCAGATGGAAAATCCCGAGTAACTTCACAGATCCCAGAGAAGTGCTGTGGCACTGGATAGGGATTTGCAGCAATATCATCTGAGAAGCTGGGGTGTGTTGGATCGATTCCAGTGTCAATAAACCCAATTACAATTCCTTCTCCAGCAGTCTCAAACCCACCCTCTTCGAGCCATGCCCCTTGCGGTAGACCCAAGAATTGTGGAGTGTAAGTGGTTGCGGTTCTAACTGAGAAATCCAATACAACGTTTGCCACTTCACTCCTCTTTGACAGTTTCACTACCTTCACATTTCATCAGCATTGCAAGATTAATAACTTCTTAGTATAATACCATATATTAATGGAAAAATGTTGAATTCTCCAAGAATGGACGGTAGTACTCTATTAAAGAAAGCCTAGTATCAAAGCACTGCCATCATGTATAATGTGAGGCTGATGACGACAAGAAGAAGTAATACACATTAAAGAGATGGTACCTGCGGAGGGGTAATGAGAACAGCAAATCCATTGATCAAGTAGTGGTAGCTATACAATTTCAGATACTTCTCCCCTTTAAAAACCTTTCTCAATATAGAATCATGGAATCTGGAAATATTATGACCGTGATACCGATCTGTTCTTGAGATATTGCTGAGCCAAATTAAAAGAAAAATATTAAGAGGATAATCCAAATAAAAATTTCCATAATTCAACATACTACTTAAAAAAGAAAAGAGCTCACAAAAGGTTTTCCTAAAACTAAACTATATGAACTACTTAATGCAAATTGGGTGTATGCATTGAGAGATACTTATATTAAGAACACAAAAATGAAACTCTACCCATGGAAAAGAAAAGGTGCTATAAAATAATTATTAATATCATAGGAAACCCATTAAAAATAAAACAACTTAAGGACATGTAGATGTCAAATTGAGAGAATAATTCACCAGCCAAAGACAAAAATAACTATCAATACAACAACTAAATTTCACAAGCAAGTCATAAATACAAAATTTTGCTCAAGAAACTAACTAACTAACTAACTAAGGGTATAGAAAAACTAACATGAACAACCAAAATCCCAATTCAATTACCCAAGAGTTTACACCCTATACTAATTGCATGAATTTTACAAGGAGTATCATTAAAAAGAACACTATTTTCACAAAGTAGTAAATTAGCATTTCATATTGATAGCCATAAATTTGGGAGAATAGAATTTATTTTTAAAAAAAAAACAATTGTACCTTGCCAATGGCTTGTCCAATCTATTTACTTTCCCATCATGTTTTGCTATCAGCTCACCACTGTAATGACCAGTAGTGGACTGCTTCAGAGTCACAATATACACAGCAGTAACATTTGCATCATTATCCTGACACCAAGCCCAACCCACTAGCATGCCCAAATAAAGCACAACAATTAATTGCACACCATAAATTCCCTCCATTTAGGAAGAAATTTATTGCAATCCAAATCCAAATTCAGTATTTTCCAAGAAAACAACACCAAGAACACCCTATAGAAAAGAAGAAGGACGAGCCAATAATTAACAAAACTCTTCAACTGCTAAAGCAAAAACCCATGTCCTCCATTTTCAAGAAATTTCCCCTTCTTCTTCTTCAAGTACCCAGAAGCTATAGCAGAATAAAGCAAAACCAACAAAAGTACAGAGCAGCTAAACCTTGCAGTAAAATGAAAAAGCATACACCCCCATTAAACCTCCACAAGTTAGAAGAAAAATGGGGTCTATCAGCAATGGGTTTTTGTTTACTGAGAGAAAAGAACCCTTTTGCCACTTTATTATAACAGAGAGAAAGATTGAAGCTTTTATTTACCGTGTGAAAAATGAAGAGAGCATCTGCAACTTTCTTGGGAAGTGTGTACATAAACATTTTGCTTAATATATTAACTGTAAAAACAAAGAAATACTGGATAATAAAGTTTGGCATTCTGGTTTGTATACTGATTTTTAGACTGTTGGGTAAATTTTAGTGGGGTCTAAAATCTAATGTCTTTTTCCTCTGGTAGTCATATGAAAAACGACATCACATAATCAGAATCAATAAAAATAGAAAATGAAAAATTAATACAAACAAGAAGTAAAGTCCAAATTTTATACAGAACAAGAATTTTTTATTTTATTTTTTAGAGAAAATAATGAGCTGATTGATGGGTCAATAATTCCTTTTTGGCCATTTTCAAAGGGAATTGTGGTAGGCCATTAATTTCCAACGTTCCAATTTTCTTTTCAAGAATATTGAGATGGCACAAAGGTGATCTTGTTGGTAGGTCACTGACTTTGACCCGTGAATTTTTCTTTGTTTTTGTGCCACGGAGAGGAGGAGAGAGAGAATTGGACAGGTGGACTTGTGTGATGTGAGTAGCACACCACAAGGCACGTGACTTTGTTTCAGTTATCATTTTCTCCCTTCTTCACGAATCACGAGGAGGATATTTTCAAGAGGTCTCCTTTAGCTGAGTTTGTGTATTTCAAAAAAATAATACTACTATCACATAAAAAATAATCACATAAAATTCACATACACACATGCAGATCATGAATCTCACATGTCAGGCAGGATCTAAAAATATGTATGTGTGTATATATAAATTTTGTGTGATCATTTTTTATGTGATAGTAGCATTGTTGATTTCAAAATTCGGCAATATTAGGTGCTGAATGCAAATTTTTGGATAAATATCAAATGTTAATTTCTTTTGTTTCCTATAATAAAAGATATAATATTGAAATAATTTGATAATCCTTCCTTTTTTCTATTTTTATTTTATCCCGGGATGGGTTGAGATGAGTTATGGGAGATCAAGTCACGAGTTTTCAGTATTTAAAGTTATATTTAAAAAAAATTGACTGAATAAATTTTGGTTCATGTCTAAGAAACCAAATCAAAATTACTTTAGTAAGAAAATAATGGAAGATCAAGCGACACCTAGTTATTATCACATTAAAATTATAAATTTACATTTTAATATATCACTTTAACTTCGTCAAGATCACTCTTTTTATAATAAACAACAAATCACAATAAAAGACATAAATTGCATATTATTATTAGGCAGTATATTTGAGGGGTGTGACACACTATAGTGCCGTTATAGTGTCATATTATACTTTGGTGCCGCACTCAGGAATTTTTTTTCATGAATAATGTACTAAGCCGATGTGGAGGATGAACTCTTAAGATTGTTCGGAGAGAAATTTAGTTTCGATTGAAGTGCACCCGTATAAATTGATCCGATCATATTTTTACCGTTCAACCTAAACTCATATTTTACATGGATAAAGAATTTTTTTCCCTTTTGACATACCACTAAGGAATTTCTTAACATGTGCCCTAAGGGCACATGCTAAGCACGCAGGTCAAGGAAATATTCCCTTGAATTATGTACTTATTCTCTTGAACTTGGTGCAAATGCAGAAATCAAGAGAATATGCACACAGTTCAAGAGAATATTCTTTTGAACGGTGTGTTTAGCATGTGCCTTAGGGCATATGTTAAGAGGACCCTACTACTAATACATAATTTTATTAATACTTTTTTTGACAATAATTTTTGTCGTCAACATTTAATCCAAGTCTCCGAAAGTATTAAAGTGCGGCATGAGTCCTATGCAAAGCTGGTGCATGTTAGGCCGCAAAATTAGAGGAATAAATCATAGGTGATCATAATTGAAAATGTTGTAGAATTTGGTACTTTTTTCTTTTACTACAAAAATGGTGGGGCTTTTTCATAATTTGCTTGGTCCACTCAACCCCTTCAAGGAGGCCAGTTATTTCCAAATAAATCATTAGTGTATCACTTTCTCTGCTCACGTAAAAAGAAACTATTTTAACATAATACTAAATAAACTAAAAAAAATGATATATATATATATATATAAATATTACGAATATTTATGTCGAGTATTTAATTGCCAGTTACGTGAATAAGTATGTGTAATAAGTGAGATCCTCTGATCATTTCTACCAATCCTATGTATCGATCGGAATAAATTTATCTCAATATATAGCAGGACTCTGAACCAAATAGTTGTTTGTGCAAAACCAGATGATCCACTTGAAGGACTCTTTGTCAAATCTTGATTTAGCTAGGAAGGTAAAAATCCAATCAGTTCCTGAAAATAGAAACTTGGAGCACGAAATTATCCGTATTAGTCAGCTCAAAGACGCAGACATCTCCTTCTCGCAAATGATTTGCATTTGCAAATGCAATCCATCCCGTAGACAACTTATATGATCCACCTGAGTAGACGCTTAAGATCACATCCCATGCCTTGTTTGAAATCCGAAGCTTAACTTTGGAATTCTTTTCATATATTTTCATATAGTTGTTTGCAAAGCTAATCGGTATAGTCTGCAAGAAGAGTGGAAGTCCATACATTATGATTAACAAACCTTCTAAGCAAAAATAGCTATAACAAATTCAATCTACCTTACTTGCTTTCATTGCTTGTGCTAGGAAATCCCTGTCTACTCTATTTAAGTAACACTCCCTCCTTTCAAAATTAGAGATTCGTTTCTAAAATTTTATGTTATCAAATTATTAAGACTTTGACTCTAGAATTTGAGTACATGTAATGACCTGTAGTTCGGAAACTATCGATTCACCAACATCAAGTTACCTCATTTTCATCCAAGCTAACAGTAAATGACCTTCACTTGCCCAAAAGCGAGTCAACCATAATAAGTTGTGTTAAAATGACAATAATAACCACAAAAACTAACGGTGTTGGTCGAAAATCGTTAATAGGTGCCGTTGTGATACCAAGTGTGAAACTACAGGCGGTGAAGAGATAGTTTCCGAACCACGGATGGTGACTTGAGAATATGGGTAAACCGCATGTTTTTTTTGAATTTTGCTCCTAGAATTTTCGAAATCACTAATGAAAGATGTTGTAACAAAATAAGATTCTTCAAACAGCAAATCCTATATAGTCTAATAGTTTGTTTAGCTAAGAAAGAAAGAGTTTATGGCCATACCATAGATCCCCTTATGACATAAGATTTGTACATAAGAACCATGAAGTGAGGATACTTTGACTTGAATTTCTTTGCTGCTTTGGCAGCGGTATCATTCTGTAGAATTACACAGCTTCTCGTTGGACGTAAAGCCTGCTTTCTAATCTCCTTAGCCCTGTTGTCTTTGCAACTCAACCGCTGCGATTTCCCTGCATTGAAACAACAACACATAAGTTAGTGCAGTTCCCTAAGAAATCGATCTAACTGGAATTTTCTTTGAAACTTACGGGGTGTTGCCTCTTGATCCACTCGGACAGGGCTAGAGCCTGAAGTTCTACGTTTGCGTTTTCTGGTAGGCTTGACATTTCCATTAACAACTAAATCAGATTCAATTGGAGTTTCTCTGTTTTCTTCGACCTTTACGCAAATGGCTCCATTCCCACGAGTTAAGTCCTCATCAGAGCTCCTCCCACTTTTGCTTCTCTTCTGCAATTCTGTTGCTGCAATCTCTTTCTGGCATCCATTAGTTCCATACAGTGTGACCCTAAATTTTGAAAAGCCATTGTACCTAAACAGTAAAAAATCTCCAAACTCTAAACAATTATCTTCCACAAATCCCTCCCAACCCTTCTCAATAACCACATTGTCATCCACTTTCTTAAGGTTCGCAAACCATGCTTTGTCAGTAGGCCCTTCAAGTATAGATATCATAGGCAAAGGCCCCCTGAGATGCTTCACAAATGCTGGCGGAATTTTCTACACAAAATCATCATCATAGGTTAAATAAATTTAAATAGTAGGTAGAACAACAAATTACATGAGATTTCTCGTCAATAAAATAAATTTTGTAAGGAAATTATTTATGTAGATGGTTCTAAAGGGATTCGGTTATCATGAAGTTAACTTTACGGTAAGTTGGTCAAATGACGAGAGATACACCTCCCGCCTGCACGTCGACACTGTATTGTTCAATTGACCAAAGTTAACTTCATGTTAAACACTCCCGTTCTCGAGTGGCACAATCAATTTGCTTCTGCTCGAAAAAAACCCCGCGGAATAAAAATAATACATCATCAATATTAACCTAACCACTTGAAGTAAAATCTGTTATTGTAAAACGGGATTCGGCCATGAAAATAATAATTTTGTTCCTTAATTGATCCTAGTATTTTAATCAGGGATAAATCACTATTTGGAAAAGCTGCACCACAACCCAATTTTGTACAGTTAAATACGTAAAAACACATACACACAGAATATAAAGAATGATGGAAACATGCGTAATGTTGATTATAAACTGCTGTAAATAAATCTCTGATACGATTGTTGATTTTCGTTATACATACAAGAACAAACTTTAAAATTAATCTTTTTCGATGAGTTATTTTAGTTTTAGCATTAAATCCTAGGGCTGAAATAATAAATTCGATCATATTTATATATATATATATATATATATATGCACAAAAAAAAATAGGGGAAATAAAAGTTACCAGTTGTTTGGAGCTCTGATCAGGTAGGTAAACTTTGAAGAATTCATGGGGCCCATTAGAGGAGGAAGAATTCAGCCTGCTACTCCTACGTTTCATCATCGTCTCTTTCTCGTACTGAGGAATTGGGTAGCCCTTGTTCACTTATTAGTTTAGGGATTATAAAATAATTTAATAATTTTAAAATTATAATTATAATCTTAAAATTATAATCTCATCGATTATAATTTTTATAAATAAACATAGGACATGTTTGAGAACTCTTTATTTTAAATGATTTATAAGTTAAAATATAAGTTGACTTATAAGTTTTTTTAAGTTATAACTTATAAATAAAAATGTTCACCATCAATTTGGTTTATAAGTCAAAAATTAAGTTAAAATAAGTTACGAAGATATTCATCTCACAATGACTTCTAAGTTAAAATAATATAAAGATTACTAAAAAGAACATTAATAAAAAGAGAGACAAAATAGACATTACATTTAGTTAAACTAACTTATTTTAAAATAAATATAAATTATTTTAAAATAAGTCACAAATAGTTACTTAATTTTTTTACTTCAAAAATAATAACTTATAAATTCAAAAATAAGTAGCTCACAAACACTTCAATAATAAATAATTATAAATTAATCAAACTAACTTATTAGTCACTGTAAAACACCCCCATAACTTTAATAAATTAAGGGTAGCAAACAAATAAGGAATCCACATCATTTATTATCATCCAAGTACTAATTCACATATTATAATATTAAAACTTTGTTTAAATAATTTATAACTAAGCAAACGCATCATCACTTTCTCTCTCCTCCCTATCGTCTCCTTAAATTTATCATCTCGTCTCTTTCCATCATCTCCTTTAATTTCTCCTATCAATCATCTACTAGTACCGTAGTACTTGTATTTTAAAACCCGGATCAGATTGATGGTCAGCCTTGTAAAAATCGGAACCGCTTCATCTTCCGATTCGATTTAGACCGATAACGCGATTTTGATTTAAATTCGAGTTAATCTGTTAACCATCGATTTAATCGATAAATTCAATTAATTGACTCAATTGACCTTGTTTTTAATTTTTTTTACCAAATAAAATTTGATATTAAAATTAACCACTTTTATTAATATTGAAACTCATCTTTATTATGTTTTAGTTCATAAAAAAAAAGATTTTTAACAAATTTATTAATTACTAATAATATATATTTATATATAGAAATTTCTTAACATGTGTCCTTAGGGCACATGCTAAGCACATAATTCAATGAAATATTCTCTTAAATTGTGTGTATATTCTTTTGAACTTGGTGCAAATGTAGAAATCAAGGAAATATGCACACAATTCAAAAGAATATTCTCTTGAATTATGTGTTTACTATGTGCCCTTAGGGCACATGTTAAGAGGACCCTTATATATATTAACGACGTCACTGAGTCAATAACGATTCGACTACTGGTTATTTCGATTCGATGAACGATCTGATTCTGAAAACCTTGTCTAGTACTACCAATTACTCACTCCGTCCATTAATATAAGACTTTTAAGAATTGTGCACAAGTATTAAGAAAATAATTGTATAGTAGTATTTAATATAATATCAAATGTCTATATTGTCCTTGTATTGAAAAAAGAGATTGTTATTTATTTGACAAAAAATAACGAGAGAACCAAAGTTATATTTAATATTTGAAATAATATTGAAAACTAAGCAATTAATGCTTATTTAAAAATCTTAAACGTCTATATTAAGTGTGACGCCCCCAGAATAGGTCCAGTCAATTTAACCCATTCTGAGTCGTCAAATACATGGTACAGAATTTAAATACAAATTTTATATCACACGGTCGTGCAAAATACGACCACACAACTGTGAGTGTCAATACAAATATGTACAAAATATTAACATTCAAACTAAGTTCTCATTACAATTATTATCACAATATTTATCAAAAATAGTGAGGACTACTACTGTCCTAACTCGGACCATCACTCTGTCCCCCGGCTAGTTCCCGCAACATTCTCATTTTTTGAAGAGGACAATAGATGAAAAGGGTGAGCTCAACTAGCCTAGTAAAGAATATTATGACTAAGATAATGAAAAATAAATTATCGTTAGTCTTCAACAATTCAAATAAAATATTATTGACAACAAGTTTTAGATCAATATTCGCAGCGGAAATAACAATTCATTAGAAGAGTTAAGTAGAGAATGAAGTCTACTATCTTCTATGATTTAAAAGTTCATCATCAATATTTTATCCCTGTAACATCAATCAATATACATCTTAAATTAAATATTAATCTTTGCACTACGGGCCAAAGATATTCATTTGTATTATCAGTGGTCATGATCATCTCAACACCTGTCATCTTTGCACTACGGCCAAAAATATTCATCAGGTAATCATTCATCTTTGCTCTACAAGTCAAAGATATTCAGTTATATCACCATTTAGAACTGAGGATGATGAAAAATAATATAAATAACGAATTCAGTGAGATAAAGGATAAAAATTAAATATTCGTATTTTAATTTATCCAAGTTCAAAAATACTCCATAATAATATTTTGTGGAGTAAAATTCAAGAATAAAGCTCAAAACTTGGACCCAATCAAAGATAGGAACCTTAACAAGCAACTTGGACAAATAGAAGAAAATTTAATTTTTTTCGTAAATAGTGTCGTATACGTGAATAGTGCCGTATACGTGAATAATAATTCCGACAGAAAAAGTAAGAATTTTATAATAAAATTCATGCCAATATTTTGGTATAATGATATTGAAAAGAATAACATCATTTACGAGAAAAAAAATAGCATCCCTTACCTCAAAAGAATAGTACTTCTGACTGAAATATCGGATATAAGGCTGAAGAAAACTTGCACTGAATAGTAACACTCAAAGCATCTAAATACTCACAAAAATACGCTCGATATTATAGAGAGAGAAAACTTCTGATTCTGGTGTGATTTTCAATTCTAACCTAAGCACCCTATTTATAGAAAAAGCTTAGGATGCCAAAATAGACTTTTTAAATAAAATAATATATATTTTTTTTAAAAAAAATTCAGCCGCCTCAGCCAAAAGCCATCAGCCACCAGCCGCCGGTGGGGCCCACCTCCTAGAAAATATTTATTTTCTAAAATTTCAATAATTCATAATAAATAGCCCTTTTGTCAAAAAATACAAATTCTATGTTTTTAATTCTCTACAACTTTGTAGAAGGAAGTTTTTCTAAATTCCAAACATAAATTATCCGAATTTCATAAACGGATGATTTTCTACACCAAAATACTGATAAAAACATATCAGCACTAATTTCTTCTTTAATATCCACAAAATAAATATTTCCTTATCATATAAATCAATAATTAATTATTCATAAATAATATTACGGAACTACAATATTGACAACCAGGTCGTTCCCAAGAAAGAGGGGGTCTTCCGATAAGAAATTCTCCTTACTGGAGCCAATTAAATAACCCCTCCTAGACAGAACTTCCTTAGACATTGTCAATAATGCTATATAATAATATTATTCAAATAATATGAATTATTGAGTTGATAATGTGAAATACTGTGCAGTGACAATTATTGAATCAATAATACAAAATATCAACGGTAGCAATTATTGAATCAATCATATAAAATAGCAACGTAACAATTATTGATATAAATTATCAATGTAGCAATTATTGAATCAATAAAATATCATGCAATTATTGAATCAATAATATAAAATATTGAACAGTAATTACTGTAACAATAATTGAGTAGTGACTTCTTACGTAAGAATCAATAATTCAAAATACTGTGCAATACCGCGTGCTATTGTGCAACACCGCGTATTACTGTATTTTAACCACCGGATATTTCAACAGTACTAACGGTAACAACTACGCCGTTATTTTATAAAAAAGTTATTTCTGTCGCTTTCTATATCCGACAGTTATTCCGTTGTGAGGCCCACAAATAGCTGCGCCGTCGTACGAATATTCTCCGACAACAAGAATATTCCACGATCAAACGAATATTCCCAGACAACAAGAATATTTTATAATCACTTGCTCATTTTAAAATATTTGCACATTTCACCCATAACTTTTCACATTTATCAAATCAACACCTTACTGTTTTGAAATAATATATAAAGAAAATTAAATATTTATTCATAAAAATTGGGGTCTTACATTCAGAGACAAAAAAACTTCTCTAAAACGTCTTATATTAAGGGACGGATGGAGTAAATATTTAATCTCCATTTTCTTACTACAATTTCCTCAACCTGTTTAAAATCAATACTCACTTCGTGCCTTAATATATACTCCTTTCATCCCATCTTCATGCACATAGATTAAGAAAGTTATTTAATGCTATCATTTACTTAATTAAAATTTGTATAAAATTATATCACTATCCCTTTATGGGAAGTTAAAAACTATTAATACAAGAGAGAGAATTTATTAGGACAATGAGAGAATGTAGGGGTGATATAGAAAAATAAATAATTTATTATCCTAGAAAGTTGTAAACGATAAATAAATTGAATTTTTTTTTTTCTAGAACAACAGTTATTATAGAATGGAGGGAGTATTATTTTAAAATTGCTTACAATTATTAAGAAAATGATTGTATAACATTAAATATAATATCAATTGTCTATATTATCCTTGTATTAGAAAAAGAGAGTGTTATTTATTAGACAAAAAATAATGAGAGAACTAAAGTTATATTTAATACTTTGAATAATATTAAAAATTAAATAATTAATACTTAATTAAAATTCTCAAAAGAGACAAAAATATTTTTCTAAAATGATATTTTAAAAGGGAGGTAGAAACTTTTAAGAACTAAAATTTATAAGAATATTTTATTGAAGAGCGACATTATTGGTAAAGAAAAAAGTTGAGTCCAACAATTTGGAAAAAAAAAATTAAAAAATTATTGTAAAGTTTCATCATTGCATCTGGTTATTTCATGAAAAGCAATGATTTCCAACAGTCACAATAGCTTTTTTATAATTTAATTGGATTATTAAAATTAATATTTGTACTGTACAATATAGTATATTAACTTTTTCTTAGTCATTTAATTCAAATGAAGGGATGAGATTTATATTTCAAACTTAATATTGGTGAAATAATAAACTAATACTATTAAGTTATTTTTTAAAAAAAAAATTGGCGCCTTAGTTACTTCTCTCTTTTTAAGTGCACCGAAAATATTTTGTTTGTAAGCTTAAAAAAATGAGAAAATAATAAGAAACTTGAAGAAAGTTACAATTTTTCTTAAAAATCCCTTGTTCATAAGTTTTTTTAGTTAGGAAAGCTTCCGAAAATAAATTTTCTCTCCTTTCTTATTTTATCTTACTTAAAAATTCTTAGCATTTCTTACCCCCATGATCCATAACTTACAAGGTCTTTAACCTCAAACTAGGGAACAGGGATGACAATGTGTTAAATTCGAAATTGGGCTTTACAATACTCTATTCATTTCAATAACATTTGTCGAGTTTTAGGGTTCAAAATTTAAGGATTTAAATGAATCAAGTCGAATCGAGTATTGAATTGCTTAAATTTAATTCATAAAATTTATCAAGTATAAAATAAGGTTTAATTGAGGCTCGTTTAGCTACTGAGTCGAGCACGATCTCGAATCGAGATTGAGTAGTTTGAACTTTTCGAACGAATATGATCCGAGTATCAGTAGAAAGTTGCAATTTGAGGAGGTTCGAGTAGTTTATCCAACTTTAAAATTTGCTCATATTTAAATTATTTATATTTCGAGTCGAATTCGAATCGAACTTTTAGTCGAACAAGTACGAATCGAACCCAAACTTTAACCAAACCAAATTTGCACCAACCCAATCAAGATCTATAATCTATGAAAACCCCAATCAATCAAATCTTATACAACACCCAAAATCACTAATCAAACCAAACCAAACTTTGACCAAACCAAATTTGCCTCACCAATATACAACAAAATCTTGTAATAATACTACCATCACTATCTATGCAATATCATAACACAAGTAGAAGACTTGATCAATGTGGAGGGAGGGCCTTCTTTATATTAATTTTGAAATCAAACCATGGCCAAATTGTCGGCAGTTTTGAAATGGGAATGCTGCTGCTGCGGCGGTGAAGGAAAAGAAGCCTCCGCCACCGCAACCCCGCTACCAGGCGGCGGGGTGGGGACTCCGAAAACTTGAGCATGGGTGCGCAGATCTTGGCGGCCTTTGGCTCTTCCAAGGAAGTAACACCCAAATCCAAGAAGTAAAGAAAATAAAATTAGTGGCAAAGAGATCACTATAACCATACCCATTTTTCTTCTGCCTTCTTCTTTTGTGGGAGAAAATAGATTGCCTTCTTTCTATTGATGTAGGAGTTGTAAATTATGTGATGGGGATTGAATTGAAGAGATGATGGGGATTGAATTGAACGAGTGTTTGTTTTTAAACTGGGTGCTTCCCTAAAGCCCAACGGTCAGCTTAACGTTCATGTTTTCAAAAAAAAAACATTTTGCACATGGGTCCACTTATAAATTTAAGAAACTGATATTTTCACTTATATTTTTGATCTTTTGAAACGAAAGTGGGTCCCATCTTTATGTGAGAGGAGACCATGCGAAAATATCAAAAACTAATGCGGAAAAAGTGATCTCCTATATAAATTTATTATGAGTTGTGTTATGTATCTATTACTCTTTCCGTCAAAACGATGTACTCTCCCTTAGCATGAGTCGTTTTATAGAAGTATTTTTGTCTTTAATACGAGTCGTTTTAGAGAAGTATTTGTGTCCCTTAATATGAGTTGTTTTAGAATTTCAAATAAGCATTAATTGCTTAGTTTCTAATATTACCCCAAGCATTAAATATAACTTTGGTTCTCCCACTATTTTTGTCCAATAAATAACAATATCTTTTTCTAATACAAGAACAATATAAACAATTTATATTTATTTAATGCCATATAATCAATTACTTAATACTCGTGCACAACTCTAAAACGACTGATATTATAACATGAAGTGAGTACTAACTATATTTTTCACACAATTTTTTTTAAAAATAAATTAAAAAAATACAAAATATTCTAAATTTATCTTTAGCAACTCTTCAAAGTTATATAAAATGACAAATATTTCTTTCTTTCTTTTTTTGTTAGTGTTACATGTAATAGGCATGGATGGCCCTGATTGTGCCCCTTTGATGTGTTGGACTTAGGGGCTGTTTGTTTAGGACTGAATACATTTGAATGACTGAATCGGTCAGCCATTAAGTGTGTTTGTTTTGAAAAAAATCGTCTAAATGGCTGAATCGGTCAGATGATTGAGCTGAATGGCTAAGTCATATTTTTTTGACTGAATGACTGAATGAGCAGCTGAATAAAGTAAAAAAATTAAAACATTTTAAAAAACTAAAATAAAATATTAACTATTATATTAAGTAATATTAAATAAATTTACAATAATTTGAATTTTTTCAGATGGATAAAATAATAAAATTATGTCATTTAGATGTTTCAGACATTAATTATCAAATATTTTTTTCATTTAGATTCAGATTCAGATTTAGATTCATTCAATTTTTATCAAACAATCCCTTAGACTGAGCTTAACTGCTAACTAAATGACATATTTGTCCTTTAATTTATGTAATTATTGTCGTTTTTGTGAGGATAAATAAAAATTGTACCTTAAGTTATACTTTAGAAAACGGAGGGAGTACTTTATATAGTAGAGAAGAAGCTTTCGGAATGTTATTTATTTTTTAAGAAAATTATTATTTTTCAAGAAAAATAATTTTACAAAATCTTATGCATACAAATTCAAATCTCATTTACTATTCATCTAATCGTAATTTTTTTAAATTACTAAATTTTATTGTAAAAATATTAGTTCCTTTTTTAATACTACCAAGTATTAGGACTGTATATGGTAACCGAAAAATTCGTATTTGTCCGCATTCGTATTCGAAAAAAAACGAATATTATTCGTATTCGAAAAAAATTGGATATATCCATATTCGGTTTAAAGGTATCCGTAAATAAACGGATACGGAATACGGATATAGGCGTATTCGTATTCGTTTAACATCCGACCGTAAATATATCCGGCAGATAGCGAATATCCGGATTCGGATCCGTATCCGAAATTTGTATACAAATAACTTATATATTATATAATAAGTAAAATAATTTTTTTAAAGTGACATTCCTTATATAATAATTAGTTTTCACTATCATACGAAAATTATTTTAAAAATATATCATTTCACTTCTAAAAAGTAGGAAATAACACTTTTATTTTAATATTAATAAACTGAAATAAATTGATTTAAATATAGTTAAGAGATTTTTACTATTATAAAGTTAAAATATCTAAAATGTACTCCTTCCATTCCTAAATAAGTGTCGTTTAAGATTTTTGCACATGAATTAAGGAAGTTATTAATATGAGTAAAAAGTTATTGTACAAGACTAAAATATCATTATTTAATAAATATTCTCTCTCTCTCCTCTCTCACACTCTAAAAACTCATTATTGTGTGCATTAATTACACACTTATTGGAAAACAGGGATAAGGATAAATTTAGAAGAAAAAATATTAATTATGCTTTGATTTCATTAAACGTCAAATATTTTGGAATAACTCAAAGGGTGCAAAACAGTCAGTTAAATTGGAATGGAAGGAGTATCATTTATCAATAAAATTATATACTAGAAGAACAAAACTATAGTTATTAGCTTGTTATAAGTTTTTTACTTTCAAAACTTACTTGCAATCTTGGGAGACGGGAAAAAATGAACAATATAATTTTATTGTTAAAATGTGTTAAGTCCGAATTAATTTAGAATTAATCTAGAAGGGGTTGAATAATTAATTCACGGTCTATGAATTTTCGGGTGGAAGGAGTATTTATCACTTTCATTTGCCCAATTATTTAAAAATTAGAAGTCCAAATATTTAAAGCAAGTCCAAAGTAAAATTTGGATGAAGTTGGATTAACTAGTTGTCAGTTGTCACATATACATTATAACTCGCACTCTCCATAAATATAAAAAAATAAAACAAACTTTTTATAACCATGTAAATTGTAATCTATGTATTGAGGATAAATTATAAATAAAAATTTTCATAAACATATTATTAAAATTTTAATCAAGTATTTGAGAAAAAATAATTAAATATTTAATGTAAACTTTTGAATCTAATTATAAATTATAAATATTCATACACATTACAATATTGGACATCTAAACATTAATAAGTAGTATTGAAATTTAGGATTTCAAAAATGATGAAAACTTATTTGAATTGTAATTAAGAACATTGATTATTGTATTTAAATATTTATTAAAAATAATTAACATTCATTCATTACTAAACTATATTTTAAAACTCATTATTTTTTTATTATAGTTATAGTTAGGACTATAAATGGTAATCCGAAAAATCCGTATTCGTCCGCATCCGTATTTGAAAAAAAGAGGATATTATTCGTATTCGAAAAAAAATAAATTTTATTTGTATTCGATTTAAATATATTCGCAAATAAACGGATATGGATACTACTGTATCCGAATTCGTATATATTCGTTTACACTCTTACCAAGTATAATGAATCTCATACACATAACCAATGTCAAAAGCTTAGTACTCTCTTAACTACAAATAATGTAATCAATAGCTCTCTTATGTGGGTTGTATATTATGTGTAATCAGTACTTTTTTATATTTTGTATAACTATATATGCAAAATTAGAGAAATAATGACTTTTTAAAAAAAAATAGTAAAAGAAAAATAATATATTTACATAAACTAAACTTGGGCCTATAAAGAGAGTTTTGATGTGAGCCTATTGGGTTTTGAAGACCAAAGTTCAAATTAAAATGTACACCAGCTGGCCCAATTGTTATTCAATCAATCTAGCTCGTCACAAATATTCACAGCCTGCGTATATGAGCACTAACCACCCGCTCTTCTTCTTTTGTTAATCTTCCTTCTGCTCCTTCAATTCTCTCTCCTCTCGCAAACACGAAACAGAGCTTGAGATCTGATAATCAATGGCGGCACCGGACCTTTTGTTCTCCGTGAGAAACAATTTCTTCTTGGGAGCATATCAGGCAGCAATCAATAGCAGCAATATCTCAAATCTCTCGCCCGAAGACGCCATTGAAAGAGACTCCCTCCTTTACAGATCTTACATTGCCCAGGGCAGCTACGAGGTCAGTACTTCCTTTTATTTCTCTCTCTTCGTTCAGTATTTGATCTGTGATTTCTGAACTTTATGGATCTGTGATTTTGTATTTGTTATTGCTACAGCTTGTGATCAGCGAGATCGATTCATCAGCTGCCACGCCTCTCCAGGCCGTGAAATTGCTAGCTTTGTATCTTTCTAATCCTGATAACAAGGTGATTCATTTCTCCTTTGTTTGATCTCGTTTCAGATTGTGTGATTAGATTTATATGCACTGGTGATAAAGTGTTAGCTCATAGTTTGGTTTATTTTTGTTGAATTAATGGTGCTGTTATTAATTTTATTTGGTGCTTCTGCAAATTTAGAAGAATTGGCATCGTGACCAACTCACAATTTAAGCTAATTCGAGTCATGTTTTTAGGATTGGCATGAGAAAATTAGAGTAATTTTATGTTTGTTGATGTGGATATAACTGTTTTAACTTAACTCTTTGTAATTAGGTGTAGCGTGTGATAGTTTACTGATGCATTACTCTGTGATATATGATTGATGTTATTTAGGGGATGAGAATTCATGAGACCATGATATCTCTTTAGTGCAAACACATCCTCGAACTTGTAGCATACCTAAGTGGGACTTGTTTTTTTTTTTTTTATCAAAGTGAAAACTTGAATTAAAATGCAATTTTTTATTTAAAAAGTTGATTGATTTGATAATGAAAAGAAACCAATTGACAAGAATGCATGAAATGAACATTCCTGATTGGCTCTATGTACTTCATTTTGGTGGTTGCTGGTTACAAAATATAGATTTAGGATTTTGCATTTCTATGTTTGTCTTAATTAAGGTGACTTTCTTTCCATGTTGCTGAGGTATTATACATTGTTAGTCTTCTTCAATGTGGTGATGAGGAATGAGAGGAAGATAGTGCGGAGTTGTGCATGCTTCCGCTATTCAATAGGGTATTGGACAGAACAAAATGATTGTCTATTTTTTCTTTAGATAAAAGAAGCTTTATTAGAATCAAGAGAGAGAAAGAAATGCTGTTGTATTTTATGACAGATATCTCTAGCTCCTTTTATTATCAGGTCGGCCATCTTGTATAGTTTCACTTTCGGCTTTTGCTATGGGCTTAGAGGAGTTTCTTTTCGGAACTTCAGAGAGATTGGGGGTTATCTTTTCTGGGATGGATGACTTTATTCTCCTCTTAAGTTGTATTCTCTCTTCCTTTCTTTTTTAATCTATTTCCTATTTAACGAAGAGTTAATTTCTCATCTGAAATTTGTAGGCTTTTATTTTTCTTTTCTGAGCATGTATAAATAGCTTATATCAATTTATGTTTATGAATGACAATAGAATTTGGAAAGGACTTGTGTGTTTTTTTGTTGCTAATTTAGACTGAAACTAAACTCACACACCCATCCTTGTCAATGCCAAGGTTCGATCCCACATCCTCTGCTTTGCAAAGGTGTGGTGCTACCATCCGGCCAAAGGCTCGGTGGTGACTTGTGTGCTTTTTGATGTACTTGAAGTTCTGAATGACCAAATATAGTGTTTATGTGGTCTGTTTTCAGCGTGTTAATTGTGTATTTTATTTGATAGGAAACTACAATCTCGAGCCTCCAGGAGTGGTTATCAGACCCTGCAATTGGAAATAACCCGATCTTAAGGATTATTGCGGGAATCATACTCATGCATGAGCAGGATTATAATGAGGCTCTCAAACACACAAATGCTGGGGGAACTATGGAGTTGTGAGTTTCACTTCGTTTAATGAATTTTTCTAGTCATTTTTTTATTGCAAACTCCCAAGGTGGGTGAGTCGGCAAGACCTTGAAGGAAAAACCCCAAGTGGGCTAGTTCCAATCCTCGTATTTTATACTAATTTGAGTATTACTTGCAGTTGTGTAGTTTACATATTTTCCTTCATATATCTTACATGTTTTTTCTCTCAATGATCAGATTTCGAACTTTATATTTCATCAAGGTATTGTGGTTTTGCTAGAGTAACATGATGTTCTTTATATAGTCTTTATGCTGTTTTTCTCTTGGTTTGATTTTCTTACATGATGTTGGAAAATTTACATATTGTGCTTGTCCAAACTATATATATATATATATTCTAGACTCTTCCTTTCGTTCTTTCAGAAAGTTCGTATAGACGTTTTCATTTACTGGAGGTTTTAGGGTACAAGTATGTTATCAGTCTTCTTTTTCAGTAATATTGTTGGCAATGATGATGATTCCCGGGGGGGGGGGGGAGATTTCGTGAGTTGCATTGAAAGGTGTGATTCTAGAGAAATATGATGATGGTTCATGGAAGATTTTTGGACTCTAATTCTTTTTTATTGTATTACTTTTCACTTCTCCATGAGTAAATATTGTTTTATTTTACGGAACGTATTTATGCATTTGCAGTTTGGAATTGTCATGACTCTTTAAGTTTTTATTTCTAATTGGTATGGTGTGTTCGGTGAGTTCAACATTAATTACTGATGATGCGCCAATGTGTGCATTCACCTATGTTAATAATATAGATATGTAAGAGCGATCATCATCATTTCAGGCTTGAGACTATTTTCCTTTGGCAGGCATGCTTTGAATGTTCAAATTTTTCTTAAGATGCACCGATCAGATTATGCAGAAAAGCAACTGAGGGTCATGCAACAGATTGATGAGGACCATACATTAACTCAACTTGCAAATGCATGGATAAATCTGGCTGTGGTACATATCAATGTCATTATTTATCTTTTTAATAAGAGGTTTCCAATTTCTATAATAATTATGTTGTCTGTAATTCAGGGTGGTTCAAAGATTCAAGAAGCATATCTAATCTTCCAAGATTTCTCTGAGAAGTACCAGATGACTAGTTTGATCCTGAATGGGAAGGCTGTGTGCAGCATGCACATGGGAAATTTTCATGAAGCTGAATCACTGTTACTCGAAGCACTAAACAAGGCAAATATTTATGATATCTTTTATCTTATTTTTTCGAGGTTTTTTGTGATCTAGCTGTCATTTTTTACCGTGATTCTTTAGATGTCTTGTTTATGTTTTGGGTGTCCTTTATACTGGGTAGGCGGTTTTTCACTTGTTATTTGCATATGGTTTATATAACATGTGTAGTGGCTTGCTGTTTTTGTCTAATATAATTGAATATTTGTATGTGGTTGATGCAGGACACTAAGGATCCAGAAACACTGGCCAATATGGTTGTATGCTGTCTTCATCTTGGGAAAGCATCTTCACGCTATCTAAGGTAACTATAGTCGGCACCTGACTTTTGTTCTCTTTCGCATTCTGTGTGAGCAGGCACACACATGCAGGCATATAGTTATAGAAAGTTGATAGATTCTATTAGAAGTTCGAATATAATACCACAAATTATCCCTTCACACGGAACCATTCAGTCACTTTGTTGAATTGTGGGAAACCATGAAACTTCCTAAACATAATGTCTATTTCTCCTTTAATGGAAGTTTGAGTTTCTTTTGTTTATTTACATTCAATATAATTCATCTCTGTTGCATATGGATAATGGAACAAATTTGGCCATTATTGCGTCTTGTTCAACATTTCTCTTCTGATAAATGGATCTTGTTCGATAGTTTCCCTTTTCTAAATCGTTGATTAGTTGGAATATAAGCTGTGAGAAAGATTTGTTAAAATTACTGGACAAACCCTTAACAGTACAGGAATTTCACACGTGTCCATATAGTGCTGATTGCTTAAAAATTAATAAATTATGTTGGCAATGCCCCGGCCGTTAGCAGGCTGTTCTGGTTACTTGAATAACTTGATGCTCAGTAGAAATCTATTTTTGGAGTGACGAGGGAGGGTTTTGTCCTACTCAGTGGATGATATTACGATTTAGTTGTTTTGGTGAGGAATGGTCCTAAGATGCTTTTGGAAGTGTGCGTTTTTTATTTTGGTATTTGGATCGAGCGAAATGCTCGGCTTTTTAGAGATAGCTATCTGTGCGTTCTTCTTGTTCCTCCTGTTCTTGTATTCTCTCTTTCATCTAGTAAAATTGTTCTTTAATAAAAGGGGAAAAAAATTAAAATTTAAAAAGTCGAGCAACATGGCAACAACCCCTCCTTCCTGATCCTTCAACAAGGAACATTGTTTGTGAGAAAAATCTATTACACAAATTGGACGAATTCTTAACAGTATAGGATTAGAACACATTTACTTCATCCATCCCTTATTATTTGCACAACTCTTTAGTTGTTTCTCTAAATTAGTACACGAGTTTTCTCTAGTCCAATAGCCACACTCGCCTCCCCCAAAATGTATATTTTCTATTATTTACTGGGAATAATTGCATTTTCTGGCTTGCTTTTGCAGCCAGTTGAAACTTTCACAGCCAGACCACATGCTCGTCAAACGTGTATCGGCTGGAGAGGAAGCATTTGACAGAGCAGTCCAAACAGTTGCTTAAGAGGCGGCAAAATCCAACAAAGGGAACAAAACATGACCTAGAAAAATATATAATACATGAATTATTCTTGCAACCTGTTGGAAGTTAATTTGGTAGTGATTTTTGTCCCTTATTGTGAGATAAGAATGCATAATGTTCAATATTTTAGACCCTCCATTTTTGTTCTTCCTAATTTTGTTGTCGAGGTGTTCTCATGTAGTAGTTGTTGCAAAAGGGTATTTCTTTTCCTTGGTCGGAGTAACAAAGATGTATTTACTTCCTCCAGGCGCAACTGTTCTTTTTATTTGATTGTAAAATATGCTCCTCTTTTTATTTGATTGGTCAGCTTAAATATTAATCTGAAGGCATGCAAAAACATTATTTTAAATTTAAGGTAAATAAAGCAATAATTAAGTTATAATGTAGATAGTTTTGACCCAGTTGGGTAGTTCAAAATTGCTCCAGATTTTAATAATTGAGGTTTTAATGAAATTGATTTTAGCTTGAAACATGTTTGTGGTACTTGAGAGTTCTGATACAATTTTAAGAAATGCCATCTTAATAACGTCAAATGGGGAAATTTTAGCCTTCCTAAAACTCTACCCCGTATGATACACAATAATAATTTAATAAATATGCTAGAATTGAATTATTATATCAAAACCCCGTCCTCAAAACCAACCTTCCTTCCTTCTAGGAGAAATAGAATTGGGGAACATAATGGAAGTCTCTGCGGTTCAACCTAATCTTCCTCTAAAAATAGTTTTATGAAGATGTCACCAAAGCCGGACCATAACCATTAAGATGGAACTTTTGCCATCTCCAAGCCACCCGCAAGCTTTCTTCAATGTTGGTGTACTTTGCGGTCCAGTTTAGCTCACGTAAGATCTTTGCGGGGTCCGCCAACACCTCGGCATAGTCACCAGGCCGACGGTCGAGGAAGTCAACCTTCACAGCTACTCCAGTTGCTGCCTTACAAGCCTCAACAAACTCCTTAACTGATCTACCTGATAAAGGGTACCCAACAAGAAGAAGTTTGACATGTGATATGTTGTTTATATACATGGGAAATTGATTCTTAACTCTTTCGCTGTGTTTTTTAAAATGGACGGAAAAGAAAAGAAAAGAAAAGAAAGGGACAGTATATGAAAATAAACCTCTTCCAGTTCCAACATTGTAGATTCCTACTTCTCCAGGCATTGCCTTTTCAAGGGCTTTTACGTGAGCATCGACCAGATCAGTAACGTCGATGTAGTCCCTTATGCAAGTGCCATCGGCAGTTTTATAGTCTGTTCCTCTAACCTGCATTGTCACAGAAACCAAACAAGTTTAACACAGACAAACAATCCATATAATATTTAGACACAAAAGCAGCCAGACACCGTTCCAACATAATACAGTGGATAACATGTAAAGATCTGTTTACCTCTCTTATTATTCGTAACACCAAAACAGGTCCCCCAACTAAGTAAACAAAAGTCGATATTTACACAATTCAGAACATGTTGGGATGGATCCGGTTACTATGAAGTTTTAACTTCATGGTAAGTTGGTCAATTGACCAATACAGTGCTGACACACAGGGAGAGAGATCACCTCCCGTCTGCGTGTCGACACTGTATTACTCAATTGACAAAAATTAACTTCATGCTAACCACTCCCTGTTGGAACGGGATCATTGTTTTAAAAAAGGGGAGCACTATTTCTACATGTAATTTTGATATTTCCACATGGTCCTAGGTGGGTCCCACCTTAATGTGAGAGGAGCACATGTGGAAATATCAAAATTTCATGCGAAAATATCATTTCCCTTTAAAAAATATGTGTCAGGATTGTCGTCAAATTAAAGCATCACAGCAAGCTGAAACTTCTAGATATTTCAATAACTATTCAAATTCTCCAAAACAAGAATATCTTTTTAGGAATTTCTTAACATGTGCCCTTAGGGCACATGCTAAGCACACAGTTTAAGAGAATATTCCCTTGAATTGTGTACATATTCCCTTGAATTTGGTGCAAATACAAAAATCAAGAGAATATGCACACAGTTCAAGAGAATATTCTCTTGAACTGTGTGCTTAGCATGTGCCCTTAGGGCACATGTTAAGAAGACCCATCTTTTTAAACCAAAATAATAAGAAAGTTGGTGAAATTTTCACCTGAATACAGAAAAAGTAGTCAGTTATTGGAATTCAACTATTTAATTCCTGCATTAGTGTCTGTATCCAATTCAAAAAGACTAGTAAAACTATATAAAGCAAGACACCAGGGGATCATACAGACTAAAAGAAGAAAAGGAGAAGAAATTTACCTTGAGTCCAGGAATAATTCCGCGAGCAGCGTCAAAGCAAGCACCTGATATCCGTCCATGCTCACGTAGTTCTGGTCTGGGAGCTTCTCCAAGTCTGCCCTCTGGATCTGAACCAATTACATTGAAGTATCTGAAATTCAAGGAAAAATAAACTTAGTCAACTCTGAGTTCTTACAATTTTAATAAAATTAATAAACACCGCCTAGAAGCAGAATTAGCCGTGAGAATTTGTTTCCAGGAATACGTTCCCACTAACAAAGTTTAAGAGGAGATTTTGTGTGGGTCTCAAGTCTCAACAGATTAGTCTTGTGCGCACAGTATACTTTTTATTCACATAAAGTGGGGTAGCTACTGCAGCCACAATTACTCGATGAAGAATTTAAAAACAGCAACTTGTTGAAACGTGTATAACCTTAAGCAATAAGATAAACTGAAAAATGGAAGTTTTTAGAATCGATAACAAAGTAGTCATTAAATTGAGAAGGCCAATCCAAGTCAAGAACCACTGGCTACAAGCAGTACACACCTTAATCATAACAGGTCAAAATCTAAATTTGAGAATTTATTAGGAATATCAACTCACTATATAGTCCTGAAATATATAAACATCTCTAAGTAGCAAAAAATAAAAACTAAAAAGTTTGCTTCTCAATTTCTTGAAAGAAACTCTTCTTCCAGGATGAACAAGAGGCAGAGTTTATGAACTAACTAAAATTAGGGATTAGCAGGGAAGAAGCGAGAGAAGAAAACCTCACTCTTAGACAATGAATTATAGAAAAGTTAAAAGCCTCGAGCACAGGGAATTTAGGGTAGAGATGGATCTTCATAAGTTGGAGATGAGGCGATTAAAATTCCTATAATTTATACACCTCTGAATGGGAAACACGTAAAAGTAGCTTGATAGCCTAGTGAAAATGCGTCGAAATCCAATGACATCGGGAATTAAAGAATAACACAATGCATACAAAAGATATAATAAAGCTATCGGCCTAGGCCTACAGGAGGGTCATAACATTAGTAGTGGTGGGGGGCTTCAGCCAAGGCTTGCTGTTTAGATGAAGGAGCCTGCTTTATCTTTTGCGGCCTTTCCATTGTCAATAACAAGAAATGACAAAATGACCAAGGGATTCCTTACGATAACAACAATGTAGTCGTCCAAGATCTACCTTAAGATCATGACAGCCATGTTCGAGTGCTTATGGAAGTCCAAGATGATATCTTCCGCCATCTTCTTAGCTTTTCCATATGGATTAATTGGAAGCTGCACCAAGCAACATAAAAAATAAGCTGTTTTATCATACAAGTCCAATCCAATAAAAGTTGTGCACACCAGTTCTGATTTTAACTGCCTCAAATAGAACTAGACATAACAAACCATAGTGTTGTAATCTCTGTAAGCGGAAAACATCGTTAGAACCTCACCTGAGGAGTTTCTTCTGTAATTGGCATCTTTTCAGGCTCCCCATATGTTGCACATGTACTTGAATATATCAGAGTATTCACGCCATGTGCTGCCATAGCCTCTAACACAACTAGGGTATTTGATGTAATATTGTGGTAGTACCTGAATTGTCACATAAATTAATTTAATAAACAGAGCAAAAAGAAGAATACCTATTGCAATTTTTACACCTCCTAGTCAAAAATGATTAGAATATATATGCTATAAAATGCGGAATAAATATATTAGGCATTATGACCAGACCAGGAACTAAACTAAAGATTGGTTGAACCTGTAATGGGTTGTGAAAAAAATTCCAAAAGTTGCACTTGAATTCCCATTGGCAGTTTTTGTTGGTGGAAAATTCTCACTTTGGGGGGGGGGGGGGATTTTGTGAGATAGGGAAAGATTAGGGTAATGCATGTACAGTTTACAGTTAAAGATCATATACAAGGGGTTCAGTATGGCCCTATAGAGAATTCTTGGAGATTTTTCTTTTGTCCGTTAATTTTCTTTAAGTAGGTAATTTGATTTGGGAGACCGAAATATTTAGGAATCTCTCTAAAGTTACTCAGGAAGAAGAACTATAATTGCCACATCAAGAGCATTAATAGCTGCATAGCTAACTTGATCTTCATTGACTTTGAAGGGTAGAGACATCAAAAATATTGAGAACTCAATTTGAAATTGAATGAAGAAGAGTTAATCTAGGACGCAAAGTCTTCATACAATATCAACATGTCAGAGTTCACAACTAAATACAAGTTTCCAATAACTCATATGGCTTCAACAACATATATTAGGCAACTTTATTAAGACCATTATTAAAGGAGTAGTAATTACTTACTTAAGAGGATCAAGGGTACTCTCTCCAACATAGGCTACTGCTGCGAAATGCATCACAGCATCAAATGCATTTTCTGAAAATATTTTTTTCACCTAAAATATTGATTAAGGAAACAATATTTATAGTTCATGTTCGACATCACTTAATTACTCGTCCATTATATCAGTAAATTATGATCAGGATACAGCTTTCGCATCCCCCAAGTCGGCGTATATAAATTGAAGTCTGTCAGGTTCTGGAAATAGTTTTTGAAGAACTTTTACGGCACCTAGGTTTCCCCGAGAAAGATTGTCCTGTTAAAAAGAATTATTTTCTTTGCAATCTCATTCAAATCATAGTCATGTGCTGAACCGCTGAAGGAACCTCTTTCCGTTGTTAAAGCAAGTATGCTTTTCAAGCTTTTTCCTTACTAAAGGAGGCACGTTGCAAATTATAAGTGGATGTTATTAATACATGCTGAGAAGAGACGTACCACTATAGTAACACGGTGTGAATCTTTCAAAAGGCGTAGTGCAGCATGAGAACCAATATATCCAGCACCTCCTGTTACTAGAACATGTGTAATCCCTGCTTCATGGAGAGAGAACTTGGGAGGAAAAAAGAGAGAGAAAGCAATCAGATATGAAAGACATGGTAGCTGATGTAGTAGTAGTAGTAGTTAAAAAGCCAAAAGATAACATCAACTCCAATATAATCAAGTCGCACCCATCAAGTATATATTTTGTTTCCTAAATCTTCTTGCAGCCAACAGCCGCATAAGTAGACAGGGAACAGAAAGCATATAGAAATAATGAATAATATGCTTAGTGGCAAATGAACAGAAGAAAAAATAAATAAAGAACTAATGGTACTTTTATCTAATAATGTGTAAGCTTGTGGTACAACGTCAATTTGCACAAAACTATATTAGCTAGAGGTGAAGGACACCAAATTGTAAACCCAAAGAACTAATGGTACTTTAAATTATCGTCAACTTTATCTAATAATGTGTATGCTGTTTGTGGTCAATTTGCACAAAACTATGTAAAAGCTAAATGGTGAAGGACACCAAATTGTACACCCAAAGAACTAATGGTGCTTTAAATTATCGTCAACTTTATCTAATAATGTGTAAGCTGTCAATTTGCACAAAACTATGTTAAAGCTAAATGGTGGGCTGCCTTTCAAATCTTTTGAGAGCAAGCGATGACTACATTCAACCAAACCAAAACAAAGACTCTCTTTTGAATAGAAAGGCACATATCTAAAAGTGAGAGAAAAGATGAGCAGCTTGGAAAAAAAACTTGGTTATATATATAAAAACTACCTTTTGGGTGAACTTGTGGGGGACCTTTTGAGTGAAGATAAAGGGAGGGAATTAACTTATTTTAAATAGCAAATCTTTTGCCCAACTCACGTGATTTTTTTGGTGAACTCACTTGGTGATTTCAGGTTAGTTAAAATCAGTGTTGCTAGAAACTACATGGGACACTTTCATTCCAAAACATTAAATTAACCATTAAAAATTTCTTTTTTATTATGAACTACCGACAAGCAATTATATTTTATGATTTTGCAAATGAGGGGCATTTTTATATAGGCACTAGGGCATAGAAACAATGGCCTAGTGTCAAAACCTAATGAAGGGTTAAAATCGCCTATCTATAACACTCCTACATGATATTAGTTCTCACATAAATAAATCTCTTCCAAAATATCTAAGATATTAATTATCACATAAATAAATCTAGAATGCTCTATCTAAAACACTTACTAGATATATAAAAAACTCTAAAAATGACAACTAGTGTCGCCAAGTGAGCGCCTTGTGGGCGTTTCTAACATGATGTACCCTCTTGAAAATGTTTATATTGACACCAACTTAATCAGATTTAACTAGATCTTTTAAGAAAGTCATCTAGCATACCACGTTTCAGATAAACATACTATCTACCGACCAAACGATCCGAAGAAACCTACCCTTACCGTACATACTCTGAACCATGAAATGTGACGCTTTCTGTTTTTGTTCACGTACTGTATCGAACCGCTATCCGGGAAACATTGGTTAAAGTAGTTTGCAAACATGAACAAGAGAGACTTGGTCCTTTCCAATCACGGCATAAGGTGGATAATTTTCCAAGTGCCTTAACCAAATAGTGACATATCAGGATGTATAGCTTTGCTAGTTGTAAGTAACTAACAAGCAAGACTAAATTAAAATGCTAACTTATTGCCCTAAAATAAGGTCAAAGGCTGCTCTAGAGAAGGCAATGTAAAGTACTGCACTACTTCTGTTGAATTGGGCAATTATAGGAGTGTGGTACCAAAACCAATCTAAAAGCCTCTAGAAAGGGGCTCCATCATTTCATCAATGAAAGTCTTAAATAAAATTATTGAGTTCACATCCAGCCGAGTGATGTAATGACAGAAATATAATTTTACCCGCTTGGCATATATAGGAAAGTGAATGTTGATGCTCTGAAGTACTTTTACATTTCTATGTCAACCACAAAATTAAAGTACCCATAATGAACTTAACAAAAGAGGATCAATATAAGCAAATGAATGTTTTGTTTACATATAAATAAGATAAAGTCTCCCATTTTTAGTAGGTAGATATAAAATTAATTGCAAATCATAGTAGTCAAAACGTTTTCTCTTCTCTTGAGATTAAGAGTACTGAATGAATAAAGAGATGAGGGAGTTACTGTGCTTGGGGTGTTGAAACTTGGAGATTGTTTGAGCACAATAATGCATAATGCTGTTAAGGCGGCAATCAAAAGAATTTTTCCTACAAAATTGCTCTTCTTCTTTGGATCCATGTAGTCCATGCCTACAAGCAAAACGAAAAACTAATTCAATCTCAAAAACGCTCTAAAAACAAGATTAAAACAAGTAAATCGTGTCAGAGACAGAAAAACTGGAAAATAAAAAACAAAGAGGAGTGTGCAGTTAAGAATAGCATAATCAGTAGCTGCAACTGTCTCTTTTATGCACTTAATAAAGCTAAAGCCATAGCAGTTAAATCACATAGATTGATGCCTGTAGATGCAAACTACTACTATTTGCTAGGATACATGTCAATGGAAGAACAGAAGGAAACAAAACGATTTGGATGCCTCAAGGTCAAGGTATATAATAAATTAACTCCCAATATTGAAAGACAATTGCAGAACAAATCCCAGATGCTGAAACAAAATGCAATGATAAATTACCTCCTAAAGACATAGATCGATTAACCCTTGACTGATTTCTTGACCTACTTAAATTTAGCATTTGCAGAATAAATGCTAAAATTAAGCAACAAAAATCCCCCTTTCAAATTAATGACGAAACACCTTCTTGGTTAGTGTAACCTGCTGCAATAAAAACATAAAACCAGTTATTAGTAAAAGCTGAAAGGAAACTGAAGAAAATGGGTCAGAAGAAAGGAAAATTATATGAACAAGAAACAAGAAACAAACCAAAAGTTGGGTCATATAGCTAGTTGGAGTGCTAAAAATTTGAAATCCTAAAATTACATCAAAAATCACATAAGATAAATAACCCCCAAAACAAATAATTCAACATCCAAAATACCCATAAATTTCAAAACTGGGAATTGAAAGTGATGAACCTTAAACAATCACCATTATCATCAAACACCACTATTGTGATATAATAAACCCAAAAAAAATCAACAAATATCTGAGAAGTGAAAATCAACAAACCCAACCAGTCACAACAAGGAGAGAAAATCAGAAAAATCAATATTCAAGATCTAACCAAAAAAACCCATAAACAAATACCCCTCAAAATTCCAAATTTAAGATATTAAAAAAACACCTATTAACTAGAAGACAAACATGCCAATAACTTACCATTTTTCCCCAACAAAAAAGTTAAATAGCACCTAAACCAAAAGGAACTTATGTAATAAAACTGAAACAGAGTCAGAATGCGGATAATTTGCATGAGGAAAAAACACTACCCGGAAAAAGATTAGCAAAGAAAGACAGTTGAAATGATTAGAGGGAGAGGGAGAAATGGATAGATTCAGTTAAAGGGTAGGTGAAAAAGCACCAAACCTATGTATACATCTTCATATAAATGCTTCCTAAAGATCTAAGAAAAGCAGGGTAACGCAAAGCCGGCCCCCTGAATAGAAAATAAAGAAGAAGACTTTTGTATGCAATAAAATTTTATACAAAAATGAGAATGAAAGAAACTGTTTTTGAACCCAATTGAAAACGTAAGATAAAGAAAGTATACAGGGTGTTATTTGACCAACTCCTCAGTTCTGCTATACCTCTAATTGTATGCAAACACTACTGTGCTCTGTTTTTAAAGTTAATGAAAGAGAAAGAGACTACAATTTAATTTAAAATATTTTATTTTACTATTGTCCTTCCAAAGAAAGTTTAGGAACATAAATGTTTTTAGAAATTAATATTTTTACAAGTAAAATTTTTAAATGTGATTTATTTTATGAAATTAATATATTTATTTGTAAAAATATCATTTCGCATTTTTTACTATAAATTTGATGGTTAAAATTTCTTTTTAATTTTAATGATAAAATACATTCAAGAACTCATTACAAGGAGTATTTATTAACATATTTGAATAATATCAACAAATATGTTAGGTAAAAAATTAATGTATTGAATATAATTGGAAGCAAAGAGTAATAGAATAGAGTCAACTAAAATAAATCACAAACTTTTCATTTCCTTTCCCTTTTTTTAATATAAAATTTTCTTTATTTCCATTAACAATCACTTTATTTAAGTTAAATATTCTAATAATATATACATTTATATATGCAAAGACACGATAAGGATCTTAGACTCACCCACACCCTCTTTAGCGACGGATCTGACGACGATTTGGTCCGTCGTTATATATACTACCGTTGTCTATATGTTGTCCGTCGCTAAAAGTTAAGACAACGATTGTATATATAGCGACGGATCAAACCGTCGTCCGATTCGTCGCTAAAGGGGTAAGTTGGATGAGTTTTTAGTTGGAGTGAACTTAAGATCCGAACCGTACGAAAACAATAATAAGTCTTTATTAAACTTGCGTTTAGAGCTAAAAGCTAACTTTATAAGACTGCTCCAAGGAAAGTTATAGAAAAATATCCTGAAAAGAATTGTTGAAATACTCCTAGGTTTCATTATATTGAATTTTAAGTTTTAATTGGAGAGATTTTTAAATTTAAAATTAACATAATTCATTAAACTTGATAATAATTAATTTTATAATTTATAATATACTTTATATAATTTAAAATTACTATACTTATCTTTAAAAAATAAAAATTAATTCATATCAATTTTGATTTTACAAAATATTTTAAATTAATTTTTTGAAAAATTATATTGATTTTTTAATTTTAAAACGAGTGAGTGCATAAGTTATATATATTATAGTTACAATTCATCTTCATTTTTGTTGGCCCAACTTATTTTCCTTTCTTGGCATAATTTATTTTTATTGAGTTTGATACAAAATTGGTAACATGGTTTATGGCAAATTAGGTGCATTCTGGACCAATCATGAGCTAACAAGTAGTATATTGAAAAGGTTGGTTTTAATATAACCCTAAGAAGGATAGTACTACATCACATGCAACCCTCCCTATCTATGATTGATTGGATTACATTTATTCCAACATCTAAGTTCAAATTTTACAACAATGGGGAAGTCTAGCCTTATAGGAATTAGTCAAAGAAGAGTTGGCCCCCATTTCAAAATTTTGAATTTGATAATGATGAATTTAAATTCATGATAAGTTGGTTAATTGATCAATACAGTACTGACACGCAGGAAGAGATCAATTTTCGACTTATGTATCGAGACTGTTTTGGTCAAAGTGAGTGAGTAAATATCCCATCCTGTTGGCAAAACACACCATCCATGTTTGAAATGGAGTTGGTGGACATTTCTATGTGGAAAATTATATATATTACGAATATTTACGTTGTCTTTTTGATTGTCGGATAAATATTATTAATATTTTTTTTGAAGAGATATGTATAATAAGTGGAACCCTCTTACAATTCTATCCAATTTCATATATTGATACGTTTTGTAATTATAATTCGAAACAAATTTATCGTAATATATAACACGACTCTTTCTCTATAATCTTAAATTCAAACCAACAGAGTTAATTATTTATGAGTTTTACTTATAAATATTTTTTCAAATGTTTGAACTTTAATAACGTGACATCGTCATATTAATTAATTATATTAATCGAATATATTTTCATGTGATTATGCCATTAATTAAATATAATTTATCTTATTTATTATCATATAATTGTATAAAAAATATAAAATTCTTAATTATATTCTTTTGTCCTTAACTTTAAGTTAGTTGGAATTTTTTTGGTCACACGAAAATTTGCCACGTATATCCTAACCATTGTAGTGCTTCTGATATAAATGCAAAAAAGGACAAATTGTTTGTCATATTTGCACACCAGCCAAAAGAAATGTAATTATTTGCAACAAATTGTGTGGTATATATTTTTCACATTCAGCCATGTTAAGGTCTGCATTTATAGAATGTTTTTCTTATACTTTCTTTAAACGTTTCTATTTCTTCATTTTTATTATTTACATAAATAATGAATTAATGTGATCGTATAATTTGATCAATTGCAATTTATTATTAAAAGGAATTACAATAAATGATAATTAAGGATACTGAAAAAATATTTTCTTATTGACGTTTTACCGTAAAGTATTAAGTTTAATATATGATATAAATTTTTGGATGATAATTTTTTATTACCAAAATTCATTTAATTGTGTTTATGTATGTTTTATGCAAGTAAATTTTAATATCTTATAACACACATAAAGATATTTCTTTTAAGGAAATTTTGATTAATAATTGATCATAAAAAATAAGTAAATATAAATATCAGTTCCATATTTTCTTAAAAAATATTTGGATAAATAATTTAATTATTGGCTATTCATACCTCCTGCGTCGAACATGCACGTTGGGTATATAAGTCAATGGAGAGAGGTCCCCAATTGATCATGGCCAGGCCAAATGCCAAATATTCTCCTCTTCTTCTCTTTAATTTGCTGTCATATGTATGGATGCAAGCAATCTTCCAATGTGGTTGGCTGTCCTATTATCATTGTCACCCCCACTTTCTATATTTAAAATTTATTGAATGCATACACATGCATGTCAGTACATGCATGCTACAACAAGAAGATGCAACCAAGTAATTTAAATAAACTTTAAACTAGAGTACTAAAATCCATCCATCCACACACACACATACATACATATATATATATATATACATATATATATATAGAGACAGAGAGAGGAATGATCCATAACATGTATTTGCTATAGATAAAAAAACAAGCAAATAACATATCTACAATTCATAGCAAATATCAATGGTGTGAATCAAACACGTTGTCCGCTATTATAACTAGCGGACTGAATTAAAATTTTCAATGATCAATTATGCCCCTTGTTTTGGCTAGTTCTGATTTTCAATGGCAGAGTTGCGTTTCTTTGAGTATAATCAGCCTCATTGTTTCTTCCATTGATGAAATCTTCAAAATGCTTACGAATTGCGAAAATGTCCACACTATCCTGATCAGTTCTTAATTCTGCCACTGAATTTATGCTATTTGGTTCGCTCAACAAACGTTTCGATCCCTCTAAGTCTCTCTCTCTCTCTCTCCTACTTCAAAATCACATCTTTCTTTTGCTTTACTTCCATCCTCTGTTTCTGAGTCCCTCTGAGGCGAACCCAAAAATTAGAACGCCAAAGATGAAGACGATCTGTACGGAGCAGATCTACATCGTGTTAATAAAAACGCATTCTTTGATTGCGTAGAAGAAATAAAAACATCTGACACTAATTCCCCATGACCCTCTTCATCTTCATCATCATTCTCTTCTGTTTCATTTTCTTTATATTGAATTCTCCGATTTGATTATACTTTTGATGAATCGTCTCCAACATTAACTTTTTTGCAATACCTAAATCGAAAAAACGAGTCCCATTTGTGCCAAATGGGGGACATAATCGACTGTTGAAAATTTTAATTCAGTCCACTAATTATTCTAACGGACAGTGTATTTGGTCTTTTAATTCCTATCGTTGATATTTGCTATGAATGGTAGAGATGTTATTTACTTATTTTTAATTTATAACAAATATTACCCATATATATATATATATATATATATATATATATATATATATATATATATATATATATATAGAGAGAGAGAGAGAGAGAGAGAGAGAGAGAGAGAGAGAGAGAGAGAGAGAGAGAGAGAGAGAGAGAGAGAGAGAGAGAGAGAGAGAGAGAGAGAGAGAGAGAGAGAGAGAGAGAGAGAGAGAGAGAGAGAGAGAGAGAGAGAGGTAGGTTATATATGTGTGAAAGCTAGTAAAACTATAATCCAAATATATATTATGTAGTGGTTGAACAACTACTTGTCAGCACCGGCCCTGGGCTAAAGCCCAAGGTGCCGGGGCTTTAGGCCCACAAAAAAGTAAAATTTTTAGGGCCCCCACTAAAATTTGTGTTATGTATATATGTACCCTAACTTTATGAAAAAACTACGGATTTTTATTTCTGAAGTCTCGAAGTCTCGAATAGCACGAATGCTCAAATGGGTCTGCACAAATTATAAAGAGAAATGAAGAGGCAATTAATTTCTCGATCTTCATTCATTTTTCTAATTACTTTCTCACCCATTAGTGTCTTAACTAGTATATAAAGAGAGAGAGAGCGACTGAGCGAGAGAGATGAAACACTGAAAATTAGAATCACACATCAGTACAACAACACATGTTCCAAAACCCTTCTTTCTCCTCCTCTCTCCTCGAGTGGCATATTGAAGGCTCAAGTGTTAAATGTTATTCCTTCTTACAAATTTCAAGCTAATTTCAGGTATTAATTCTATGTTTTAGGGTTTTGAAATTATTTTTTTTGTTTATGAGATTTAGAAGCATTGTTTAATTTAATTGGGCTTGATAACTGATTGAGTAGATTTGTTTATGCTATTATGAATCAAGTGAAAAATTTAATCTCTTTTGGGTTTTTTTAATTGTTTGGGAGTAGTGTTAGACTCTTAATAAAGGAGGCCCTATTTGATAATTAATTTATAGATAATCAAAGATTATGATGGAATTTTGCAGATTTTTAAATTTTTATTCACCATGACTCTTAAAAAGTATATGTCTGAATCTGAAAAAAGAAAAAGAAAAAAAAAGCCGATAAATTAATTCAATCTCAAGCAGGGCCGACCCTAAGTTTTTAAGGGCCTATTTTTTTGTTGCCGCTTTAGGCCCTTAAAAACTCAGGGCCGGCCCTGCTACTTGTGTCCATCATCTAGCATGAACTTGATCTCATACAAAAAGGATATACATTATTCTCCAATAATGAGTGAACGTGTATAATTGTATTCATATATATATATATATAGCTCTGATTTATATAAAGTAAATTGATATGACCATCAAATCTAACAATGTTTGTGGTAAGATTTGACGGTAATGATTTACTATATTACGGTAAGAGAGTTATGTTTTTAATTTATAATTGTTATATCTTAAAATAAATAGTATATATTTGATGATCATATAAAGTCTTATATATAGCGCCACACTACGACTCACATATATATCACCATATAAAGTTCAAAAATGTTGCTAAAAGGTTGAGGTTTTATTAGAAATACATGACAAGTATGGTAACCAACAAGTGAGAGGAGAAACCAACCTTCCAATTAATTGCATCATGCATATATGCCGGATCCAATTATCATGAAGTTAATTTTAAAGTAAGTTGGTCAATTGACTATTAATAGAGTGCTGACACGCAAAGAGAGATCATTTCTCGCCTTCGTATCGACACTGTATTGGTCAATTGACCAAAGTTAATTTCATATTAACCACTCTCATACATGTCTATTGAAGTTTAAAAGATCTACCTTAAGGAAAAAACAGAATTCAATTATTTCTGTATTATGTGTACTTTTTTGTTTTTGATTCACATTTCCAAACCAACACCCCAGCTACAATATAATTGATGAATTACAATATAATCATACTATCTTCATAACATCCAAATTTGAATTAGATTGTCGGAGAGAGGAGACGAAGATGTTAAAGAAAATTCATCTCTATTATTTGACATTCGTAATTTAATATTGCGGAACCTAAAAAATTAAAAAAAAAAATTGAATTTGACATCCGTAGTTTAATATTGTGAACGAACTTACTTAAAAACGTCGTTTTTCGGTTGAGCATACCTAGCATCCGCAGTTTAATACTGTGGACATAGACTTTTATAAGGAGGGGTATTTTGGACATATGTCCCGTCCGTAGTATTAAACTGCGAAATACTGTAAATTAAACTGCGTACGGGAGTTCTATTAACCGTTCGATCTACGGATGAACAATTACGATCTTTTGTGAGAATATCTTAAATTGACAACATTAACTTCATATATATATATATATATATAATATAAATATACACACACTAAAGTCAGAAACAAAAGTTACGTAAAGACCAGGATATATATATATATATCCCATCAAGGACCACATGGATTTTACCTTCTGCATTCTGCTACTGAGTCAATTACCTTACCAAAATCAAGAGCTTGGACCCCCATTCATCACTCCTTACATCTCTATTATTGTAAACATAGGCCCACGACTAAGAAAAAATGGTTACATTATTGAATTTTCCCCCCCCTTAATGAAATGATTTATTTAGTTTGAAAATTTGGCATGATGTTTTAGGATTCAACCCAAACTGAGTTGGATCGTAACCCACCTAGAGTCTGAACCATATTTACAAGAACCTACCCAAGACCAAGAAGGCCAGTTTAACTTGGGACCCACTTATAGATAACTGATTATAATATGGATGAAAAGTAATATATGTAAAAAAGATACAGACAGGAAAAAAAAACCCTAATCTTGATCAAAACTCAATGTAGTTCAGTCTCGATTTGTACGACTAAAAATTCGATTCGAAATATAAATGATTCGAATATGAACAAATTTTAAAGTTCGATAAATTACTAGAACACCTTCAAATTGTAATTTTCTATTCATACTCGGATTATATTCGTTCGAAAAGTTCAAACTGCTTGGGTTCAACTCGGTAGCTAAAGAAGCCTCAATCAAACTTTATTTCATACCTCTCCTCTAGAATCAAGAAAGACAATTGCAAAATAAGCATATATATTCTTTTCATAAGACTAATAAGTTCCAAAGCACAAGTTGGAAATCTCCTGTTATTTCACATAAATAGAATTCAAGTCCACAACTGAAATATGTTCAGTATACCACGCTATAACCCCCTTAAAACCCAAACTAACACCAGCCAGTACCCTCTGGCCTTCAAGCAACACCTAACACAGCAGTAAAGATTATCCCCCAATTTTTTGTTTTTTTTAAGAAGAAAAGCAAACACCACCATTTCTACTATTTAAAACCAATATACTGAAAGAGATTACCCATAGAGTAAATAAAAGGAAACATCATCGCCCCCTAACCTGCCGGTATATCAGTCGCTAGAATCTAAACTTTCACTATGAGAGCTGCTGGCGCTGCGACTGTGTAATGAGAGGCCCCTGACATGACCAGCAAGAGTAGAGCCATCCCACTTTTTCTCCTGAAAAAATTTCTCTCTCTCGACATGTTTTGCCGGTGGGGGTGGGATGCCGACAGCTGGCACTACCGGTCCTACTGGTCGATATGGATTCGGTTCTTGCTTTGGTTCCACCACCAGCGGTCGTATTAGCGGACGGTGCAGCATTTCTCCTGGAATGGAAGATCCAAGCAACCCCAAGGGTCGCTCTGTTTGACGATTTTCATCTTCAGGCCGCACACAAGCTTTTCCTTTCCTTATCCTGTCGGAATTTGCAGTTAATGTAGAATTATATCTAGTCTAGATATTTAAAAATATAGACTGCCAAATATTTAAATTACTGAAAAAACTAGCTGCGATCATGTGGGCATTAATAATTTATATACAAATATAAGTGTCCCATTATGAAGGCAGAAAAATCTAGGATAAAATTCAGTAAAAATACCTCCGGAAAAGCTGTTCTGCCTCCTCTTCATCTACGTCTTCTTGATCAAGTTGGTTTGAAGAAGCGGTTGACCTACCTGAAATAAGTGCATCATGTCTACCAAGAACTTTCTGTAGCTGGTCGTTCAGCTCGACTGCTTGAGAAACCACCTTCTCATCACTAGAAAACATAAACAAGGATCAATTGGTTTTTACAAGCAACAAACAACCAATGTTCTTGCAGAAGCTAATCAGTTAAAATACAACTCATTTTGGAAATATGAACAAGAAGCAAGTAATCTCTTAAAGTAGGGAAAACCCACATTATGTTTTAAGCTAATTGTAACTGGAAGCTGATTACCGATATTCCTGTTTACGCTAATTCTGGTTAAAACACATCTCAACCTTGAAAAACATGAACAAGAAGTAATTAATTCTACCAAGATTTCTTGTATTAAGGTCTTTCCAATTGAAAGAAATTTTATTTGGGTTTTTGAATTGTGCCATTATTTTTGTAATTAATTTTGGTCTACAACTGATGGAATGCATTAGATTAAAGTCTTAAACTTCAGTCTCTTACCTTAACTAGACCCTTAATGGATCCCACACCCCAGGCTACTCTCATTTTCCTATGATGGATTTCAGTCTAGTTTCTTAGCAAATCCTTTTAAGTCAGACGATTAAGAATCCTTTTAAGCAAGTCAGACGATCAAGACTCGGACCCTTTATATGGAGGTTGCTCTTAACTTGAATCCACACCTAGGACCCACACCACAGGGTAGATCAGGGTTCAAGTTTTACAGCAAAGGTATCAACACTGAAGGATCCGACAAGAATAATATTTACAATTGCTATACATCAAGCATATTATTTTTTGCGAAAGATCTGACTACAGAATTAATCCACAAGTTTTCCTTGAAAGCAAACCCCAACCATAGAAGAAAGCTACCACAGGAGATTTTCCTTCATAAGAACTGTCCATCAAGGGCTTTGGCTATCATTGCATAAACGTTTAACAAGATTCGTAGCATCCAGATGTCTACATTAAGGTGCGCTGACAGATTCCACTATTAGTACAAGAGCGGTAATAGAACATATATTGCACCTCTCTCCATCCAGTACAAATTTTTTACAGTTACTAATGCTCAAGAATGTAAACAGGATGGAGCTAGAAACCACACTACAGAAAAGGTATGGATCTGTTATTGTTATTGGTGAAGCCTGATCGAAACTTTAATTCGGAGGTGATTATAAAACTATCCAAAAGGAAACTGGGCTCGTTCTTGGAGCAGAGGGCCGGTAGGTCCAAATCTGGAGGGGTAGTTTTATACTTTCAGGTGAATTAGGGTTACTTATATTCGTTATATAAGGAGGGGATACTGCAACTGTATGATGTACAAATTTTCTAAGAGATAGTAAAGCTGTCAACCGCCGACCGTGGACTAGTTCAAACGTTTTGGGTGAACCACGTAAATCTTATGTCTTGTGTGATTGGTTTTCTTTCGTTTTTTTTCCTATTGTTTTCGCTACGTTGTTATTCTCTAACAAGATCAGCTTGAATGATGCTTCCAGTAAGAACTCCACTCTAAAATCAAATGTACCTCAGAGTAAAAGAGATTTTCCTAGGATGTCCATATTAACATTAGAATTAAATTTCTTTGCTCAAACATATATAACTACCAGTAGTTTTCCCATACAAATAAATTAAACCATCACATATAAATATACTTGTCTAAGCTTTATAACGGTCCAACTAGTGTTCTCAATATCCTTCTCTCTATTATTTCCCTTCTCTTTTAGTAGTGCTGAATAAGTTGTTTTCTTTGAGAACATAACAAAAACACTGCATTAACATCTTCGTACATCTTGTTAAATTTTAACGTTCAGAATAATAACCAATAATTGCACAGAAGTGGATAATAAGGAGAAAACAGTCCCACAAACCACAGTCAGCGGACCAAATGCATACGTAAGGTGGGCTTACTGAGAAGACATTGCAAGATGCATTACTCGTTGCTTCTGGAACGAACACTGTTCCACAAGATCAAGTGTGAACTCATCTTTTGCTCCCTACAATAACAATAATTTGTTACATAAAAACATCTGGAGCTATGTCTGAAGATGCAGCAATGTAGGTACACTTAGCCATTGAGAGGTATATTGATGCTAATAACAAAAAAAATCAATAACAAAAACTAAAATATAAAATCCAATAGTGTGATGTGAAGGCTAAATATCAAGATGACAAATTCTGAAACTTACCAATGAAGTGACATGCCAAAACCAATAACTACTAAAATAAGAAAGCCACTATTATGATGTAGGCTAAATATCAAGATACAAATGGCATACATTATATACTCTCTAAAAAGTCTGGAGCCAAACATACAAGCAGATTAAAAATGAGTGCAGAAACGGCATTATCCCAATGTGTAGGATAAGGAACACTGCAGAAATATTGTGTGTCTATATATATTCATAACAGATTATTTACTTGAATAAAAATAAGACAAAAAATGCAACAATTCATCATATTTAATAAACTAAAAAATAACATCCAACCATTAGTTAAGTTATATTAACATGGTCATAAAACACATCATTCACCCATTACATATTATGTCCCCATTGCGAATCATGGTGTTTCCCCAGAGCTTTTGAGTAGACAAATTTTTATACGCTGTTATGAAAAATGAATGGACACTATATATAAACTTATCTCAAGTAAGCCAAATTGTAGAAGTAAACTTGTCAAGGCTAGTATTTGATACTATGTCCTTAATACAATTATGCCTTCCTTATATTAGGGTTAGCAGCACTTGTCTCCCAAGATATAATGACAACGTATGCTATAATAGCACTCTAAATAGCATACACAACGAACCAAAAGAAAATGCTCTAAACTCTCTCTCTAAAAGAACTCTTATGAAATGAAGAAAACTCGAATGAAGAACTATGCTTGAATGCTTGTGAATTGAATAAATGAAAAGGCTGAACCCCTAAGCTATTTATAAGAGGGATTAGTGACACATCAGAAGGGACACAACCATTTGAAAAGACACATTTAGCAAAAAACGACGTAATTTTAGGCTTAGCAGAACAAAAAATACTTAGTTTTAGGCTCAACAGAAAGGGCGCATCCGTTCAGGCAAAAATGACGTAGTGTTGGGGTGTCCGTTTAAGCAGATAGCGCTTCCCAAAACGATGCAGTATTGACGCGTCCGTTCGGCAGATAACGTTTTTCAAAACGACATAGTTTTGATAATAAATAACATTTATCAAAACGACACAGTTTTGATAATAGAACTAAAATAAAATAAACAAAATTTAAATAAATTTTGTCCAAAAAATTATATACAAGGACCCACGACCCAGGCCAGGCCGGTCAGCGGAACGCGTGTGAGTTCAAACCAAGCCTTGGCTTGGTCATTTCCCTTCCACAAAAGTGGGGTAACTCAAGAGCAACTTTATTATATATAAACCCATTTAATATTTAGGTCTTAACCAATGTGGGACTTAGCTTCCCACAAATATTTATTATCATTTCCAAGGGTGATTTTTGAAAGTTAATTTCTCATTTATTACTCCATGGATTTGAGCTTTCAAATACTTAATTTTAATCTACTCATAAAGTAGAACACATTAATATGTGGAATCATTTCAAATAATTAATGACACCCACTTCAATTTAGGCTCAAATTCTAATATACACGTATCAGGGACGGTATCCAAAATGTGATACATTACCTAGGAGAAGTTCTGGTGCTTCATAGAATGCCACAATGCCAACGATTTTAAGTTTTAAACTAATCAAAGCACATATATCATCGAAAACGTTTGCTAGTAAGACGGAGATTACAACAGAATATGTAATTTACAAACATACCTCAGGATTTTTAGTATCAACAGCATCAAGGACCTCCCTTAAGACCTCTAGTGCAGCACCAGCCTTCTTTATAATACTGTTTGGGAATAGAAATTTAAATTTAAAAGCATGCGAAAAAAGCTCTTCAACTCCAACAAAATTCCACATCTTTTGTTCTAAATAGTAAGGATAACTAAGATTATCAATAAAGAATTGTTGGTGCAGCATTGCCTACATGTTAAGGAGCAGGATGTCTTCCAGATATATTAAGGATAAGAAAGGCCACATCTATTATTTACGGATTTTTTACGCATCAAGCCTTTATGATGGGATGACCTTCACTAGATATGCAGGTAGCAGAATAATTAGGGCATTATACAAAGTTGAAATTTTGACCTCTGCGATCCTCCGAGCAAAAGGATACATGAAAAACTCTAATAAGATCTAAACCTGTGATAACATAACCAACGGTAAATAGTTTGCACCTGCAACATTCACTTTCATAAAACTAACAATTATAGTTTTTTGGACCAACAGGTCATAGCAAGTAGGTTAGCTTTAGGAGACTGAAAACTTCAAACAGATTAACTCACTCACAAAGTGGTTCGCCGTGAAAGTGACAGCTTTGCACCAACCTTTGCCAGGTATATAAACCGACATACAAGGCACTTTTCACTTATTATCTGACATCACCTTAGTCAATTTTTATATCACAATAGACTTCAATGTAAAATAAGAAAGTAGTCAGAAACAAAATTAATGTCAATTCCTTACTTTTCTTTCAAATGTGTCATTTTCTTAATATGAATAGACATGGAGAAGTTAGTAGTCAATTAAGTAGTTTCCTTTTATTTATTTTCCGCTACCATCATAATCCAAACGATCAGAGATACGCATGGGTCAGTTTCTCTTTCCTTTTTACCACATACACTTGTTTTTGACAAGTCTCTTTTCTATATATAAACTACCTTAAAAGAGGATAACTCCCCCACCCCCCGGGGTATATTTTTAAACTAACAAAGTGAGGTAGAAATTTGAATCCTCATGTCAACCACTATAAAAAATGACGATATTATTTTAGCATACGTTAAAAATTAGGGTGAAATGATTTTTGAACGAGAAACCCAAATAGCGACAAATGAAACAAAGTGAGGATTGAAGGAATATGTAATACTCTACATATTGAAGCTAAATAGCCTTTGTGAAGAAATTTTATTGTCTTTTACTTAAAATGCTCGCACATAATATGAGAGACATTGGATTTAGCTCCTTCCCATTACATTTCTCTACATTTTTCTTCAATTCTATTAAACATCTACGTTATCATTATGATAAATTCTATACAGATAAAAATGGAAATTATATAAATAAACTTTTTATTAAAAGTTCATAATATTTCTCATTTACTCATGATCTATAAAATATACAGATTTAATAAAATGGTGATGAATTATCAGGTTACAATGATTTTTTGGTAAAATATTGTGATGATGTCATAAATTAAGTGACAAGTGTTTGATTTTAATTTAGTGTCCAATGTTTTAAATACTCACAGAAGTAAAGAAACATATAGAGAAATGTGATGGAGAGGAGTCAATTTGAGAAAGTTAACAATCTTCCTATTAAAACACACAAATGTTCTTAATTGGAAAAGTTTTTAAAACTGCGGCTTCTCTGCAGTTAATAAATACTCCCACTGTTTCCAAAAGGATGAGCAAAGTATAATTTACACATATTAAGAAAAATTAAAGTAGAGGAAAGAGTACAAAAGTTCCAAATTTATCCTTAGTGGAACCACAAGATTTTTTATACTAATGGACCTCGCTAAATGATATATTTACCCTTCACTTTATGTACTTTACCTCGTCATTTTGGGGACAAAATTTTTTGTACCTTTAGTCATAGGACGGAGAGAGTAACTTATTCCCTTGTCATACACTCATTGACAACACACAATGTGACTCTTTCCTTTTATAATAAAATTGATGCTCAAACTTAAAAATCTCGGTAAACAAGAATAATTCTAAGAGGAAAGTGTATATCTTTTACATATAAAATGTGCTATACTATAACAGTCTAATTCTCTTCAAACCACTAGTCCTTCATAAAGTGTATATATTCTGTTTTCATTATTTCAGGAAAAGGAATATCATTTCAGATTAATCCAAAAAGTTCCATGGTTGTGTTTCACACTCAAATTACATCACAAAAGAAAAGAGTTGAAGAGTAGTATGGTTTTTAAACTATTAGGTTTTTTCTAGACTTAGTAACCATTTCCCCCCATTAACCAGAGGGTCAGTGCGTGCTTTTCTCTTTCTTTCTTATACAATTATGTCTTTGTAAACAATTAAATTGACAGAAATTATTTTCACCTTAAACAGGCAAACTTTTAAAAGTAGTTACTTGGAAAAATAGTCTCCATGTTTGTAAATTTGAATTCAAATAAAATAAGACAAATACAAAATCTAACTCGAGGAGACTTCTGTGGCTAAGCATGAAGTATCACATAAAGTGGCTACTTGTGATAGGGCGCCACACCAATAAGGTGACAAAGTAAAATGAATGTTATTGAAATTAATTCAGGTTTGCTTTTTAAAGATATATAGTTAGGAATCAAATTGTTAATAACTTACAAAGTTGTATATGTACATATATATCATCGTTTTTACATGATGATTTTAGCATTTTATGCCTAACTATGTGCTTAGAGACACCCATGTGTGCAGCATGTGGGGGTCTAACTAGTATATACAGAAGCGATGTAAAAAAATTCGTCTTAGTACAAGAAATGCACATATTTAATCCTATGGAGTTCATTATGTGAGTCATCAGATACCTAGATTCAGGAACAGCCTGAGGCTCTGCTTGTGGTGCATTTTTCTCATGTCCAGAAGAAGCACGCTCACCATTAGTTGAATTATTCTGATTTGCATTCGAAGATGGAGGATTAGTTGGTACAGTAGGAGGTCTCTGAGGAAACTGTACTCCTGCACTCTGAAAATTCAGAAGTCAGTAGTTGATAGCATCTATATATGCACTCAAATTACCCATATTATACTTGATGCCTAACTGTCACTAGAAACAGAATACTGGAAAAGAAGAAATAAGTATTAAACATCACATCTGCTGCTTAATAATAACTTATTAACAATAAGATCTATTAGAACCTAGTTTAAGATAAGATCATTAGGAAATGTTATCATCCTAACATCTAACCACTTACAAAAATGCATCCATAGTGTGCTTTTTCACACCAATTGAGCTACAATTAGTTGCCATATTTACAAGAGAAGATTTTGGTTTACTTTCGCAAAAAGAACTTAATGGTCATTCATTATCATAACGTGTCTTTTCGGTCAGAAAAGAGCAGTTAAATATAATATAGGCACACATGCATACAGATACAGAAAATGATTGGTTTTTAGAGAAGAAAGAAAAAGAAGACGGAACAGGCTTTTCTATATATAGCAGCCAAACATACATCATGCCCTCATTTATTTATGCTTGACGTATAAAAATTGGGAAATGAAGAAGAATCATCCTTTATTTGTATTTGCACTTCCTAATATATTGTCAGCGATATGTAAAATACAAGCTATATATCTATACATACCACCAAATCATAATATGCCGAATAATATTGAGGGAACCTTCCAGAAGCTCCACCAAGGGACGTTTGTGTGGCATCTAGAAGAAGAAATATCTTCTCTCGTACAGGTGGATCTGACTATAAAAAAATGGATGCGCTAAATAAAGCTAACTAAAATAAACAATTAATCACAAATTATGACCAAAAAAATACTACACCTTTTTCTTAACTATCTTCACTAGTACAGGGAGGAGCCCTGTATCAATCACTTGCTTATGAATTGGTTCCCCAATGTTATTCATTAAGACTTCAAGCAACTGCAAAATCAAAAGTGTTACTCATTGATAAGCGTAACTTGATAGATAACAAATGTGGATTAGAAACTTATAAAAACGTATCAGAAAAAAACACAACTGGATGCATCAATATGTAAGCTAATGTGTACTCACCATAACAGCAAATAGCTGAGTATTAGCATTCTTACTCCCCACACGCTTTTTAATAGATTTGATGACGTCCTTTGCTTGCCTGTAAAATTTGAACAATGGAAACCACAGAAAGGAATTACAGTTGTAATAACATAGAAATGAATTACACAAAAGCTAGAAGGTGGCTCATTACTGAGTTCCTTTCGGACCAATTATCCATGATTCCCATAACTCTTTTAGTGATCAAACGTAACAATCCATGCTGAAGCAAAACAAGTTCTTCCTATTATCATTTTTCTTTTTATGGATAGCCTAAAAAACTACATACTAGTCAGATATAAATTATTGATAGGATAAAAACAATGGCATCAAGCTCAAATATATGTTCAATATCTAGCACTCACTCAATAAACATTAAGTCTCCAAGTAAAACCCAAAAATAAGAACAAAAAGAAAACGACAATCATTGATCAATCAAAGAATTCAAGCTAAAACAATAATTCAACAAGTGATCAATCAATCAATTTACTTTAAAGCAATTAGCTAAGTGATACCTGTGATCCCTTGCAACCATTTCACAAATCTCAATACTTTTAGTCCAATCAACTTCAGTAAGTTTATCACTTGTTGCAGCACTAACTAGCCCAGCAGCCATTTTCATTTATGTCTGCAAATGAACAAGAAGAAGAAATCAAAACATCGGTTTAACAACTTATTGAGTAAAAAAAACAACAAGAAGAACCCTAAAATTTCAAAGCTCACACAATCACCAACTTAGATCTCATTCCACAAAAACTTTATCCAAATTAAACAACACCCAACAACAAAAAACCAAAACCCATTATAATTTCGAAATAAAGTTCGAATCTTTTTCATCTTTCAGCCAAATAAAACGAATCCAAGTACCTTATAACATGGACAGATTAACTGGAGCTCTGAATCCAGTAAAATTGAAGGAAACAGCAAAATAGAAAAAGAAGTAAATTGTAGCAGCAAACAGGGGGCGGGCTATTTTCCCAAAGAATGGATCTGAAAACAATGAGTGGGTTTTTAGTTCAAAGGGGATTGGCCTGAAAGTGAAAATAAGACAACTAGTTACTTGAAGAGAATGAGTTGTTTGGCCTGAAAAGAACGAAGGATTGAGAGGAGAGAGAATGAAAAAGGACGGGTCCGACAGCTTAGCAGCGACTGATGTTTCGCTTAAACTTAGATTCTTTTGTTTTAAGATAGAGTTTATATATTTTTATTTTCCCCAAAAATACTAAAGAAAATTTTGGAATAAAAGAAAATGACAGAGCTTGCTTTTGGATTTTTTTCACTTCTTTCTTTTTCTCAGGGTTAAGCTGACACAACACGTGTCGGTTGCTTTTTTTGGTTTAATACTTTTGTAACTAAGAAACCTTATTTAAATAAATAAAAATATCATTTTCATAAAGTCTTACATTATTATGATACTCATTTATTGTTTATACGAGAAAAATATCATTTTACTTGTAATGTCAATTTTTTATAAATTTTATAAAACTTAAAAGAGGTGATATTCTATTGGTCTCAAAAAAAATGCTAAAATAAAAACAAATTAGAGATTTGATATTAAGTCGCATAATTAATATTAAATAGGTACCCACAATCATGTGAGTGAATAAGCTTTAGGACCCACAATTAAGATATTATGAGATTTGACAAAGTTAGTTTTGCTTTGGAGCATTGAATTGGGAGAGGTAAATTCTTACTATTTTTAAGCATATAATGCAGATTTTACAGACAAAACTGAAAAGAAGGGGGATTATTATTTTTACAGACTTTATGAAACTCATTAATTACATGTGATAACAAAAATTAACCAATTATTGAGGGAATTTGGACCTGCACAAGTGAACAAACCAGTTTGCATTCATACATGGCATGCCACTATGCCTACCTCAAACAAACCTTACAATGAGAACCAAAACTATAATAATGTAATAGTATATCAAAACATCAAAGCTGCCTCAGATTGGCCAAAATCAGCAACTGTCATTTGGGTTCTCAAAAATTCTTTGCAAGATGTGTTTAGATTCTGAAGTACCAGGCTAGGGGATTCACTTCTAGCAGTTAGGTTGCTAATCTCATGTACCAATCCAACAAGAGTCTCCTTCCGTAATCGATGAGAATTTTCACTGAAAAAATTTGACCATGCTCTCCGGGAAAATTCCTGGGATTCGTCCGAAGGATGATTGGCAAGGCAAGAGAAGGCGGCCGCATAGTCATCTTGCTCCAGTTTCATGCAGAACATTTGCTTAATAAGAAGCGGTGGTGGAAGTTGATCCGCTTGAACCAAGTGCTTCCAAGTTGTTTCTAACAGCTCCATCTAACAAAAAAGGAACATAATTTATATGTCGACTAATTTTATGCCGAATGTAGATTAACAATAATAATGGGTCCTTTTTTTACACCCTCCTATCTCACGTATCCACATATGTTGGTATTTGATATCAAGCATATAGCAACACTCGACCAAAACAAAAATTGCATGCAACAAATTAAAACGGGAAAACAAATTTGGCATTGCAAACATGTTTTCACCATTAATCTATATTATGCCACAGATTTAAAATTTAAATTGGATATAGGAAGTGATTGGTTCAAAGACTAAATGGGCCCAAAGCAAGGAGCTATCATGCTACTCATATTTATCTAATACAATTGGATCTATATCTTTTACAATTCATATTATAAGGACAAATTTCATATTAAGATTAGGAAGCCTGTGTACTTCCATGATTCTTTCAAAACTTAATAGGAATCAGGTTAACCCAGATCATTTTAGAAGTGTTTATCTTAAATTTCATGAAGGGCTTCTACATTCTTCATTTCTGGATTGAAGGTAGTTCAGTAAGATAGTCAAAAAATAGGACAAGAAGACCACTAGTAAATTTTGGTTCATTCTCTCTCCCCCAACTTTAATAAACTTGTATATTTACCTTGAAGAGGACTTTTTACTTTATTTTTATGAAAGGTAAGAGAACTATTTATGAGAAGTTATAAAATGAAACAGTTTTAATTTTCTACTTTTATTAGTAAGCATGCTCCGTCTACAGGAGTAAAACCGAAACATGGACAGCCCAGTTTTTATCAATGGAACAAATAAAACAAAAAGGCACAGCAAACATTCTGCAGCATGTGGAAATGCAGGATGAGTGGAATGAAAGAAATGGAAGAATACCTTTCCGGCCCGGCAGGCATCCAGTATCATCCGAAGATGACGTTTTGCATTGAAGTGAACCCCGTGTTGTAGCATCCTTTTGTAAATGAACTCTAGATCCTCCCACCTCTGCCTAATGGTACAGGCATCTAATATCAAGTTAAATGTATAAATATCAGGTATAACCCTATCCTTGTAATCCAATTTACTGCTGATATGGTTGCCACTTTCAGCTAATTTCTGAAACAACCCTTTAGCTTCTTCAAACATCTCGTGCCCCAGGTAAGCTTTCAGCATTATATTACATGTCACCAAATTTGGGGAGCAAAACTTGTGCATATGATTGAAGATATACACTCCATTTTGAATGTTTCCAGACTCCAAACAGGCCTGAATTAAGCCAGTATATGTTACCACTAGTGGTTTATTAGCAACTCTACATATCTTGTCAATCTGCAAAAGAAAATTTTCAGTCCATAACAGAATCATTTAGCTATGAGATTAAAGAATGGGGGGAATATCTACATATGGAAAAGGTCATACATCAAATTATAACCTTATAACCATATAATTCTATCATATTTAATCCAATCTTCATAATATATTCAGCCTTTGAAGTGATGAATAAGTTGTGGAAATTAGACTGAAAGCATACCTATCTACAAACGGATATTGCAACATCATGCTATAACAGTCTACCCATAGAAATATTCAATACAGGAATATTAATGCATGCTTTAAGCTTAGTAAAACCTACTTGCATTAACGCCTCTTGGCACCTCCCTGCACTACAAAGGCTCCGAGCAAGGTCATAATAAAGACCACTGGAACCAATTATCCCTCGTCTTTCCATGTCTTGGACAGCCGACACAGCCTTATCTACGTTACCTTCCCTCCAATGTGTGTTCACAAGAACTATAAATCACACAAATCCAAGGGGTTCATTTTATATGGGGTAAAAATTGTGCAACACGGAAGTTGAAGAAAGATGCTTCTTTCAATTACCTTTATAAGTTAAAGCATTTGGAATAGATGATTTCTGAATTTTGTTGAAAAAATCATGGACCAAGTTGTACTTGCCACATGCAAACATTACCTGCACCAATATAAGCACCTTTCAGTAAAAGCTCACGGTGAATCCATTTTATCATCACAATAGAGAAACATAGTGTAAGACTTTACTTTCTTATAATCAACAGTCTAACAGTAAAGATTAGCCATGGTAGTTCCCTAGTTCCTTGTTTATATTATCATAATTGTGCATAAGCTATCTATTGCTACATGATTTTATTTTCTTCAGCATATAGATAGTAATTGTATTATCTGAATCGTTTGATTGAACAGCTAGTCTGGTACGCGATCAATGTACATTTAAGTCTTGGCATAGGAAAGTCACTTGATCTCTTCTTCCTGTCATTAACATACAGAATACCAACTCCGCTAAATAAAAGCTACTTTCTTTGAACAGGTAATTCCTTGCCCAATGGCAGAAAATAGGATATTATATTTCACCGAGGAGGGCAGATTAAGATCTCTGTTAAAAAGATGAGACACAGTTCAGAACCTTCTCCTTATGCGTATGGGCACTAAGGTTGTGTTTGATAAACTTGAGAATTAAGATCTGAATGATTATGATGTCTTAATAAATTAGATCATCTGAATGGTTATGAGATCTGAATCTAAAAAACTGTTTGATAACTAAAAAGTAAGTTGTCTCTTAATGACACTGATTTACCATTTTAAAGGGTAAAATTTTATTTAATAATTTTAAATATTCAATTTAATAAAAATGAGTGAATAATATTGTTGAATATATTTGTATAAAAAAAAATTATCAAAAAAAATTCATTAAGAGGCACCTCTTAATTATTAAGATTTCATTTTCTGTCTTACCGATTAAGAGGCATTCAGAGGTAACAAAAAAAAACAACAACATTATGCCTCTTAACGAATAAGAGGCAGTCCATTAAGAGGCAATCAGATGTAAACAAACAGCACCTAAATGTAATGCAAGCATGAATAGGGAGGAAAAGGTCAAGTAATGAATCACATTTCTTGTTTCTAACTTTCTATATATGAAACGATCTTAGCATGGTGGAAAACAAAGAATATGTCAGTGCGAAATACTATATGATTTTTTGTACAAGCTTTTTAAACAATCAAAAGCCCTGCAATCAAGTTGCATATACCAGTTTAATATCTGGAGGATTGATAATCTACCTAAGAATGATTAAAGATATGTATACCTGATTACTGTTAGCTATAAATCTTTCAGCTTAGAATTACCACTTGGATCTAACTTTCCTTTCAGTAGTCATCGCAAATCATAAAAGTAAGGCTATGTATCCTAAGCGTCCAAAACTAAAACTTCTAATACCAAAATGGAGAATAATACGTTGAGAGAACAAACAGCAAGTTCATACTTGAATTTTAAAACAGATTGAAGGAAACCTGTATTACTTACAAATTGTTAATTACCAAGACAAAAAAAATCAAAAAAGTTTCTAAACAATGCATTGAGAAGGTTTCAGTTACACAATTATGCAAATAGTAACCAGAAAAAGGGCAGGAACAGAATTACCTCCATGATAAGTCCATATGTTGTGCTGGTAGGCTGTTGCCCCTCTTCCTTTAGCTGCTGCAACACCCAAAATGCACCTTCCCATTTTTTGCGGTGCACACAAGCATTTAGGACCTAGATAAATATGTACCCATAAACAGCATAAGTATTTGACCATAAATATGCTAGAGCATAAAGAAAGTATCATTACCGTCAAACTTGAATTTCAAATGCCATTTGAAGTCCCTTGATAAAATAATCATTTTCTTTAATAAATCCCAAGGTAATATAATCATTTTAATTGTTCACATAGCATCCCAAGGCAAACCCATAATGAAGTTACAATAATAACTTCCAGGTACTAGGCCAGGAGTTACTCACAGCATTGTAAACAACAATATCTGGTTTCAAACGTGGGTCCCACTTCTCAATAACCCCTGTCTTGAACTTCTTTTTTGGAGGAGATTGCATGCTATCGATCACATCAAAGAGTTCCTTCATATGTCCTGCTTGTCCAAGTGTGACAGCAATACAGTGATAGGCTACAAGGTCGGGATATGAGGACATCTGTTGCTGGAAGAAATAAAATTTAAACACATAGAAGAATAGTTAGTAGAGGTATTTTTTTCACGTTCACTCAAAAATGTTTGGTGCACATTAAATGTATATGGGCATTCTTTATATAATATACTATAACTTAACAAGCTTTACCTGCATTGCGTGAAATACATTGAGTGCCTCCACCGGTCTCCTTGCCTTTCCAAGTGCATCAAGTGCAGCTGTGTAAATGAACCTGGAGAACAAAGAGAAAGAAATTTACTGCAAGACACTAACTGGCAATGATCCAGTACAACAGAGGGAAAGATAAAAATTTAAGAAGATAAATTCCCAGACGCCATATTTCAACATATATATAAGGTTAAATGCGCTAGACCCCTTTCAACCATATGTCAACGTCAGGCAAACAGTATATCTTTGCCCTTCATTGATGGAAGCAGAAAAGGAGAAGAGTACGAACCTTATTTTGTGAGATTTGAATCGCTCACGAGACTGAATCCACTCAATGACTTGTAGCACCCGTCTCCAGTTTCCGAGTTTACCCAATATCTGGATAACCCTCAGCATTGAGTGATCTGCAAATCTGATCTTTGCACTTCTCATCATCTTTGAGAACATCCACTCTGGCATATCAATGTCCGCACCATTCAAACTGTCAAAGTAACCTTCTTTATTATGTGCTAAAAGAGGATAAGTTTCTCAACAGATAAATGGATGAAAATCTAAGATAAGCAGTTATACCTGTAACCAAACACTAAATCTTCCGTAATCTATAGGTAACCCGCATAATTGCCACACCATAAGCATCTCAAGCACTAATTCAGAAAGTACAAGATTGTCTTAGACGTAACAATTTCCTATGTTACTTGCCTAATAATCTCAACAAAGAACTTCAAAAGAGAATAGTATCACTAGTAACAACATAAAGTTTTAATGCATGATAAACTAATGGTGGTAATACTTTCTCCTTTTTTTTGGTGTTGGGGGGTTGGGGGGGGGGGGGGCTAACTGGTTTACTGAAAGCAAAAATACGAGAACCTTGACAAGAATGATGCAGATAATATTGATCTCTGCACCATTTTACTAGTCCCATTCTTTGTTTATGTGGATCGGGTTTTTATTTTATTCAAAGAGATGTTAAAATAAAATATTTACATAACGATACATGGGATAAAGGGAGTAGATAAATGGCATTCGTCGCCAATCATTATATTTATAGTTCATACTAATCAAAATTCTCATCATCATTCTATAGATATGATAAATATGATTAACACAAAAGATTGTCTAATCAAAGGTCTGTGTTTACCTACGAGTTTGAATGACATCCTCTGTAGATTGTCTAATCAAAGGTCTGTGTTTACCTACTTCTTTCGTCGCCAATCGTTATATTTATAGTTCACACTAATCAAAATTCTCATCATCAAAATGGAGAGATGACAAAAATTAAATTACAGTACTCAGCCACAAATTCAAGTAATCACAGTTTTGGTAATATAACACACTTTATCACTTACAAGATTATCCCCAATAATCTGAAACTCCTAAAATGTGAAAATATGATTAAAAAAAACGAACACTATAAGCACATCGTTGAATACTTGTATTCCTTGTTATTGTTTCATCTAACTGAAAAATATGAAAATTCACTAGACCTAGGTTGAAATCTTCGTAACGTACATACAAAATATAAGGTGAAGCAAAATGCAAAACAGATATCATCGTATAGAAATGACAGATATACCCAAATTGGATAATCTAGCAATCAATGAATGAAATTTTGTTCAGATATTAAGTTTATCAATGACAAAGTTGAATACAAAAGAAACAATCTATATCAAAAATAAATAAGATTACCACTTTGCTAGCGTCTGAATTCTCTCCTCCATATCCATTCTTGAAACTCGTGGCTGGTCATAAACATCGTTATATTTCTCTAGTGACTTGAAAGCAGCTCTGTCTGTCTCTATCTCATCATCACTGTTGTCCTCAATACTAAGCTTACCACCCTTACGCCGCTTCACATTTTGCAATGCACTTCTGTCATAAATCTTTTCACCTTCAAAATGATCTCTTCTCTGTATCTGATGGCCCTTATTATCTCTAAATCTGTCCCCTTCAAATTTATCATAGCTTTGGACTTCTGGAATACTACCCCTTCCTCGATTCACATTTTGCAATCCACTTTTATCATAAATCTTTTCACCTTGAAAATGATCCCTTTTCTGTATCTGATGGCCCTTAGTATCTCTAAATCTGTCCGTGTCAAATGTATCATATCTTTGGACTTCTCCAACGCTACCAATTCGATTACTTGTCCATCTCCCATTTTCAGTTTCCATGCCTAACTTCCTTTTAACTTTAACATCAACTCCACTTTCTTTAAAATCCACTCCATGTCGAACCAAGCCACGGGTAATTCCTGCATTGCCATTCTCTTCAAATCCCATTTTCCTCGCACCCTCCAATTTTCCACCCTCTTTACCTTGCACCAACAATTTGATCTTTTTTCCAGATATTTCCTCTTCCAAATCCCCCAATTTACCATTTTCTTCACCATTTCTTGGCTCATCTCTAGTTGAAGGATGTGCAGCTTTCTTTCTCTTTTCTCTAACACTTTTAACAGACTCCATAGCTTTCAAATACTCATCAAATGATGGCTTGAATTCAAATTCTTTCTCTATAACCCCACCATTACTTGGCTCTTCCTTCAACAAAACACTAATTTCCCCACAATTTCTGGATTTGAAGAAAACCCCATGATTCTGCTTAACCTTCTTGGCCTTCAAACCAAAATTAAAAATGGGTCCCTTAGAAATCAGAAACCCATATGATAATCTCAAACTCCGAGTATAATATGACCCCAAAGTTCCATTTTTTTCAATAAAAGAAACACCCATTTGGGTATTTGTCACTAGTATTGCCACCATCCTACATAGAACTGCTAATTGCCGCAAACTCGAAAATCAAAGTTTATTTTGTGCACGTAATCCTGCTAAATATTTGAATAGTTCAAACAGTGAACTAGTGGTTGTGGGCTTTTATTTTTTATTTTTTGAAGGTTGACGAGGAAGGAGGAAGGGATGAAGAAACGAAGATATTTGCTATGGCCTCTGGAAAAGAACAGAACCGGGAAAGAAAATGAAAATGAAGAAAATGAAAATGAAAAACCATTTATCATTTTCCATCTATTTACTCTTGTGACCACATTTATGCGCAAACATTTTATTGTGACCCTTACATATGCTAAATTATGTATTAATTGAGATTAAAATGTGATATTTTAATTATAAGATTTTTGTGTTTTTTTGTTAATAATTTTATATACACAAATCATACATACAAAATTGTTTAAAATTTAGTAATTTTAATCGTTTAAAACGTATATATATACACTAAAATTTTGTTTTGGATCATTTATTTTTTTAAAATTTAACAAAAGATTTATAAGTTTCAATCCAACATAAGTAGGTAAGGTTAACAAATGATTTATGATATTTGAACCTAACATAGATAAATGAAATTTCTTTAAATATGTGTAATTGTTGTAGACGTGTAATGTATTTTGCTAACATATCATTCATTTTATGTTTTAAATATATACATATACATTTATTACATATATATATATATATGTATATTAAATATATTAATTTTTTATTTGATATATATATATATATATATATATATCATTTATATTAAATTTTTATTTATTTTTTAAGTTACAATAAAGCACAATCTACCTTTTATATTCTCATAAATATCCAAATAAACCAAACAAGTTCATGTAATAAATTATAAAAAATGTATCTACGATACGAAAAGGAAGAAGTACCGGAGACATTAACGCCATGTTTGTAATTATTATTTGTAGGGAAAGGAAGGAAAAAAATAAAAAATTCTTCAAAATTCTATGTTCGTGAGAAATTTTATTTATTTATGGAGGAAAGAAAGAAATTTGAATGTAAAATTGATTTTAAAAAAATTACTCTAAAAATAGGAGAATATGGAAAATTAAAAAAAAATAAAAAAATAAAAAATTTTATATTACCAAAAATAACCTATCAAAACAAAAATCGACTTGTCTTTAATTTTGAGGATGTGCCCATGTTGCCGGACCTACTTTTAACATTTGGTATTGCAGAGCTGCTTATTTTGATACCTTCATCTTTCAAATTGTTAAATATCTCGATTGAAAGGTATGGTTTCTCTCTCTCTATATATATGTTCATGTTTCTGTTTCGTTTATTGCTATGCTTATTAATGGGTATCATCTCATTCACATATTAGTATATTACTAAGTAGCTCCTCTAATTTCAAGATGATGGTTCCAATTACAAGCTGAGTGATTAATTCATACTGTTATTGAACGCTTGCTATTATTACTAAATGGGAACGAATTGTATATCTGGAGAGAGATTTATCCGCATTTGTTGAATATCTAACTTTCTAGTACAAGATTTGTGATGTTTTCACCTACAAATTTTCTAGCAATTGGAGTACTACATATTAGCCTTTTTTCCAATTATTTTGAAAACCGTAAACTATGCGTAGCCCCATGATTTTATCAAGAACATGGTCAAAGGGTTTGAGTTGAAATTCTAATGGGTACCGGGCAGAAACTCAGTTACTTGAGTTAATGTGTCTAGGCAAGGAAAAATTTAATCTTGCAACTCATTGTATCTGTTTTTATTTTCTAGATGCCAAAGATAGCTGAATGAAGCTGCATCCTTATAGGAAATTCAATCACCTAGGCTAGTGCGAGGGAGTTATATAATTTATAGGAAATTTGAAGTAGATCGTCATAGTGATTTAGATAAATTGGTTATTGTCAACTGGATCAGTTGGCTCGTGTGTAATTGTTGTTGCGTGGCTTGCTCAACATCCATTTGTATGATTTTGTGCCTGCTGCAAGCTGCTATGAACAAGCTCAGTCTCAAAACATCTAAGAATTCATTGAAAATCCAAAATGAAGAACATATATGCATTTGAGGGTTTGGATAGAGAGAGAGAGAGAGAAAGAATGGGATTGAATTGACGGATTTTAATCATTTGATTAATGATTTTATCAGTGGCTTTGTTAGGTCACTGGTAGCTCCATAAGATTAAGGTACTCAACATTGGATTGGGCCTGAAAATGACTCAGCTTGCATATGGTGAGACAAATGGAAAGAGGACGCAGTGCACTAAGTCTACAAAAAGAGAAACCGTGGTGGAAAACGTGTTGTGCACAGAGAAAAAGGGAGTCAAAATACAAATGGAGACTCTTGAACTCGAAACCTCTTCATATGAGTGTAATGGTTTGTGTGTCTGTAACATATATAGATCTATTTATGTGAGCCTTTGAGAGGCTTGCATATAATGCACATAAAGATTCTTATGAGAAATGTCCACAATTATCGAAATGCGTAAACTACTATCATGGTTGGTAGTATGGTTTATACCTCTCCACTGAACTCTATTACCAATTCACTTTCAGATATTACTATCCTTGTGATTGATTTATCAGCAACGAACATCTTCTGTAGTTCTCAATAGAAAACATCTTCTGTTCTTTTTCTTTGACAACCATCTATTGACTATTTGTTACTGCCTGCATTATCGAATAATAGATATATAGTTATTAACTGCATTCTGGTGCACTTTTGTGAATATATGTGCTATTTCATGTGCTTTGCAGCCATCTGCTGATCCTCCAAGTTGTGACCTCAAACAAGAAAACTGATAATAAATAAATAATTGATGCAGGTAGAAGGTACAGTCAAGACATGTCTGGCTTCGTTTAAGGCGGTGGAATCTTTTTACTTTCTGCTGGCCTCAAGGTAAATGAGTAGGCTATTATATATATATATATATATTCATAAAATTTATCGATTTCATCTAATTTAGTCCGAGAGAGCAGTAGATGACTTGTATGCTGGTTTTGGTATTTATGGATATTAAATAATAGAATTTGCTTGCATTTATTTTCCGTTTTTGTTATTTGGGAATTTGAAGTTTTTTATTATGAAAAAAAAGAATTCCTATTTTTGTGGTGTTTCCAAAGTTTTCATTACGACTACAACACATGAGAGCTTTGTCACATCAAAGGAACCTTCTTGAACTTTTTTTTGAGCCATTAGATCAGGATCAATCATTTTCAACCCTTCATCACATTTAGATTGAACAGAACCTTCTAGAGTTGACATATGGGCCGTTGGATGAGTTATCTATCATTTTCAACCCTTGATCAAAATACAATCCTAGAAACTTAACCCTACAGTTTTCATATATATTCAGTAGGTTATCTGGGGTTTGGGTAAAGTGTTACCCCCGCGGCGCAAAGGTTTGAGAGGTTGAAAGCTACCAAAATGTAATATTGTTTCCCTTTGTAGAGAGGGAACTGATTGAATACTAGTGAAGGTTCACCTTGAAGGTTCGACTGAGGTAACTTAGTTCTTCTATATTTTCTTTAACAGATATCTTGATTTTGTTTTCTCAATTTAGTCTGTTTTTAAAGCTTGGAGATCTGATCTAGTATTCACATATTGACCTGTCACGAGAGGCGCCTTTTAGAAATCTATAATTCCTACTCTCCGAGCTATGCTTATAACTCATCCTTTAATTTCAGTGTTTATTTTTCTTTCTGTTTATCATCTATTTTCCCCCTTGATTATGATGTAATAAAAAAGTCAATTAAAATTGATGGGTTGTCATTTGTCAGACCCCTATAATTTACCTAGGTATGTTATATTAATTTATGCAATGGTGAATGGATCTCGGTTAGCACGGTTGATTCTTAACCACCCCAACTTTGACATATATTGTCACCTATAAATTATAATAATTTATAATTAAACTAAGAAACACAATATTAGGAAACAATAACTCATTATATTTGGACACATACTGTTAGGGAACTTTTAATTATACTAGGAGTATATTCTAACAACTAATATTGTATATCTTTATGTTGTTTTATTTCCCCAGCTGTGTAAGACAGATTTGATATGTACTCTGCTGCTGGAAGCAAATTGTATATCGAATGACGTCTGTTACAATGCTGCAATCAATTGCAAGGAGAAGAGGAACTGGAATTGGAACAAGCAAGCAACTTCAAGGTGACATATGGTGTTTGAGATTGTTCTTTTAATATACAGACACTGTTTTATCAAGGGGAAAAGTCAAACTCCAACTGATTCTTCAATGCACAACCCTTAATGCCAGGCTGATCAAAGTTTCTTCATTAAGTACCTGCAGAATTTTATTTTCAAGTTTGTGTCTGCAGTGATCAATGCGTATCTAAATTTCTTTTATTTCAAAAACTTTTAATTGTGATGGAGATAATTATTCACACCAGCGATGATAGGAAAAGAAAATCTTTTGATGCAGGACAAAGTGAAAGTGCCGATCATCATAATAAGGTGAACAACATGACCGATGAACAAAAGTTGACATTGGAGTCATCATGTTGCCAAGTGAGAAGCCATGAATTGGAAGAAACTACCATTATGACTTTGAAGCACTATTCCTTGATTTCTTCTATTTCGGCTCCTCTTTGTCACTCACATTGCAAACATTATCCTCTTTCGTCACTCACATTGGAAACATTATATAAATCAGTTTCCAATACCTTGTAAACTCGACAATATACTTGGGAAGTTCAAGTTTTGGTGAGCATGCAAGTATTGTTATCTATATTTCTTTTCTTTGCTTGAGATTCCTTCAGGATCTCTTTTTACATCTTATTACCTAAATTAGAATAGGAGTTTTAGCTTATATATGCCATACTTGGCAATTAATTGCAGGTATTGGCTTAATATAAGGTCGGGTGCTTGGCAGGGGGAACACTGGTAAGTTCATTTCCTCGGTTTTTATCTTCAATCTTCAAGCTCTTGCTAACCCCATAACCTTTTTTAACATATGATTTTATGTGTATACTCTTTGTACATAAGATATCAAGATTGGCGATAGCAACTTTTGTTAGGGAATAATTAGGTAACATTTTTGTTAAATGACCATGATATGAGGAACCCTTTTACGTTACAATGACGGTGATAATGAAGAACCTAATAAACATTTTAAGAACATGTAGCTGATAATGTTCTGATAGTCGTATTTAGCCTCTTCTGCAGCATTTGTGGCTGCTCCTGGCACAATACAGAACACTTAATCGCCCATTTTTGTGTTACACTACTGTAGTAATTTGGTTTAAGACGATTGCTGAATTTTGTTAAATCTGTTATATGTATGTAGTTGTTTAATCATTAACCTGTTATCTTGATGTGCTTCTTCATTCCATAAGATTGAAGAAGACCACATCAGATAGGTATCTTTACGTACTTCTTACATTAAGGTTTCTTCATTACTGGGTTCATCAGTTAGTATATATTGCCTTCGACTGTCATCTTGTTTGCGTTTGTTTTCTCAAATTTTTCGTGTTGCTCATTTGCAGTAAAATCTTCGAATATACGGGAAAAGCCAAGTCAGATTCTCAAACATATAATACCAACACATATTCCAACTACAGCAATAGGCGCATTACAAAAAGAAATGACAAAGCTGAAGCTTCATCACCAAGTATAAAACCCATGGCCATGGAAGAACCAAACCTACAGAACAAGATGCACCAAACCTACAGAACAAGGTGCTGATAAGCGATAACCTTGTGATCATGGTTACCAGGAACGCTTGACGAAATTGAGTACGAGCAAAGTCAACTATACTAAAATGTACAAGGCATTCTTGTACCCAATGACGAAGCTAGAAATTTATTTCGGTGGGGTTAAATTGCTAAATTACACCCACAAAAAATCTATTACATCATATATATATATATATATATATATATATATATATATATATATATAACCCTTGACATTGTACACAGAAGGTACTTCTTCAACAATGCAGCATACAACATATCTATTATTGAACCTCTACACAACCCAGATAACGAAGTTTCACCATCATCTCCGGCTGACCAAAGAATGGATGATCGTGAGGCAAACTAAAGTGCATGCAACGTTTGATTTCTGCCTAATTTTTGATTCAATGTCAAGTTTTATATGTAAAATTTTACAAACGTTAAAAGATTTTTTTTTTTGGTTTCATGTTTATCACAGAATTTATTGTGGTTAGCTTAGTATCGATGACATGATAATATAATTGTGATGGTAAATTTGAAGGATATTTTGTCACTTTATGCTCTTGTTTAGATTTCAGTAAATGATAGATTATTCCTTCATTTATAGAAAACATGTTTTACTATTTACTTTAAATATATATACACATGATATGAGAATATAATTTGTTATACTCTAATACTTCCTTCGTCCTGAAAAAGATGAGTATAGTATAAATTTCATAGGTAAAAGTAGAGGAAAGACAGTAAATTAAGTTTCAAAATTTTCCCAAGAGAGTAATTTTTTTTATATATAATAATGGACCCTACTAAATTACACCATTCATTTTATGTATTTTATCCAATTTTTTGGGACAAAAATAATTATAAATTTAGTCAAAAATAATTATAATTCTCCCTAAATTGTCACTAAAATTTAATAACTTCACAAAAAATAATATATATCAATTAAGCTTTAGAATTTATATAATTCTTATGTGATTTTTTAGAATTACAATTAAGCACAATCTACTCTTTCTATTCTCATAAATTGTCCAAATAAACCTAAAAAAATATTTAAAAAATGGTTCATGTAATAAATAAATAAAATGCATCTTCCCTTCGAAAAGGAGGAAGTACTATATATAGATAAATATGGGCAACCCATTGGGTTGTGCTTATGTTACCGGGCCTAATTTTAACAATTGGCAATTTGGCATTCTAGGCTGCTTCATTTGTTGCCTACTACAGCTTCCAAATTGTTAAACAGATTGAAAGGTATGCTTTCTCTCTCTATATATCTCTACATATATATATATATATAGATGCGAAAATTATATATGTTCATGTTTCTGTTTCGTTTATTGCTATGCTTATTAATGGGTATCATCTCATTCACATATTAGTATATTACTAAGTAGCTCCTCTAATTTCAAGATGATGGTTCCAATTACAAGCTGAGTGATTAATTCATACTGTTATTGAACGCTTGCTATTATTACTAAATGGGAACGAATTGTATATGCTGGAGACAGATTTATCCGCATTTGTTGAATATCTAACTTTCTAGTACAAGATTTGTGATGTTTTCACCTATAAATTTCCTAGCAATTGGAGTACTGCAATTTTTTTCTTCTTATTTCTTGTTTTGCTAATTGTAAAATATGCGTAGCCCGAGATGGGTTGATCAAGAACATGCTAAAAGGGCTTGAGTTGCAATCCTAATAGGTATAGCCGTATAGCGGAGATATGCAGTCACTTAAGTTAATGTGTCTAAGCAAGCAAAAATTTAATCTTGCTAGTCATTGTAATGATTGTTATTTGCTAGATGCCAAAGTATAGCTGAATGAAGCTTCATCCTTGTAGGAATTTCAATCACCTAGGCTAGTGCGGGGGAGTTATATAATTTATAGGAAATATGAAGTAGATCATCACAGTGATTTAGATAAATGGTTGTCAACTGGATCATTTGGCTCATGCTAATTGCATTACTTGCTCAACTCCCCATTATATGTATATTGTTAAATCATATGTATACGAAAATATATTGATTCCATCTAATTTAGTCTGAGAGAGCTGTAGATGATTTGTATGCTGGATTTGGTATTCATGGATATTAAATAATGAAATTTGCTTGTGTTTATTTTCCGTTTTTGTTCTTTGGGAATTTGAATTTTTTATTATGAATAAAAGAATTCCTATTTTTGTGTTGTTTCCAAAATTTTCATTGTGACTACAACACGTGTGAGCATTTTCACGTCAAAGGAACCTTCTTGAACTGTTTTTTGAGCCATTAGATCAGGATCAATCATTTTCAACCCTTCATCAGATTTACATTGAACAAAACCTTCTAGAGTCGACATACAGGCCGTTGGATGAGTGTTAATCATTTTCAACCCTTCATCACATTTAGATTGAACAGAACCTTCTAGAGTTGACATACTGGCCGTTGGATGAGTGTTAATCATTTTCAACCCTTGATCAAAATACAATCCCAGAGACCTAACCCTACAGTTTTCATATAAATTCAGTATGTTATATGGGGTTTGGGGTAAAGGGTTACCCCCGCGGCGCAAAGTTTTGAGATGCTGAAAGCTACTAAGATGTAATCCTGTTTCCCTTTGTAGAGAGGGAACTGATTGATTACGAGTAAAGGATCACCTCGAGGGTTCGACGGAGGTAACTTATTTCTTCTGTATCTTCTTCAACACATATCTTGATTTTTTTTTCTCAATTTAGTCTGTTGTTAAAGCTTGGAGATCTGATCTAGTATTCACATCACCTGTTATGAGAGGCGCCTTTTAGAAATATATAATTCCTACTCTCCAAGCTATGCTTATAACTCACCCTTTAATTTTAGTGTTTATTTTTCTTTCCATTTATCATCTTTTTTTCCCCTTGATTATGATGTAATAAAATAGTCAATTAAAAATTGATGGATTGTCATTGTCCCCTATAATTTACCTAGTTATGGTGTATTAATTTACTCAATGGTAAATGGATTTAATTAGCATGGTTGATTATTAACCACCCCAACTTGGACATATATTGCCACCTATAATAATTCCTAATTATACTAAGAAACACAATCCAATGAAACAGTAACTCCTTATTAATACTTGGAAACATGATGTTAGGGAACTCTTAATTATACTAGGAGTATATTCTAACGACTAATATTGAATTCTCTGTGGCATTTTATTTCCCTACCTGTGTATGACAGTTTTGATATGTAATCTGCTGTGGGAAGCAAATTGTATCTCCATACAATGCTGCAATCAATTGTAAGAAAAAGAGGAACTGGAACCGGAATAAACAAGCAACTTCAAGGTGACATATGGTGTTTGAGATTTTCTTTTTAATATACAGACACTGTTTTATCAAGGGGAAAATCATACTCCGATTGATTCTTCAATGCACAACCCTTGATGCCATGCTGATCAAAGTTTCTTCATTAAAGTACCTGCACAATTTTATTTTCAAGTTTGTGTCTGCACTCTGCAGTGATCAATGCATATCTAAATTTCTTTTATTTCAAAAACTTTTAATTGTGATGGAGGTAATTATTCACACCAGCGATGATATGAAAAGAAAATCTTTTGATGCAGGACAAAGTGAAAGCGCCAATCCTCGTAATAAGGCGAACATGGCAGATGAACAAAAGTTGACATTGGAGTCATCATGTTGCCAACTGAGAAGCCATGAATTGGAAGAAACTACCATTATGACTTTGAAGCACTATTCCTTGATTTCTTCTATTTTAGCTCCTCTTTGTCACTCACATTGCAAATATTATTCTCTTTTGTCACTCACATTGAAAACATTACATAAATCAGTTTCCAAAAACCTTGTAAACTCGACAATATACTTGGGAAGTTCAAGCTCAGGTGAGCATGCAAGTATTATTATCGATATTTGTTTTCTTTGCTTGAGGTTCCCTCAGAATCTCTTTTTACATCTTATTACCTAAATTAGAAGTTAGAACATGAGTTTTAGCTTATATATGCCATACTTGGCAATTAATTGCAGGTATTGGTTTAATATAAGGTCGGGAGCCTGACAGGGGGAACACTGGTAAGTTCATTTCCTCGGTTTTTGTCTTAAACCTTCAAGCACTTGCTAACCCCATAACCTTTTTTAACATATTATTTTATGTGTATACTCTCTGTACATAAGATATCAAGATTGGCGTTTAGAATATTTAAGAACATGTAGTTGATAATGTTCTGATAGTCGTATTTTGGGGTTGTTTGTTACGCACTGAATGGCTGAATGGCTGAATCGGTCAGCCATTCAGTGCGTTTGTTTTGAGAAAAAAAATAGTTTGAATGGCTGACCGATGCAACCATTCAGACGATTTGGGCTGAATGGTTTAATGTCATTTTTTTGGCTGAATGGGCTACTGAATGAAGTATTTTTTTTTTTACAATATAAACTATTATATTAAGTAATATTAAATAAATATACAACAATTTTGAAATTTTTCAGAGGGATAAAATAATAAAAATTTGTTATTCAGATGTTTTAGACATGTCAATTATTAAACAATTTTTTTTCATTCAGTATTCAGTTTCATTTAACTCATTCAGATTCAGAACCATTTCATTCAGTTTTTATCAAACAACCCTTTAGCCTCTTCTGCAACATTTGTGGCTACTCCCAGCACAATACAGACACTTGATCGCCCATTTTTGTGTTACACTATTGTAGTAATTTGGTTTATGACGATTGCTGAATTTGTTAAATTTTATAATTGTTATAATTATTGTTATTTGAAGTCATGAACACATTAGAAAATCACATTCATACAGCTACCAACATGTTATTTTCTATATCTTTTCATCATTTCAACATGATCTCTTTACGTACTTGTTACATTAAGGTTTCTTCATTGCTGGGTTCATCAGTTAGTATTACCATCGACTATCATCTTGTCTGCGTTTGTTTTCTCAAATTTTTAGTGTTGCTCATTTGCAGTACATCTTCAAAACCAAGTCAGGTTCTCAAACATATAAAACCAGCGCATACTCCCAACTACAGCAATAGGCGGCGCATTACAAAAAGAAATGACAAAGCTGAAGCTTCATCACCGAGATACACCAAACCTACAGAACAAGATACACCAAACCTACAGAACAGAACAAGGTGCTGATAAGCGATATCCTTGTGAACATGGTTACCAGGAACGCTGGACGAAATTGAGTATGAGAAAAGTCAACTATACTAAAATGTACAAGGCATTCTTGTACCACGATTCAGAACGATACGCGGGGCAATAACAATTCCCTGATTACCCTTGTTGTGACATTGTACACAGAAGGTACTTCTTCAACTCATAGTTGGGTGCAATGCAGCAGACAACATATATCTATTATTCAACCTCTACACAACCCCGATAACGAAGTTTCACCATCATCCCCGGCGAATGGATGAACGTTGAAGGATATTTTTTAGTTTCGTGTTTAACCTTTTGAATTTATCTAGTGTTTAGCTTAGTATTGATGACATTATAATGTAATTGTGAAGGTAAATTTGATATATTTTTCTCACTTCATACTACTTATCTATAGAAGTGCGATTCTATATTTGGAACAAAAAAATTGACAAATGATGCTCTTTTTGTGTAATGGTGGGATTATAAAAAAAATTATATACATGAAATAAAAATATATTCTTAATATTTACAAGTTCTATAAATGTGAATTAGTTGCAGTTTCTGTTGTAGTATTATGTATTATGCCTACTCGCCTACTCACCCATTTGAAATTTCTCAATGAAGTTGAAAAGGAAGTGACATTTGTAATACGGTTGGCCTTTTTATCCCATTAAATTAATATTATTCCTTCATATATAGAAACATATTTTACTATTTATTTGTGTTTTCTTAACATGTGTCCTAAGGGCACATGCTAAGCACACAATTCAAAAGAATATTCTTTTGAACTGTGTGCATATTCTCTTGATTTCTGCATTTGCATCAAATTCAAGGAAATAAACACACAATTCAAGAAAATATTCATCTGAACTGTGTACTTAGCACGTGTCTTTAGGGTACATGTTAAGAAATTTCTTACTTTAAATATATATTGTTATTTCCACAAGGTAAAATTGATATTTTCATAAATTCTCACTCACGTTTCAAGTTCAAATACAACGCAATACTTCTTACACTATGTTTCTAAGTTTTGGACAAAAAAAGTAGAATAAAGTGAAAACTTAAATTAGGATTAAAAAAAAGGAATAAAAAACTTGCAAGTTATATTTCATGTTGTTACTGAGTTAATAATAAAAAATAAAAAAAGAAAATTAAGTTTTGCATTTAAATTAATTTCTAACTTTTATATTGGAGTTTGTTTTGTTTATAATGTACATACATGGGGTATATATAAAAGATTTACTTGTGAGTTTTACAAAATGTTTAATTTTTTATTCTTGATATATTTTAAAACAGAAGAAGTAAGAACCCAACATCGGATTCTCGGGTCCATAACACTACAGGGTAGAAATGTAACAAATCGTGTGGGCCCAGGGCACAATATACGACCGTTGCATTCAAAAAAACAATATGCCAAATCCACATTCAAAATTTAAAAATTGAAATGCCCCCGAGAGAGAGCCTCCGACCCAAAACCCAATAAAGAAACAAAGCTGAAACATTTTGGCAGTTTTCTCGCACAGCAGGCTCAGCTTCTCTCCTGTTCATCACTCCTCCCCCCCAATTCCTCGAAATCTGAGTCATTCCACTGCATTTACTCATTCCATTTTCAAGCTCCTTTGCTTCTAGATTCTCCTTCGCCTTTCAATTTCAAAATCCCACCTGCTCCATTTCTCTTTCTCCCCCTTTTTTTCTCTCTCTTCTGAGTTCATCATCATGATTAAGGAATTTGCTGGTTTTAACTGTATAATAATTCTAGCAGAAAAGGTCAGAATCCTTGTACTTAGCTTGCTTTAAGAATAACCCATGTTTTTGTTTCTTTGTATATGGTTCAGCAAGCTTAAAGAACTAACAAAGCTGATGAGCCCGACAGCCTGCCCAATTGTAACTGTTAATTTATTCATGGTTTCAATTTGAAAACACCCTTTTGTTTTATGAATCTCTGGGTTTTTAGAGCTTGAAAGTTCAAAGTTTAAGGTTTTGAGGAACCCTAGGAGATTTGGGGATAAGTTGACATTTCCAGAGGATTATTTTTACCATTTTTTTAACGTTGAAAGGAATCATTTGGGTTTCTAGTTTCAAGGGGTTCAAGAGCATCTTTGCTTGAGATTGTAAGTACTTTAAAGCTAGCAAAAATATGGTTCTAAAGGTTTAATTTCTGAAAATGCTGAAGCATTTGCAGAAGTTTTCTACTCCATAGATGTTGATTTTGAGTATTAACTCAGTGGTTGTATAGAATTGGGGTGTTGCGTATGAGGCTGTTCATAAAAACAGTAAATTGAGCAGCTATTTTTTTTGGGTAGTGGAAGCTTCTATAAAATCACAAATGGGAGAAGTAAACATTTATGAGAATCGAGTGAAAGGCTCGAAGTTTGCTGATCAGAATCAGATACCCAAGGGTAACAATGCTAAAGGATGCAACAATCCTTCTAAACCAAAGTCTTCATGGGGGTCCAATATTGTGAAGGGATTTTCAGGAGATAAGAAAACCAAGTCACAGACCACAGCCCAGAGCAAAAAAGTACCCCTCACAAGCTCTGATACCACAAACCAGAAAAACTTATTTGTGCCTTCACATTTGCGGGTGAAACGGTCTCTCATTGGTGATTTATCGTGTTCCGTTAGTGCAACACAAGTTCATCCCCAGGGGCTTCATATCAATAAGACAAAGCCTTCAGGCTCTCGAGATTTATTTCTTGAGCTTGATCATTTAAGAAGCTGGCTCCAAGAATCAAAAGAGAGGGAGATTAATTTGCAAGCTGAGTTATTGGATTGTAAAAGAAGCCCAAAAATTTTGGATCTCGAAAAGGAACTAGAACTGAAGAAGATTGAAAATGATAATCTTCTGAGGAAAGTTGGTTTGCTAGAATCTGATAAAACGAGCCTTTCTGAACAATTGGTGTCTGTAACCTCTGTTTTAGAGAGGCAGGAACGCATATCTGAAGGGGAAAACACTGAAATTTTGAAGGCAGTAGTACCTTCAAATAATCTTGAGATGGAAGTTGTGGAGTTGAGGCGCCTAAACATGGAGCTTCAACTTGAAAAGAGAAATCTTGCTTGCAGACTCTCTTCCATGGAATCCCAGTTGGCCACTCTAGCAAAAGTTTCCGAGGTATCATTTTCTCTTAATGTGTATGTTTAGATGTCTTTTATAGATGAACTGACCTTTTCAGAGGAAGGAATACATTATTGGTGCCTTTGTTGTTGTTGTTCTTCTTCTTATTTAATATTATATTCTTCTAATTTTCTTAATAAGCATACTGAATTTGATTCACACATGTATGTGTATTTAGTAACTGTCAATGTTATTTAGCTCTACTGCTGTTGACTATTATAGTATTGCCCGTTCTGTTTCTTTACACCTGCATTCTTGGCTCATCAGAGTGATATTGTTGAGAAGATCAAAGCAGAGGCATTTTCGTTAAGACATACAAATAAAGATTTGTCTAAACAAGTTGAAGATTTACAAATAAGCCGGTTAAACGAGGTTGAGGAGCTTGTCTACTTGAGATGGGTGAATTCATGTCTACGCAATGAGTTGCGCAATTTGTCATCCATGAGTTCCGATCAAACATCCACCCCGAAATCATTTGAGAGGAGCATCGAGTCATCAGGTGACTTGTCATCCTGCCAAAGTGATGAAAACTATGAATATAGTAGCAGAAAAAGGTTAAATCTGGTCAAGAAGTTGAGGAAATGGCCTATTACTGACGAAGATTTGCAAAGTTTTGAAAGCCCAGCCAATGTCCTGGATCATAGTTGGGTCGATGTACAGAGTCCCAGAAGAAGGCATTCCATAAGTGGAGCAAAATACTGTGCAGAAGACTTGGCACAGAATAAGAGAAGGCAATCTGATGGTTTTAGGTGTTTAAAGGAAGTGGAAAAGGAAGTAGAGTCATTAGCTCCTCAAAATTATGATCTGACAGAAATTCATACTTCTCAATTCTTTATAAACTGCCAGGAAACAACTAAAGCCAGCGCTTCTTTGGATGTTGAGAAACGAGCCTTGCGTATTCCCAATCCTCCTCCAAGGCCTTCATGTTCTGTTTCGAGTGAGCAAAAAGAAGTATCAATTCTAATTCCTCCACCACCACCCCCTCCCCCTCCGCCACCACCTCCTCCCAAGTTTTCGGGTAGAAGTACCACAGGAATGGTGCAGCGAGCTCCAGAAGTCGTTGAATTTTATCATTCCCTTATGAAGAGGGACTCCAGGAAAGAGTGTTTAAATGGAGGAACCTATGATACTACAGATGTTGCCAATGTTCGTAGTAGCATGATTGGTGAAATTGAGAATCGATCATCACATTTGATTGCTGTAAGTGCCTGCCCTGTACACTTTCATTCTTATTTTGGAAACATAGGTTTTCTTTTGGAGATAAAAAATGCTTTGATAACTAACTAACTAACTAACGAGAGAGAGCTTCAAAATTTATCTTTTTATATTGATTTTGGTTTTATTGCTAAAATACTAAGTTTGGTGAATGCTTAGACTGGTAAAGCATAATGTCCCCTAAATTTAATAAGATTCCATTATTCTGTTGTCAGATAAAGGCAGATGTGGAGACCCAGGGAGAATTTGTCAACTTTTTGATAAGAGAGGTAAATGATGCAGTTTATCAGGACATTGAAGATGTGGTGGCGTTTGTCAAATGGCTGGATGATGAACTCTGCTTCCTAGTAAGTTGACTGATTATTCTGTTTGCCAAATTAATGAGGCTCCAAATATTCAAGTTTACTGAATATTCTCATGAATTTTACTTGGTTTTGTATGGGAAGGTGGACGAAAGGGCAGTCCTAAAGCACTTTGATTGGCCAGAGAAGAAAGCCGACACATTGAGGGAGGCAGCTTTTGGGCATAGAGATCTCAAGAAATTGGAACACGAAGTTTCCAACTACAAGGATGATCCTCGACTGCCATGTGATGTTGCACTGAAGAAAATGGTTGCCTTGTCTGAGAAGTAGGAACCTGAAATCTCATCACATGAATGAATGAATAAGCAGCAATTTGGATTATTCCAGCCTTTCTTCTATAAGCAGCAGCTGCTTTTGTAAAGAATTTTAACCTTCTTTTCACTGCCAGGATGGAACGTACTGTACACAGTCTTCTCCGCTCCAGAGATTCATTGATGCGTCACTGCAAGGAGTTCCAAATTCCCACAGACTGGATGCTTGACAATGGGATGATGATATTAAGCAAGGTAAGGTGGTGGTGCTTCATTCTGTCAATTTTTTCACATATTTCAAATAACAATTATTATAACATAATAAGCAAAACAACAATGGGGCATCAAGTATTATCAGTTAATAATCAAAGAGCAAATAAGTTTTTCGGAGCAGCTTTCTGTAGCCGCCATTAAATAATCCACCACTTGTTGCAGATAAAATTTGGGTCGGTCAAGTTGGCAAAGAAATACATGAAGAGGGTGGCTATGGAACTTCATACCAAAGGAACATCAGAGAAAGATTCTTCCATGGACTATATGTTACTTCAAGGAGTCAGATTTGCTTTCCGAATTCATCAGGTTTGTAAAAAAGTAATTATGAAACAATATAAAGTAGTTTACTGCAGTAAATGGCTCCGTCCGAGTCATTTATGGATGATGTTTTCCTCTTGGTGCAGTTTGCTGGAGGATTTGATGCAGAAACAATGCATGCATTTGAGGAGCTTCGCAATCTTGCCCTTGTTCTGAACAAGATGTAAAGAGAGAGAGAGAGACTCCAGGGATAGGGGGGGTGGATATGTTGGTTGGGGGAGGTCCTAACTTACCATCTCAGTAAGCATAGTTTTGATAGGTAACAAGAAATTTGTGCAAGGAGGGCGCCAAGCTTTTTGTGCTTGCAAAAGGCTGAAAATTTATATAAATTTTGAATGATATATATTGTTTAGAACCATTAAAATATTCACAATAAAGAAGCATTTTACCAAGTAAATTCAATTGATGATGATGATCCATGCTTCCTCACCTCCCTAAACTCCTATAAACAATGTATGCAAGTAAAAACACTTTGACTGCACAAAATTTGATCCCCAGACATTAGGCAAAATAAAGTACTCCCTCCGTTTCTAAAAGATTGTCGATTTAGAAGAAAAAGTTTGTTTCAAAATGTTTGTCGTTTACAATTTCCTAAAAGAATAAATTCTCTCCTTTGTATTAATAGTTTTTAATTTCCCATAAAAGGGTAGTGATGGAATTTTAAACAATTTTTACTAGTATTAAATGACTTTCTTAATCCATATATCAAAACCTTAAACGCCAATCTTTTAGGAACGGAGGTAGTATTAACAGTGCATTAATGTTGAAATTTTTGGGAATCATAAAAGCCTTCAAATATGTCAAGTAAGATATCAAGGACATTAATCTTGCCAAGCAGTAACTGACAAACTCAAACAAGCTTATAAAAGCAAGAAAAATAAATAATCTCGCAAGGAACTGAGAAAACTTTAAACCCAGCCGGTGTTTCTCAGTTTTTTTTTAGTTTCAAATTTGACTCGCTCACATTATCATTACATTAGTTATTCAAGGGGCACGCAGTAGTTGCAAGTTAATGCGAACTAATGTAATGATGTCATATAGAAAATGAGACTCGAAGGCAAAAGGCTTGATGAATGGACACGACTAAAACAAGGGTACATGAGAAGATGATAATCACTTGAATAGCACGATCTTCGTTCAGTTCAATCTCACTTTGTTCCCCTAGAAACTTAGCTTATACTAAAAATGTGGACAGCAGAAATATTTTACTGCTATTTTGTCCACACAACCACCTTAATAACGAATCCTAAGAAATTGCCAAAATCCACTCGACAGAGCAAACTTTATAAGTCAAAATAGTACCTACCCAAAATTGATATTGATCGGCTTTTTTCCATTCACTTTTAAGTTTTTTCAACCTCCTCAATCCTCACTTTTCTTCTTCTTCTTTTTATCTTTCTTCTTGCTGGGGGGTTCAGTTTCTTCATCTGCTTCAGCATGCTTCCTTTTCTTTTTCTTTCCTACTGCTTCCAAATTCTCTGCTCCCTTCTCAGAATCCTCAGCTGAAGGCTTCTTTTTTTTCTTTTCTTTCTTGCCAACCTCTTCAGTTTTGGGTTCAGCATCAGCATCTGGCAAGGCGGTGTCATCTGCATCAGCAGCCTTCTTCTTCTTTTTCTTTTTGTCTTTCTTCTCTTCAACATTAACAGGAGCGTCATCAGTCTGAGATTGTTCGGCCTTCTTCCTCTTCCCTAGGACGACGGCCTCTTCCTCGTTTTTCTCAGGCACTGATTCTGTCTTTCCAATAACAGAATCGGCTGATGGATTGTAAATCTGCATTAAAAAAATACAAGTCATTATACATGACATGTAATGAAGAGCTGAAAATCAACAATTAAAATTCACAAGTGAAATGTGTAGGCTAAATTAATTAGTCAATAAGTTGAATATTATTGCACACCTTGGCAGGAGTTATCAATGCCCCTGCTCCCTTCTTGCGGTCCTTATCATAAAACTCAATCTTGGGCTTGCCTTTAGCTGAACCAGCAGAATGACCTAGTTCTCTGCCTTCTAGATTTCTTAATCGTGCTTCAAGCTACAAAAAATTATATAGGATAAGAGATTAAAACAAAGAAGGATGTACAAGGAGGATAACACTTATTTATGGTGTTTATAGCAGTACCTTGGCTCGATTCTCCAACCCCATAGAATTATCTTCCCCATCTCCAAGAGCATCACATCGAATTGCCAATGCAGTTTTGGCTGCAAGAGATCGTGAAATCTTTCCTTTATGTTTTGGTGCTGCCTGACCAATTAAAGATGCATGATATATAAGCCCATATTTGGGGGTTGCATGTTTTGTCTTAAGAGCTCTGAAAAGAGCCTTTTCTGCGCCAAGAATTTGAACAGTGCTACCAGGTTGCTTTGCAAGATTCAATAAGCTGCCCCCGTGGGCAATGAGGCGAGCTCCAACAAGTTCTCCAACAAGAGCAGTAAGATTTGGAGCAATGGTGTTCATCCTGCTCTTTAAATAGTCATAAAGTTGAGCTCTGTACTCTGAAAGAGACAGAACTTGATCACAAAGGTCTTTGATATTTATCAGATCAAGATCACTAACTTCAGTTCCCATGGAAATCATGGACGCCTCTTTAAGTTCGGCTTCAATCTCTTCAGACAAGACCTTTGAACATTTGTAATGAGCTATTAAAATATAGAATCCATGGTAGAAGTTTTATGATTGTAACAAAATTTATTAAGTTATACCTCAGACAAATCAAGTTTTGCAGCATTTGTACGGTCACCCATCAACTTCACCGCCTTGGCATAAAGAATGTTGTCTTGCACAATCTTTGCAAGCTCTGGAAAATGCCAACCATACCATTCCCGAACCCTCATAGCATAGGTATTAAGCTCTTTATCAAGATCATCCAATAAACCAATGGCCTGTATGATCATGGTATCCACCTGGTAGAACAATAATAAAGTAGAGGGATTCAAAAGCCATCCAAATAAGGAAGAGCAAAATAAAATAAGAATTATGCTAAAGCCAATGAAAGAAATCCTACATACTGGTAGCGGCTAGCTTATAGACCATTTTTTACTTCCTAACATTGCAACATATGACCACTTAGAAATAATATACAGACTCCAGCTAGTAAAAAGTAGAAGGTAAAAAGGTAAATGGCTTCAATAACCTTCAATTTTTAAGCTTAACGCTGGAGGAAAAGAAAACTACAAAATAATATCAAAGATAATAAACTAGACTATTCACCTTGTCAGGGCTGAATTTTAGTTTGTATCTGGATAGGCTGTGAGATAAACCCAAGCTCATTGGAGCCAAATCTTGAGCACCTAGACCAGATATGAGCTCAGTCAATTGACTTCTCACGCCTCTCATCAGTTCCATGGCAGCATTGTTGTGAAAACATTCAATTTTCTGTAAGAAATTAATTGATCTGAGTTAACAATATAGGAGTGGAAGAAGAAGGGAACCAAAAAAAATCGGTATACCAGTTTCTCCTATAATTCTCGTAAATAATGGTATACCAGTTTCTCCTTGATGGCATTTCCAAGTTTGGAATCGGCTACAGCTAATGTTTCGCCATCACAATGAGCACGCAAGAACTTGCGCAAACCTTTGCTGGGCTTGCTATCAATTAACAATGTGGCAGCTGACAATGCCGCAGATGTGTTTTCAAACTTGGAAAAAGCTTTTAGCTTCACAATCTGATTTTAGACACCAATGGTTAGATCCATAGTTTCAAACAAACACCCAAGAATAAAAGCACGCACAACAACCCATAGCAACCAATACAAGAAAGCATTTCATGAGCGGAGACAAAGAAGTAACTAATCCAGAACTTTATGCTTGCAAGTTCGCTCTTAAGATAAGCTTGATAACATGTGCATCCGAAGGGGGCAATACATAGATTGTCAAAATGCACCGATGATGAGTAAAATTAACTTTGAAAATTTTATAGAAGTCAGTGATAAACCAATAAACAAGTGAAAAAATATTCATACTACGATTGCAAAAGGACACGATTTGACCAAAAAATATCCAAGTTACCTAAGAGTAATAAAAAAAATCTCATTCAGCATGTGGTTATCAAATCTAGAACGGAAAAGACATTGTAAAAGTATGAACAAAATGAGATAGGAAAAAGTGAAATGGATTCCTCAAACAGTCATCATGATATTTCATTCCTTTGAACAAATGGCAGAAGCTGTTCAGACATACAGCATCTTGAACTATGTATTTAACTAATGTACAAACTCAGACAACTAACAAAACAAAAGACTAAATGTGAAAGAATTTGGTGAGATAAATAATTAATAAAACAAACTTCTGAGTATTTTCCCTCTGTTTTCACATAATCAACTTCAATACGTGGTTGGATAAAAAATGTCCTTGGAAATTAACCCTTGTTACAAGATATTCTTCTTCTTCTTTTTCTTTTTAAGCTAATTTTGCTGGCCGGTAAAGCTAGTGAGACCAATCTATATTCACTAGTAGCTCATCAATTCCAATTTTAGTACCCTCTACTCATCAAACACTGTATTCAGAAGATTCTGAATATCAAACAAGAAACAATACAATAAGAGAGCATGGAAATGACCTTTCTAGCTGAGTCAGCAGTAGAAAACTCCTTTGACAAGTCCTGCAACAACAAAAAAGAAATTAACCACAAATTTAGCATACAAATATGATCTAATAAACTACATATAAGCAACAAACACCCAGAAATGAAAATGAAAGAGAATGAGACTACAAATTACCTCAACTTTGGAGAGCTTTCCTTCATCCAACACTTTGAAAAGGGCAAAGCCCGCAGGGGTTTCAAATAACACAAGCATTGTCTATAACCCCAAAATCCTACCTGAAAATCATCAAAATTACCCAAAAATCAAAACTTAAAGAAGGTTCCATCTACATTAAAGTTATAAAAAGCTCAAAAATTACAAAAACAGAAAGCATTTGAGATAGAGGGCAAAGTGCTATGAAGTGGTCGGTAATTATGTGAAGAACAAATGATTAATGAAATCTTAAAATGCTTACCACCACTAGCTGCCACAGAATTTCAGGGAGAAACTGTGAAAATGAAAGTAAAAAAGCTCGAATCTCCCTCTCCTTAACTCTAATTTACAGGACCAGAAGACTGAGGTTCGTGGTCGCCGACAAGGAAGAGAAAGGAGGAAGGGTCTAGCTAGGGTTTAAGTGTAACAGCGTATTAATAATAAAGACTATATATTGCACTCATTTACAAGCTTCAGGAGTATATAAATTAATTCTTCTTCCAAACCAAATTATAAGATTATGTTATTTTTAAAGATGATTTAATAAAAATTATAAAATACTTCTTTCGTTCCAAAATAATTATTCAGTTTTGATTTTTTTTAGTCTAATTGACTATTTTTAACATTAATAATTAAGTATATATAAATATATTTTTAACATTATAAAAATCGATATTAGTAGTAAATTGTATATACTTTTTTTTGTTATAACCTCTTCACCTATATTTTGACAAAAATGGTACAAAAAATTATTTTAAAAAATAGTCAATTTGATTAAAAAATGTCAAAACTGAACAATTATTTTGGGACGGAGGGAGTAATAAATTTTTTAATTAATAATATTTTTAAATAATTTATAATAATACTTAAAAGTAACAAAATTATATTAATTTTGAGTTTAATAATTTTAAAAAAATCATAATGATCTTATATTTTAAAATAGAGGTCTAGTCTAATTTTTTTTAAATATTTTTAAATTTACTAACTCTTTTTTAAAAATCTATTTTATGTGTAATCAAAGAGTCCTTTCTTAATCTAATCAAAATAATCTATAACAATATAAAATAGTGATTGTATAATATATATATATATTGAACCTTATTTGGAGTATTAAATATTTAAAGAAATATAATACTAGTAATCAAATATTCAAATATAATATTATTATTTAAGAAATATAATATTAATTAAACACTTTAGCTAATATATTTACTAAATATAAATAAAGACTTTAAATTTAATACATTGACTGTGTACATATCAATAGCGTTAAGATCATAATATGTCATTAAAATAAAATTAATTATCTTTAACACAAGTATTTAATTTATAATTTGCTATTAAAAATCGTTGGTTCATGCATACATTGATAAAAAAAAATACCTAACATAACTTGAACCACTTTATCATTTGTGGTTCAGATTAAATAAAACATATAGGAAAATAAAAACAAAGGATATATATTACGATTTTACAAGTCGATTTTTTTATTACGAATTACGTAAATACATCTAATTAGTAATACTTTTACGATGTATTGATGTAATTCAGTTGTTTAACAACATGCAACCAATAAATCTCCAAGAAAGCACTGTATAACAAGTGGGCTCAGGCCCATAAATAAATCAACACAGCCTAAGATAGTCCAACCACAAAGACTACAAACTTGCTTAGTACAATACAAGCCCATAAAAAAAACTAGAGGATTCACAATTATTATAAAAAATAAAAAATACATGCTCAATTGGATGCATATTGGTCCTTTTAACAAAAAGTAGTAGAGTTTTTTGTCGAATTACGATTGTAATATATATTTATACACTGGATTTGGTAGTATTATAAGATTGGTCCCCTATATTAAATATATTGTTAAAATTTTATCGACTATAATTATCCACTTAACACGCAATTAAAAGATCGACATATAAAGTCATAATATATATATTATCCTTTAAGAAACTCAAGTTATCGTTTAAAGTTTTGAAAAAAACACCATTATATAGTTTAAAGAAATAATTATACTTCATTGTCTAATTATTATCCAAATTCGATTAAATATCTGGTATTTTTTGTGGAACAATAGATAAATTTAAATTAGGAATAACATTAGTTAATTATTTATCTAAATGTTAGTTTTTATTATTTGTGATTTTAATGATGACAATATGCTTATGAATAAAAGTTATTTAATGGGTTGAATTGATTTTGTAATGGTTTGTTGAATAGTCAGTTTGGTTCGTAATAGTTCAATATGGTTATGCATATTGATTATCTAATGGACTGCATGGATTTTGTTTTGGGATGATTTTATATTGGTTAATAAAATATGATATAGTAATGACCAAATTTGATATTTGTCCATCTGATATAAATTGATATTCGTATAAAATATATTTTCAGGAGTCTTATTATTCATGTTTATATTGGAATCTTATTGGGACTCTGTTTTAGCTTAGAAACCAATTCAAAATTCGGATTGGAGTTTATTTAGGAGTTGATTTAGCTAAGGAATCTATTTAAGTTAAATAGGAGTCTTTTATGAAAACTCTCTTAATTAATTAATGGTAGGACTCTAACGGCTGTATCTTTGAATATCCTGTTGATTCCTTTAAATTAACATGTCTTATATTTTGTTTCTTTAATATGCTGATTTAGAAATATATTATAGTTGTTGGATATAACAAATTGCTCAATTTTTTATCCTTCATTGAGCCATTCTAGCTAACAGTTATTGAACTAGCCGTTGCTTACTATGTTATATATATATATCCATCCTGCTGGGCAAAAGAAAACACAACACTTGAATCTGCAAACCATTTTGTAATACATCAAAGAGCTTATTTAGTGTTATTCTAGCTATTGATTGTATCACTTTTAAATTCTTTTGAGCTGAAAATTTATTGTAATCTCTAAATTCTATCTCTTGTAAACCGAAAACAAGCCTAGGTTGGCTTAGGCATTCTTGGAGTTGTCAATCTGTTCAAATAAAGTTTCAAAGGTATCAGTGGTGAGAAAAATTATAGAGGTGCAAAGGGGGCATTGGTATCCAAATTAGAATTGAAATTCTTTGAACGGAGAGTTTTTTATTGTATTTAATTGAATATTTAGTTTAACAAAAAAAGTCTCCAATACCAGCTAGTATTGGACGTGGATTAAGCTACTAGACTAGAGGATAGGGGCTGAACACGTAAAAATCTTGGTGTGATTTACTATTATGTTATTCTCTATTCTGTTTTCTTATTTCTGGGTATTTTATTTTGCTCACGTTTGAAAATGTACTAATCCAGACACTAAAGCAGACATGCATAGCTGTCTGATAGTAATTGACGAATAACATAAGCTAAAGTAGACACTAAAGCAGAAAGTCATAGCTGTCTGATTTAAATCTATTGCAGAAAAAATCAAAAAGATTTTATCATTTATCACTTTTAATTTAAACACCTATTCACTCTCCCTTCTAGGTGTGCTTATATACAGAGTTACACTAAAGACAGAAAAAATTAATATATCACCAGGATACTATGTCATCATGACAACATAGTATCACAATATAATTATACTGAGCCACGAAATTAACTTGAGCAATTGTTACTCGGTATAATAATAAGATTAAAGACCTAATAAATTTTTCCCATTAATGAAAATTTCTCATTTGTAATTATATTAATTTTGTTGCTTAATATAGTTATAATAGAAGTATTATACATGACAGACGATAGTACTTTGATATCGAAGAGGGTAATTATTATAAAACTAGTTATTATGTGGAGACTCAAATTCGAGCTTAAATTTGAAGTTTGTGAGTAATTTGAATACAATTTGATCCGATTCGAATCGAATTCGAGTAATAAATATTCGAGTCGAGTCGAGTTGAGTCGAATCTGAGTAAAATTTTCAAATATAATTCAAATTCGAGTATGAATTTAACGTTTCGAGTTGAATTCGAGCAACTCTCTGTTCCCTTATGTTCAACTCGTTTATACCCTTAATGATATTACTTTGATATCGGAGAGGGTAATCATGATATCATGGGCTTTCAAAAAATCTAGTAGATCCATGATAAGGTCTAATACTACTTAAATTGCCTGGTCCAAGTACAATAAAGTTTTAAATCTTGATCCAACTGAGCTTCATAGGGCTTGTGTTTACAAAGGCTTAATGCTGAAGTAGCAACCCATTCTGGCCCAAGTACTCTGATTCATTGTTAAATTTCCTTTTTGACTTTTCACTAGCCGTTGGTAAAACTTCGAGTAACAACTTTTCACGGGCATCCTTTTTAGGGCTTAATTAACACGTTTAAGTATGTTGCTATTTAATTTTTTTTTGCTATATAAAGTATATTATATTGATATACTATTAATTTGGGTTTTTTTTTTCATGATACCACTTGTTGAACACGTGTAAAATTTATATTGGATGACGTGAAATGTGTGAGCGATTAGACCTTACACATGAATAAAATTATCAGTTATATCTAAATTTCGCGTTTAAACATTTGACTAAAAATCATATGTTATATCTAAATTAATATGGATTTTATTATTTTATTTAAGCTTGTCCCATGCAACCATAAAATTTAAAATAAAAACATCCAATCAAAGGAATAATTATAAACTTTTATATTTTGTTATATTTCATATACCTAACATTTTCTTTTCATTTGTCACTTTTCTCCATCTCCAAAATAAAACAAACTTTAAAAATTGAAAAAGTCTAAGCCCTTTTTGTTCCAATTATCAAAAACAGCTTATACCGCACAATAACATCACTAACCAAAAGTTTTCTAAAGTATAAAACAAAAAAAAACACTTGCCAACCCGTGACTACAAGAATATTATGTAAAATCCATAACTTTATGAAAAAGATTTGTTTGGTATTCTTCAAAGCTTTAAACCAAATAATTCTACTCAGGAGTCCGTCCTGCTACGTATTGTGAGAATTTTTTTGTTATGATTGCGACGTATATTAATATATAAAATTGAGTTAAATTATAAAGTTAACACATTGTATTAAGTAAATTGTTAAAATTATGGTTTTAAAATCCGGACCGGACCGGCGGTTCGACCGGTAAAAATCGGAATCGGTCCACCTTCCGGTTTGGTTTGGACCAATTAACCGGTTTTGATCAAAATTCGGGTTGACCCGTTGACTACCAGTTCAACCGGTGGTCCAACCGGTAAACTCGGTTAATTGACCCGGTGACCCAATTTTTATTATTTTTTTTATAATTTTTTTTTAATATTAAAATTATACACTTTTATTAATATTGTAAGTCATTTTTATTATGTTTTAGTTCATAAAAAAAAGATTTTTTAAAATTTTATTAATTACTAATAATATATATTTTTATATATTAATGGTGTCACTTGTTCAATAACGGTAGAATCATTGATTGGACCAATGACCCATCCACCCGGTATCTTTTTCGGTTCGATGAATTATCCGGGTCTGAGAACTTTGATTAAAATATTACTAATTATAATTATTTATGTAACTCGCAACTAAAAAATTAACATATAAAATCATTATTCTTCTTAATCGGTTAATAAAATCAGCCCCACCCATATGAATGAGTAATTATTTATGAATTCTGTTATGAAAGTTTTCGATCGAATTATAATAATTATGAATATAAATTATATATTATTTGTATTATATATATATAATAAAAAAAGAGAGGAAGAGGAGGCATATGAGTACAGAAGAATTGGAAAGAAAATAATATGCAGCTAAGATTTGGGATGACCCACGTGCCAAACACAGTGCTAAATCAGGGAAGAATAATATCAGGCCGTTCTGATTGATTAAATCTCAACCAATGAACAAAAAAGAAAAGAAAGGAAAGGACAACCCAACAACCCCTCTTTTCTTTTCTTTCTTTTTCCTTTCTTTTCTCTTCAATTCTTCTTCTCAGATTTGACATTTTGACAAGATGTAACCTTCACTCCCTTGTTTTACCCAACTTGTTGCCAAATTGAATTAATAAAGGCCAAGGAAACCCCACTGCACCTTGTCAATCAAATGATATGTACTGCTCTGCACTCTCTGCCTCCCTATCATGTGGTACTGATTGATTACATGTAAGCCGTAAATCCAACCAAACACTAATGAAATTCGTATTCGAGCAATGTTATATTCGACTCTCGTTTAAGATTTAAATAACTCAAATTATCGATTGTGATTTTATATTTATAAAATATAATAGTAAATATATTTTTTATTTTAAAATAAAATAATAAATTTAATTTATAATTATATTTATTATAAAATTAATTATTATGCGAAGACTCGAATTCGAAGCTCGCGAATAGTTTGAATATATATTCGATCCGAATCGGATTAAATTCGAGTAATAAATATTTGAGTCGAGTTAAATATGAGTATAATTTTTTAAATATAATTCGAATTCGAGTGAAATTCGAGTAGTTTAATTACACGCTTAATTACATGACATGCAATGATTTTTCTAATTCTTCTTCTTTTTTATTTGATGATGGTAAGTAATTCTTTTTTATTTAAAAGATTTTTCTTTTTCTTTTTTATCCTAACAAATGCCTTCTTCTTTTAGAAATTTTAAGCCAATTGGTGTCCATTCCTTCATTCAAATCACGGATGGGGAAACTTCAAATCATGAAATTGACAGAATATGTATGTATTTCTTTTCTTAGCATGTAAAGAATTTGGTTACATAAACATTGCCAAAAATATTACTAATGGCAAACTAAGTTGATATAAATTTTAACAATAAAACCTTGCAGTAAAAAAATGTTACCATAACTTTTGTTAAAAAATATATTTTTTCTTATTATTTTGTTCATAACATTTCATTTTCACACGACAAATCTAATTTTTTTTTAATGATCTAGCATTAGCAACTCAAGCAGTGTCAAAAAATAGGAACAATGATTAACATCTAATTTTGATACAAGTCAGTTATATATATATATATATCTTTTACAATCCAAAGTTAATTAATATACTGAGTATGGATAATTCGAATTCAATCACCAAGTTGCATACCAGTGTGTTGCTATGATTCAACAAATATATTATATGATTATATATAGTATCATGTATAAACATATGTATATGTGTATGTTATATATTAATTAATAATTGGAGTGTACGAATATTAATGGAAGTGATTTCATGAAAAGTTTAATTAAACTAAGTTGTTGGTTCCATGCATTTTGTACATATGTATTGCTTGCGGGGGGCAGTTCTTGATTTACACTAAAATGTTAGCAGTAAGTGACTACATGAACATTTTACAATAATAAAGTAAGCAATTGAATTGGTAAGTCAGTAGTAGCAATACAGTGTATATATTAGTAGTCATGCTCACGCTTATGCTCATGCATGCTTAACATAATTATAAAATTTAATGATTGTTCAATTTAAAATTATAATTTTTATTAAACTTATAAATTATTTATTCTTTTTAATTCGTTTGAACGGATGAAGTTTAATGAATTATATTTGAGATTATAATTTTGGGTACATTGTTTAATCCATGTACGGATTTCGTACTTTTTCAGTGATATCTTGTAAAGTTTAATTAGTTTGTTTTGTTCCTCGTTTCGAAATTGGTTATTGTTTTACATAATTATTCCTTGTGAAATTAATATGATAGTTTCATGTTAGCGTTGATACATGATATAACTCCTATTTGAACTATTTGAATTAGTTAATCATGTCTAGTATTTATTTTGATATTTGTAGAAATATATATGTCAAAATATTTTAGAGACTTTATGTTAATGATTCAATGTACATATTAGAACCCATTTTATTGGTGTTGTGTCGCATGCATGTGTTGTAACATTATATTATATTTTGGTTAAAATATACCGTAGGGTATTCCTTAACTATAACCACCTATGGAGATATCACAAACATGTCATCTTGGCACCGAGGCATGTCACCTTCCGTGATAGTGTGATCTCTATTTTTGCTCCAATGGGAGTTGGCCATATGGTGATTTTGTAGTGGGAGACGTATGGGTCGCCTCTAATTTTCTGTTATATTTTGTTATATATGCGGATTGGTGATATTTAATTTGTGCCAAACACGTTTTTTGATTTTACATTCATTTGGATTGCGTTATCCGATGTGTGATTGTATGTGTGACATATTTTAATTGCATGTGTGGTATTATTTGACTTGTCAGTGTGACAAAATATATTTCTGTTTTATTCTGAGCTCGGTTATATGAAATAGCACTCATCCATTTGATTCAGTCAACTAGCTATTTCGTTGTGTTAGTTTTGTTCATTTAGTTTAGTTCAGTTAATTGAGTTAGTTATTTCAGTTTATTATTTCTACACTCTCTATCCTTACCGAGCATTTTTCACGTGTTTTTTCTTCCGACAAGTAATCAGGGATATTAAGGACTAGATATTCTATTCAGGTTGTGATATTTTGGTTTATTTAGAGTTGTAATAAATATCTTAGACCGTGACTTGAGCCAGTTTGACATTTATTATAATTTGTCTTATGACATTTATTGGTTATGAAGACTATGCTTTTGTAGCTTAGAGCTTTGTTATAATTTCGTCAGTTATATTGTGTGTAATCTCTCTTTCTATTTCGGAAAGGGGTGTTACGCTCTAATTCCATCAAATACATCATATTTTTATAGTTGTGGATAATATAATTAAAATCGACACAGGTCAACTATTTTATTAGATTAAATAATATAATTGTTTCAAAAATAAAAGTAATCCGACACTTTTTAACTATTTGATGAACATGTGAATTTTTCATTTGTATTTCAATTGATGAAAATTATTTGACTTTTAACGGTAAAAATATTTTTTATGATTATAATTTTTAGTAGATTTGATCTTAATACCATCAACTATCTATTAACATATTTTGATCATTACTAATAAAATTATTAAGATTAACTAATTGATATATTAAATAAATTTAGAGAAAATATATACTTATATATCTTAAGAGTGGACGGTGATGCTTCTCTGTTGGTCTCCCCGTTTCTCTCTCATTTAAAGATAAATAATAAAAATAAAACAACACTAGTTATTTACCGTGGAATCTAGTTCGAAATTTGGAAAATAATGTATTAATCATCAAAATTAATAGCACTAATTTGTCCCATAGCTGGACGGTACGATCACTTGCATCACGTCAGCCCGTGTCCAATGCAGTTGAAAAACCTGATGTCTATAAATAGAGACCATATATATTACGTTGATAAAATTATATTCTCGCACTCTAAAAATCCTAAGCTCGTTCTCAAATTTTTCTTTCATTTATTAACATTCACACTGGAAATATCCCACCACGATTGTACGTGTATGATCATCATTAACCCAGATGTTATATGCAGGTGTTTGAAGGCGGAGCAACCATTAGATCATATGGTCTAATTTATATATATATATATAGCTAGTTAATGTCAAATTAGTGACATTAAAGAGCTAGTATCAAACAAAAGTAATTCATTTATAAAAAAAAGGTTGATGTAATCATACAGCCGAATTTTACTGCCGCTGCAGAAGGAAGAATTGAACAAGAAGAATATGTATATATATATATATATATATAGCTAATGCTACAAGTAACATCCCATGCAATATTTCACAGAGAATGGCCAATCCAATCCAGATTTTTACCCAAAGGTACTATGGACAAAACCGGTGATCATCTAGATGATCCATGCCATGCATCAACTCTCTCTCTCTCCTCCATTACCGAAGATGTAGACTGAGGAAGAAAAGGAAAGGAGATTGGAGGTGATCGAAAAGACAGGTTGAAGTGATATCCAAACTGTCATCACTTGCTTTACGTGCTAGTCTTTGCATGGGACCCCCCTTGTCCCCCAATTGATCAATATTCCCATTTTCCCATTAATTTCCCCCCCCCATTTTTCATTTTCCTCTCTTTTCTCTCTCTCTCTCTCTATATATATATAGCTTCTCATTCTTTCCTTCTCTTCCTCCTCATTCACCTCTCTTATTCTTCCCCCCTCTTTAAAATCTTCAAAGTTTTCCGCCCCTTTCCCTATCAACCTCTAGATGAATCTATAACAAAATCCCAAGCAAAAGTTTCATCAATAGCCACAAATAATTATAAAGCGCCGCTAAATCCTTTTCTATCTTTTTATTAAACTAGGGAGTCTTATCAATATAGAAAGCAAATATTATAAAGCGCTCGTAAAACTCTCACTACAAACAAATAACTACAAAAAAAAAAAATCATGTCCGCCGCAGTAGCTGCCCTTACTAACCGGTGCACCACCCCACGTACCCAGACCGACACCAGCTACATTGCCGATAACCACCACGTGTCACCACCGACACCGCCACCACTCAGCCGCTACGAGTCCCAAAAACGCCGCGATTGGAACACATTCGGCCAATACCTAAAAAACCACCGACCACCACTGGCGCTCGCCCGGTGTAGTGGGGCCCACGTGCTAGAATTCCTCCGGTACCTCGACCAATTCGGCAAGACAAAAGTCCACACAAACAACTGTCCATTTTTCGGCCACCCTCACCCGCCAGCACCGTGTCCTTGCCCACTCAAACAAGCGTGGGGTAGCCTCGACGCTCTCGTGGGCCGCCTCCGTGCCGCGTTTGAAGAGCACGGTGGGTCCCCCGAGACCAACCCATTTGGCGCACGCGCCGTCCGGTTGTATTTGAGGTTAGTGAGGGACTCTCAGGCCAAGGCTAGAGGGATAGCTTATGAAAAGAAGAAAAGGAAGAAGCCACATCCGCAGCAACAACAGCCGCACGATCATGATCTTGATCATGATCATCAGGCAAATGGTCATGAGATGATTGGTCAACAGGGGTATAATGGTCAAGTATGTGAAGGTGGTTTTGATGGTTTGGGGATGGCGGGTTCATCGGATCATTCTCGGTGCTCCATGTTCCATATGTCCATTTTCAATTAGTAATTAGGGTTTATGTTTGTTTACTCTCTTTGCTTTTTAGTAGTATTTATTTTGGGGGTTTTGGGTGTAATGAAAAGGTTTTTTTTAGAACCCTACTTTGGATGAATTGTCAATGGTTTTAGCGGCAATATATCATTAGTAGTGCTTTAGTACGTACGTAGTTGCATATCTTATATCAATATTAAGGGCCGTTAAAATTACTTAAAATTAAAATTAAAATTGATTTATAAGTCATTTTAATTTGTGATTTATAAGTAAAAATGTTAGACATTACTTTGACTTATAAGTTAATAAATAAATTAAAATAAATTGTGAAGGTATTTTAATAACTTAAAAATTAAAATATAATGTAAAAATTACTAAAAAAAAGACATTTATAACATTGTATTGTATCAATTATATATATTAATTTATTTACATGGGTGATGACATTTTTGTCATAACATTTTTCAAAACATGTTTGTTTATGTTGGAAAAAATATATATATTAGGTTGGAAGAATAAAAATGTAATTTAACAAAATAAAAGAGGGACAAAAGGGACATTATATTTGGTCAAATCACCTTATTAGGAATAATTTATAATTCATTTTTAAATAAGTTAAAAATTATTTTTTATTAACAACAACTTATAAGTCTGTGAGCCCAAGTATAAATTAGGGATTTACATGTGATCTAAAGAAATTGGAAGAAGCCTCCACGTGTCCCGAGGCAGAAGGCTCGTGGAGGTTGCTTATTTTTGAGAATTGATTGAGGGATTGGATTGGTGGCTAGAAGGACAGGACAATTTGGGTATTACTCAAGTAATTAAGGGTATTTCTGAAATTTCTTCTGAAGTCACATGCCAGGCACAAGACCCAGACATGTGCTAGGCACGTGACTATATTTCAGAAAACTCTATAAATACCCCCTTTCACTTCAATAGAAAGGACTTTGGATTCTCTCTGAACTGAAGACACTCAAGAAGGCTCTCTGGATCCTTGATACTCTAGTAGGGCTCTTAGATCCTAAGAGTTCTGCCACGTGTTACTCGAGCAATCGCTTACCTGTTCTTCTCCTCTCTTCAATCATCAATCAAGACCGTACTCTTTGTGGATTTCTCTTCTCCTCAGCCAACTCGAAACCCTAACCCTAGTAAGGTACGATTTTCTTACCCACATTTCTTTGGCGACTCTGCTGGGGAGGTTCAGAATTCGTGAAGGGTATGCCCACAACACGAAGCGGGAGAACTACAGGAAAAGTTTCACCGACAACTAGCATTACTTCGCCGGATCCGGTTCCGAATCAAGCAAATCAAGCTTTCCAAGGCACGAATCTGGATCTCGATCAGCCCATCTTAGAAGACGCTTCTGAAGGAAGTTCAACATCACCACATATGGTTGATCCACAACAAACCAATGTCAGACAGATTGACGTAGGAAGACAAGGTGAGGAAGCAAGTGGAGAACAAGCAACCACGAATGCTGTGCAGTTGGAGATGCTCAAGGCGTTAAAGGAGGCACGAAAAGGACAAGGGATGATGATGTCCATGATGTCAGAAATGCAGAGGCAACAATAAGAGATGGGAAATTTCCTCCAGCAGTTGATGCAGATTCCAACCTTCAAAGCTATGTTTCTAGGAAGTTCGCAGGAAGAGCGAATAGGAGTGGACAATAATAAGGAGAATCCAAAGGCACCACTAGCAACAGAGAGTCATCAAATTCCAATCATACCTTTGGATCCCCAAAATAGTGGTGATGTACCACAACCCAGAGTGGAAGCAAACCAGCCTCAATCAATCATCATTCCCACTACACTCCCAGTGTTTTCACAAGTGCAGATACTAACTATCCCGGGCCATGCCCAATAAACAAGGCAACAAACACAACCAATGCAAGTTTTAAATGATGCAAGTGTACACCGACCGATCTCCATACCATATACACCGCCAATGCAGCAATACATCATAACCCCTCAAAGAGTCCATACAACAAGCCAGTATGTGACGAAGGATGATATGCTTGACGTAATCAACCAACTCCGAAGACAGACAACCAGACCCTCAGAATTGGACTTCACTCCACCATACCCGACGTATATACGGAGACAGCCTTACCTAGCAGGGTATATTGAGCACCTCCATAGTTTTCGAAGTACAATGGAGAGAAAGGGAATGCAAGAGAACATATAGCCAGCTTTGTAGAGTCGATGTCTCCGTGGATGGGCTATGATGAAGTGATCAACCACAACCTCTTGCTCCGTGAGTTCAATAAAACGTTGACAGATAGTGCCTTCAGTTGGTACTACAATCTAGAGAAAGGGTCAGTCCAAGATTGGGACTTAAAACATTACTAAATGACTCATTGTCGAACATCCTCCAAGTTCTGTCAACTATTCAAAACCCATATATATATATATATAGTATATGTATATATACAGTTATGTATTACACAGTCGTTTATGACGACGATTTTTTTAGACTATAGCGACTATACCCGTTGCCATAGACTAGAATAGCTATAGCGACGGGAAAACTGTCGCTATAGCCCAAAAAAATCGACGTCATAGACAACTATGTACTACACAACTGTGTATATACATTTTTTCATATTGTAGTAATCCATAGTAAACGGTTCCTATATATGGACATTGTTTTAGCAAATCGATATTACATCATTAATTCTGATATCCAACGGTTCAAAGAGGAATTTTTTTTACTGGCCGTTACTCATAGTAGCGGTTAGAGAATTTTTTTTGCTGGCCGCTATTGGCTAGAATATTTTTTTTGCAAGCCGCTACTAAAAGTAGTGGCTAGGATAAATGTCTAAAACACTCCCACCTTAACTAGATTTAAATAATTTTAATGTATAAAATATTTGTATAAATAATTTCTTAAGTATTAAAATTTAACATTGTCAACTATATATATAATATATTTATTTTTATAAATAATTTCTTAAGTAAAAAAATTTAACATTGTCAACTATATTTAATATATTTATTTATAAAATATTTGTATAAATAATTTCTTATGTAATATAATTTAATATTGTCGATTATTGTGATATTATTTTGTGGGCAAGAAAATCGTATCTTGTTAGTGTTAGGATTTCATGTTAGCTGAGGAGGAGAGAAATTCACGAAGAGCACTGAATTGATTGATTGACTGAAGAGGGGATAACGACAGGTGGGCGATTACTCCAATGAGGCGTGGCAAAACTCCTAGAATCCAGAAATCGTGTTAGGGTTATTGGGATTCCAAGAGCCTTCTTCTTGAGTCCTTCCACTCGTAGAATCCGGAAACCTTGTTAGGGTTATTGGGATTCCAAGAGTCTTCTTGAGTGTTGAGAGAGAATGTCCAGGTCCTTCGATCTTCCAAGAGTCCAAGTCCTGCGTCTGAAGAGAGGTCCCCTTCCCAATGGAATGGAAGGGGTATTTATAGAGTTTCCTGGAAAGTGGTCACGTGCCAGGAACATGTCATCGGAAAAATTCCAGAAATACCCTTAGTCAACAGAGTAATGCCCAGATCGTCCTGTCCTTCTAGCCATCAATCCAATTCCTCAATCAATTCCCAAAACGAGCTGTCTCCACGAGCTTTCTGTCTCGGGACCCGTCGGAGGCTTCTCTAGGGTCTCGCCTATTTAATTTTGACTTTTTCGTCTTCATTTAATTAGGTCGTGGAACCCTAATTATGCATTTAATTCAATTAGGGCATGTGAACCTTAATTTGCACTTAGGCCCACATTTGCCCCCTGCGCGAGTGTCGCATTTTCAAAGAGATGATCGTGCAAGAATACTTCAAGCTTTTGAATGGTTTTGCTGGACTCCACTTTATAGGTCTTGAAGACAAGGGTCCTAGAAAGAGGGAACCCCTAGGGAGCCAAACCTTAGGATTAAACCATAAGGAGACAAAACCTAGCAGGGCTCTTCCTTGGATATATTGGGAAATGTTTTGCAAATCTTTCCATATATATAGCTTGCCCAATATTTGTTTCCTTAATTTTTTCCTAGAAATTAAAACAAGGAAGATCATCAAATATTAATTACCAAATAAGATTCAATCTAACAAAATCTTTATTTTGGTAAATCAAATCTTTCCTTTTTATTTAGGAATCAAATCGAATATTTTCAAATAAAATCTCATTTTATTTTAGAAATAAAACAAAATCTTTTCTTTTGGAAAACCAAATATTTTTTAAAATCCTCTGCTTTTATTTGGGAACAAAATCAAATCGTTTCCATAATTTAAAAAGAATATATTTGTTTCCATATTTTTATTCTGGAAATTAAAACAAGGAAGATCATCAAATATTACCAAATAAAATTCAACCTAATAAAATTTTTCTTTTTGGTAAATTAAATCTATCATTTTTATTTAAGAATCATATCCAATATTTCTAAATAAAATCTTATTTTATTTTAGAAATAAAATAAAATCTTTTTTTCATTTTTTTGGAAACAAGATCCTTCCTCATCATTTATTATTATTGTTATTTAGAAGGAAAAATCAATTTTTGAAAATTCCCCTTGTTGGGAATAATATCAAATCTTTTTTTATATATTTTAGAAACTAATATGTTTATATATTTTATTTAGAAACAAGATCAAATCTACTTATCTTTTGGAAATCGAATTGAAGTCTTCCTTTAATTGGCGATTGCTTCTTTTTCTGGTGTAAGCACCTTTGAGAACATATATATGTATTCATATACATGCATCTTCCAAGACATTCAAGCTTCACTTTTATCTTGCTTCATTTTGGATTTTCTCTCTTCTTACGAGCCAGGAAGATCATCAAGGGAGCAGCAAGGAGATGTTCTTCAATCCGAGCGAGAGGTAACAAAGAGGATTCCTCCCTATAGGGCCGAACCCTATGGGGGGACCCGAACCCTTGGGGCTCCATTCCTTCTTCTCGTCTTCGCTTTTCAATTTGCTTACTTGCATGTTTTCTTTAGGATTTCTCTTGACTTGCATCCTCTATTTCTCTTTTCTGTTTCAGGCAATTGTAGTATTTCTTTGTTTCTGAGCCCCATCACCTTGATCACATCTTGGTTTTTTCTGTAAGACCCCGAATTTTATAAATAAAGATTTAATTTTCTTTATATATTATTTTGAAATAGTAAGGTGTTGATTTGATAAATGTGAAAAGTTATGGATGAAATGTGCAAATATTTTAAAATGAGCAAGTGATTATAAAATATTCATTGTTGTTGGGGAATATTCGTTTGGTCGTGGAATATTCTTGTTGTCGGGGAATATTCGTACGACGCCGCAGCTATTTGTGGGCCCCACAACGGAATAACTGTCGGATATAGAAAGCGACAGAAATAACCTTTTTATAAATAACGGTAAAACTGTTACGGTTAAACTGTTGAAATACCCGGTGATAAAAATACAGTAATACGCGTTGTGCACAGTAGCACACGGTATTGCACAGTATTTTAAATTATTGGTTGTTACGTAAGAAGTCATTTACTCAATAATTGTTACAGTAATTACTGTTCAATATTTTATATTATTGATTCAATAATTGCGTGATATTTTATTGGTTCAATAATTTCTATGTTGATATTTTATATCAATAATTGCTACGTTGCTATTTTATATGATTGATTCAATAATTGCTACCATTGATATTTTGTATTATTAATTCAATAATTGTCACTGCACAGTATTTCATATTATCAACTTAATAATTCATATTATTTGAATAATATTATTAGATAGCATTATTGACAATGTCTAAGAAAGTTTTGTCTAGGAAGGGTTATTTAATTGCGCGCCAGTTAGGAGAAATCCTTATCGGAAGGCCCTCTCTTTCTTGGGAATAACCTGGATGTAAATATTGTAGTTCTGTAATATTATTTGTGAATAATTAATTATTGATTTATATGATAAAGAAATATTTATTTTGTAGATATAAAAGAAGGAATTAGTGCTAAGGTGTTTTTATCAGTATTTTGTTGTGGAAAATCACCCGTTTGTGGATTTCGGCCATTTTCGGTTGGGAATTTGGAAAAACTTCCTTCTACAAAGTTGTAGAGAATTAAATTTCTTATAAAAGGACATAGAATTTGTATTTTTCTAATAAAATGGCTATTTATTATGAATTATTGAAGTTTCAAAAATAAATATTTTTTTAAATAAAATGGTGGGCCCCACTTTTGTCATTTGCTTATTGAATGTTGAATTTTTTTTTCAAAATCTCACGAGGTGTGCTGGGAGAAGCCGCCGGGCGCAAAAGTCTACTTTGGCATCCTAAGCTTTTCCTATAAATACGGTGCTTAGGTTAGAATTGAAAATCACACCAGAATCAGAAATTTTCTCTCTCTATAATATCGAGCGTATTTTTGTGAGTATTTAGATACTTTGAGTGTTACTATTCAGTGCAAGTTTTGTTCAGCCTTATATCCGATATTCCAGTCAGAAGTACTATTCTTTTGAGGTAAGAGATGTTATTTTCTTTCGTAAACGATGTTATTCTTTTCAATATCATTATACCAAAATATTGTCATGAATTTTATTATGAAATTCTTACTTTTTTCGTCGGGGTTACTATTCACGTATACGACACTATTCACGAAAAAAATTAAATTTTCTTCTATATGTCCAAGTTGCTTGTTAAGGTTCCTATCTTTGATTGGAACCAAGTTTTGAACTCTATTCTTGAATTTTGATCCACAAAGTATTATTATGGAGTATTTTTGAACTTGGATAAACTAAATGCGAATCCTTAATATTTGTTCTTTATCTCACTAGATTCGTTATTTATATTATTTTTCATCATCCTCAGTCCTAAATAGGTGATATAACTGAATATCTTTGGCTTGTAGAGCAAAGATGAATGATTATCTGATGAATATCTTTGGCCATAGTGCAAAGATGGACAGGTGTTGAGATGAACATAACCAACTGGTGATACAAATGAATATATTTGGCCGTAGTGCAAAGATGAATATTTGATTCGAGATGTATATTGATTGATGTTACAGGGATAAAATATTGATGATGGACTTTAAAATCATAGAAGATAGTAGAATTCATTCTCTACTTAACTCTTCTAATGAATTGTTATTTATGCTATGAATATTGATCTAAAACTTGTTGTCAATAATATTTTATCTGAATTATTAAAGACTAACGATAATTTATTTTCATTATCTTAGTCATAATATTCTTTACTAGGCTAGTTGAGCTCACCCTTTTCATCTGTTGCCCTCTTCAGGAAATGAGAATGTCGCAGGAACTAGCAGGGGACAGAGTGATGGTCCGAGTTAGAGCAGTAGTAGTCCTCACTATTTCTAATAAATAGTGTGATAATAATTATAATGAGGACTTAGTTTGAATGTTAATATTTTCTATATATTTGTATTGACACTCACAGTTGTGTGGTCGTATTTTGCACGACCGTGTGATATAAAAGTTTGTATTTGAATTTTGTACCATGTATTTGGCGATTCAGAATGGGTTGGGTTGACTGGACCTATTCTGGGGGCGTCACAGTTGGTATCAGAGCTTAGGGATATGATCTCTGGATATGATCTCTGGCAGAGATCGGGGAATAGAACTAGGAGGGGAGAGACGAGTAAATCCTTCACTAGTATGTCTTACCTAAGCTTATGTGGTATTTAATTGGTCAGTCGGAGCATAGGGTTATTATGTGATATGTTAATTTGTTTAATTAACCCTTGTTTTATGGCAGTATTTGAGAATGACAGCTGAGAATGTTAACAATGAAGTGAATGAGACCGTAGAGACACCTTTAATCACCAACCAAGAGAACGTGCAACAAGAAGGCAATGTTCATCCTGAAAACAACGCTGATCAGACGATAAACGATGAGATGTTTAGAAGTTTTTTGCAGTTCATGCAAAAACAGACGAGGGAAACTCGTGTGCAAAATATAGGTGGAGATAATAACAACTCGCGGCTTGTCACTGCCAAGCAGTTCAAAGAGTTGGGACCACCAGAATTTCAGGGAAAGCCAGATCCAATCAAGGCAGAGACGTGGGTTAAGCAAATTACTAAGATATTTGATGTCTTGGGATGCACGGAGGAACAGAAGGTTCCATTCGCCACCTTTATGTTCCGAGGAGAAGGCAGATTACTGGTGGGAGTATGTGAAGTGTACCTAGCCTGCCGCACTCAAGATGTCTTGGGAAGCGTTCCTAGAAACTGTTCAATGACAAGTACTTTCCTGAAAGTATTCCTCATATAAAGGAGGTAGAGTTTATCAGACTAGAACAAAACAACATGACTGTGTCCCAGTACGAGGCTAAGTTCGTAGAGTTGTTCAGGTTTGCACCTCATTTGGTAAAGAATGCGGAACGTATGACGCGGATGTTTCTGAGAGGTTTGAAACCCAAAATACATCAATACCTCATTTCTCACAAATTTTCTCTATATTCGGATGTAGTGAACAGGGCCCAGTTGTTAGAACTAGATAGTGATTATATTCAGCCAAGGGACAACAACCAAGGTCGTACCGGTGGCAGCAGTCATCGGAGCAATGACAACCAGCAGGGAGGAAAGTATGACAGAAGCGGTAACCACTCCGGTGGTAATCGTGGCCATGATAGTAGAAAAAAGCGAATCGGGGGGAGATTTCAAGAAGAGAAGGTATAACAATGAGAACGTGAAGACGTCAACATCAGCACCAGCATCAACTGTTTCTAGGGGAGGAGAACGACCACCGGTCGTATGCTATAAATGCGGGAAAGAGGGACACATCAGCCCAAACTGCCCACAATAATTCAAAGCATGCTATAACTGTGGAAAAGAAGGACATATAGCTCGAGATTGTCCTATAGCAAAAGCCAAGTCCAGTGGGGGTGGTGATTCCAAAGGCGATTTCGGACAAGTCAAAGTCGGTGATTTCTGGAAGAGCGTTTGTCGTGACAGCCCAAAATGCGAGGAACCCACACGAGGTGATTACGGGTAAGCTAATCATAAACTCTTGTGAAAGTTTACACCTTGTTAGACACCGGTGCTACCCATTCTTTAATTTCACCTGCTTGTGCTCAACGTTTGAACTTGACTTCTAATAAATTAGACTTTGACTTATCTGTTGAAAGCTCCGTTGGGAGAAACCTTTATTACATCTACAGTTTATAAATCTTGCTTGATTCAGATTAGTACCCTTACCTTACCTGTTGATCTTATATCTTTGAAAATACTGGCATTTGTCGTGATTTTAGGAATTGACTGGTTAACCACTTACCATGTCGAAATTGATTGTTTTCGTAAGGTTGTTATTTTTCATATTCCTAATCAACTTATTGTGCGAATCCAAACCACCAAATCACTAAAATCAGTCAATATCATTTCAAGTCACAAAGCTATTCGTTTATTAAAAATGGATGTCAAGCTTTCTTAGCTCATGTCACTGATCTAAACCAGAATACGTTAGGTTTGAATGATATTTCTGTTGTTAATGAGTTTTCTGATGTATTTCCCGAAGAACTTCCCGGTCTACCCGCAGAACGTGAAGTTGAATTCTTTATTGACTTTGAACCCGGTACAAAATCCATTTCTAAAACCCCATATCGAATGGCTCCTATTGAACTTCAGGAGTTAAAGGTCCAATTACAGGAATTGTTAGACATCGATTTTATTCGTCCTAGTACGTCTCCTTGGGGTGCTCCTGTTTTATTCGTAAAGAAGAAAGACGGGAGTATGCGATTTTGTATTGACTATCGGGAGTTGAACCATGTCACCATCAAGAATAGGTATCCGTTAACTCGTATTGATGACCTGTTCGACTAGTTGCAAGGAGCACAATTCTTTTCAAAGATTGATCTTCATTCTAGATATCATCAGCTGAAGATTAAAACTGAGGATATTCCGAAGAGTGCCTTCAGAACTCGGTACGGGCATTATGAGTTCTTAGTCATGTCTTTTGGATTGACTAATGCTCCTGCTGCTTTCATGGATATGATGAACCGTGTATTTAAGAAATATTTGGATCAGTTCGTTGTTGTCTTTATTGATGACATCCTCATCTATTCTAAAAGCCGTGAAGATCATGAGCACCACTTGAAGTTGGTATTTCAAAAGCTTCGTGAGAACAAGCTATATGCCAAGCTGAAGAAGTGCGAGTTCTGGCTTGAGGAAGTAGCATTCCTTGGGCACGTGGTATCGAAACGTGGAGTATCTGTTGACCCGGCGAAGATTGAAGCAATACAAAGTTGGGAGCAACCTAAGTCGGTGACCGAAGTACGAAGCTTTCTGGACTTAGCTGGTTATTATCGGAGGTTCGTAGAGGGATTTTCTCGAATTGCTACTCCATTAACTCAGTTGACTCGGAAAGATACAAAATTCGTTTGGAGCGAGGAATGCGAGAAGAGCTTTCAAGAGCTCAAGAGCAGACTTATCTCGGCACCTGTTCTGACAATACCATCTGGTTCGGATGGATTTGTTATCTACAGCGATGCTTCGGGCAAAGGGTTAGGATGTGTTCTTATGCAATATGGGAAAGTTATAGCCTATGCCTCGCGATAACTCAAAGAATATGAGAGGAATATCCTACTCATGATCTAGAGTTGGCAGCTGTCGTTTTCGCATTGAAGATCTGGAGACATTACCTGTACGGGGAGAAAGTGGAGATTTATACGGATCATAAGAGCCTTAAATATTTCTTCACTCAAAAGGAACTCAACATACGGCAACGACGTTGGCTTGAGCTGTTGAAAGATTACGATCATACCATCCAATACCATCCTGAAAAAACGAACGTGGTAGCTGACGCGTTGAGTAGAAGATCATATGCGGGAACGAGTGCGATGATGTCAAGTATACGCGTAGAACCAGCTTTGATTGATAAAGTTAAAGCTGCTCAAGCTACGGATCCGGAGCTGATAAAGATGAAGAAGAAGGTGCAAGAAGGTGCTATTCCAGAAGCAAGAATCGATGAAGAGGCAATACTATGAGTCAACTCCAGACTTTGTGTTCCTAACGATTCCGACTTGAAGTATAGAATCATGATGGAGGCACACAACACACTGCAATCCATCCTAGGAGTACCAAAATATTTCGTGATCTTCGACATATATTTTGGTGGAGCAATATGAAAAGAGAGATCGCGGAGTTTATTTCGAGATGTTTAACGTGTCAACGTGTAAAGGCGGAGCATCAAGTGCCGAAGGGTCCATTGCAACCACTGGAGATTCTGAAATGAAAGTGGGAACACATTACGATGGATTTCATTACGGGTCTTCCCAAGGTATCTCAAGGCATAGATGCGATTTGGGTTATTGTTGATAGATTAACCAAGTCTGCTCATTTCTTGCCGATACGAGAGACTTATTCCCTTGAACGTCTTGCTCGTATGTACATGAATGAGATTGTGAGATTGCATGGCATGCCAGTATCCATAGTTTCGGATCGTGACCCCAGCTTTACTTCACGATTTTGGATCAATATGCAGAAAGCTATGGGCACGGATATACGATTCAGTTCGGCTTATCATCCTCAAACAGACGGACAATTAGAAAGGACTATTCAAACTCTTGAAGATCTATTGAGACTCTGTGTTCTAGACTTCAAAGAGAGTTGGGATAAGTACTTACCATTAGTGGAATTCTCCTACAACAACAGTTATCAGGCAAGTATAGGCGTGGCTCCATTCGAAGCGTTGTATGGACGAAAGTGTCGTTCTCCAGTATGCTGGGATGAGGTGGGTGAAGCAACATTGTTGGGACCGGTGTTAGTACGTATGACTACGGAAAAGATCCAAATGATCCGGCAACGGATACAAAAAGCACAAGATCGACAAAAGAGTTATACGGATCTTCATCGAAAGGACGTGGAATTTAATGTTGGGGATCATGTATTGTTACGTGTTGCTCCATGGAAAGGAGTTACGAGATTCGGGAAGAGAGGAAAGCTCAACCCACGATTCATTGGTCTATTTGAGATCCTTGACCGAGTAGGAAATGTGGCTGATAAGTGACTTTTATGACCACTTATTCGGATAGTAACCAACTCATTCTGTTGCTTAAACTCAAGTATCGTTGTGCGTTTGATGTGTTTTTGCTTTGTTTTGTGATTTTCAGGTTTAGAAACTCTCCAGGTGCAAATTGAGCTTAAAAGGGCAAAAGAACGCTTAAATGGGGCAAAGCACTAAAATGGGCTTAAAGCATGAAGATAGCATGGGTAAGGAAGCAATGAAGGTGATGCCACGGGTCTAGAGGCCAAAAGGAGCAAGAATGGCATTTGAAGCAAAAATGGAAAGTAAATGCAATCCGGACATCGTTTGGGGGGTTTATGTTCATTTCATGTTCTTGGATTGGAGTTTGGGTCATATTGTAGAGCATCTTATAAGCTTTCCAGAACATCTTGAATCATCCCAATCGGAGTTCGGAGGCGAGAGTTATGTCCTGTATATCAACGAACGTTAAACTTCACGGTTTTGAGTTTTCATGCACAGCTGTCACTTGGAGCTCAATTTCAACCTTCATCCATACATTATTTCTCAATTCTCAAATAATAAAAGTTGTAGAGCTCTTCGATAGCTTCGATTTGACAGGTGGCAGGCCTCGTAACTCCTCCCGAATCAAAAGTTATGGCCGTTTTATTACAGGAATCTGCAGCAGAAAAACCTTGGCGCGGGCGCGCGGATTCTAGTGCATTTTTTGGGCGCGGCCGCGCCAGTCCTTAGCTGTGCCAGACTTGACTTTTCAATTGAATGGGACTTGGCTTTTGAGTGGGATATAAGGGGGCTCGTTTTGGGCAAGAAAGGGCATCATATATTGGCCCTAAGCCCTAGTTCCTCTCTTTTCTTCCTTTACATCATTGTTTAGTCTAGATTAGGAGTAGATTAAAGAGTAGATTAGTGCTAGTTTAGTGTTAGTTAGTAAGATTCTAGGGTTTTGTTAGTGTGTGAAGATTGAAGCAAGTAATAGCATCAAGATCCAAGCTTGGAGAAGACACAAGATTTGCATTTCTCTATCTCTTACTCTCCTTGTATTAAATTGTATTCGGATGATGTTTATCTAACTTGTGGATAATATATTCGAGTTGTCTATGACTTAAATCATATTTTAAGGTTTCAATAGAACCTAATGAGTAGTTTAATTTGATATTCCTTCCATGATGGTCTTATTTGATTACTATATGTTTGTCTAATGCGATGTATGCTTTCATTGCTTAATTGAGTCATGACCAATTACTGTGATAACCCACATGGGATTGAAAGACGAAGTGTGGGTTTAGATCTAATCGTAGTAGCGGGCGATTGTACGTTGACATGGCGTTGGACGTATGATTTGTGCTTAGAATAGACATATACCGAAGCGCCGCTCGTAGTCAATAGAGGACTTGACCTTAAACCCTATTTATTTGTAAACACCACAAACATATAGGGTAATGTGGGTGTTCATGTGCGTTCTATCATCTGTGGATTGCACGTGATACGGATTAGTTGCATTGAAAGATGGCCTTCTCTTACCTTCGTGTTCTCGGCTAACAACTGTAATGATTAATTTGACCTAATTGGAAGTGTGTCGACTTAGACGAATCATTAGGAGAAATTGAAATCTCTTATCTTCATTATCTGATTTTACTCTAGGATTAATTAGTTTAAGTTTACTTCCTTGCCTAGTTTAAAGTAGTTTTAATTCCTTCTCTTTACCACCCGTTTAAATAAGACTGAAATAATTATGTGCTAGTGGTTTGGTGTCTTTTATCCATTAATTCTCTGTGGGACGATATCTGTACTTTCACTTTATTACTCGTTGGCCGCGTATACTTGCGCGTTTATATTGACCGATAAATCGGCCAACAGTGGCCTATAGACTCGCTTTACCTCCAAGCCTATCTTGTGTTCATAACGTTTTTCACATATTTGTACTTCGCAAATATGTGAAAGACCCAAACCACATTATTGAGTTAGAACCAGACGAGATAGCCGAAGATTTAACGTACGAGGAGGTACCTGTCCAGATCTTAGATAGGAAGGAGCATGTCCTACGCTCGAAAATTATACCTCAAGTTAAAGTTTTGTGGAGAAACCATGAAATTGAGGAAATGACCTGGGAGTTGGAATCGGAAATGAAAGCGAGGTATCCTCACCTTTTCGACATACCAGGTACGTACGATAATTTCGAGGACGAAATTTTATAAGGAGGGGAGGATGTAAGACCTCGAATTTTATAAATAAAGATTTATTTTTTTTATATAGTATTTCGAAATAGTAATGTGTTGATTTGATAAATGTGAAAAGTTATGGGTGAAATATGCAAATATTTCAAAATGAGCAAGTGGTTATAAAATATTCATTGTTGTTGGAGAATATTCATTTGATCGTGGAATATTCTTGTCGTCGGAGAATATTCGTACGACAGCGCAGCTATTTGTGGCCCCCACAACGGAATAACTGTCGGATATAGAAAGCGACAGAAATAACCTTTTTATAAATAACGGTAAAACTACTACGGTTAAACTGTTGAAATACCTGGTGATAAAAATACAGTAATACGCGTTGTGCACAGTAGCACACGGTATTGCACAGTATTTCGAATTATTGGTTGTTACTTAAGAAGTCATTTACTCAATAATTGTTATAGTAATTACTGTTCAATATTTTATATTATTGATTCAATAATTGCGTGATATTTTATTAGTTCAATAATTGCTACGTTGATATTTTATATCAATAATTGCTACATTGATATTTTATATCAATAATTGCTACGTTGCTATTTTATATGATTGATTCAATAATTGCTACCATTGATATTTTGTATTATTGATTCAATAATTGTCACTGCACAATATTTCACATTATCAACTCAATAATTCATATTATTTGAATAATATTATTAGATAGCATTATTGACAATGTCTAAGGAAGTTCCGTCTAGGAGGGGTTATTTAATTGCGCGCCAGTAAGGAGAAATTCTTATCGGAAGGCCCCCTCTTTCCTGGGAACGACCTGGTTGTCAATATTGTAGTTCTGTAATATTATTTGTGATTAATAATTACTGATTTATATAATAAAGAAATATTTATTTTGTGGATATAAAAGAAGAAATTAGTGCTAAGAAGTTTTTATCAGTATTTTATTGTGGAAAATCACCCGTTTGTGGATATAAAAGAAGGAATTAGTGCTAAGGTGTTTGGGCTCTGAAGAATGATTTTTAGCCGTCAGAAGTTTTTTTCGAAAATTTTTGGAAATTTTTTTTCTTGCGTAATTGTGATTTCTGACTTTTCCTAACACTGTATCTTCTTCTTTCCAGGCGTTTTTAGGCTTGAATCTCAGACTTTCTTCTTTGCTATAGTAAGCACTTTTGAGTTTAAATGATTACTTTGACACCCTTTCATTGCTTTTGAAGACCCTTATATTGAACTTTACTTGCTTGCAGGCCCTTTCAACTGAATGTTTCGCAGTTCCGGAAACTACTCAGGCATCCCCCTTCGTCACTGATTGGGGGAGGGCTCCTTTCTTTGGTCCTTCTGACGTCTTCTGGGAGAATGTCAAGAGCTATGACTATAGAGATTTTCCTCCGCCAGAGAAAGAAGGCTTGTTTCTATATGCCGCAGCTAATGGAGGTTGGGACTACTTCCCTTATGCCGATCGCATTCCTCGCATATGCATGGACAAACAGGAGTACCCTTTCAGCCGTCTTCTTTTTCTGTCCAATTCATCTGGTTGCATTCAGGGATGGCAGGATTGGACTGACGAGATCCTAGGGAACGCTGATTGTGTGGACATACTCAAGAGTGCTGTCATCCTTCGTTGTGTTCAGCTATGTAGAGACCTACGTATCCAACAAGATCATAACGCCTTTACTGTATTGATCTCACGATGGTGCTTCTTACTTGCACATTTGTCACTGTCTGGGGGGGAATTCACCCCTACTCTGGAGGATGTCTATGTCATCTACCAGTAAGTTGCTTACCTTTGCCCCCTGCACATGAGTCACGCATTTGGTGGGACGATTGTGCAAAATATTTCAAGTGTTTCAGTCTTGCTTCAAGTTTCTGAACAATTCGCAGAGCTCAATTTTCCAAGCCTCGAAGACCAAAGTCCTAGGAGAGGGAACTTCTAGGGGGCCGAACCCTAGGGGGCGACTTCTAGAGGAGCTCTCCCTGGACATCATGAAAATTTTTTTATCTTCTATCTTCTCTTCTTCAAAATCAAGGAGGCATCGAGGAGGCATCAAGTAGGCGTGCTTCCAATCGGGGTGAACAAATGATGAAGAAGAACTTTCCCCTAGGTGGTCGAACTCTGGGGGGCGAACCCTAGCCGGCTTCATTTCGGGAACTTGATCAACGAGCAAGGAGAAGTCAAAGGTAAGAGGGGAGAGCCTCCCTAGGTGTTCGAGCCTTAGGGGCCGAACCCTAGGAGACTTTGGCCTCTTCCTTCATTTTTCTATTCTTCTTCTTGGTTCCCCTGTATTCTGTAGGATACATATTCATAGGGCTTCTTGCGAGATCATCTTGCGAGCCTTATTCTCGAAATGCATAGTCTTTCTCTCTATTCTTTGCAAGCAGAGGACTTAGATAGGCTTAGTTGTGAGGTTGATGATTTCTCGATCCTCCACGGGCCTTGATATGTCTCACTTCCGTGTTAGGTTGGATCTCTTTACTTCCAGTTATCATGTCGTTGCACTTCGTTCGGAGGTCACTTCACGTCATCATGAGAATGACTTACTTTATGTAGAGCTTTAGGAGCTTCAAGATTCCATGGGTAAATTAAAGAACAAGTTTTTGGGAAATTGAGTCAGCTGCCCAAGACCTTGAGGAACTGATTGCCTCAAATACGAAGGCTCGGGATACCGCCATTGTCAACTTGGAGGCTTTAGCTATGCCCCCTCTTCCATTCAACATGTCATGGCCTTTAGATAATGAACTTTTGTAGTCTCTCATTTCCTGTTTCAGAAGACTCATTTGCATGTATATTTCCGTTATCAGAATAAAGTTTCTTCAACATTATTAATTGTCTTTAACTTGAATTCTTTCTTAAAACCCAATATTCAAACATTGAATTGTAAGTCGTTCAAATTAATACTACAAGACAAGAATATGTATAATACGAGAGTAACATGAATTTTGTTTAAAAACATATTTTTTCAATTTCTCGTAATCCAATCACTTGAATCCATACTTTTTTTTTCATAAATCAGAAAAATTATTCAAGTATAAGTGAAAGGTTTGTCATTTTATTAATAATCAGATTGCTTTTAACTGAAAAAGCATAACGTTCAGATTTTTATAATAAATCTTTGCTTTTGTCGGGAGAAAGCATAACGTTCGCCACTTTTAGAGATAAAGTGTAACTTTCGGGGTCGAGGGCTTATACTCAGGTGCCTCAATTACTTTTGAAGTTGAAAGTATAACTTTTCTGGTCCGAGGACTTATAGTCAGGCGCCTCGATTACTTTTAAAGTTGAAAGTATAACTTTTCTGGTCCGAGGACTTATAGTCAGGTGACTCGATTACTTTTGATGATAAAGTATAACACTCGGGTGCCTCGTCACTTGGGTCGTCCAATTTTTTGGCAAGTGTGATCTATTATGAGAACTTGAAATCGGGTGCCTCGTCACTTGGGTCGTCCAATTTCTTGGCAAATGTACTCTACGAGGACTTGGCCACCATTTAGAGTGGACCACCATTTTGAGTAGACCACCATTTTGGGTGGATTTTTTCATAATTTTGTATCTTCAGCTCAGAGATCTTTCAACGGTAGAGCCAGTATTTATGTTGTCCATCATCTTGCGTTGATGAAGCTTGTGTAGCAAAACTTCTCATGTCTTCGGATGATTATCCTGGATTTTTGAGAAAATCTTGATCAAGATACTGTTCGTGGCCTTTGTATGTCCATTGACTTTGGGTAGTAAGGTGGTGATTTATAGTGTTTCACCATGTATCTCTCCGTCAGATTCTTGACGTCCCTATTGATGGAGGGAGTTCATTTATCTGATAAGATGTTCGGACAGTAGCTTGTTTAGCATGGTGTTTCCCTTTCCAATTCGATTTCATCAGCTGCTAACTTCTCGTGATAGATCCTTCGCAGACTGTGACAGTCCATGGTGGTGTGTCCTGTGTGTTGATGGTACACACAGAAGTCTGGTCTCCTCTTCAATTCTTCCGTCACAACAAATCTGGGTCTGGGAGGTTCTAGCACTCCATGTTCAACTCATTATTCATACAGGCCCCTGAATGCCTTCTCACTGCATGTGATGGCCTCTGGAACCGGCATTCTAGTATACTTGTCTCTGGGCTTTCCTCTGCTCTGTTCAAAATTTCTCTCGCTCTTGTCCCTCTTGCCCCTATGTGGTTTTGACTGAGAATCTGCCAAAGCCACAGTTGTCGTCCTCTTTCCCTTCCATGTAACCGTCGCATGGTTAGTGGGCAATGCCATGATTCCTCCCAAGTCTTGTGCAAAAGATGAGAGGGTCGCAAATAAATCACAGGCCTTCGTAATGAGATGGGGCTTGAAGGAGTCTAAAGCACCATTGTTGCAGATGCTGACCAAGTTCTATTCCTCGATTGGCTCTGCACACTTCTGTAGCCTGGGCCCTGAACCTGTCCAAATAATCTGATAGCTCCTCACTCGGCTTCTGCTTGAATCGCATCAGCTCTACAATGGTTACCAGTTTCTGCATATAGAAAAATTTCTTAAAAAATTATAATTTTAGATCATCCCAATTATGGACTGATCTTTTCTCCAAATTGTAGTACCAACTGAAGTCACTATCTGTTAAAGTCTTGTTGAATTCCCTCATCAACAAGTTGTGGTTGTTTACTTCATCATATCCCATCCACGGAGACATCGACTCCACGAACATGGCAATGTTCTCCCTGGCATTTTCTTTCTCCCCGTTGTATTTTGGAAAGTGTGGGGGATGCTCAATATACCCTGTTGGATAAGGCTTCCTCCGAATGTGTGCCGGGTAAGGTGGAGTAAAGTCTAACTCCGAAGGTCGGGATGTCTGCTTGTGAGGTTGATTAATCACATCGATCATATCATCCTTCGTCACGTACTGGCTCGTGGCATGGATTTTCGGGGTGCTGTGATATATTGCTGCAGTGGCGGGGTGAACGTCAAATGGATCGGCTGGTGTACACTTACATCGTGCCACGCTTGCGCTAGTGGCAGTTGTTGGCTCATTCACTGGACATGGCTTGGGATGGTCGGCACATGCACTTATGAAAATACGGGGAGAGTGGTCGGAATGATGTTCGTCTGAGGCTGGCTTGCTTCCAATCTGGCCTGTGGCACTTCACCACTGTTCTGGAGTTCCAAGTTGATGATTGGAACTGACTGATTCTCTGTCAATGGAGGTACAATCTGGTTCTCCTTATTGTTGTTGCCATTGTTGTTGTCTTCCCCTCCTGCTTGTTCTTCCTGTGAACTTCCCGAGATCATGGTCTTGAAAGTGGGGATCAACATCATCTGCTGGCTGAAGTTCCCCATTTCCTCCTGCTTCCTTTGCATCTCTAGCATCATAACCATCATCATCCCTTGTCCCTTCCCGTGCTTCCTTCAATGCCTTAAGCATCTCCAGTTGCAAAGCGTTCGTCTGCTCTCCGCTTGCATCCTCGCCTTGCCTTCCCGCGCCTGTCTGCTTGACATCCGTTGGTTGTAGATCAGCCGTGTATGGGGATGTTGAACTTCCTTTCGAAGCGTCTTCAAGGATGGTTTAATCGAGATCCAGATTCACGCCTTGGAAAGCTTGATTTGCTTGCCGTGGAAATGGATCTAGTGAAGTAATGCTCGTTGTCAGTGAAACTATTTCTGTAGTTCTCCCACTTCGAGTTGTGGGCATACCCTTCACGAATTCTACACCTCCCCAGCTGAGTCGCCAATTTAATGTGGGACAAGGAAATCGTACCTTGCTAGGGTTAGGGTTACGTGTTGGCTGAGGAGGAGAGAAATTCACGAAAAGCATGAAATTAATTGATTAATTGAAGAGGGGAGAACAACAGGTGGGCGATTACTCCAATGAGGCAGTGGTAGAACTCCTAGAATCCGAAAATCGTGTTAGGGTTATTGAGATTCCAAGAGCCTTCTTCTTGAGTCCTTCCACTCCTAGAATCCGAAAACCTTGTTAGGGTTATTGGGATTCCAAGAGTCTTTCTTTCGAAGCGTTGAGAGAGAATGTCTAGGTCTTTCGATCTTCCAAGAGTCCAAGTCTTACGTCTGAAGAGAGGTCCCTTCCCAATGGAATGGAAAGGGTATTTATAGAGTTTCCTGGAAAGTGGTCATGTGCCAGGCACATGTTCTCGGGAAAATTCCAAAAATACCCTTAGTCAACAGAGTAATGCCCAGATCGTCCTGTCCATTTAGCCACCAATCCAATCCCTCAATCAATTCCCAAAACGAGCTGCCTCCACGAGCTTTCTGCCTCGGAACCCGTGGAGGCTTCTCTCGGGTCTCGCCTATTTATTTTTGGCTTTTTCGTCTTCATTTAATTAGGTCGTGGAACCCTAATTAGTGCATGTAATTCAATTAGGGCATGTGAACCCTAGGCACTTGGACCTACATATTTAAAATTTAAACTCCATATTGTAATACAATTTAGAATTATCATATAAATTAATATATTAAAACTATTTAAATTTAACTAAGATTGGAATATGTAAGGCTTTCTCATGGCCACTATACTCTTAGTAGTGTTCAACAAAAAAAATTTATTCTCTAGCGATAATAGCGGCCAACAAAAATAAAAAAAATTCTCTAGCCATTAAAAAAAAGTTATGTTTTGGCTGTTGGATATTTGAGTTAACGGTGTAAGATCTGTTTCCTGGAATAGTGTTCATAACAACCGTTTTCTATGGATCAGTACCCTCTATATATAATTTTGATTAATGAATAAAATGCATGGTTTTATTAATTGGAACTTTCAAATTGGGACAACGAAAGTATAATTTTATTCTTCTATAGTTTAACCCAAAATGGAGTTTGGTGATCGTATATGAATGAAATTTGGTAAATGGCACTAGGTGGTGATAGATATAATGTGAGAATAATTAATCTGACTTCTTCTAATTATATACCAAACAAGCTTAACGGTCTAGAATCTCATCTAGCGTAGTAATTTAATTTAATTTAATTATTGTAAACCTAGAATCTCATCTTTTGAATTATTATTTACCAAATTTTAATTTTTCATGCCGATATCTTTAGCAAATTCCCTACTCTTTTGATATATATATATATATATATATATATATATATATATATATATATATATCCCTAAATTTATAAATATTAATGTGTAATTATTTAAGAGGTTTATTCGGGTATGCAATTAAAACCTTAGCTCCAATTTGATCCAATAAATTTTGACAGTCCTAGACAAACTCTATCAGTATATATCTCCCTCTTAATTGGTATTCGCATAATCATAAGGAACCTTGTTGGGCAAGATTAAATGGACCGGTTGTTTCGGTGGGCCCAAGTTATATGGAGGAATTTTTCAGCAAAGAATTATATAGGGTTCTTTACACTACTATACAATAATTAAAAAGTAATTACAAGATTAGTGCATCCACAAAATAATATACAACACAATAACCACGTAACACTTACCAAAAAGCATGCATATCATAGGAGAAAACATTGGAAAAAGTAAGAGAAAATTCACACGACTACTATCTGATCCCATCATAGTTGCATGCACATGTTGAAGAAAACAAATTCAGATAACACATAGAAATTTTTCTTAAATTTTTTATAAGTAATTGATAACCCAATAAAACTGAATTAGTTACCTTTGTATAAAGGTTTAGGCTACCAGCTGCACTATGGAAAAAAAATATACCGATGACGACCATTGCAGAACCCAATAAAACTGTTCATGGTTGCACATGTTGAAGAATACAAATTCAGGTAACACTTGAAAACTGTTCTTAAATTTTTATTATTAATTGGTAACCTAATAAAACTAAATTGGTTACTTTTGTATGAAGGTTTGACTACCAACTGCACTATGGAAAAAAAAATATACCAACGACGACCATTGCAGAAATCAATAAACTGTTCGTGGTTGCATTTGTTGAAGAAAATAAATTCAGGTAACACTTGAAAACTGTTCTTAAATATTTTATAATTAATTGGTAACCCAATAAAACTGAATTGGTTACCTTTGTATGAAGGTTTAGCTATTAACTGCACTATGAAAAAAAAATGTACTGACTGTGACACTCCCAAATTCGGGGTACTTCATTTCTACGGGATTTGGTGTTCACTATCTAAATAAAACATAACTACTTCCCATAGATAAGGAGTGCAAAATAAATTACAACCTTAATCAAATAAAATCTTCCTTTAAAAAGGATTACAACTTCTCAAATCATTTCCAGGTTTCTAACCTTAATAAACATCAAATGTAGAAAATAAAACATCTTAAATAATTAAAGTCTTATTACACATCATAGTCAAATATATAAATAAATCTTCACTTGTTCATCTTGCTCTTGCCTTAGTTAGTTGACGGTTCGTCAACTTTCTCACATTTAGCTGCAATAGTTATATAATACAAGAGTGAGCAACTAAAAGCTCACTTGAAATGACAAACAATAGTGATGACGTAGTATTGAATAGCTTTTAACTGAATTGAATAATAATCAAGAATAAGATTTAGAATTCTTCTGAGGTTCATAAGACCTTGAACGATGTCCTAAGTTATAAACATTTCTACTTAAAACGTTTAACAGCCGTTAGACTATATGGACTCTTAACTCGTACTTAGGGGGATCAGCCCTTCGTACTATGTATTATGCACAAACATCTTAACACTTTCACATGGTAATCCCCTATTAAATAGGGTTGTTCATCTCAGTATTTTTATAACAAGTTTGCACCAAAGAAAGTTTGGTTTGGATAAGCTCAAAGGTAATTTGGAATTCAACTATTATCAACTAAGGAGTAGTTGAATTAACTTACAATAAATAAGAATTCAATAATAAAAGAATTACGAATCAACTATAAGTCATAGAAATAGACTTTATATTAAATAGTCATGCTTTAGAAATAACTTAAAGCATTTGAAAGATTCAATAGATCTTACTTGAACAATTAAGTCAAGGTCTCATTATTTCAATAACGAACTTCAATAGTATATTTGCTTAATATGGAATTTAGAAAGTAAAATAACTTGCATAATTATAACAAGAAAGGATAAAACAACTTGCGTAATCGTAATCGAGTTAGGGTAAGAAATCTTGCCTCGTGCACAAGCTACAATTTATAATTACAGTTCCACAATTATCCTACATAGTACATTACGTTTACAATATCTATTAGTTTCATAACCACAATGTTTAACTGTTGAACATCTTACTTAAGTTCAACTTAACAACTTGGTTTGTAAACTTCACTCGCTAACTAACCACATAACGTGAGTCTAAACTCACAACATGCATATTACACGTGTATAACATTTTAAACCATCATAATTATATCCTATGATAACAATATCTAAGTTCACACATAACATGTTAATATGAGACTTCAAATTGTCTCATACATATCAACAATATGCTATATTATTGTTCTATATACTTAACATGTCATCAAATTCATTACATTCAATTAATTCATCAAGTTAGGACTTAAAACACACAACACAACTTTTCGGACAGCAGGAAAGTCAGCTAGGGCGGATTTTTCAAGGTAAAAAGTCCGCTGGGGTGGATTCCCCTGCTGGTAGAAATTTTGGTTCTCGAACTGTGCAGAGAAAAAGCCAATTTGACTTATTTCTTTGCACTAAATTCAGATTTTAACTAACACAATGCATATGAAACTTTATAAAAATATAATCTTAATCTTCTAACATATTTTTAAATACATAAACACCACAACACATAATCAAAACACTTAATTTTATGATTTTAAAGTAAACACCATTGTTAAGTGTTTTTTAAAGAAAATTAACACTGTGAGTTGGTTTTTAAACTAAATCACACAATTCAAAGCATATTGATTTTGTTTCTTAATATATTATCATAATCTATGATCAATTTACATAACATATCAAAATCAACCACAAAATTTGATAATTTAAAGACTATTTTTCAAAATAAGTTCACTGTAAATTGCTATGAACATGATTTCTTCATGTTCATCATATTTACATGAATGAAACTACTTAAATTATCATATATCACATAAATAATATATATATATATATATATATATATATATATATACACACAATACAACATGTATACTTCATAATCACATAAATTTCATGAAAAATTATTTTTACAGAGAAGTTCTAAAAACATATTTTTCATAAACACAATGGAAGAACATAATTAGAATTAGGTTATACCTTTGGTTCTAGAGAAAGAAGATGAATATGGTGATGATGATTATTATCTAGATTTTGATTTCTCTAAGTTTTCTTCTTCCTTTTTTTTCTTCTCCTTTTTCTCTCTTTTCTTTCTCTGCTCTCTCTCTTTTTTCTCTGTCTTTTTTTCTAACTTAACGTATAATACACTAAATAATATAATATAACTAATATATTATATATATAATTACATAATATATATAACTGATAACAATTAATCAACCTAATAAATGCATCAGTTATATTTTTGAAAATCAAAAGCCACTAGGGCTTGTTTGGCAAAAACTATTTATTTTCTAAAATAGATTTTTAGTAGTTAAGGCCCTGTTTGGTAAAACAGGATTAAAACAGATGTAAGGGCATTGTTTGGTAAAACTCTTTAAAAACCTTTTATTTTATTTTAATAACTCCTTTAATACATAGTTTTCAATGTCATACTTTAATTAATTAAATCCTAACATTCTAATTTAATTAAATACAAGCTAACATTCATTCATTAATTAAAATTACCACATAATACTAAATTGCTACAGAATTATAATTACTCACTAATCATAATATCATGTAACAATTACCACGTAATATTCATCGAATTTAATTATCTTAATTAAATTAGAACTACACCACAAAATTGCATTACAACTTAATTAAATATTAAATACTCATTTAATTAACATATTGCACTTAATTTAATTACTCCACAACAATCACATAAATTATTTATTTAACTCAATAAATAAATCAAGTAAAATATTTATTTAATTCAATAAATATTTACAATTAAATATTCAAAATCTCATTCGTTACAATATTCCCTCCTTAAAAGTATTCTGTCCCCAGAATCACCATAAAAAAAACTCATTCGTTACATTCTTTTCTCCTTAAAAAGATTCTGTCCCCAGAATCGATATACAAGAAATTAACAAAAAATTGGGGATAAGTTTTTATCATTACATCTTCGAGTTCCCACGTACCTTCTTCAGCACTGTGGTTCCTCCAGATTACCTTAACAGAATGTATCACTTTATTTATAAGTACTTGTTCTTTTTTCTGTCAACTATTTGAACAGGAACCTCTTCATATGTTAAGTCTTTATCAAACTGTAAAGGCTCATACTCTATCACATACTTATAGTCGTATTTATACGGTCGCAACACGGAAATATGGAAAACGTTATGAATATGATTTAACTCCGGAGGTAACATAACCTCGTAAGCTACCTCGCCAACCTTTCGCAGTATCTCAAAAGGTCCAATAAATCGGGGACTCAGCTTCCCCTTTTTGCCAAATCGAATCTTCCCCTTCCAAGGAGATACCTTCAGGAAAACGAAACTTCCTACTTCGAACTCTCGATTCTGTCGGTGGTAATCGGCATATTTCTTCTGTCTGTCCTGAGCAGCAACCAATCTTGTTCTGATTATCTCGACGATCCCAGCAGTTTGTTGCACCATTTTCGGTCCTAATAGCTGTCGTTCACCAACCTCATCCCAGCACAACGGAGTCCTTGCATTTTCTGTTGTATAATGCTTCTTAAGGCGCATGCCAATACTTGCATGATAACTGTTATTGTAGGTGAACTCCACCAACGGTAGATGTTCATTCCAGCTTTCTTTGAAGTCCATAACACAGGCTCTTAGCATATCTTCTAAAGTCTGAATCGTTCGTTCGCTTTGGCCATCAGTCTGAGGATGGTACGCCGTACTTATTTGCAATTGCGTTCCCAAACATTATTGTAATCGCTTCCAGAAATTCAACGTGAAACAAGGATCTCTGTCGGACATAATCGATACTGGAACACCGTGTCTAGAGATAATTTCCTTTACGTACAGCTTCGCTACCTGATCCAAGTTGAATCTAATCTTGATCGGTAAGAAATGCGCTGACTTCGTCAGTCGTTCCATAATAACCCATGCTACATCAAAACCTTTCTGAGTCATTGGAAGACCAACCACGAAATTCATCGTGATAAGTTCCCACTTCCATTCCAGAATCTTCAGCGGTTGTAGCAATCCACTTGGTCTATGGTGTTCTGCTTTGACCTTCTGATATGTTAGACATTTTACAATGCATTCAGTCACGTCTCTCTTCATATTCGGCCACCAAAAATGTTGTCTGAGATCCTGGTACATCTTCTTACTCCCGGGGTGAATCGAATATCTCAAACTATGGGCTTCGCCCAAAATTTCCTTCTTGATTTCTGATACTGGCGGTATCCAGATTCTCCCTTCAAATCGTAGCAGTCCATCGTTATCAATCTTGAATTTTATTTCTTCACCATCGGTTACTCTCTTCCAGATCTTCTTACATTCCTCATCACGAAGTTGTGCCTTTTTCACCTTGTTCACCAAGGTTGAACCAGTAGTTACTTGGAATAATTTCTCATCTACTTCTTTTGGATACTTAACTTCAAGTTCCAACTTAGCCATCTCTTCCACCAACTGTTCCTGAGCAGTTAGCAACATTAATTTCTCATAACCCTTTCTACTTAAGGCGTCGGTAACAACATTCGCTTTACCCGGATGGTAAAAAATATCGCAATCGTAGTCCTTGATAAGTTCCAACTATCTCTTTTGTCGCATGTTCAAATCTTTATGTGTAAAGATATACTTCAGACTCTTATAATCTGTGTATATCTCACACTTTTCTCCATAAAGGTAGTGTCTCCAAATCTTCAGAGCAAACACTACTGCCGCCAATTCCAAGTCATGGGTCGGATACCCTTTCTCATAATTCTTCAGCTGACGTGATGCATATGCAATGACTTTCTCATCCTGCATCAGCACAAAGCTTAATCCTTTATGTGAAGCATCACTGTATACCACGAAATTTCCTATATTATCAGGCAACGACAACACAGGTGCAGTACTCAACCTCTTCTTTAATTCCTGAAAACTCTCCTCACACTTTTCCGTCCAAACGAACTTTACCGTCTTCCCGAGTTAAATTCGTCAACGGAGTTGCGATTTTGGAAAAGTCATGGATAAATCTTCGGTAGTAACCTACCAATCCCAAGAAACTCCTCACTTCTGATGGTGTCTTCGGCTGATTCCAATTCATTACAGCTTCAACCTTCGATGGATCCAATGAAATTCCATCCTTGTCAATCATGTGGCCAAGAAATTGCACACGTTCTAACCAGAATTTGCACTTCGAGAATTTTGCGTAAAGCTTCTCTCGTCTTAGTGATTCTAATGTCAGCCTCAAATGCTCAATGTGTTCCTCCTCCATTTTGGAATAAACCAAAATGTCATCTATGAACACCACTATGAATTTATCTAGGAATGGCTTAAACACCCTATTCATAAAGTCCATAAATACCGCTAGTGCATTCGTTAGACCAAATGACATCACCAAGAACTCGTAATGCCCATACTGAGTTCTAAAAGCCGTCTTCGGTATATTCTCTCTTCTTACCTTCAACTGATGATATCCACTTCTCAAATCTTTTTTCGAGAAGTATCTAGCACCTTTCAGTTGATCGAACAAGTCATCGATCCTAGGTAAAGGATACCTATTCTTGATCGTGACTTTGTTCAACTCCTTATAATCTATGCATAGCCGCATCGACCCACCCTTCTTCTTAACGAACAGTACTGGCGCTCCCCACGGTGAAACGCTCGGCTGAATATACTTCTTGTCCAGTAATTCTTGCAGTTGAACCATCAACTCCTTCATCTCGACTGGAGCCATTCTGTACGGGGCTTTCGATATCGGATCAGTCCCCGGTGCTTAGTCGATCACGAACTCTATCTCTCTATCTGGCGGAAGTCCTGACAAATTGTTCGAAAATACGTCCACAAACTCCCTAACCACTGATATCTCTTCTATCTTTGGACTCTCCTTACAAGTATCCACTATGTAGGCTAAATACCCTACACAACCTTGCTTTAATAACCTTTTGGCTTGCATAATCGTCAGACAACTCGCTTGTCTAGGCGATTTGCTACCATAAAATACTACTTTCGACGGAGTCGTAAGGTTTACCGATTTCTTCTGGCAATCAATTACCGCTCCATGGTTGAACAACCAATCCATAACCAGTATCACATTAAACTCCCCAAGTTTTATCGGAATCAAATCTACCATCAACTCATTACACTTAATTTTCAATTTATAGTTCTTATATACAAACCTAACAGGAATAACCTCCCTATTCGCAATCTCTATGTTCAAGGGGTAAACTAATTCCTCTTTAGGTAAGTCTAAGGTCTTATCAAAGTCATCATATATGAATGAACAAGTAGCACCCGAATCAAATAATACGTAAGCATTAATACTATTGACCGGAATAATACCTGACACCACATCCTTTGACTGCACAACATCCTTCACCGTCATGTTGAATGTTCTGGCAGTGGGTCAGATCTTCTGCAGTGGTCTAGCGATAGTCAAAGTGCTGCCGCTGCCATTTTCTCCATTTGCTGTTGAACCTCCTGCTAGTTTCCTTGGGCCATTTCGAGCCATGAGATCCTTAGATCCACATGTGTAGCAGGCTCCCTTCTTCGGGTTAGGACAATTCGGCGCAATGTGGCCTTCCTGATCACAGTTGAAGCATACACGCCTTCACCTCAGACACACTCCAGTGTGATTCTTCCCGCATATAGCACATGCTTCAATCATTCTCTTCTGCTGGCTTCCCTGTTGAATCCTAGCAGATATTTTAGTCGTTCCACTTCCTCTCATGGTTGTTAGCACTGCTATCTCCAGTCTTGTTTTCTGTCTCATTCTTCTTCTTCTTCTTCTTCTGATCCTGATTATATTTGGTCAAGGTATCGCCCCCACCTTCTGCGATGATCGCCTTTTCCAACACAGCTGCAAACGTGTTCAGCTGGAACATGGAAACCTTACTGTAGAGTCAGGGCTTCAATCCTTGCTCGAATCTTCTAGCCTTTCACTTGTCGGTACTGACCTGGTACGTTGCAAACCTTGCCAGCTCGTTGAATTTCGCGGCGTATTCCGACACAGTCATCGTTCCCTGTTTCAGCTCTAGAAACTGAACCTCCATCTGGTTCTGTGAGCTTATGGGGAAATACATTTCAAAGAACATTTCTTTGAATAGGTCCCACGCTATCACACCCTTTCCTTCCCTAGTCTTATTGGCCTGCCACCAGAAACTAGCTTCCGACTTCAACATGAATGTTGCGAAAGCCGTCTTCTGGCCATCACTAACTCTGGCCACATCGAAGACTTTCTCCATTTCCATCACCCACTTCTGGACCTCTATTGGGTTCACTGATCCTTGAAATTCCGGCGGTCCTACTGCTTTGAATTCCTTAAATGTAGTGTTTTGAACTTGCGACTGACTTACAAGCGCTCCCGTCAGTAGGTTCACCAATTGTTGAACCGAATTGGCGTTCGTCCCATCATTGTCGTTATTGTTGTTATTAGTCGAACCCTCTGGGTTTTGACGTGTAGGACTTCTTCTTGGAGGCATCTTTCTGTTAAGACATACTCTTATTAGATCCCTTACTCATTTCTTAAATATTTAAGTTCAACTTAAACATTTAAAATAAATTATTTCACATTTGAACACATAACACGTCAATAAACTTCGTTATTTTATTCATTCATAGTTTTAAAACATAGAATAGGCAGCATCTCTGCTATTTACATCATCTTTCCTGAACTGAAACAAGTTGCAGGATTACATCATTATCTTATCCCATTATTATCTCAAATTCTGGGATTTATAATTATTTATTACATAAGGAAACATATAGTATATTACTCTACTATCTAAGCATGTTAAGACGTCGCACAGCCTCTCCACGTTCTTCTTCCATCACCCAGAATACTGTTCTGCGATCTAGCATATACCACGGTAAATCTTTGAACTGAGTTAGGGTAATAAAAGACACTATCCTGGGCCCTATCTATAGCTGAATGAAAAGCATATTCCTTCTCCCTCAGCTTAACCTTCTTCACTTGAACCTCGACTTCAGCTCGATCCGCACGTAGAGTAGCCCTCAAGCAAACATCCTCAGCTCTGGCACGCTTCGCTGACTCCTCTTTGATGTCATTCTTTAGTTTCGCTAGTTCAGCTAGTGCATCATCCCTTTCGCTCTCCACGTGGACTAGATCCCACTTCGTGTTTCCAAGCTCATCGTCTAGCTTTTGAATTGTCTCTTCCCTCTGTTGTATGGTAGTCCTGACTTTCGTCTAACAGTTCCTCAAGCTCTCCGAGTTGACCATGTAGCTTAACGTTGCGATCGTAGATCTCCTCGTACATCACAGTGCTAGTCGAGTTAGGTGGAAATTCTTCTTCAGGATCCTCCTCCTCCTCTTTTTGACTCATCCTCATCATCTCGGTCCAAAACTGGTTCATACTCCTGACCAACTACGGTGATCAATGGAGATGACTCTCTCTGAACCAACTGATCCCAGACAATATAGATGTGTCGGGGCTCCTCGTCCCTAGGCATCTGGGGTAACTTCTCTCTAGCCTGACTGGACTCTTCAATATTCGTCATCCTGACAACAAAGTTTTAAAGTTTAATTATTACGTGATATGACCGACACTCCTCGGGTACATAAACGTAAACACATAGCACATAAGGTAGTTTATTATCTTAATTATCATCACTATCTTTTTGATCTCCTATAAGGCTACTACCTAAGGTTCCCCACCTAAGGTTCATAACCTAAGCACTGCTTTGATACCAACCTGTGACACCCCCAAATCTGGGTACTTCATTTCCACGGGAATTTGGTGTTCACTATCTAAATAAAACATAACTACTTCCCATAAATAAGGAATGCAAAATAAATTACAACCTTAATCAAATAAAATCTTCCTTTAAAAAGGATTACTACTTCTCAAATCATTCCCTAGGTTTCTAACTTTAAAAAACATCAAACATAAAATAAAACATCTTAAACAATTAAAGTCTTATTACACATCATAGTCAAATATATAGACAAGTCTTCACTTGTTCATCTTGCAGCCTTTGCTAGTTGACGGTTCGTCAACTTTCTCAACTTTAGCTGCAATGGTTATATAATGCAGGAGTGAGCAAACAAAAGCTCACTTGAAATGACAAACAATAGTGATGACGTAGTATTGAATAGCTTTAACTGAATTGAATAATATTTCATTCATCGATAATCAAGAATAAGATTTAGAATTCTTCTGAGGGTCATAAGATCTTGAACGATGTCCTAGGTTATAAACTATTTCTATTTAAAACAGTTTAACAGTCGTTAGGCTATATGAACTCTTAACTCGTACTTAGGGGATCAGCCCTTTGTACCATGTATTATGCACAAACATCTTAAAGCTTTCGCATGGTAATCCCCTATTAAATAGGGTTGTTCATCGCAGTATTTTAATAACAAGTCAGCACCAAAGAAAGTTTGGTTTGGATAAGCTCAAAGGTAATTTGGAGTTCAACTATCATCAACTAAGGAGTAGTTGAATCAACTTACAATAAATAGGAATTCAATAATAAAAGAATTACGAATCAACTATGAATCATAGCAATATACTTTATATTAAATAGTCATGCTTTAGAAATAACTTAAAGCATTTGAAAGATTCAATAGACCTTACTTGAATAATTAAGTCAAGGTCTCATTATTTCAATAACGAACTTCAATAGTATATTTGCTCAATATGGAATTTAGAGAGTAAAATAACTTGCATAATTATAACAAGAAAGGATAGAACAACTTGCGTAATCGTAATCGAGTTAGGGTAAGAAATCTTGTCTCGTGCACAAGCTATAATTTACAATCACGTTCTACAATTATCCTACTTATTACATTACGTTTACAATATCGATTAGTTTCATAACCATTATGTTTAACCAGTTGAACTTCTTACTTAAGTTCAACTTAACAACGTTGTTCGTAAACTTAACTCGCTAAGAGCATTCACAGCAGTTTTCCTAATAGACTCTTTATCCCCACATTTGAAGAATATATCAATAAATTCAGTATCCAACAGCTTCCTTATCCTTATATAATTCTCTATTTTAATCCCTATATATGGTTTGACTCCTCAGGGTGAGGGAATCAAAAGAGCGTTCTCTATTTATGTAAAATGACATTTCACACCCTATTTATTGTGATTTTATGTTGGTTAAAGAATCTTATCTCACTTAAGTTGCTGATTTGGGTATGCCTATCAAATTCACTCATTTTTATTTTTTAAACAGAAGATTTAGAGTAGAAAAGAACTATAAAAAAAATTAAAAATCATTTAAATTTTGATTTTGATCATTTTTGTAAAAAATATTACGACTAATTACAAATTTTATTATTTTATAATTAAAATAATGTTGTTTAATTCTCATAAATACATAATAATCGTTGAACTTTTTTATTTCTAGCAATATCTATTTTAAATTAAAATAATTATAATTTTTAAATTCAAACAACAATTACTTTTAAATAAAAAATTGTTATAACGGTTAACACATGATTTGACTGTTGAAACTTTTAAATTTAATTACAAAATTTAATATTTAAGGAATCAATATAAGGAATCTGTTGGGTACATACTGAAAAAATTGAATCTCTATCCTACAGAATGACCCAAAGCACTGCAGGGTGGGGATAGAGATAAGGAAACTGTTGTGAATGCTCTAACTAACCACATAACGTGAGTCTAAACTCACAACATGCATATCACACGTATATAACATTTTAAACTATCATAGTCATACCCTATGATAACAATATCTAAGTTCACACATAACATGTTAATATGAGACTTCAAATTGTCTCATACATGTTAACAATATGTTATATTATTGTTCTATATACTTAACATATCATCAAATTCATTACATTCAATTAATTCATCAAGTTAGGACTTAAAACACACAACACAACTTTCTGGACAGCAGAAAAGTCCGCTGGGGCGGATTTTTCAAGGTAAAAAGTCCACTGGGGTGGATTCCCCTGCTGGTGGAAATTTTGGTTCTCGAACTGTACAGAGAAAAAGCCAATTTGGCTTATTTTCTTCGCACCAAATTTAGATTTTAACTAACACAATGCATATGAAACTTTATAAAAATATAATCTTAATCTTCTAACATGTTTTTATATACATAAACACCACAACACATAATCAAAACACTTAATTTTATGATTTTAAAGTAAACACCATTGTTAAGTGTTTTTTAAAGAAAATTAACACTGTGAGTTGGTTTTTAAACTAAATCACACAATTCAAAGCATATCGATTTTGTTTCTTAACATATTATTATAATCTATGATCAATTTACATAACATATCAAAATCAACCACAAATTTTGATAATTTAAAGACTATTTTTCAAAATAAGTTCACTGTAAATTGCTATGAACATGATTTCTTCATGTTCATCATATTTACATGAATGAAACTACTTAAATTATCATATATCACATATATAATAGTATATATGTACAATACAACATGTATACTTCATAAGCACATAAATTTCATGAAAAAACTATTTTTACAGAGAAGTTCTAAAAACATATTTTTCATAAAACATAATTAGAATTAGGTTATACCTTTGGTTCTAAAGAAAGAAGGATGAATATGGTGATGATGATTATTATCTAGCTTTTGATTTCTCTAAGCTTTCTTCTTCCTCTTTCTTTCTTCTCCTTTTTCTCTCTTTTCTTTCTCTGCTCTCTCTCTCTCTCTGTTCCTCTTATTTTCTAACTTAACGTATAATACACTAACTGATATAATATATCTGATATATTATACATATAATTACATAATATATATAATTGATAACAATTAATCAACCTAATAAATACATCAGTTATATATTTTTGAAAATCAAAAGCCACTAGGGCTTGTTTGACAAAAACTATTTATTTTCAAAAACAGATTTTTAGTAATTAAAGCTCTGTTTGGTAAAACAGATTTAAAACAGATGTAAGGGCCTTGTTTGGTAAAACTCTTTAAAACTAAATTGTCACATAATACTAAATTGCTACAGAATTATAATTACTCACTAATCATAATCTCATGTAACAATTACCACGTAACATTCATCTAATTTAATTATCTTAATTAAATTAGAACTACACCATAAAGTTGCTTACACCTTAATTAAATATTAAATACTCATTTAATTAACATATTGCACTTAATTAAATTACTCCACAACAATCATATAAATTATTTATTTAAATCAATAAATAAATCAACTAAAATATTTATTTAATTCAATAAATATTTACAATTAAATATACAAAATCTCATTCGTTACACCGACGACAACCATTGTAGAAACCAATAAAACAATTCATGGTTGCACATGCTGAAGAAAAAAAATCCAGGTAACACTTGAAAATTATTCTTAAATTTTTTATTATTAATTAGTAACCCAATAAAACTGAATTGGTCGCCTTTGTATGAATGTTTGGCTACCAACTGTATTATGGAAAAAAAATAATATACCGACAGCGAGTACAGACGAGCGCCGGCAAAGACGGAGTGGACATTCCTAATTCCAGCAGATATGTAAAACCCAGCCCACAACTAGTATACTCTGAAACTAAAACCCTCCTCCATTCCACATCTCCAAAACGAGGGAGAAAGAAAATGGCATCACAGTTCTTCTTCAAGCTCCCGAAACGCCTAATCTTACACCAAACCACCACCCAATTCTCCTCCACTCTCTCTCCTCCATTCCTATCATTCCGTGCAGTCAAGTCTGTCATCAAGTCCGAGTCTGACCTCATCAAGCTTGCCCAGCTCTTCTTCTTTTCCCAAGGGATACCAAATGCACTAATTTTGTAAATAAAATATAGAAAATGTATTAATTTTGTAACTATTTTCTGAATGCACTTTTGTTGTATTTTTTTTCTAAAAATGTGCTAGGAAGTGTAAATAACCCAAATATATTTTGGGCACTAGATTGAGTTTTAAGAAATGTATAATTCGTAGTTGTATTTAATTTTCAATTTCTAATGAAAGAGTTGGGATAGGATTAGATCCTATTTTGGGCACTAGGTTGAGTTTTAGGAAATGTTTTGAACTTGGGACGTATGGGATATTGGGCCTCTAAGTTTCCGCTGCGCCACTTTAGTTTATCAATTAAATTCACTGCCGCTATAACTTGTAGCGACATGCAATGTAACACATGAGCAAATGAGGGGTAGATGAGTAATTTGTTGCTACAAGCCATATTACTATCGCTACCTGTAACGGCAGGGGAAAAATTTATTTTAATTTATGCCATCTAATGTAGCGATCAACGGTATAAATTATGGTTGCTGGAATAGTATCTGTGACAACCGGTTGTCACGGATGGGGATCCTATATATATATATAGTTGAACAATTTCTGACCGCATCATCTAATTATTCATTGTATATATATTCAAATTTTAATTTACATGATTTTAGTATACAATAACTAATTTACCAACTTTCCATCAAAATAAATTTTATCAACATACTTCTTCATATCAGATCTTGAAAATTATACCTAATTACAATACTTAATTTTTAATTTTTTTAATTCTTGTTTTTATAATTTTTTACCTTCAATTCATAAGTTTATTCTTTTCTTTGTAAGTGTTGGTTTTTCACTTGAGTTCCAATTAAACATAACAAAAACTGAGTAAATATTATGATTTTATGTATTGACTTTTTTGTTGTTAGTTAAGTGGATAGTTAATTATTAGTGGTAATCCTGTTAAACAGATATGTTATATGACACTAGTCATTCTTATAATTCTATTTAGTCACGTATATTAGTATATATCACAATTGTAATGAGGAAATTATAACTTTATGAGTATATATTTTTACAACTATATATATGATTGAAGTACTTGTGTTCGTCAAAGTCGTGGGTTCAGGGACGAAACCAGAATTTGATCTTGGAGGGGTTAAAATTTTTTTAACAACATAATATATATTCAAAAAAAGGGTACTCGGAAATAATGTATTAATATGGACAGTAATTGATGTAAGTTCGTCGAACTTCATCAAGTAGATCATCACGATATTTTCATATTTCGATACGTTTTTCAGGACCACATTCCAAGCAATTAATATCTCATTCTTTACCTTCAATTATTGATGATTTTAGATAACGTTGTTTTTGTTCAGAGTAGGCAGAGATGTTTGAACATTAGACTCACCCAAGTAGAGATGTGTAAACATAATTTGATTGCTTTCTCTTGAAAAATGAATCAATAGTATGTGATTTTTTCATTATTCTAAAACAAAAATAATAAGTAAGGGTTTTAGTTGGTTACCGGAAAACAAATTGAATATGCAATTAGAATTAACATATACAATATTATGATCACTTGTTAAACTTTTAAAAATTAAAATATCAAATTTCATAAAATAAATAAAGAATAAAAAAAATTAAATAAGAGTTTTAGTTGGTTACTTAGATATAAATGTATTATTCAATTGGAATAGCACATATATAATATTATGCTCCAATTATATAAACCTGCAATTATAATAAATTTAATATTGAAATTAATTTACAATCAGAAGCGATTTCATGAACAACTTGATAAATGAACAAGTGAAATTTATAAAAAATTTAAATCTTGAGAAGGGGTGGCGTGGGGTGGGGTGGGGTGGGGTGCGGGGTGCGGGCGGCGGGGGGTTTGCGAGTGGGGCTCCCGTCTACACTTAGCTCCGTCCCTGCGTGGGCTTATTTTCAGGAGATCTAAAACATTTCAATAACAACTGACAAACTTATTGGCTTAAAATACGTAAAAGATATCTAAAATCTCTACTACCTTTTTTGGGAACGAAAATAAAAGTTTTAAAAGATTTTTTTTATTAAATTTTTTTATGAATCTTAAAATTTAGTAAGAGATACTTATAAATTTAATGATATATTCTAATTTCTTATATACAATACTTCTCTATAGATTGTACCTTAATCATTTTATATAATTATTTATTTATTTATTACAATTATATATGTACAAAGTATAAAATAAAGAATAAGTTTCTTCTTTAAAAAAGAAAAAAAGGAATATAACTCTCATTTTCTGTCTACATAGAACAGCAGTACATTTATATATGTAGATGTATCCTATGATCAAGACTTTAATCTTTCCATATATAGAAAAAGTTAATAAAAATAAGACCCTTTTAGGGATAAATAAATTAAAGAGTATAGAGTATAGATATATCTGGATTAACTCTATTCTTGGTGAAATTAGTATTTGATCAATTCATAAAATTGGTAAGCATTATTATAGCACAAAGTTGCATCGATCATGAGTATCCAGTGTCAATAAAATACAATTCTTTACCATATAAATTTATTATTATATAAATATAACTATTTAATATATAAAATACAACCGGTTACTGGCAGCAATCCCTTTATATGGGGTTTGAAAATCATTATTATAATGGGACCCACTGTACTTGAGGGATAAATTGAGTCAAAAGCTCCTACAAGGAGTGGGATAAAGGGATTGCTCCCAGCTACCGGTTGCTGTGGATGCAACCTCTATATATATATATATATGATAAGGCTCACAAACGGACTGTTCGTTTACGAACAATCTTTTTTGCCGTATACTTTTAATACATAATTGAGATTGGGCCCACTTATTCAATTTGAAAGTATACGGCAAAAAGATTGTTCGTAAACGAACAGTCCGTTTGTGAGCTATATATATATATATATATATATATATATATATTATATAAATGCAACATTCTTATATAAATTGGTCAATAAATTGACTAAATTCCAACTTCACACACATATATATGAGGATCGATTTATAACCAACGTTATAAGAATAAAATTATCGTTAATATATATATATTGTTTTATTATTATTATTATATAAACGCATCATTTTTATATAAATTGGTCAATAAATTGACTAAATCTCAACTTCACACACACGCGCGTATGAGGATCAATTCATAACCAACGTTGTAAGAATAAAATTATTCTCATAATATATCGTGGTTGTCCAATAGCGAATCTGACTATAAAAATAATCTTCTGTCCGCACTTTAAGATGGGGGAGCTCGCAGAACTAAGTTGCGGATTGCAAAAGTGACCAAAATACATTCCAAGTTCCGCATGCAGTTTAGTTGCGCGGATAGTGAATTTAAATTTGTTATATATATATATATATATATATAATATAATACTAAAAAAATTAGCATTTTTATAATACTCTCGACCGCACTTTAGTTGTGCGGACAGTAAATCCCTTTACCTATAGTCATCGATCGCATTTCCTCACACAAAGACTCGCTGTTGCTTGTTTTCTCTTTAAAAAGACCCCTTTCTCTCTCTTTCATTCCCATGTCTTCCTTACATGTTATCTTCAATAACCTTCAACAATTGACAATACCATAGTTTCAGCAAGTTTCAAACAAGTCTATTGAAAATAATAATTTTCAATAATTAAGAAAAGGAAGAGAGAAAATCCTAAAACATGATGTTCGTAATTGTCATGCCCACTATCGGAGTGTGAAGGAGGAATGTACAGTGAATTATAGTATGGGCATGACTTCTTTAATTTATAAAGTGTAATTATCTACATTTATTTTCGACGATGACAGTGCAATGATATTTATTGATTATCTAATTGTACCGATTCTTTAATTGATGGGATTAGACTTCGGAAAAATAGATCATGAAAGAAAGAAATCTCCTAAAGCTGGTGGTACTTTAGTGATATTACTATTACTAATGACTTATTACATACTTTTTCACCATAGCAACAAAGCTCATTTCCTTACTTTAGATTCCTACTATGGAAAAGGATAACAATTTATAAAAGAAGTTATCGTCCGCGCTATAATTGTGCAGATGATTGTTTTTTCTATCGAGATACATTTGTTTTATAAAGGATTTATTGTCTGCAGTTTAATTTTACGGACAGTAATTTACCTTAAAACCGTCAACGTTTGAAGCGTCCGCAGTTTAATTTTGCGGACGAGAGATATAGGCAAAATGTCGTCGTATTAATGATATTAATTAACACCTGACGTATATAGCGTCCACAGTTTAATTCTACGAACGGAGAAAGGGTACTTTGGACAATTTTCTCATTCACAGAACTAAATTGCGCCCCCCCCCCCCCAATATTAAATTGCGAATAGGGCTTCTTCTTTGCTTGTTCGATGGACGGATAAACGATTGAGATCTATTGTAAGTATAATTTTATCCTTACAACGTTAGCTATGAAACAGTTATATATATATATATATATATATATATATGGTTATATAAATATGTATATACACAGCTGTGCATTACACAGTCGGGCTATGGCGACGAGTTTTTGGGTTATAGCGACGATTTAACTCGTCGTAATAGCCCATAATAGCTATGACAAATCGTCGCTATAGCCCAAAAAATTGACGCCATAGCCGACTGTGTATTACACAGCTGTGTACATATATTTTTCTCATATATATATATAAATATAAAACGGATGTAAATCATACATCTTAAATAACATAACTCTCTTAAATAACATACATTTATTAAAACTAGGTCGTTTTGGATATCCTTTTAAAAAAATAGTGGGGCCGCGGGTATCATTTTAAGAGGTATGCTTTAGATCTGTTCTATATATATATATATATAAGGTCTCCATTCGTGACAACGGATTGCTACGGATATTATTTCAACAATCATATTCTACACTGTTGATCTCGAGATTCGATGGGTTGAATTGAATTCAATTTTCCCTACCGCTAGAGACTCTAGCGACAAGAATATCACTCATAGCAATAAGTCAAATTACATCTTTGCCCCTCAATCTCATGTGCTACACTGTCTGTCGCTATAAGCTTTGATGGTAGTGTAACCACGGATGGGGACCTCTATCTATCTCTCTCTCTCTCTCTCTCTATATATATATATATATATATATATATATATATAATAAAATATAGTGACACCCCCTCTAAATAATCATAAGAACACTCACATCCTTTCTAGTTTTTTAAGTAACAGTTAGTACTCTTACAAATTTTAGGATTGACTAAATAGATAAAGTTATATATTTATCCTTATATGTTATCAAATTTTAATTCCTAAATAATATATTTATATATATATGTTTAATTATCTTTTTTTAATACATACATTTTAATTATAGTTTTATTTGTAATTAAGGCTATTTCATTCAAATTGTTGATAACTTATAACAAAACTAATTTAGTTTAATTAACACATATTTTTGGATAAGTAATACAAATATTAAAAAAATTAAATTAAATTATTAATTGAGTTGTTCTAATTAGAGTGAATGAGTATGTTGATAGTTTAGTTTTTGATGTTTAACTATAAAAATTATTATTTGAATTCTTAATTTCATATTATGATTTTTATATTTTAAATTTTCTTGAGTATATGTCAAAATTTGGGATGTTTATGATTTTGATTATATTTTTTAGTGTACAGTTGGTGTTATTTTTGTATAATGTTGAATAAAAAAATATAATAATATTTATTACTACATCTATCTTGTAAAAAAAAAATTCCTTTAATATATTTTATTTTTTGAGTAACAACATTTATCATTTTTACTGTAAATAATTATGTCTAAGTGTGACTTTTGTTTAATTTAATATATAAGAAAAATAATTAATATAATTTTTAATACTTTTATGAATAATAAGATTCATTTTGTAATAATAAGTTTGTTTTACGTAAATTTTAATATTTAGAAAAAATAATTATAATTTTTTTCGTTATTTTTTACTTTTTATGGGTATTAAAATTTTACTTTTTAATTTCAAAAAAATATATTTGTATGTATATCTTTGAGAAATTTAATTAGATAAAATTGTATGACTTTATTTTTCTGATAAAATAAATATTTATTATTTTTGATAGTGATTGCACAAGTTCATAATTTAATTAACTAGATCAAGTTAAATAAAGATTATAATATACAAATTTATATTTAGTGAATATTTTAAATATTGTAACTTGAAGGGTGTATTAGACATTATATTAAAAATATTTGTGAATATTAGTTGGTCAACCACACTAGGGGTAATGAATGTTACATATTGTAGAGTAGATGTATAACACCCCCTTCCCAAATAGGAAAGAGAGGTCACACACAAACATAAAAAAAATACAAAACTCTAATAAACCTCAAAATGACCCAAACATCCATCTACAAAATATTAAGAAAAACATCCAAGTCTAATAATAGTCTCAAACCAAGCTACTTATTTTGATTAAAGGTAGCTCTCATCCCACAAATCCTGATCTCCCCTGATTACCTGCAGGAGAAAGAACGCAGCGTGAGCCAATTGTCCAGTACAGATATAAAGATGCACATATATATAACAATATATATATATATATATATATGTATCAAAAGAACATGATTGAACGAACAAATACAAACTACGAACAATACAGACTAAGAACTAAACATGAATATATCGAAATTGGTGAGACAAGGTACAAATGATTAACACTGTCAAACTAAAAACTATAGTCAAAAGAATTCAAACAAAATAAGGCTGAATCAAATGGTTATAAGGTAACAATTTCATACTTAGCTCAAATACAAATAGCCAAATGCTAACAAAATATATCGATACCATGATGTATGCAAATCAAACCGGATAGTACGTACGACACATACGTCACTAATCTGCCAAACAAATCAAATCAAATATTGGGTCGACCCATACGTATCCTGAACAAACAAATCAAATGGCCAAAGCTCACACCAGAGCAACATACAAAATAAAAGGATACGCCGTGGACTGATCACACCGTCACTGAATGTGTCATGCTCTTGTGTCAAGAGGACATGTCCTGTGGTACCCCCACATATGGTTAATTAGCTCAAGTATGCCCTTAGAAGGATCATACTACAAAATATAAGTCAATAGGAGTTCAAATCACAAGGCTTACATGACAATCTTCAAATTATTTCAAATACAAACATACCTTACTATCACAAGATACCAACAATCAAAATAACTCCAAATGTGAACGAAAATATACGAAGACGGATACAAACCGAATAATGTTCAAATAGTACAAATACGATTGTTCTAATATCAACGTCAAAACAAAACTATCACAATAAATTGATAAAAAATAATCATGAGAGACAATACTAAATTTTTAAACGAGTAGCAAAACGAAATAATTAAAATTAAAAGAGTCTCGCTTAAAAAGTATGAATCCGTACATAGATTTAGCAATGAAATACCCAAAACTTTATATTCTAAATTGGATTCGTTTAGACTCCTTCCGTTCGAACTTAATTAAATAAAATAATAATAAATCTAAGTACATTTATAAAAATATTCTTCAAAACTAATTTAAAATAAAAAATATTGGTATATTAAGCTAATTTTTAATATAATAACAATACTTTAATTATGTAAATTACATGCCTTATTACAATCCACTTCATTCTACACCAATTATGATCTCCCGCTTGCTAATAATTAACATAATAAACGAAAATGAAAGGAAAAAAATATAATATATACCAATCATTACTTCCAGGAAGGTTTCGCAGAACACATGTATATATGATAATAATATATTTATATCATGCGTAATATTACTAATATAAATACCATGTTCTTGTTGGACTTTAACATATTAGCAAACGAATTCCATTTCCATTTTTTTTTGTTTATTCATACCCCACACAACAGTAAAGTTTTGAATATGATTTAATATCAATTTTTACATATCTTACTAGCTTATTAGATTCATACTTACAGCCATACAGTACTCCACAGACGTAGAAGAAATCAATTACTTTGTGGCCTTGATATCCTTTTCTTCTCAGCAGCCGCAGTGCCTTCCAGGGGCGGATCCACAAATTTTTTTCAACAGGGACGGATTCTAACTTCTTTTTTTTTATTAAAATTAAATAAAAAAAATTTAAAATAATTATAATATTAACTAATCATAATAATGTTTATAAATTGCAATAAATATTCTTAATCCAAACTAAAAAATAATTTCAAATAAAAAATATTTAGATATAATTTAAAAACTTATTTTGATTACTTGTCATAGTTCAATTTGAATGATTCCCAAATGCTCAAAACCTCAAACCAAATTTGCTTTCTATATTCAAACAAAACCATGAATTAATTTCAAGTTTTGTATTTCTAAGATTTCACCAAACCTTAAAACTAAAAAGATTTTTGTACTTGTATTTAGAATTAATTTATGAAATTTATTTTGCCCCCTCCAAATTTAACTCTTTCATTAATCTGCCCCCTTAAATTTATTAATTTACATATCTACCCTACCTATACCTATAAAATAAAAATTTCAACAGGGACAATTGCCTATACTGCCCCTAATTAAATCCGCCCCCGGTGCCTTCTCTCTTTCTCTTGCTTCGTATTAGATATAATGATGCAGTTAAGTTTTGCTTATTTATTTATTAGTTAATATGTTTTATTAATTCTCTCAATTTTAATCGTATTGAAAATTACACAAATATAAATTAGACTCAAATAGTCTAAAGGCCCAATTTTATCAATTTAATTTAGGGACAATTACATATTCTATTACATTTTTTAAAATAATTACTACAATAGTGCACTCATAAAATATTTACACAATTAATACACTTTCTATATTTATTTACAATATTAGTGCAATTAGGATTCCTTAATTTAGGGAATTAGTATGCAATTAGAATTCCTTAATTTAGGGGATTAGTATTAATTTACTTATTAAATTAAGTAATTAATATTCCATATCCTCTCCTTCCCCTTCTTCCGCCTCCCTTCTCCTTCCACCGCCCACGCCCCACCACCTCCCTCCGCCTCCCACCGCCTCCCACTGCCGTCCCCTCCTCCCCCCCCCCTTCTCCTCCTCCCGCCCCCGCCACACCCCACCCCATCCCCTTCCCCGTCCCCCTCCCCCTCCTCTTCCTCCGCCTCCTCTCGCCCCCCTTTCTCCTCCTCCCCTAAATCGATTCAAGGTGGCCGTCGGTGGAGGCCCCGCCACTGGCCGCGGTGGAGGCCCCTCCACCACCCGTTGCTTTCCATCCACCACCGGTATATTCTCCAACTCCACCGGTAACCAAACCTCATACGTTGGTAACCAACACAGTCATACCAAGGTTATCAATTTTATTTTGAATGTGATGCAGTTGGTAACCAAATTTTATGCAGTTGGTTACCAATTATTCATACCAAGGTAACCAACCCTTCATTCCAAGGTAACCGAATTTTAATTTTGAATGTAATGCAGTTGGTAGCCAAACCTTCATATAGTTGGTTGCCAAACTTTCATACCAAGGTAACCAATTCATATTGCAGGTGTGGAGGTAGATTGGTTACCTTGATATAAAGGTTTGGTTACCTTGGTATAAACGTTTGGTTACCTTTTGTAGTCACTCTCCGGATTCAGTTTGCAGTCTCAAACTCAATTTTTTGATTGTGTTTCGGAATCCTTTGATCGGTTCGTGCATGTCGGTTTTCGGCTGCTCTGTTTTTACTTTTTTCTGGTTTTGTATTCGGCTTCTTTTGTATTAATGATTATGCTTCTTCTCGATTGCTCATTTGATACAAATTTTACTGATCTATGAAGTTTTCTATTCTTTCTTCCATGGATTCTTTCTTTATTGACATATTTTTTGAATGTTTGGGTTAGTTTGTAACTGCCGCACACAGTGGAGTAGTTTTCTCCTTGAATTAAGGGTTTTCTATTTTTGTTGGGTTGGATAATATGACGTGTACTGCACTATTATTGATATTATTGTATATTATTACACTATTATTATAAATATTTTATTGATGCACTATTCTTGTAATTATTTACTAATTGTTGTATACTATTGTAAAGAACCCTTTAATTTACCCATCATTGATTAATACACTATTAGCCCGCATAAATTAAATAATTAGTTTGGCCCAAATAAAAAACAAAGTCCAAACAATATGTTTTAAGAATATATAATTTTATTTAGTTTATTTTTTTTTGATATTACAAGAGTAGTATTTACTGTTATTTAAAAAACTAAAATCGTGATTAGAATTATTATGATTATCTACGTAGGGTGTTGGTGTATATAAACTAGTAGAACTAGTGTATAACAATTGAGACACGTAGCGCGTACATCATCACATAAACAACTTACGACCATTTGTTTACTTAAAGGCCAAACAAAAGCTGTACGCATAACGCTTATATATATAATTCTTTGTACTTATCACTTATTATATCATCAAACACAAAACCACGTTCCATCTATTTCATACTACATCTCTTCCGTCTCGCAAAGAATGTCAGCTGCAGTAGCTGCTGCCGCCGCAGCGGCCTTAGCCAACCGTCGCAACTCCACCACCGCCTCCGCCGCCACCACCACCACCACCAAATACAACTACAACAGTTACACCAATCTCCACCTCCCACTATCGTCACTGCCACCAAGACGGCGGCTCAGCCGCTATGAGTTGCAAAAGCAGGAAGACTGGGACGCATTTGGCCAATACTTAAAGAACCACCACAACCACAGCAACCCGCCGGTGTCTATGTGGCGGTGTAGTGGAGCCCATGTGGTGGAATTCCTCCGGTACATCGACCAATTTGGGGAAACTAAGGTACACAATCATAGTTGTATGTTTTTTGGGCAAGCTTATGCGCCAGCACCATGTCCTTGTCCACTCAAACAAGCTTGGAGTAGCCTTGATGCGCTTGTGGGCCGCCTCCGTGCCGCCTTTGAGGAGCACGGCGGATCACCGCAGGCCAACCCGTTTGGTTCGCCGGCGGTGTGGTTGTATTTAAGGGAAGTTAAGGAGTCTCAGGCTAGGGCAAGAGGGATAGCTTATGGCTAATTGTGAAAAGAAACGAAAAAAGAAGGAGAAAAGGAAGAAGAAGAATTGCATAGCACACATGATCATCACTCAAAGTCAGTACTTTCTTGAAATATGATTGGTGGATTTTTCTGATGGAAGATTTGGTGATGGTGGGTTCATCCGATAAAATCTTATTGGAGCTGTATATATTGCTGATCTATAGCTCCAAGATTCCTATATGGTTGTTCTTGAATTTAAGGAGATGTGTGTTATTATGAAGCTAATTAGGGTTTAATTATGAATTATGATCATGCTCTTTTTGGTCTTTAGATACTCTCTCCGTTTCATCTTCGAGATTATTAATTAGCAGTCGGTTGATTGATTGGTATTGTAATTTAATTTATGAAGTTCTACTACTTTTAGATTTTATTTGGAAGAGGTAATGAAATGGAAGGAAAATTAAGGAAAAAGCATACTCTTTTTCTCTTTAAAAAATTAGATAGGTTCCCTACTTTAGATTTTGTCGGGGAAGAGCAATGGAGGGAAAATTAAGAAAAGGAAATGAAAAAATAAATATAAAAACATGCAAGTGCTTTCATCAATTTTAAAAATGAACTTATGTTAAGGCCTTGTTTGAGTGGTAGGAGTGAATTGTCACTTTAATATAAATATCTAATCAAGATTCTTGGTAATGAAATCCTTAATATATATTGGAAAATGATATATATATTATATATTGCAACTTTATATGTTAGACTTTTTTATTGTGAGTTATATGGATAAATTTAATTAGTAATATTTTTACTATATATGTGATACAGTGGGCCAGTTTTATAATCATATCCAATGTCATGTATTAATATACGTACACAATCGTAATTCGGCAGAAATCTTCCACAATATATAACATGATGCATATATATTTATTTAATGGTATGTTTGGTTTGGGGGGAATGGAATAAGCATTCCAAAAGGAGGAGAAAATAAGCATTCCAATAGAATTAATACATAATCGTATGTTTAAATTAATACTTATTCTATCAAGATAGGTAAAGATTGACCATTCCATTCCAATTGACAAACTTAAAAAAAAATTCGATAGATTAAAATCGTGTAACTTCTCGTTTTGACCAAACATACAAATAAAAATGCCCGTTTCTATTCTCATTCTAATTATTATTCTCATTCTTATTCGCATTCTCATTTTCATTTTCATTTCCATTCTAATGCTGTAACCTTTGGAACATGTAGGAACTTGTTTATAGAAATTGTAATTTTAGCTAACCTTTTATTATTAGTATTGAGTTTGAGTGTGAAACAAAAAGATTATTTAAGAGTCTTCAATATTAAAGGTATTATTAACAAAGAATTAAATTCAACAATAAAAATTCTCACCCACACCCTTGATCCTTGATACCCAAACGAGGCTTAAGAAGAAACCTATGACAACTAGAAACGTAGCAAGGAAGTAGCTAATTGGTCCAATTCTATTATCAATTCCCCACCAAAAATATTTTCCACAGGTACAGATTATTATTTCTTCTCTCTCCCAAAACAAAACTATCATGTAAAAAGATTGATAGAGACTCCTATAAATATCAGGCCAGACATGTTTCAATAATTTCTTGACATGTCAAATCTCATGATTACATTTAACCATATATATATATATATAAAGCTATAATAAATGGGAATCGATCCATAACCAACCCATAATCTTATAGCACATCGCGGCCGTTCATTTGATAATATAACGACTTAATAGAAATTTCGTTCGCAGTTTAGTCTTCAATATTATGCAGTTTAATACTGCGGACGAGTCAGATGACCAAAATATCTTCATTGTAAAAGTCTTTGGTCTGCAGTATTAAATTGCAGACGCTAAGTATGACTGGCCAATTGAAAAACGACGTTTTTAAATAAGTAACATTTACAGAATTAAACTGCGGACGCTAAGTCAATTAAAAAACGACGTCGTATTAGTCAAATTCAATTTTTTTAGTTTTTTATACTCCGCAAAATTGCAGATGCTAAATAAATCGCTTGGCCAAATTGAATTTTTTCAAGATTCATTCTATACTTATTTTCTAGGTCTGTGCAATCATCCAAGAAATCGAACCATGAATTGTAGTAGAGAAGTGCCGACTTACAAATGAAATTGAGTTATGATTTGATTCTACTTTTGAGACTAGCATAATCGATGGACTGAGTCTATGTATAACTCCCGTTATATTTTCTAGGCTAGCAGGTCTTGGGATCAGTGTCCTTAGCAAAATAGAAAGCAGTTCTTTCGATTGGATTAGCTGTTTCAGATGCCATACATTCATAATGGATAAGCAATTTGTCTTCATGGAGTTAATCAATGAAATCAGTAGAGTATAATTAATTATTTGGTATTCGCAATTTAATATCGCGGAGCCTAGAAAAATAAAATAAATATTGAATTTGGCAAATACGACGTAGTTTCATAATTGGCTTAGCATCTACAGTTTAATACTGTGGATGCCACTTATTTAAAAACGACGTCGTTTTTCAATTGGTCAACCATACTTAGCATTCACAGTTTAATACTATGGACGAGAGACGTTTACAAGGAGAGTATTTTAGACATTTGTCCCGTCCCCAATATTAAACTGCGGACGAGGACTCTATTAACCATTCAATTTACGGATGGACGGTCACGATATATTATAAGAATAATTTTAAATTAACAACGTTGTCAATTGATCGGTCCCCATAATAAATACACACATATATGTATATATTTTGCAAGTCACAATTCACCATCATACTCGGTTCTTGAACTTTATTTTTAATAAATGAAGGATGAACAAATCAATTATATTAGAGACTGAACATCAATTAAATAGGAACACAATTTCTAAACTTTAATATATATATATATATATATATATATATATATATATATATATATGCATAATCATTTCACAAATAATTTTCCCACCTCTCTTGAGTTTTTATAGAAATTTCAAGAAAAACTATATCTGGTATAAAGATAGGGTATGATTTTTCCATGGCCCATGTCACTTATTTCTCAGACATGTCGAATCTCATCACATCCACATATACATATCTGCATTAAAGGAAAAAAGAGATCAATTATTGACATTTCCTTCACATATTTTCCTTTTCTAAACAAAGTTGTGGAGGAGAAATTGGACCCACTTCTATTTTAATTCATCTCTAACACACACCATTACAACATTATTACTATATATATATATATATATATATATATATATATATATATATATATATATATATAGTAGTTGGGGTTTAAATCCCATTATATTACTCCACTTATCTCCAACCTAACATTCTTTATGAGTTTCCAAATTACCTCATCCTTTCATGCACTTAACTATTTTTTTTTCATTAATTTTCAATTTCTTTATGGGGAGCACTATTTTACGTGTGTTTTTGATATTTTCTTATGATTTCTTCTTACATGAAGATGGAACCCACTGTATATTCATATAAGAGAAAACAATATAAAAATATTAAAAATACATATAAAAATATTAGTTATCTTTCTTTATATAGTTTATTTGAAACTTTTGTTAAAATAAAGATTTGTTGTTGAAATAAAGGTGATAACAGCTATGAGCATATCAATTGTCAAAATTCTTTTTCCTAAAAGCTAATCATAGCATAAAGTTAGTTTCCACCAAACGAAATAAAGGAAATTATTAGGTTTCTTTCATTTCAATGCCACCCAGACACTTTTAGTAACCAAACATTAGAATAAGTGCTGACCCTTTGTTGTTCAATTTTGTCTTGGGATGATTATTATTGTCCATAATTTATCACAACTTAAGGGTTGAAAGACGTTTTTGTCCCTCTAAATTACACTATTTTTAAAGTCGTACTTAAAATTTATTTTTTCGTCAATTGAATTTTTAAAGTGATATTTTGTATCAATTTTGTTTTTTCCTAATTTCACTGGAACTCATCCAAATTCTGACCCGACCCAACTCATTTTACTAAGGACAAATGTTTCTTTAACATTATGAGTAATATAAATATATTATCAGATTATATAATATAGAAATTAAAAATCTAAATAAACTAATTCAAATTTAAACATATATTACTAAAATACAAAACCAAAATAAAATTTTAATAAACTAATTCAAATTTTAAAAAAAGTTTATACAGTAATTATTATTTTTAATTTTGATTTAATGAATGACTAAAATTCAAAGTTAATGTCAAATTAAATTAAAAAGGACCAAAATGACGCCTGTAAAATAAAAGTTGCCATAATATATATCTATTAGAAATTACACATTATTTATATTTTTGAGGCTTAATTATTGTCAGATTTGGGTTTAATAAAACTTATTTGTGGACATAATTTAAGTAAGTATAAATATGTAATTTATTTCTCAAATGTAGAAAATAAAAGAGAATTTCATTTGATTTGTGCAGAAATCGTTAGATTTGTATTTATAGTGAGATATTTAATAAGCTGCAAAATTATTTGATAAAAATTAATTTTTCTAAATCCCATTTAATAGAAAAAGACTACTAATTAGTTTATTTATATAAGAGGTGTAGTCTATTTTATTTTGAAATAAAAGAAAAATATTAAAAACTACTACCTCCGTTCCTAAAAGATTGTCGTTTAAGTAAAGATTGTCGTTTAAGGTTTTGACACATACATTAAGAAAGTCATTTAATACTAGTAAAATTTGTTTGAAATTCTATCAATACCTTTTTATGGGAAATTAAAAACTATTAATACAAGGGAGAGAATTTATTGAGACAATGAGAGAAGATAGGGGTAATATAGGAAAGTAAATAATTTATTCTTCTAGAAAGTTGAAAACGACAAACATTTTAGAACAAATTTTTTCTTCTAAAACGACAATCTTTTATGAACGGAGGGAGTATTTAAATTCTAATTAACCAATAAATTAATACTAGTCTAAAACTTGCATATTTAGTACTGTAGTTAAAAATTGAATTTAATAGTATATATATTAATTAACTTATAAATATGTATGTACATATATGTGTATATGTATATGTAGATATACATACATAAGATATATGCATATATGAAGCAAGTTTACATATAAGAAAACTATTATTTTGCTCATGTATTTTCTCTCTTTTTTATCTTCTTTAATTTTTTTACAAATAAATAACTACTATTGTAGACACTCAAAATTTTGCATTTCTGATACTAACCATGCAGGATGGCAAAATCGACTTTTACTTTCCAGAGACAACCTTGGAAGTCCAGATCAAATCACCCCCGACGACAACCCCGGGAGATCAAATCCAACTCCAGCGACAACCCCGAAAAATCTAGTCAACCTTCGGAGACGACCCCGAAGGTTCAAATCAATCCCCACAGACAACCCTGAGATATCAAATCAACCCTTGGAGACGAGTAAGAACAGAGTCGGCTGAGATCAAACCTCGAAGACAACCCCCGGAAAGGCAAAACGATTATTTTGCCAACTTAACATCAAATCAAGTCAAATCACTGATATGAAGGTAATGCAGAACTATAACGTCAATCCCGAATGAAAACAGCACAAGACAGCTCAACGAACGGACTGCGAAGACTCGAAAATCTGGTCATGAACCCATCTTCTCGGATTCAAAAAAATGTCATTGTGTAGCTCTCGAAAAGAGCTTTACGGAAAGATATAGCACGCCTCTATTGGATTTTCGGATTGAAAGTTATGAAGGTTTTAAGTAGACAGTGCATTGATCGAAGTGCACGTACTTCGAGATGACGGGATCCACTGGTCCGAGTGTAAGACCCCAACTTTTATGAATAAAGATTTAATTTTTTTTATATATTATTTCGAAATAGTAAGGTGTTGATTTGATAAATGTAAAAAATTATGGGTGAAATGTACAAATATTTCAAAATAAACAAGTGGTTATAAAATATTCATTGTTGTCGGGGAATATTCGTACGACGGCGCAGCTATTTGTGGGCCCCACAACGGAATAACTGTCGGATATAGAAAGCGACAGAATTAACTTTTTTATAAATAACGGTAAAACTGTTACGGTTAAACTGTTGAAATATCCGGTGATAAAAATACAGTAACACGCGTTGTGCACAGTAGCACACGGTATTGCACAGTATTTTGAATTATTGGTTCTTACGTAAGAAGTCACTTACTCAATAATTATTACAGTAATTACTGTTCAATATTTTATATTATTGATTCAATAATTGCATGATATTTTATTGGTTCAATAATTGCTACATTGATATTTTATATCAATAATTGCTACGTTGCTATTTTATATGATTGATTCAATAATTGTCACTGCACAGTATTTCACATTATCAAATTAATAATTCATATTATTTAAATAATATTATTAGATAGCATTATTGACAATGTCTAAGGAAGTTTTGTCTAGGAGGGATTATTTAATTGCGCGCCAGTAAGGAGAAATCCTTATCGGAAGGTCCCCTCTTTTCTAGGAACGACCTGGTTGTCAATATTGTAGTTCTGTAATATTATTTGTGAATAATTAATTATTGATTTATATGATAAGGAAATATTTATTTTGTGGATATAAAAGAAGGAATTATTGCTGATGTGTTTTTATCAGTATTTTGTTGTGAAAAATCACCTGTTTGTGGATTTCAGCCATTTTCAGTTGGGAATTTAGAAAAACTTCCTTCTGCAAAGTTGTAGAGAATTAAATTTTTCATGAAAAGGACATATAATTTATATTTTTCTGATAAAATGACTATTTATTATGAATCATTGAAGTTTCGAAAATAAATATTTTTTAAATAAAATGGTGGGCCCCACTTTTGGTTGTTGTAGAAAAATTACTGAATTTTCAAATCTCACGAGGTGTGTTGGGTGAATGCCGCCGGCGCAGAAAGTCTACTTTGACATCCTAAGTTTTTTCTATAAATAGGGTGCTTAGGTTAGAATTGAAAATCACACCAGAATCTGAAGTTTTCTCTCTCTATAATATCGAGCGTATTTTTGTGAGTATTTAGATACTTTGAGTGTTGCTATTCAGTGCAAGTTTTCTTCAGCCTTATATCCGATATTCCAGTCAGAAGTACTATTCTTTTGAAGTAAGAGATGTTATTTTCTTTCGTAAATGATGTTATTCTTTTCAATATCATTATACCAAAATATTGACATGAATTGTATTATGAAATTCTTACTTTTTTCGTCGGGGTTACTATTTACGTATACGGCACTATTCATGAAAAAATTAAATTTTCTTCTATTTGTCCAATTTGCTTGTTAAGGTTCATATTTTTGATTGGATCTAAGTTTTGAGCTTTATTCTTGATTTTTGCTCCACAATTGATTATTACAAAGTATTTTTGAATTGGATAAACTAAAATACGAATCCTTAATCTTTGTCCATTATGTAAGATCCCGACTTTTATGAAATAAAAGTCTAATTTAATTTATGATTAATATTTTAAAGTTTTAAAGTATTAATTTGATAAATGGTCGAACGAACAATTAAATGAATAAGTGAGTAAATAAAAGGGGGCCGAAAAGAGAAAAAGAGGGGGGAGGGAGAGAGAGAAATAGGGGGAGAAAAAGAGAGAGAGAGAGAGCCATCAGTATTTTTTTTCTCCCGTACCAAATTGTTAGAGGAAGAAAAGAGAGAAGAGAGAAAGAAAAGAGAAAGAAGAAGAAAGAAGAATGGGAAGGAACAAATTGAAATGAGTAAGTTTTAATTTATAATTTAATTTTCATATATGGATGTTAAATTTTGTATATAGATAGAACATGTTTATATTTGTTTTTAATGGATTAAACTTGTATAAACATGAATCAAATGAGAGAAATCAAGAAATTAAAAGAAAAACGAAATCTGAAAATTTTCAAAAAATTAGTTTATTACTTGATTTGGTAAAATTTATAACTCTTTGTGTATAATGAGTTAGAAAGTGAGCCATATATCAAAACGAAGATATGAAAGTAAGCTAATTACAGAAATTAGAATCACCCAAAAATTTCTTGTAGATTTTTCGTGGTGACTGTTTGAAGAAAACTGGTCTGAACGACTTATAGTCCGACAAAAATCAGTTTCTTAAGCTCTATTGCGGGAATTATAGTTCTTAATCCGACTGTTGGATCGTTGTAATTTTTGGATATGTTATACATAGATAAGTTGAGTATATGTTCACAAATTTTTAACCGTTAAATATTAACGTATGATTTTTTATGAATTTCGTGAGGTAACTGATCTGATATTTCTTTCAAAACATAAATATTTTATGGCAAACTTTTTTGGTAAGCTTATTTCTATATGTTAGAGGTGGAATTTGAAAACACTTTCTTCTACAAAGTTATAAAAAATTTAATTTTACATGGAAAGGACACAAAATCTATATTTTTTTGATAAAAAGACTAATTACTATGAATTATTAAAGTTTTTGAATATTGGAAATATTAATTAAATTATCAAAAAAATTATTTGGGCTGAAATATTTTTACAGAAATCTTATTATATCAGTTTAGAGTTTCTGTAAATATTTGATGAATTATTGAAAAACAGAAGTAATTATGTTATTTTTAAACTATTTATAGTTGGTTTAAAAATAGAGAAAATTCATAGAAAATTCTATGAATGATGAAAAATTATGAAACTTGGTAAAAAAATCATATATAATATTATTTTATAGTTTCTAGACAGTTTTGGAAATTTATTAAGTAACATAAATACTTTCTTATATTTTTAAGCTATTTATAGTTAGTTTAAAAATAGAGAAAATTAATAAAAAAATTCTTTGAATAGTGGAAAATTATGAAGTTTATTGAAAAATCTTATAATAATATAAGATTAATATTGATGATGTTTTAAAGTTATAAAAGTATGTGGAATAAGTATTTCTATTTTAAAGCTATTAAATGATAGTTTTTATAAATAGAAATAATTATAAAAAATTGTCGGCTAATTCGAAAAATGTGAAAGTTGTTTGAAAAATTCAGAATAGTATTTTAAATATTTTTGAAGTGTTAGTAAGCTCATGAGGTATCGGGATGTAAACGTAAAAGTTATGATAAATATTTATATAATTATATTGTTGTATTTTATCATCACTTGAGATGGTGACTTAGTGGTGGGAAGTCGGACATAAATTTTCATTAACGTGGGTTCGAATTTTGGTAAACTCCTGTATGCTCAAGTGGTCTCACGCCCTGAATTTATTCGGGGGTAAGTTGAGCTCTGAATTTATTCGGGGGTAAGTGAGTTGTGCCGATGAAGACACCACTGAGGCCTCTAAAATTTTTAGAGATCAGACCTTTATTTTTTTTCATATCATGCATGTAATTATTTATTACGTATGTTAATAAATAACAGTTATGATAAAACCAGTTGAAAGTATTGTGAGTCTACAATAATGATGGTGAATAATTGTTGAAAGATTAAAAAGGTGTAAATAATTGATGGTTAAAATGTGTTGATGATATGCAGATACTTGCTCAATTATTTTCTCTTTACAAAAATAAGTTTGTTAGGACTTGCAGACACTTTATTTTTTCTAAAGTAGTATGGGCCACAACTTTATTATTGAACAAATATTGTTAAAACATGTACAAGTTGATTTAATTTTCTCTGTGGGATCATAAATTACACTACCAGTATTTTTTTATATAGTTCATTGGGTTATTTTGTCAAAACTGATGTGCTAGTTGTTTCTTCAATTTTCAGTATAAATATATTACTCGGTTGAGTAACTAAACACACATAATGACTACACCAAAAGTATAAAAAAAAATTATTACAATATTGTGAGGATAATATTGTGAGTATTTCTTTTGAGTGTAAGGTTACTCCAAGTGTTGATAAAGAATGCAAGCATTATTCAGGTTGATCAATTTCATAGAAAGCAGAATTCAGTCACGTGCTAATTAAGGTAAGGGATATCATTTTTATGGTAAGAGGTATCACTTTTTCATAATATGGTAAAAGAATATCATTTTCTTTCATGCTCCATATTATTGTGAGAGATTATTATTTGTTCTTCAGGTTATTATTAAAAATAAAATGTTGATTGGTATATAGTTGAATATCTTTGGCCTGTAGTGCAAAGATGAGTTGTTGATTTATGAATATCTTTGGCCTGTAGTGCAAAGATGAGTCGTTGATTTATGAATATCTTTGACCTGTAGTGCAAAGATGAGTTGTTGATTTATGAATATCTTTGGCCTGTAGTGCAAAGATGAGTTGTTGATTTATGAATATCTTTGGCCAGTAGTGCAAAGATGAGCTGTTGATTTATGAATATATTTGGCCGTAGTGCAAAGATGAATTTATTAGCCTGATTATGAACAGGAACTGTGAATTGGTATAACTATAATTTTTGGTGTTTCAGGTAAAGACAGATGATGAAAGTTCTCTTTGTCTTGGGTACAACGAAGAACTGTTAATTGATATTACAGGAATAAAAAATTAATGATGAACTTTTAATTGGGAGAAGATAGTGGACATTGTGTTCTACTTGACTCTCCAAATGAATTATTGATTCCGCTGCAATTATGGTTGATAATTTTTATCATCTACCATAGGTTTTAAATCTCTGATTTACTACTGATAAATGCTATTGATAATTTAATTATCTTAGTCATAATATTCTTTACTGAGCTATTTGTGCTCACCCCTTTTGCTTCATAATTCCTTTCAAAAAATAAAAATGTAGCTGGAACTAGCAGAGAGGACGTGAGTATAAAGTGGTGTCTCGAGTTAGTCGCTATCCTCATCAAGTTATAGAACAAGGTGACATAATAGTTATACGGGGAACTTAAAATTTTAAATGCGTGTGTCGTATTCTACACGTTATTTAACAGTTGATTTTGGTGACTCAAATAGAGTGAGGTGTTGTCCAAGGTTGGGCCTTGAGGGTCACAGTTGGGTATGATAGTTGTTTTAAAACTCACAAATAATTATTTTCTTATTTGATACGACATTATGATAATTCGGGTGCGGATATTGTCGTACTATATACGACATGGTAATAATTATAAACAGAAAGATTTGTATTTGAATTTTTATTGAGTGTATTAGTGGCGACCCAAAATAGGTTGGTGGATTGGACCTATGTTGGGGGCGTTATAATTTATCTCACTAGATTCGTTCTTTAAAGTGTTTTTATCATCCTCAGTCCTAAATAGTGATTTAACTGAATATCTTTGGCCTGTAGAGCAAAGATGAATGATTACCTGATGAATATCTTTGGCCGTAGTGCAATGATGATCAGGTGTTGAGATGAACATGACCAACTGATGATACAAATGAATATCTTTGGCCGTAGTGCAAAGATGAATATTTGATTTGAGATATATATTGATTGATGTTACAGGGATAAAATATTGATGATGGACTTTTAAATCATAGAAGATAGTAGACTTCATTCTCTACTTAACTCTTCTAGTGAATTGTTATTTTCGCTGCAAATATTGATCTAAAACTTGTTGTCCATAATATTTTATCTGAATTATTGAAGACTAACGATAATTTATTTTCCATTATCTTAGTCATAATATTCTTTACTGGGTTAGTTGAGCTCACCCTTTTCATCTATTGTCCTCTTCAGGAAATGAAAATGTCGCATAAACTAGTCGGGGGACAGAGTGATGGTCCGAATTAGAGCAGTAGTAGTCCTCACTATTTCTAATAAATAGCGTGATAATAATTGTAATGAGAACTTAGTTTGAATGTTAATATTTTTTACATGTTTGTATTGACACTCACAGTTGTATGGTCGTATTTTTCACGACCGTGTGATATAAAAGATTGTATTTGAATTCTGTATCATGTATTTGACGACTCAAAATGAATTGGGTTGACTGGACCTATTCTGGGGGCGTCACACCGGGGCCACCCGGGTCAGCCGCAGGTAGACCCGCAGCTCCCTGGTCTATAAATAAGACCTCCACTAACAAAGAAAAAAGAAGGAAAAAAAAATAGAGGAAATTTCGCACATTTCAGCTCTTAACCCTATCTACAGTGTTTCAAACTTCAATATTCTTCTTTCTAAACACTTGTATACGTATATATATATTATTATCAAGTTTTAACCGGTGAAAACGGAGTTTTCAAGCTACAAAAGCGGTTCAAAGCCCGTCTCGCTGTACACTGTGAGATTTTTTCAGATCTAAATTTTTTTACTACTTTAATATATATATATATATATATATATATATATTTATAAATTTTAATTTTGCCTAGATTGCAAATCCGTGACTTTTCTGACTTTAATATATGTATTTATAAGTATATGTATATATTTATAAGTGTTATTTCGGCCAGAATTGCAAATTCGTAGCTTTTATCGCTTTAATATTTATATAAATATTTATATAAATATATATATATATATATATATATATGTATTAACTAGTTTGGCCTGGATTGCTAATCCGTTGTCTTTTTCAGCTTTAATATGTATATAAGCATATATATATATATATATATATATTTATATTGATCAGTCACGCCTGAATTGTGAATCCGTGGCTCTTTTCAGCTTTAATATATAAATATATATATATATATATATATATATATATATATTATTTATTCAATGTGATTGAATATCAATTTTATAATTTTAACTGTTCATTTGATGTAAACTTGTTCTAATATAAAGGTTGTGGACTAGATTTATCTAAATCTAGTCATGTCTAACTTTTAATCAGTTCAAAAGTTGTAAAACTGGAATCGTTGAGCTAGAATGACTAAGATTTATTTAAATCTAGTTTTCTTTCTAGTTTTGTAAATATTAAGCAACTACGCGACCCTACATTTGTATCTAGAGGGAACTAGAAGCTTTGGCTACGCGCATGCAAGGATTTAACGGATGAGTCAATTGTCTTACGACGTCTAGATTTTAATTTATATTTTATTTTAATATATCTGCTGTGCAAGCTTTTTGATGATATTGTGTGAGCCTTGAAATTACGGGGTCTACGAGTAATCACATAGATCTAGATTCGATTTTTATGATGGACAAATCTGAGTTGTAAATACAGCTTGTAGTCCTTTGTAAATGTAACCATAGGCCTTAAAATCGGGATACAGATTTAAGGCCCTGACATAAAAATATTATGATTTGTGGTGTTCGGATCACTTCGATGACTTTCATGCCCATAAGAGGTCCGACAGTTTTGTAGATATTTATTTATGCTTTGCATATCCTATAAAATCTAAATCAAGCCGAATACAGATTAAAAATGTAAGTATCAAAAGGCTTTAATTCATATGCGAGCGAAAGGGTTTGAAAATCACATTTCAAAACATTACTTTCATATATTGTCTAAAAAAAGACTTTTCATTAAATCAAACCCTTCGTATATAGATCAAGCGAAACACAACACTACTTTCAAATAAATCACGTAGGCCCAATTACTGCAATCATACACACACACATAATGATTAAGGAAATTAAAAAGACGCAGTAATTTTGTTTCACGGAAGTCGGGGGTGCCTAACACCTTCTCTCGCTTAATCAAGCCCTCAAACTCTATGAAATCTCGATTTTCAAGACCAATTAAATAGAGTCCAATAATTGGGCCATATTGCAAAATCTTTCAAAATTCAGTTGAGTTGGTACAACCAATCATATTAACTGGCGACTCTGTAAAATCAAGCTTTTCAAAATCGTCGACATTGTATGTCGGTCTTTTTCTAAAAATTCACCCTTCAGATAAAACCAATTCAAATAAAAAAGATCAAGGGTAGAAACAGGCATAGTAAAAGAAAATCAAAGATTTTTCTCGACGTCGACAACTACAAAGCACTGTTTTATTGGAGTTATTATGTGAATTACTATGATCACAGATAATTCACCAAAAGCTTGACATATATTTTGGAGGTATATTTTTTGCAGCTCTTAGCAAATCAATCGTGGTGGACGCGATAAAAATCTTAAAGATATTGATCATCCGTGTCATGTCTTCTAATACGATATTAATTCTATAAAGCTACGATTCTAACAGTATCTAATTCAAACACACATGTAAAATAAAAAAAAAAAAAATTTAAAAAAAGCAGCTCAAACTTCATAAAATAATAATAATAACAACACAAAATGAAAAAAGATTAAAAAACAAATAGAGCAACACATGAATAAACTAATTACAAATCAGATTATGATAAACAAATACTAGCCAGAAAAGTAACCACCAAACCCCTCCGTCACCGAACCCAGGAGAAACCTCAAATCCCAAAAAAATGGAAATCAAAATGATTCAATCCCACTATTACCCAATACAGTTACAAATATTGGTGCGTTGCGTTTGAGCCTCACCAAACAAATTTCTAAATCAATTCTCTCTCATAATGTGGAATCAAATTATATCAAAATAAAATAGACATAGCAATGAATGAGATAAATTAAAAGACAAGAAAAAAAATTAAAGGGTGGCAATTAGAGAGTTGATGGCAGTTGGAACGAAGACGGTGACGTCAGAGATGGGAACGAAGATGATAGCACTTAGTGGATTTGAGTCAGCAATGAGGGTTTAGAAAAGAAAACGGAGGTTGTCGTCGCCATTGCAGAAACACCCAAAATGTGAATAATGTTGCTCCAATCCAAGGTAACGATCTAAGATAGTAGACAACCGGGGACATGCATCGACGACAGCCAAAACGACAGAAGTATGCGGAGGAGGCAGAAGAGGAAGATAAGAGAGGATTTCATATATATGTTTTCAGTTTTTGAATTTTGAATTTAATAGAAATCAATTATTTTCTTGTTTTGACTTTATATATTTTAACACTAACTAATACTACTTATAATAATAGTAAATACATAATATATGTAATATCTAAATACTTGTAAAGCCACTTTTGTCCTTGGTAAAATGGGTTGGGTAATGAGTTTCAGTATAATTGGAGAAAAGGAACCGAATTGATACAAAGTATCACTTTAAGGACTTACACGAAAAATAAATTTTAGAAAAGACTTTAAAAATAGGTGACAACTTGGAGGGACAAAAGTGTCATTCAGTCCAACTTAAGAAGTTGTTGGGTTACTAGTGTTTGTAGTATTTAGATCTCTAAATGCACCACACCATATTGGTGCGTTGCGTTTGAGCCTCAAATACTGCATTTATGAGTTTAATAAGTTGTGTTGGAAATAAATTACTTCTTGACAAACAAAATTTTCAAATGCGTTACGAAGTCTATATGCCCCAAACGCTATGTAACCAAACATATATATACTAAGAGTAATAATAGGAGTTGGCTAAATAAAAATTCCACTAAAGAATTATTGTGCTAATTACTGTAACAGTATTATATCTAGGTCCTTCACTACTAGAAAACAGGCTTATAGCGAGGGTCAGCGACTGTCACTATAGGTTTTAGCGACAGTTTAAGATTCTCATGCATAGTGAGATCTTTTACCGACGGTTTTTAGAGTCTATAACGACGGTTCTAACCAGCTCTATACTGTCGATCTTTGAGAGTTTTAGCTACAATCGGTGACTGTCCACGACCGTATCTATAGACCTTTTTGTTTTTTTTAAACAAATTAGAATAACCAATTATTCTATTTTTTAAAAAACAATTGGTTATTCATTTATAATATGAATAAACATATTGAAACCACCATAATACAAAACTATTTAACATTTATTAAAAAAATACAATTGTATTTTAAATGTCAAATTAAAATCTTACACATGCATCCAAATATACGTAAAACAAACATATGAGCATTACAAGTGTGTTAAAAAATAATAATAATCTCGAATAATAGATCTTGGCATATAATTGAGCAACTGGAAGTTTAATTTTCTTCAATCTTGGCACTTGAGTATACTGCAAATTCAAAAACATGCAAAAAAGTTAAATCTTATAATATAAATCGTCATATTAAAGAAAACTTGATTTAATTTTTGACTACCAAAAACATCTACATCACAAAATAGAACAATTGCCATGCATAACTACTCATACTATTTACTAATAAAAATCAAAATGCACTTTTAAATTGGAGCCAAAACAAAATAGATATAAACTAGGAGACTACTAGGTGGTGTCTTAATGCATCTTAACAGCCCACCTCTTAATGTATTTTAACATCCTACATGTTTGTATTAAGAGGTTCTCTAAATAGTTAAGATACAAATGTAAGTCTAAATTATTCAGAAGACCAGGGTTGTTAACATGCATTAAGAGGTGGGCTATTAAGATGCGTTAATATGCAATCAAACACCACAACTCACCCAGAAAAGCAAGAGAAGAAACCAACAGCTAGGCATGACTCTCTGCAAAATCACAAATCAGTCCTTTGTAATTAATCTACATAATGTGAACAAAGATGACCATCAGTACAAATTAAACAAGAACCATTAAGAGTTTCAAGTTTACCACTTTCACTGTTAAAAGAGATACTCCACTATCAATTTTGTTCCTCAACAGTAGTCCTCCCAATGAAGCTTGCAGCTGCCTTAATCAGAGACTGCACCTCTTCCATGCTAATCAAGAAAATATCAACTTATAGTAATACTATTGACATAATATGAACAACTGCCTATATATGTACACACTAATTAGATCTTATTTATTTTATATAATTTTCATAGCATAATTATGAATTCACATCCATATATACAAGTTGACTTTTAGATGTGCATTGAACTACTACAGCAGAAAACATGACTTTTATACCGAATATGCGCATCCTAACTGTTTCCAAGTGCTTGCAAAACATGTTGCCTCTCTAGTTTGCAGGTAGATATTTAACAGCTTCACTTCCCGGTTTTACACATACACTAGTTTTGTATCATCTAAGTTTTACTTGATGCTATGATATGTAGAGAAGAAAGAGGCAAATATAATGTGAAGTCGTGAAATTGTAGACTTACACGGAAAGAAAAAGGGTGCATGAGGCTCAATGGTAAAAAAACTACTCATAAGAACTTGGGTGCATGAGGTCTTGGGAGTCCTTCTTGCCAAAGGCAAGAATGTTAAATTTCAGTCGAATATAGAAAAGAAAAAAAAGGCCTAACCAAGAATATAATAGAAAGAAGAAAGACAAAATACAACCGAACCCAATCAAGCTCTCACCTTCATTTATTAAAAGAGAAACAGGTCCATCATAATTCAAAAAATAAAAAATATAGTGACTCTTTACTAATATTATGGAGGAACCGAAATGCGAGTTGAAAGACTTGAAACCAGAAATTGTTAAACCAGAGAACAATTCGAGTTAACACTTGTTATAAAAGCTTAGGTGGTTTATATTGTGATATTTTTTTATATAACTGATAATAGTAAAGACAAAGATAACTTATATGGACATAGTATTACATCTTTTCCAGATATCTCTATATCAAAGATAGTTTGCTTAATACTTACCCTCCCTTCTAATAATGAAGGGATGAATAAACGTAGTATAGCTATTTCCCATGAATCTTAAGCTCAGAATCCTTCAAAAATATTTCTGAGATTATGGAGAATCTCATGTACTTTGAATTCTATACTAGGAATACAACTCTGCTTTATGATTTAATAGACCAGCCTATAGGGCTCATACTAAGGAAAATGGAGACTAATTCTAAATATAGAAACAATAAAAAGCTCTTGACATTATTAAACTTAAAATTCTTACCAATTCAAATGAATAGATACTTCCATTTCTTGAACATATGAGCACCTGAAGAAGACCAAAAACTTAAAAATATTAGGTAAATAAAAAACCTATGATTGAGATAACCATAGTTTAAGATCATTTGGTTTTATATGCTATTTGGTTTCTCGCATGGAACTACTCATCTGATGCTAATTTTGGACAGGTTTTGGTTATAACAACACTATGAGATCACGTTAGCCAAATTCTCTGGCACAAAGGCTTGGCTCATCATCAACAAGGATGTGAAGAGTATTACAGAACGCTCTTAATTTATACAAACCTATCAAAGTTTAAGAGGTGCAAGCAGAAATCCAAGTGAGTTCTAGATTTTTCTTCCAAATGAAGCTTTAACTTTTAGTTGGGATCAGGTTTGCTAAATTATCTAGCACAAAAGAATGTCTGGACAAGAATTCGACGAACCTGATGACAAATACTTCTTATACACATGTGGACTGTCGTTATTGAGTACTCAAAAGTATTGTTTGTGACATTATTTAAACACATAACATTCTACGAACTTGTATAATGGAATTTTCGTCAACATTACAAACTGAATAAAACACAAAATATGTGAAAAAAACTCTAATTGCTTGTGATATTAGAATTTCGAGACAACCAACACATGGTAACATCAGTGTCTCAATTTCTAAAGTAACTTGAAAAAGATCCATATGAATCCTGAATAGGTTACCTGCGAAGGTAGTACATGAGATATACAGGGTCTAGCAAATATTGGGCCACCAGTTTTTGACTGCATCCAGAAACACCGACAGAAAAAAAAAGTAAGAATAACAATGACATCTAAGATATTGAATAAGAGAGATGCATGTGCATGTATAGAAGCTGATTTACAAGAAACTGCTAATTGTTCTTCTACTATGGTATGGAAACTAGATTCAATGGCAAATTAGTGCATTTTATTTAGAAGACCACACATAAGATATAGACATGAAAATGACCAAGTGTGAATTCCTTTTCTGTCTTTCCTGGAATCCCCAAGAAGCTCCTATCAAACCCATCAAAAGTAATCTAATACATGTCATAGTTTGGTCATTTCATTCAATTCCCAGAGATTTTTGATATGCCAAGTTTTGTGAAGATTCATTGAGTCGACATTCAATAAGAAAATGCAAAACAAAATTTATTCATTTTTATAAAGAAGAAATTTGCAATCCTAGTGGCCAAGTTCACTACATCAAAAGGGTAGGTGTTTTGCATACTCATCATATTGTGTAAACTGCCTTTAAGTGAAGCCAAATGTACTCTCAATGAAAATGACAAACCCCCAAGACATTTAATTCTACTATGGTGAATCAAAATACAGTAAACAGTGTTCTAAAAAGCGGCCTAGGCGCTAGGCGCCCCTGGCACCTCGCCTAGGACTAAGGCGGTGAAAAAAATCCTCCAAAAAATTAGGCAAGGCCTAGGCTGACAGGAAATTAGGGGGCTAGGCGGGCAATTTAAATTTTATTATTTAATAGCAATTTTATGAATAAAACTAATACGTTAAAAATATGTTAGCCATACTTAACATATGGTATTTGTTATTTTTTTTAAGTCCTCAATTTTGAAGATTGCACAAATAAAAATAATTTCATAATTAATAATATCAATGTCTTATTCAATAAACTTCACACTAATTTTTAAAAATAACATTTATTTAAATTTAAAAATATCTCAAATTGATTTTTAAGAAATTAATATTAATTTGTTTGCGTTTGAAATTTGAACAATTGCATGTTTGTGTTTGAACTTTGACATTGACAATATGAATATATGTTTGAACTTTAAGCAAAGGCCTTTATTATCTTTATTATAGATTGTTTTGCTTTATATTATTGTTTTGTTTAGATAAATGTAAGATAAAATATTAAAATTAGCTTAAAATAAAAAATCCCGCCCAGGCCCCGCCTCCCGCCTTTTAGAACATTGACAGTAAATAATATTGTTTAATGAGTTCACAGTAATTCAACCAAACAGTAGATCATCAATATGCAGCCTGCTTCTGGTGATCCCCAACTTCTCACTTGTAGAATTTGAATGCCCTCCATATAATGGATCCATTTGCATCTAATGCAACAACATTCCCGCTCACCAAGCTACAAATGACTGCAAAACCATACAGAAAAAGTGACTTAAGTACACTTGGTATTATCCAAAATACAGAAACAAAAGCAAATATCCAAGCAGATGTGAGCTCGAATATGTAACAACTTCCCAAAAAACAATCTTCCGAAGTATTGATTCTAGGAAGAAATATATATGGACCGTCATCCCAGGGATAAACAAGGCACAAATGGCTGTTTTATTTTAAAATATTCAGGAATCAGGATGAACCATGTCAGTCCCCTGATATGCGTATAAAGTTTCTGTTTATTATGTTTTGCTCTTTCAGAGATCTTGACTGATGGCCTAATGTAATGTCTTTGGAAGAAACTCTAACAGGTAATGATGCATGAGTACAAAGTTTGATGATAAATTGGAACTACAAATACCATTTCCATTATTACAATCGACAGAGAGAGACAAAAACAGGTGCTCCTAAGTCTTGCAACCACAGTTTACCGAATGGCGCTGCCTGCACAACAAAACATACAATATTTTCAAACATATCAAAATTATGATAAACCACAACAAAAAGAAATACAAATGCAAAGTCCATTTCCATTAGAAGGCACGCTAAAGATGGCAAAGAAACAAAGAACCATTGGCGTACAGTGCAAAAATTCTTTTCTTTGCTCCTCATGTCCCTATAAGAAAATTAATCCAAGCCTGAATATTTGGTATATCAAACAAGGACAACAATTTTTTTTGATAATTATACGAAAATGAGAACCAAGTTTCTTATATTGCTTCATGAGTCGTTGTCTACCACTAATTTTTCAACGAATCTGGTCTTTTTGTGGAATGCGAATTCGGACTTCTCAACAAACACTAACAGATGCATTCCAAACTAAAGTAGCAGAAAGACGGCTACAACCAACAAACTTATATATTACTGGTAAATACACTACTATCATCAAAGTATCAGACTCCTCAACAACCAGTGAACCAGAGGCAAAATTAGAATACAGCCAGCATAAACTAAAATAAGTAGCAAAAAAAAAAAAACAGAGCACCATTAAGTAACAGCATGTCAAATTCATTCACTTGTGCAGAGGAGCAGGACTATGTGGTTTGCAGAGAAGAGGTGATGAACACAAAATTGCTCCCAAATAGCATAAAGTAAAACTTAGATGATACAAAACAAATGTTTCTAACTCTTATCATTGCAAAAAGTCAGCAACAAAGATTTTTTTTTAATGTTAAAAAAAAAAAAAAAAATCTTGTATCGCTCCTGTTTTCTTTTTCCATACTTTTTTGGGAAACCGAACGGATATTATTGAAGGTTGATGAATCAATTTCAAAGTATTGATTAAGAAATACCAATTTGAGATTATAGTAAAAGGCTTAAAGCCCCGAGCTTCATACAACAACAACAACATATGAGAACAAAGGAAGGAAAAAATGGATTTTCAGTTTTGCCAATATAAATCGAAACCCGTTATACAGAATCATAATCTGATCACAATATAAATAAACATAAAAAAAACAATAGAATGTACAGAATTGAACATCATCATACTTAATTTGCATATGGGTAAAGTAATTGAAGTAAAGTAATAGCTTTAGTTATAAAAGAAAATAGATTAAAAATATATCTTACCAGAGTTTCCATCTAACAGCAAGAAGAAGAAGGCAGAAAAGAAATTCCAAGTTTAGGAGAGAGAAAAAGTCACAGATCTAGAGAGAGAAAGCAGAAATAGAAAAGGAATGAAGATTGGAATGAGAAAATTGTGAGAAGGAGCTGAAAATTATAACAACAAGAGCAAGAGGGGACGGGGGTTTTGGGACAAAGGATAAACACAAAACTCAATCAATTATAATTATTCAATGTATCAAAATAATGAAGTACATCACTACTTATAATACTCCTAGACAACTTTCCTAACCTAACTTGGACTCTAATAAGATAACTGCAAATTAAAGAAACTAAACAACTTCTAATCCATGGGCTTCCAAAGCGTCTTATATTGTTCTAACAAACTTTCACGACCTCGTCTTACATCAAGAGCTATTGCTTATTCCTCTTCTGAAATGAAAATAAATCAGATCTAAGATGAAAATAAGCTAGATACATATAATCGTGGATGGTCGGCAAATCTGAGATGAAAATAAACCAGATCTGAGACGGAAGATGGATGACAGTGCAAATTGTTTCATAGATCGGAGAGCAAATTTTGGCTCAAAGATGAGCAGTTTTGGGGAAAAGGAGAGAGAATTGGGATACTAGATTAATTATATTTAATAGACTCATAAAGCCAAAATAAGATCTCGGTTGATGTGTACATTTTCCTGCACTGTAGCTACGGCCCAAAGAAGACCCTCACTATAGGCTATATTTTTAAGCCTATTCCTACGGCCAGCACGGGACCGTCGGTGTAGACCTCTATTGCTACATTTTCACACTGACTGTCGATGTAGGTCGTAGCTATAGATCTGATTTCTAGTAGTGTTTTATGTCCATATACTTCCTTGTCTAAGTTACTGCAAGGGTTATTCTACTAATATGCTTAAGGTGTGATAAATCCTAAACTAACTCTATGAATTTATGCGTGCAAGTGTAGCATGTGTCCTATACATGGGGAGATGATACACGCTCTTAGAAATTATAATGGTAATCTCATTCATAAGTATAGAATTACAAGAACTGGAATGATATTTCAATGTACTCTTTGGACAGGCCTTGAATTGAATTGCACGTCTTTTTCCAATCTAACCATGCATGGAATAACAAGAGGAGAAAAAAACTCTGTACTTTCAATCTTCAATTTATGATTACATTGAAATATCCAGAATTTTATAGAGATAATTCAAAGAATCGGAAGAAAAACTTTTTATCCAATAACTACTCAACCCTAGAGAGCTCTCTAGAATCTAGATCTAAAACATGAAGTTGCAGCAATTTAAAAATGAACTCTTATACCAAGCCTCCTTTGGTATAGTGGTTAAGCCCACTTCTTGAACACCAGGAGGTATTGGGATCCATCCTTGCTAAAGGCAGGAATGTTAAATTTCGCCTAAAACTAGCAAAAAAAAAGAGAAAGAACTCTTATTGATAGTTGAGTGATTATCATACACTATTATCTTTGTCTGGTTAAGTAGGATGACAAAAGCAGGCACATATCACCCAATAATATCAAAATTTTAAGTTCATCTGTATACTGTATAATAAAATCTTTTTATATACGTGTATATATACATATATTTTTGCTATGGTATGATAATCTTATAAGTTTAACAAAATCAGTGGTAAATAAGGGGGTGAGATGGGGGAGTGGGGGTTGTTAGCTTAATGTTAAAGTACTCACTATTTGCTTCTGGTTTGCATTTTTGGTGTTGATGTATAATTTTCTCAGATATGCCAAGACAGTCCCATATTGCCAGTTAGATAGGACCTACACTGCTCATATATGGACAAATTCGCAAAGAGTTTTAATCCTCCAGAAAAAGTTTTGTTTCAGTTTTGAAGTTCAAAGATAAGGTCAAAATGTGTCACGTATGTGTCACTTATGCCACCTAACTTTCAATGTTTCAAGATACATAACTATGAGATTTGAAGGTCTTATTTCTTTTGCTATATGCCTATCTTTGTTATTACCTATTTAGACATTAATAAGATAAACAAAAGGTTTTAGACCATTTATACCTCGTAAAAACTTAAGATCTCATTTTTCCTGAACAAACTAACGTCAACCATAACAAACATCAATAAAAGAGTGGGCATTAACTAAAATATAACCCAATCACTTTTGCTATCATCCATACCCCATAGAACTGTTTAATAGCATTTTAATAGTAAAAATTTGTTTCTTTACTACAACTGAGATACATTTGTAATCAAAGTTGTAAGTCTCGTTTATGTGTCCTCATTCCTCTAGATAACTAAAGGAGTTGTACTGTAATATGAAAATTTTTGTACGTCTGATAATAAATTTTTGTTAGGTGTTAAGAATCCATCAAATAACTCAAGTTATTGGGGTCTAGAAGTGCGTAAGCCGTAACTAAAAGAAACATATCTTGAAGAGCATGTAATTTTCATTGAAATTAAATATGAGACGCTTACTTACGTTCATGCGTAAGCCGTCAAATTCGCCCTTCCAAATGTTCAATGTCCGATATCAAAACTGGTAAACTTTAGCTAGTGATTTAACCCCATGGATTCTGGGTGAATTGGAAGGTAAGGTTGAGGAACATATCCCTCTTTTCTCAGTTCCAGAAGAAGATGATTTAGTAATAAATAGATCTGAGCAGCATAAGGATGGCTAGTGTCCGCAGCAACAAACATATGGTTGGTGGAGTTTACCTCAATCCAGCTGTAACCTGGTACTTTCTGTACTCCTCTTTCTTTCATCATGCTTCGGGTTTTCAGAACCCTCTCCCATTTCCCGGCATCAGCCTGTATATTTGCTAGTAGTACATAGTAGCCAGAATTTTGTGGGTCCAAGTCAAACAGATGTCTTGCAGCCACTTCAGCAAGGTCAACATTGCCATGGACCCGGCAAGCCCCGAGTAATGTTCCCCAAGCACCCGCATCCGGATCAAAAGGCATGCTCTTTATGAATTCAAATGCTTCTTCTAAACGACCAGCTCGCCCAAACAAATCAATCATGCAGGCATAGTGTTCCATTTGAGCTGCAATTTTATATTCTTCAGTCATGCAATTGAAGTAGTGTTTTCCTTCTTCAACATGGCCAGCATGGCCACAAGCAGATATCAAGGCAAGAAAAGTGACATGATCAGGCTGAAACCCCTCTTCTTTCATTTCATGGAAGAGAGCACGAGCATCCTCCAGGCAACCGTGATTTCCATAAGCAGAAATGATGCTACTCCACGAAACTTCATTCTTCTCTTGCATCATATAGAATACACAGCGTGCTAATTCCAAGTTCCCGCATTTAGCATACATATCTATTAGTGCACTCTCAGCAAAAATATCTGAGCTGAATACACCTCTCATCATAAAACCATGGATCTCTTTCCCATAATGGAGTGCTGATAAACTTGAACATGCTGAAAGAGCGGCTGAAATGGCAATACCGTCATAATTGACTCCTTCAATACCCATTTTGCGGAAAAGATCAATCGCCTCTTCTGGTTTTCCATTTTGGGAGCAGCTTGTAATTATCGAGTTCCAGCAAACAGCATCCCTTTCAGACATCCTTGAGAAAACTTGATGAGCAAGATCTAACCTTCCACATTTTGCATACATGTCAGTGATGGCGCTCCCTATGTAACAACTTCCGCCAAGACCATGTTTAATGATGTGACCATGTAATTCCTTACCCAAATTTAGAGCAGCCAAACCAGCACAAGCTGGTAAAAGACTTGCAAGAGTTACTGCATTTGGCTTCATTTGCTCATAAATAAGCCACTGAAAAACAGCTATGGCATCAATGTTCATCTCGTTAATCACATATCCTGAAATCATGGTGGAGTAAATGACAATATCTACTGCAGTGCAATAACTGAATACATTTCGTGCCATCTCCACGTCCCTGCACTTAAAGTACATATCAATAAGTGCATTATTCAAAAACACATCCAAAGTCACACCATGTCTTACAATATAACCATGAATTTCCTTACCTTGATTTAGTCTTGTTGATTCAGAAACTGATGGGAGAAAACTTGCAAATGTGATAGAGTCCGGTTTGACACAAGCAGACATCATCTTACGAAACAAATCCAAGGCCTCGGGAATATACCCATTTAACACATACCCTCCAATCATCCCATTCCAACTCACCAAATTAATTTCTGGTATCGTATCAAACAACTCACGTGCATCAGACAAGCAACGGGATTTGGAATACAATGCAATTAATGTGTTCGCCACTGGTGAATCCATCTCCAACCCACATCTAATAACAAGTCCATGAAGCTGAGTACCAAGTCCTATCATTGTCTCCGAGGCACAGACAGACAAAATACATGCATATGTCACCGAATTAGGCATTATTTCAGTGCATCTCATTTGCCTAAACAACCCAATAACATTGCTAGAATCTCCATATCTCACATAACCATTAAGCATTACATTCCACAAAACACTATCTCTCTGAGGCAATTTATCAAACAAGTAACGACCATCATAAATACAATCATTCTCTGCATAAAACTTAATCAATGAACTACTCACAAACACATCCAATTCGAAACCCATCAATTTAATCATGTCATGAATCAATTTACACAACTTTACAGCATGTAAACCACCACAAGCCTTGATCACACAAGGAAAACTATACCTGTCAGGCAAAGTCCCATAACTCAGCATCTTAAAGTAAACTAACAATGCAAAATCAAAGCAACCCATTATAGTAAACCCTCTAATCATCCAATTCCAAGGCGAGGCATAAGACAAATCAAGCTGATAAAACATGTTTTTAGCATCAACAAACCTACCAGAAAGAACATACACACCCAAAATCCTTGTACCAAGAAGACCCTTGATTCCATTGACAGTTATCTGGGCATGAACTTGTTGCCCTTGTCGAAGACCATAGTTCTCTGCAGAATCTGAACAAGATTGAAGAATTGGTGCAAGTTTAGATGCTAATATTTCCTGGGTATTTGGGAAGAATCTAACTGAGTTTGTTATGATTTGGTGCACACTTTTCTTTCCACTTTCCTTCCATGTCGGCATCAAGTTCAAAGCAGCAGATGAGATCATGAGAAGAGGAAGCCCTCTCTGCACAGCAAAGGTGTATGTTTGTGATCCAAACCAGTCCTTTCTCATACATTTGGGATTGGTTTAGAGTAAAGAATTATACAACAATTAAAAAATAATTACATTATTAATACATCTACAAAATAATTACAAAAAATTCAAATCATTCAATTTCATATTAAATAAAAAAATTTAAAATCAAGGAGAATTAATAATTCAAATTCAAATCTTTTGGATCTAACAACAATTTCAAATTCATAATTCAAAATTCAAATCAAAATGAGGAAATTAAAAATAAAAAATTATGAAGGAGTTATTATTCATCATTCTCCTCTCCCGCCTCCCGCTGCTGCTATATCGTCGCCGCTATATAGCCGGAGTTGCTATTGTGATTATTTTTTTTTTGACAATTTAGTTACCCACAAAAATTAAAATAGTTACCTTTATACGAAGTTTGGCTACCAACTACATCACATTCAAAATAAAATTGGTGATCAAATAAAACTGAATTGGTTACCTTATCGGAAGATTTGGTAACCAACTGCATAGAGTTTGATTATCAACTGCATCGCATTCAAAAATAATTGATAACCTAATAAAACTGAATTGGTTACCTTCATACCAGGTAACTAAACCTTCATAACAAGGTAATCAAGCCTTCATAACAAGGTAACCGAACCTTCATATTAAGAAAACCTTCATATTAAGGTTCGGTTACCTTGGTATGAAGGTTTGGTTATCTTGGTATGAATGTTTGGTTACCTTTATATAAATATTTGGTTACCTTTGTATAAAAATTTGGTTACTTTGATATGATTGTTTGGTTACCAACGTATGAAGAATTGGTTACCGGTGGAGGTGGAGAATGGATCGGTGGTGGAGGGGAGGCAACAGGTGGTGGATGGGACTGAACTGGTGGTGGTGAAAAATGAATCGGAGGTGGTGGAGATTTAACCGAAAGCGGTGGTCGTCGAGGAGGAGGAGAAAGAGGGGCGGGAGGAGGGGGAGGCGGAGGGAGGGGAGGGGTGGGGTGGGGTGGGGCGGGGGTGGGAGGAGGAGAAAGGGGGGCGGGAGGTGGAGGGAGGAGAAAGGGGGCGGGAGGAGAGGGAGGCGGAGCGAGGGAGGGAGGGAGGGAAGGGAAGGGAAGGGAAGGGAAGGGGAGGGGAGGGGGTGGGGTGGCGTGGGGTGGAGGCGGGGGCGGGAGGAGGAGGAGGGCGGCAGAGGGAAGGGAGGGGAGGGGAGGGGAGGGTGATTGAATTGCAATAACGTTGAAATGAAGTGGGAGAGAATCGTGAGAGAGATAATAAAATAATAATTAATGGGAAGAGATAAAAGAGATAATCATGAGCCATAATTAAAGAGATAAAAATGCACTCTTTTTAATTAAATATTACATATGCACTAATTTTATAAATATTTTATTTATGCATTTTTTTAAAAATATTTTATTAAAATGTATTATAATATGTAATTTATCCATTTATGTTATGTAATTTAAATGGCTTACCTTTTCTTGAGTACGACTATTTTTGGAACCAGGCGTCTATAATGTGGGCTTTATGGTTGCATAAAAATGAAATAATATTCAAGGATGTTTGAAGTCCAGCTAAATATGATAAACTGTGACCCACATTTGCATTCGAATTTAAAATCTTTTACTCTTTTTTATACTACTAATTTCTGCCTTAGTAGTTCAAATTAGAATTTTTGAATGAGTCTTACTAAATATCTGTGGATAAAAAATGTCAACATATATGGATTCACGAGGTATGTAAGAATTAAGAAAGGATCAAGATACTATTTTTTTGTTAGATTTTGACCGACATTAAAACACACAACACAATCAGAAGGCCTAATTCATCAACTGAGCTAAAGTTTTAGTGTTAATCAAGTTACTATTATTTTATTTTATCTTTTAAAATTCAACGTTAGTCGTCATTCAATTCCGTTTTATAAAATTTATCAACATATATTTTATTTTCCTTTCTGGATTTTTCAAATTGTGCGGCTTCACAAAGTGGCTTAATTGTATCTTAGGAGAACTACTCGTCTGTATGGGCAACAATTTTTATAATTACGAGAGTAGAAGAATGAAGTTATAAAGAGAATATATATATATATATATATAGTTTAATATGGCACTAAATCTTTTATGCAACCTTTGACTTTTCACATTTTGCGACAAATTATTCAACTTGGAGTGCCCTATTGACTCCCTAGTATTATTGCAGCTTTGTACTAATAAGCACGCAGAACCCGTTCAAGGCACGAAACAAATTTGTGAAATAGTTATTAAAATGATATAAATTTATTTATTATTAATTTAAAATACAATTTAATTATCAATTTCATTCACTATGTTTCAAAAGTAATTTTAACCAAATAATTAACTCAATAAAATAATTAATTGATAATAAGGGTTTTACTATTAATAAATTATTGGTATAATAGAAGACAAAAGTCAAGTTAAATACATTCATATATGCACACATGCATCAATCATACTATATATAAAAGTAGAATATACTTAATCTTAATTGCTTAATTTTTCCTTTCAAAACAAGACTTTTCTCCCTAAAAATCACATTATACTTTTACACGTTTTAAAAAAAAAAAAAAAAAAAACTCTTCATACTTGCATACTTGCGCATTACTTGATTAATATTGGTTTGTTGGTGGTAATTCGCTTGGTTAGTGAGTGATTTTGATGTGTTGTATAGCAAGTTATTAAGAGCGATGTGTGTTAATTCACAATCCACAGTAATGACTAATTGTTAAGCAGTTAATTTGTATAATAATTTTACTAATTTATATTCATTGAATTGTGATGCGAATTGCTAAGAATCACAACTTGAATAGTAAAATGATGTGACATTTATTTTATTCGTGTCTTTAGGTAATTGTGAAGCTGTTGTATGTGTGTTTCTATATGTTTTTAGCAAGTTCTATTCATTTATTAAGTTATATGTATGCTTTCAGTATATGTATATTTGGAATTTAACAGTTGAATTCTTGCAAATTAATGTATATTGGCCTTTGATTTAAAACAAAAAGCCTTGAAAGTTGAACTGAACTGTTAAATATAGTTGTTTAATAGACTAAGTAGTAATGTGAGTGTTAACGCGTGATTTTGTACGCCTGACAAAATCACCAAAAAAGGCATGCCAAAACAGCGCCAATGGTTGATTGTATCGTTGTGAATTCAAACTCACGAAAATACACTCACATAAACATAAACATAAATAAAGAGATAAAGTATGAACACAAGATTTACGTGAAAATCCAATTGGGAAAAAATCACGAGGAGAGAGAGAGAGTAATCCACTATAATAATATTGAAAGTACACATGGTGTATGTAAGATATATTGCTCTATGCTATGATCCCTCGATGTTGTATGATGATCTTGTATAATGATGATGAATATCTCTTGTAATCTCATGATGAATCTAATAATCAATGTCTTCATCCCTTGCTTGTAGCCGTATTTATAGAAGTCTTGTCTGTCCAAATCCTACTAGGAATAGGAGTCCTAGTCAGAATCCCCTTATAACTGCAATTGCTTCCTTCCCAAGTTAGATCTCCTTATCCCACCAAATAAGGAAACCCTAATCCTTCTCTAACAAGGACTCTCCCAATAAAATACATAATAAACATATATGGGCCAACATTAAATCCGGCCCATTACATAGATAGGGCTACCCCATGGCTAGGCCCAAATATTCACGCCCCAACATTGCCCTCCAGTCTCTTATTTATGAGCAACTTATAATAAGAGAGTATACAAATAGATTGGGCTGCACCATGGCTAGACCCGAATAATCACAACCCAACATTGCCCCCCAGTCTTTCATTAAATGGAACATTTGATGGAAGAGTATATAAAATGCATAGCCCAGCTACACAAAACGTCCAGCCCACCGGCTAAGAATTTGGCGCTCTTTGACCGAGCCCAACCAGACCAAGAACTGAGACTCTCTGACCGAGCCCAGCAAATCCAAGAACTGAGACTCTCTGACCGAGCCCAGCCTTCGTCTTCGAGTTGATGTTTATGTTATATATACATGAATGAAGATATGAATGCATGAATGAATGAATTAATGAATGCATGAATGAATGAATTAATGAATGCATAAATGAATGAATGCATGAATGAATGAAAGTGCACCCTTAAATAAATATTCACTTCGCTACGAGGAGACGAAGGAATCCAACCTTAAACCTCTGAAGTCCTTCTCTCCGAGAGCCGAAGGAACATCATGAAAAATATTCACATCGCTCCGAAGAGGCGAAGGAATCCCACCTTAGTCACTCCGATGTACCCTCTCTCCGAGAGCCGAAGATACGCCGAGAAAATTTGCTTCTAAGAGAAGCCCACCATAGTCACTCCGATGTGCCTTCTCTCCGAGAGCCAAAGGCACACCAGGAAAATTTGCTTCTAAGAGAAGTCCACCATAGCCCCACCTATGACCTTCTCTCCGAGAGCCGAAGGCACATCAGAAATGTTCCAAGACACTCCGAAGAGGCGCTGGAACCCAACCTTTAGACACTCCGATGTACCCTATCTCCGAGAGCCGAGGGTACACCAGGAAAAGTTGCTTCTATCACGAAGCCCTCCATAGCCCCACTGATGACCTTCTCTCCGAGAGCCGAAGGCACATTAGGAATAAACATTCGCTTCGCTACAAAGAGACGAAGGAATTCCACCGTAATTACTCCGGTGACCTTCTCTCCGAGAGCCGAAGGTACACCAGGAAAAATAAAACTCCGCTACAAAGAGACGAAGGGTCTTCCTCCTTAGCACCAAAAGAACCGATCCGCTGATCGATTAGGAAGGTTTTGGTCCATTGAACGGATAATCATAAAAGGACTCCATGCTGCTAGTCTTCCAGAGACCTCTGACCGGCCCTGATCTTTCTTCAGAAGCTGATCCGTATATTCCACCAACAACCGATCCTGAAAATATTGCCGAAGCCTCTGACTGGCCACTACCAAAGCGTACATCAATATTTTCCAAGTTCGGGCTCCTTGTTTCCACATCCTTTAGGGACTAGGTGCTGCTTACCCCCAATCTCCTGCACCAGAACTGCTTTTGTCACGAGAGCTGCTCCGAAGCCTACTCTCGGTTCGCCTCGTATCCGCTGCATGACGCACTGTGTACTCTATTCTCAAAGTCATCGAATTGTTTGCCTATCAACAACAATCCCGCTGAACTATTCAATCAAACCCACTGCACTGATTTTGAAAATATTTCTCCTTAGATTGTGAGGTATCTTCTCCACTGCTATTTTTGTCAAATCCATCGAATATCCCTCATAGCAAATTCCTGAACCTGAAACCTCATCTATCTGTTGCCGTTGATGTGGAGGAAGTTGCATATACAAGATAGCATCGAACATAGTGACTAAAGACTTGCGAAGAACTGTCGAGGGCCATAGGAGTAGTCACAGAAAGAAAGAGCCGCTGTTACTTGTGGATTAAGCTGAAGTTAGTCAATACGCTTGTGATGCCTATAATGCCGAAGTGATCCAAAGTTTCCTATCTCCCTTTAATGACTTTATATTAATAGCCATAAATTCCATCAGGGTTGCATCACTTCCTGTCCATGCCCCGTATCCCTCTTTCCACGTGCAGATTCCCCACTTCCCGTAACATCACCATCCCGATGACAGTCTCCAAAACTTGGTGGAACATGTCTATTCTTTCTTCCCGAATCAACACCACAAAATAGCTTAACCGAAGAAGCTTGAGGGAAACGCCGAAGTTGCCTTGCAAAGCAAAAGTAGTACGAAGAGGAATCGTCGAAGGGATTGCCGAAGTGGTCCGAAGTCATGCCGAAATCCTGCCGAAGTAGTTTGAGTATGCCGAAGGAGAAGTCATGTTGAAATCCGGCCGAAGTGAAAACATGATGAAGCCGATATGATACATTCTGAAACAAAACTGCTATCGTCCGAAGTGGACCCTGTTGCCCGAAGTGCCATGAGCGGACATTTCGAACCGTCAAATCTGCCGTAGCATTTTGATGGCGACCATGCCGAAGTGTCGACCGACTAATCTGAAGCCCCGATATATTTTTATTCTGCAGCTTGTATTGGTTGGTGTCGAAACCAAAATGTTGAATAAATGCCGAACTCATTAATTTCGGTGAAGCCCAGAGCAAATATATGTTATGGATCATTACCTATATATATATATATATATATATATATATAAAGAGAGAGAGAGAGAGAGAGAGAGAGAGTCCGCTACTATTAGTAGTAGACGATGAGTGTCATCCGCTACTAATAATAACATTAGTAGTGGACGTGACTGAAATAGTACTATCGTCTACTACTATTAGTAGCGGACGTAACCTGTCTTTCAAATAGTAGCGGACGCTAGTATTAATAGTAACGAACGCCGCTACTAATAGTAACGAACGCGTTTTAATCTCGGCTGTTAGTTTCTTATTAAACGATAGAGATGGTGTATGCCAATTTTTAATCCATATTAAATATATATTATGCATCATTATATATATATATAGAGAGAGAGAGAGAGGAGATGAGTGATAAAAGGGTTTTGAATAAATTTTACAATAAGTCTAGGGGGGCATTTTTTTAGTGACATTCTAGCGACCCTTTTTTTTTTTTTTAGAGTACCTCTCAAAAAATGTATAGTATTTATTCCAACTGAATTTTTACAGAAAATAGTGTTTTAGGTGTAATTTGAATACATACAAAAAATAATATTTTACAGACTGTACAGACTCTGTTTTTTGTATGTATCCAAATTACACCTAAAACACTTTTTTCTGTAAAATTTCAATTGGAATAAATACTATACATTTTTTTGAGAATTACTCTAAAAAAAACCAAAAATAAAATAAAGGATCACTAGAATGTTACTAAAAAAATATCCCCCTAAAAAGACTCTAAATTTTAATTTGAGTAAAAAGAATGTTAAATCTTTTGGTCTTCGAGATGTCAATAACATCATTATGAACTTCCCTCGTGGTGACCATCGTCATTGAGATCTCACACAATTTCTTCATTTTTCTCTCTTTGTGCAAATGATTTTTTTTCTCTCTCTCTTTCTGTCCTCGAAAACCTAACACTATTATTATCAATGATTTTGAATGAAGTATCTTTCTTGCTAAAGGATCAATGGAAAGTGAGGTCAAGGGTCACTAGGAACAGTTGTTTGAGTGGTTTTTCAGCTTTGTGTATATGAGAAAAGGACCATCGTGTCTCTGAATCTTTGCCTTTTTCCAGTTGCATGAAAGTGGTTAACGTTAGAAAACAAAACTCCCATCATTCTCGCTGAGAAAAAGGGCTTGCTAGCTAGCTAGCTACTATTTTCACAGAGAATCTTAATTTCCAGCTTTTGTCTTTCTTTTTTACTTTTTTTATTTTCGTTTATTAATATTATGTATGTGTGCTAGTCTAGTGGTGAAGTTTATTGGCTTCACATTAATTGTGTTCTTGCTCACTTATTAAAGGAACAATATGATTTAAATTACTTTAAATTACTTAATATTCAATGTACTTTTCAACTCCTATAATTTTAGGCTATGAACAGTATATTATATGGAGATATGGTTGACAACCCAACTGCAATTTGGTGGAAACTTCACTTTCTCTAACACGCAGTATCCTATTTTTCCTTGGGTACTGGTTGATTATTCCTCTGAGAGTCTTGATTTTTAATAAGTCATCTACCTTTTGGGATCTTTCGAAACCTGTTGGAGCACTGGATTCAAAACGGGTTGAGGTTTTTGAGGTATTATATTCCTTATCTATATATATATATATGTATGTATATAAGGAACTTTGCCAAAATTAAACATATAATTCAGATTTTTTTTAATAAGGCTATAACTATAAATTTATTGTTATAATAATTATTATGGTATTATATAGAATTTAATTTGGAAGTTTAAATTGGGAATTTACAGGAACATAATAATAATAATAAAATGAGGTTATTAACAGATTAAAGATGGGAGGAATAATTTGCAAACATACTTATAATTATTTATTTTTTTGTTTAGTTTGGACGTATGGAATTTAACGAATAAATTTTGGAATAGGGTATTACATTGCTTACTTCAGGTACGGATTTCGTACTCCTTCAGCGATTCTCTTATTAAATTTAATTTGTTCGTTTTGTTTCTCGTTTCGAAATTGGTTATTGTTTCTCAGGATCGTTCGTTTTCAAATTCTTGTGATAGTTTCGTCTTGGTAGTGATACATAGAACTCGTGTTTGTACTCTTTGAATTGAGTTAACATATTAGTGTTTATTTTAATCTTTTAGAGATGTACATGTTAATGTATCCTTGGAGTTTCGTATTTATATTTGTTTCGTTGTTACATGTATATACTAGAACCCTTGTGTTAATATTGTGTCGCATGTGTTGTGACATAATATTATTATTAGAATATACCGTAGGGTATACCTGAGCTATAACCACCTGTGGGGGTACCACAGACATGTCGTCTTGGCACGAGAGGCATGACACTTTCCGTGGCGGTGTGATCAGTCCACGGCGTCTCCGTTTTGTGCTCCGGTGGGAGTTGGCCATTTGGTGTTTTGTTGTAGGAGGCGCATGGGTCGGCCCTAGTTTCTGTTCTGTTCTGCGGAGTGGCGATGTTTGTGCCAAACACGCCTTCCGATTTTGCATACATCTGGATTGCGCAGTTCGAGGTGTGATTGCCTGTGTGACATTATTTGACTTGTCTATGTGGCAAGGTATATTTCTGTTTTATTTTGAGCTCGGTATGAAATAAAATCCAACCATTTGATTCAGCCTAATATTTCGTTGTGTTAGTTTTGTTCGTTTCGGTTCAGTTCAGTTCATTTTATTGAGTTAGTTGTTTCGTTTCATTATTCTTGTATTCTATATCCGTACTGGGCATTTGACTCATGCTGTGTTTTTCTTCCGGCAGGTAATCAGGGGGATCAAGGGCAAGTGTGATGAGAGCTCCATTTGGTCCAATGATTTAGATATTCTGTTTAGGCTTGATAGATGGGTTTATTTAAAGTTGTAATAACTATTTCAGATTTTGGTTTGGGTCAGTTTGACATTTATTCTGGTTTGACCTTTTGGTATTTATTGGTTATAAATACTATTCTTTTGTGGTTTAGAGCTTTAGTATTATTTCTTCAGTTATGTTATGTTTTGAGTAACCTCTCTTTTTATTTCGGAAAAGGGGTGTTACAATGCACGTAGGGAGAAGTAGTTTTAGGCTTTTATTCATTTTATAATTTAAATATGGCCTAAATATGGATTACTAATATCTTGAATTTTAATTTTTTTCTATTTTGGAGATTGTCTTCTCAATTTTTTTAATTAGTGGATTAAACTTTTAAATATATTTTTTCACTTTGAAAATTGTGTTCTCAATTATTTCAATTAGAGGATTAAACTTTTACTTTTTTTTGATTATGTCTAATTAATACTACTGTCACGTCAGAAAATTAATGACATAACAGCGATATGTGACTAAAAAATACAGCTTATCAAGTGATGGTGTATCTCAACATTTCACCAACGCATCAGCTTATCACTTTAGACGACTAATAAAATTGAAGTTTCAGTTCAAAAATGAGACTGACGTTAGCTGTGCATATTGCATGCAGGATATGTGATGAAAGGCTAATCAACTAGTTTATATATACCAACAAAAGAGGTTCAAGTCATTATATTTAGGCTGCATAACCAATCTTCTAATTCTTCACTCCTCTATGAGTCACACATGCATGATCAGCTCGCATAGTCCTCTGATGCTCCATCATCCTAATTCCTAATATCTGCTCTCTACTTGCCAACAAATTTGATAGCACTACGTACGAACATAATTTGATAGCCAGCAGCTTAAATTCACGAGCAAGAACAGAGATCGAGGAACCAACGCCCAAATTTCGTCCGTAAAAGGAAGCGTGGGTGAAGCTGCATGCTTACCACCTCACACTTCAGAAGCTTTCCCTCTTGAGCAATACTACTATCACATAATTTGGATAACATAAAACTCACATACACACACATACATATTTGCGGGTTCTGCATGTCACGTAAGACCCACATTATTTATGTGTGTATGTGAGCATTATGTGAACCAAAATTATGTGATAGTAACATTATTTTTCCCTCTCGATGGTCAAAGAATTCATTCTAACATAACAGGCAAGAATGAACCTTCCTACCGTGCGACAAGTTAACAAGAGTATTGTCAGGTGATTTTTCAAAGAGGCGGTCTTTGGCTCGAATGGTATTCCTCTTCTCATGGTAACCATGAGGTTCGAGAATATTGTGTGTGAGTGTGAAAAAAAGTTAACAAAAAAATAAAATAAAATAAAATATAGCCAGCTTGCTTCCTTTCTCATTGCATTTCTTTAGAAGATATTATAGTTTCCTTTTTCTGAACCACTCAAAGTACTTGAAGTACATTTTGTCTCTAGCATGCATTATCAATGAAGAGAATCCAGAATCACAGAAATTAATTACAAGCTTGTGTTAAATTCAATTGTCCATCACTCTGCCTGACACCCGGCTTCCATCTCATCAATTTCTGGCGTGGTAATATTAATTAATTAGACGTAATCAAAAAAATTTAAAAATTTAATTCTTTAATTAAAAAAATTGATATGACAATCCCAAAATAGAAAAAATATTAAGAGTTTAATTTCCTAATTAAAAAAATTGAGAAGATCAAAATAGAAAAAATTAAAAGTTTGGAAAATTAATTCATATTTAGGTCTTTAAATATTCCTTTCCCTGGGACTAAATGCATGTGGACCTAGGTAAGAACTTCAACTGGGCTTGAATAAATTTCTCTATAATACGACCGCGTTTGTTTGAATCAACTGTTAATTAAGGATCCCACATTTCACTTTTTGTCCAATTAGTAGGGCCTCTAATTTCATTGCTCTCAGTTTGGTTTATGATTGAGGGGGATTATATAGTTCCTTTTATAACTTATAAGGAAAATTAATCCCCCGTTTATTTTTATTTCTTGAAAATCTATACTCCATCCGTTCCTTAAAGAGTGCAGTTTTAACCAAAAAAAATTGTTCCTTAAAGAATGCAGTTTTAGGAACTCAAAGCTTCTTTTTTCAAATATGCCATTGTTTTAATTAATGTACTAAATGGAAAAGTTAATGCACTAAAAGAAGAGAAGGGTTAGCTTTGTCATTTTATTCCATATATTGGTTTGTACACTTTTAACTAAAATTGTACTTTTTAAAGAACGGAGGGAGTACATTTTATCCTAGGGAATGGAGAACATGAGAATGGATAGAGTGAAAAAAAAGGAGAATCGTAAAGAGAGAAGTCTTACCCGTTATGATTCAATGGTCACATTTATTTCAAGGAAAATTAAAATTTGTCGTGATTGTTATATATATATATATATATATGTATATATATAAAACAAAAAGAAAATTAATTAAGGCTTCTTGATCTTTTATTCGATTTATATTATATAGTTAATTATTAACTCCGTACCTAAATGCATCTCAATTTTATTAGATGTTCAAATCGCATGTTCTAGAGGAATATATAATTTAAGAACTTGTTGAACAACTTGCCTGACAAAAACCCAAGTTTGATGCCTCCATCATGCATTATCTAACTATTAAACCCATGTTGGCACATTCAACCTACCAATTAAGGTCTACGTATGTATATATAATTAATTAATTATAGTAGAACCTATGTCATATTTAAAAAATTAATTAATTAAATTCCCATGAGACCGAATAAAAAACATCAATTTCATGTTGCTTCCTACTTGACAACTTTAAATCAAAGGCATAGTAGTAGATATATAAACGTGACTGGATTTTTGAATTATAGATGCACTTTAAGAGGGCATGCTTCAGATCTCTAATTATCCCCAATATATATATATATATATATATATATATATATATATATATATATATATATATTGTAAGAAGCTTTTACGGACGTTCTTCCTATTGGAAGCAAAGTCATTTATTTCACATGCAAAAGGGGCACGTGACACACAATCCGAGGGACTAATTATACTTGAAAAAAATATGTATCACATGCATATAATTAAAGATGATGGATTATAAATTCCTTCCTAATAGTATTATTTGTCAGTAATACTAGTAGTAGTATTGAATGCTTGCATTCTTAATTTTATAATCCTTATGTTCTCGAGGATATCATCACTTTGCCCTCTAACTTTGAATTGGACAAATTAGGGAAGAAGCTCTCTAATTAAGCTCAAAATACCAATTTCATGTTCGTTTTGTAACGATTATAATTTTGAAATTATATTTTCATGAATTATAATCTCAAAATTATTAATTTTAAGATTAAATAATTCTAGTAACATGTTTATTTTTTATGGTATTATTCATGAAATAACTTAAAATAACCTTATATTATTTTTATTTTGTCCAGAATTATTTGAAGGATTGTATAAAAATTTACTGTTTGAACTACCATACACTTGCCATTAATAACAAAGATATCATATTCTCATTAGTTTAGGAATAAATATATATGATAAGATACGTCGGTCGTTTTAAACAAAGTAAATTTTAATTTTGTTCACAAATTTTTAGTCTCAAATGGTAGGGTTTATAATACCTAGTTGAACACGCATCGTATTAAATAGTCTCCCCTTCCAAGTTATTTTATTATCCTAAGACTAATAATCTCAAGTCTATTTTCAAAAACAAACAAGAAACTTGTGATTAATAGTTCAATTCCAAGTATTATTCTTGTTGGGCTTGTGACTCATTCCCCGCCGGGGCGGGGGGCAAGGAAGAGAAGAAACCCGCCGGGGCGGGGCGACTAGGGTAGGAAACCCCGCTGGGGCGGGGGGGGGGGGGGGGTGGAGATGCGAGCACTGTTCCTTTCTCGACTTGGATTTTAGTTAGGGGAATATTATGGGAAAATTAAGCCATAATATGTAGTAGGGTTGGAATAGGATTATTGGGTATAAATAATATCTATTGTATAACTCTATGTAACAAATTCATTCTGAATAAGAAAAAGAATGCCTCTTCCGTAGACTACCCAAATTGGGAAACCACGTAAATCTGTTGTGTTATTTCTCTATAATCGTGTGCGTGTGTGATCCAATAATTCTAACAAATTGGTATCAGAGCTAGGTTAGATCTGTTAGATCTGTTTGGATTGAACATGAAGAACGATGGCATCAAGTTCATCCGTTTCAAAGTTCGACGTGATGAAGTTTGATGGAACAGGGAATTTTGGATTATGGCAACAGAGGGTCAAAGATCTGTTGGTATAGCAGGGATTGCTGAAGGCGTTGAAAAAGAAACCAGAAGCTATGACATCGAAAAACTGGGAGGAACTCGAAGCGAAGGCAGTGAGTACAATTCGTCTGTGTCTTGCAGACGAGGTTATGTATCACGTGATCGGTGATGAATCGCCATCGGGAGTATGGAGTAAACTGGAATCCAGGTATATGTCTAAGTCTTTGACAAACAAATTGTTTCTGAAGCAGAAGTTGTTTGGGTTGAAGATGAGTGAAGGTTCAGAACCCATTCAACATATTCACACGTTCAATCAAATTATCAATGATTTAATTAGGATTGAGGTGAAGTTTGAAGAGGAAGACCAAGCGTTGATGTTACTGTGTTTCTTGTCGAGTTCCATGAAGAATCTTGTTACAACCCTGTTATGGGGAAAATAGACTCTGAAATTGGAGAAGGTCACATCTGCTCTTCTGATGTTAATCAGCGAAGGCTTCAGACCGAGGGTGTTTCGGGAGAAGGGCTGATGGTAAAAGGGGGAGAGCAACGTGGCAGAAAATCGAAAAGGAGAAAATCTGGAACGCATGGGAAATCTAAATCTAGAGGGAAGACTCCTAGGCACATGGAGTATAAATGTTATAAGTGTCACGAGACAGGTCACTTCAAAAGAGACTGTCCAATGAATAAGGATGATGGAACGAAGACTGCAAAGAAGGCAGAATCGACAAAATCGGCAAACGTTGTGGAAGAGTCATCGGAAGATGGGGATATGTTGTCAGTTTCAACAAACACAGACGTGGCAGATTCTTAGATTCTGGATTCAGCATGTTCGTTTCACATGTCACCTAACAGGGAGTGGTTTGACACATTCAAATCTGTGGATTGTGGTACCGTTTTGACGGGTAACGATGTTTCGTGCAATATCATTGGAATTGGCACAGTGAAAATCAAGATGTTTGATGGTGTCGTGAGAACTCTATCTGAGGTGAGGCACATACCAGGATTAAGGAATAATCTTGTTTCATTGGGGACCTTAGACTCTAATGGCTGTGAGTGTAAAATAGGTGGTGGAGCCATGAGAGTGACAAAGGGTGCGCTGGTGATTATGAAAGGTTCAAAAGTGAATGGAAATATCTATCACTTGATAGGGAGCACAGTTGTAGGTGGAGCTGCAGCCACTACAGCTGATGATACTAATGATACTTCGTTATGGCATATGCGGTTGTGGCATATGAGGGAATGTGGGATGCTGGAATTACATAGAAGAAATCTGCTGAAAAGGGTGAAATCGTGCAAGCTTGATTTCTGCAAGTTTTGTGTTATGGGGAAACAGTGTAAGGTGTTATTTAAGCGTGCGACGAACAAAACTAAAGGGATACTTGATTATGTTCATACTGATATTTGGGGACCAGTGAGGGTAGCTTCAAAAGCAGGATCACTGTATTTCTTGACATTTGTCGATGATTATTCGAGGAAGGTTTGGGTGTACTTCATGCGACACAAGTCTGAAATTTTTGAGAAATTCAAGGTGTGGAAAGCTGAAGTGGAAAACCAAACAGGGAAGAAATTAAAGTGTCTCAGATCAGACAATGGAACAGAGTACAAGTATGAGCCGTTTGTGAAGTTTTGTGAAGAGCATGGGATATAGAGGCACTGGACTGTAAGAAAGACACCACAGCAGAATGGGGTGGCAGAAAGGATGAATAGAACTATAGTAGAGAGGGCACGGTGCATCAGGATGAATGCAGGGCTTTCAAAGGATTTCTGGGCAGAGGCAGTGAGTATGACAGTTTACATCATAAATAGGTCACCGAGTACTGCTCTGGATAATATGGTAGCACAAGAGGTGTGGACAGACAAAGAAGTAGACTATTCTGGTATGAAGATCTTTGGATGTCCAGCCTATGTTCATGTTCCCGGTGATGAGAGGTCTAAGCTTGATCCAAATTCCAAACAGTGTATCTTTCTTGGGTATAAAAAAGGTGTGAAAGGATACAAGCTTTGGGATCCGAAAGCAAAGAAGGTGGTGATCAGTAGGGATGTTGTTTTTGACGAAGCTTCTATGGTTAAGGCACATCAAGAAGTTCAGAAAAATGCAGCTGGGAAAGACACCAGTAGACAGTAGCAGGACATACAGGTTGAGCTGAAAAGTTCTAACACTAGCAATCCACCGCTAGAAGAACAGGTTGACCAGCAACAGCAGGAGAGCATAGCCGCAAGGAGACCCAGACGCACTATCCGACCACCGAAGAGGTACAGGTTTGATGATATGGTTTCATATGCACTCTCTACCACTAGTGGGGATTCATCTACTTTTCAGGAGGCTATTTCTAGTCCTGAAATGAACAAATGGATGGAAGCCATAGTGGAGGAGATGGAATCTTTAAATAAGAACAAGACTTGGGAATTGAAAGAATTGCCTGAGGGAATGAAACCAGTGGGGTATAAGTGGGTATACAAGAAAAAAGAAGCTGTATCAGAAAAGGAAAAGGAAAGATTCAAGGCTCGGTTAGTGGCAAAAGGATATTCACAAAGAAAGGGGATTGACTACGATGAAGTGTTTTCTCCGGTAGTGAGGCATACTTCAATCATGATTATATTGGCATTGGTGGCAAGTTGTGATCTAGAGTTAGAGCAGCTTGATGTGAAGACAGCCTTTCTTCATGGTGATTTGGAGGATGTTATATACATGGAGCAGCCTGAGGGTTCAAGCAGTTGGAGACTGAGCATATGTTTTGCAGATTGAAGAAATCATTATATGGGCTGAAACAGTCTCCAAGACAATGGTATAAGAAATTTAATTCTTTTATGATTAGGATTGGGTTCACAAGGTGTGAGTATGATTGTTGCGTTTATGTTAAAAGTCTTGAGGACGATTCCCACATTTTTTTGTTACTTTATGTGGATGATATGCTTATTGCTGCGAAAAGTATAAGTGAAGTCAACAGGTTGAAGGCTTTGTTGGGAAAGGAGTTTGACATGAAAGGATTTGGGTGCTGCGAGGAAAATACTTGGAATGGAGATTCGCAGGGATAGGTCAGCGGGAAAACTGTGGTTGTCCCAAAAGACTTATGTGAGGAAAGTGTTGGAGAGGTTTAGTATGGCTAATGTTAAACAGGTCAGCACTTCATTGGCGAGTCATTTCAGGTTGTCCACAGCACAGTGTTCGAAAAAGGCTGAAGAAATTTAGGATATGTCAAAGCTGCCTTATGCTAGTGCAGTTGGTTGTTTGATGTATGCGATGGTATATACAAGACCAAATTGGCATATGCAGTCAACACAGTGAGTAAGTTCATGGGAAATCTAGGAAGAGAACGCTGGAAAGCGGTAAAGTGGATATTCAGATATCTGAAGGGTACTGCAGATCATGGAATTATATTTTCAAGGCAAGACCGGATATCAGTGGTGGGGTATGTAGATGCGGATTGTGCTGGAAGGTTGGATGACTTAAAGTCTACAACAGGGTATATGTTCACTTTAGTAGGTGGACCGATTTGTTGGAGATCCATGGTTCAATCTCTAGTAGCTCTATCGACTATTGAATCTGAGTATATGGCTTTGGCTGAAGCTGGGAAAGAAGCGTTGTGGCTAAAGGGTTTTGTGACAGAGCTGGGCATAGATCAAGGTGGAGTACAATTGTATTATGATAGTCAGAGCGCCATTTACTTGGCAAAGTATCAGGTATATCACGCGAGGACCAAGCATATTAATGTAAGGTATCACAAGGTGAGAGAATTAATTGATGTGGGTGATATGATATTGAAAAAGGTGCACACTTCTGAAAATACAACTGACATGTTGACAAAGGCTGTGACCGCGGACAAGTTCAAGCATTGCTTGGACTTGGTTAATGTCTCCGAATATTAGTAGGAGGAAACACCGCCCCGAATTTTGGTTGGAACAAGTGTGTTAACTTCTGAATGGACGAGGTTATAAGTCAAGGTAGAGTTTGTTGGGTTTGTGACTCATTCCCGCCGGGGCGGGGCAAGGAAGAGAAGAAACCTGCCGGGGAGGGAGGTAACACTGCGGGACAGTGACCAGCCCCGCTGGGGCAGGGCGGCTAGGGCAGGAAACCCCGCTGGGGCGCGGGGGCGGAGATGCGAGCACTGTTCCTTTCTCGACTTAGATTTTAGTTGGGGGAATATTATGGGAAAATTAAGCCATAATATGTAGCAGGGTTGGAATAGGATTATTGAGTATAAATAATACCTATTGTATAATTTTATGTAACAAATTCATTCTGAATAAGTAAAAGAACGCCTCTCCCGTAGACTACCCAAATTGAGAAACCACGTAAATCTGTTGTGTTATTTCTCTATAATCGTGTGCGTGTGTGATCCAATAATTCTAACAATTCTTACAAACAAATATAACCCTAGAGTTTTAGGGTAAATAAACATCCCCTACAATATATATATATATATATATATATACTTAGATTTAAGGTTAATAATCAACCAAAAAAAGAAGAGAGAGAGAGAGAGAGAGACTAACCCTAATGAGGAAGGTCTTTTTTAATTTTGTAAACACATGCATGCACGAACCATAGGAGGGCTGAATGAAGTTAATGTCTTAGGTGGTGTTTGTTTGTGTGTTAATATCTCTTAATTCACTTGTCTCTGATTCGGTCAGAGACAAATCTTGTTTGATAATTTTTTTTACCTCTTAATGTCTCTTAATCGTTAAGAAAGAAACTCAAATCTTAATTATTAAAGAGCTGCTTCTTAATACTTTATTTAAAATTTATGTATAAAAATAGCCTCAATAAATATTGTATTCATTCAATTTCAAATTTTAAGATCATTCAAATAAAATTTTTAAATAACTCAGAGGTCTAAAGTGGTAAAATAGTATTATTCATATGTTTTACACTTTTTAGTTATCAAACAATTTTTTAGAATCAGATGCTATTTCATTCAGATGATCTAATTTATTATGATGTATTAACCATTCAGATCTTAATTACTCAATTTTATCAAACACCACCTGATGTTGTTTGATTGCATCTTAATGCATCATAACAACTCAACTCTTAATGCATCTTAACAATCCATATCTTTGTATTAAAAGATCCTCTGAATAGTTAAAATATAAATATGAGTCTCAACTATTCAGAAGACCTCTTAATACAAATATGTGGGCTCTTAATATGCATTAAAAAGTGGACTGTTAAGATATAATCAAACACCACCGCTTTAAAAATAGGAATACATTTGTCACTAATTTTTATTAAAAAACAAATTAAACTTAATGTTTTCATTTGTTAGAAATTAATACATAGTAGTTGTGATATGATAGTATTTAATCATCTTAAAATAAATTAAAAATAGTTATACGTTAAGAACTTTATGTCACGTACTTATAGTTTAAGACTAATAATATATTTTTAATTTTGAAATTCTAATTAATTTTAAGACAGAAGAAATTGTTAAATTCATCACTACCGAATTATCGATGACTAATTTTAGCATCTCTCTTTTAGGGATTGGATGATCAAACACCAACCTAAAAATAAAATGCCTAAATATGAGAAGAGAGATAAAGACAACTCATACGGACCCCAACTTTGATTTGTTTATGTAGGACTTAATTTATGTATATATATATATATATATATATATATATATATATATATATATATATTAGTTTAAGACTTAAAATAGGTTTAAGATAGAGAAAAACGGGTGGCCGGTCGATCTTAGCCGTCCATGTAGACTGTTTAGATGGCGGAGATGAAGGTTACTGGTGAGGTGGCCGGTGGCCGGTAGCCGGTGACGTTAGAAGCTGTCAGCGGCTGAGGCAAGTGTCTCGCGTGCAAATAAACACCATTGTCATCACATACCATTTGTCTAAGAATAAGTCATTAAACATGACTTTAATCTTTTTTTATTTATTAGTTAAATCCGCGAGGAGTCGTAAGCATCGATGTAGGGCTGAATTATACGAAGCCAAGTTTTTTTTAAAAATATTTAGCTACTTCATTGGTTTTAAAATTAGGAACACATTTTTTTAATTCATTTTAAAATTAGAATTAATTACATTTATATATATTTATTGTTATTTTTTCTTGAATTGAGCCGTATCATGTCATTATTACTATATTTTATTTATAGTAAATGTTAAATATAAGTTTAAAAAATGATTTCCCCCCTTAAAAATCATGGTTCGACTGATGTAACTCTAATTTTTCTTCTAGGAATTGGACAAGTTCCCCAATAGTTTTTGATTTACTCATAGAATCCATGTGACTTGTGAGTGTGAGAATGAATTATCATGCACAAACATGGGTATGTGTATATTCTCTAAGCCAATTATTCAAAATTTAAAAACTAGCTCGCTAGGTAGTGTTTTTTTTGGTGGACCACCAAATTAATTAATTAAATATCCTAGCGTCCTCTTGAAAAATCCCTAAAACAATTTATTTAGTTCATTTGAGTCGGTTCTCAAATGAAAAGAGATGTATAAGATAAATGATATATATATATATATATATATATATATATATATATATATATATATATATGGAGGACCACCAAGAACAAGATGGTAGCATTCAATGGCGAAGCCATGATACTTATTCAGTGGGGTCAATTTTTTTGTAATGCTATAAATAATTTGATGGGGGGTTTGGGGGTTGTGCTCTCGAGCCAATTTTTTTAAGGAAATTTTGTACTTTTTGACTAGTTGCATATGTAAAACATGTATTTTGTTACAGTATTGTTAATATAACAAGTAATATATACTCCTTCTTGACCTCTAATACATCTTTCTAATCACAAATTTGTTAATAAATATTTAAATTTTTTATGTTATAAAAATAATATAAATTAGATTATTATTTATTTTAAAAATATTAGAGAAAGATGCATATATCAAGGAGAAGAAGTAATATAGAATTGAGAAAATTATAAAAAAATTCAATTTGATCCCATATATTAAAAAAATTATCAATTTTTAATGGGGTCAATTTATTCATTACACTTAAATTTTTTCTAAATTTATCACATATTATAAAATAATTTTTTTTTTCAATGGGGTCAATTGACCCCACATCCTTCACTTGGCTTCGCCATTGGTAGCATTACATATATACAGGCACGAAGGCAAGATTTGATCTTGAAGAGGTCGAAGAATTTTTTTAACAACATAATTAATATATATTCAGAAAAATGGTACTCGGGAAGAATGCATTGATATGGACCGTAATTGATTTAAGCTCGTCGAACTTCATCACACCATGACATTTTCATATTTAGATACGTTTTTCAGGATCACGCTCCAAATAATTAATATCTTATTCTTTACCTTCAATTCTTGGTGATTTTCGAGAACGTTGTTCTTGTTCAAGAGTAGACAGAGATGTTTGAACATTAGGCTCAGGGGTAAGCAGAGATGTGTTAACATGATTTGATTGCTTTCTCTTGAAAAATGAATCAGACTATGTGATTTTCCCATGATTCTAAAACAAAAAATAAAAAATTCAATTAACTACACTACAAGAATGAGTTAATCAATATTATTGGACCACTCAATGAACTTTTTAATAATAAAATTTTCATAAATTTGCAATCAAATAATTAAGTAAGGGTTTTAGTTGGTTATCAGAAACCAAATTGAATATGCAATTGGAATTAACATATACAATATTATGATCACTCATTAAACTTTTAAAAATTAAAATATCAAGTTTCATAAAATAAACAAAGAATAAAAAAATTAAATAAGGGTTTTAGTTGGTTACCTGGATACAAATGTATCATGCAATTGGAATAACACATATACAATATTATGCTCCAATTATATAAACCTGCAATTATAAGGAATTTAATAATAAAATTATTTTGTAATCAGAAGCGACTTCATGAACAACTTGATAAATGAACAAGTGAGCTTTACAAAATTTTCAAACCTAGGGGGGCCATGGCCCCCTCCAGTGTAGCTTCGTCCCTGCATTTATACATATATATATATATATATATATTTATATATAATGGAGTAGTTATATATATATATATATATAGAAAGAGAATTAATACTTCTACAAGTTAATTTGATATTTTCATAAGTGGATCCCGTTTTAATTTTAACTAAGTCAAACAATATTTGTGTAGTAAACTAATTATAGGATTTAGTTATTATGTCCAAATTACCCCCACTTGAAAATAACTAAATATCTTGTTGCTTAAATTTATTTAATTAGTAGCGTTACTCAATTGAAGATAACTTTTATTTATTTAATTATTATGATAGTAATAATATTAATAATAATTAGAAAATAGTTAGGAAATAAGTGAGAAAAATTATTTACACATAAAAATTAGGATCTAAGGCTTTCTCCCACTAGGAAAAAAATTATTTTTAGAATTTCTATTATCATATCATAATATTAATTTAAGATTTTTATAAAACAAATTATACTTAAAATGTGTAAACTTTATATATAACATTGTGTAAAAATTAATCTTATAAGACTGTAAAAATTAATTTAAGTTTGACATTAGAACTCCTCATCTGAATTAATCTTATAAAAATTGATGTCATAATATAAAATACAAGTTTCAAATTGTTTATTAGTTCAGAGTTTTCGGACCACAAGACATGTAAGTTTTTATCATCTTATGATCCACCGGGCAGCCTAATATACATTTTATGTATATGAAAAAAGACTTATATCACTACAAGAAAACTGGTTAAATCCGACGGAACTATAGTCGACTGAATTAAATCCATCGGTCATAAGGTATTTTCGACGAAATATTCCGTCGACTATAGGTCTGTTAGAAATACTCTAATATCGACAGAAGTCCGTCGGAAATAAGAGGCAGCCCTTGGTGCCAAGGTTCCCGCCAGCTCTAGTAATAAGGTCGACGAAACTTGGACTAATATTGACGGAAGTTCTGTCAAGAATAAGTTAGTTTCGACAGAATTATGGTCGACAACATTCCGTTAAGAATTAGTTTTAAAACCTAAATTCAGTCTCATTTCTTCAGCCGCCACATCACTCTCACTCTCCCTCTCATATCTCGCCTCTGCAGCAGTTCCTCCCGGCCCTCCCCTCTACCGCATCAGTCTCTCTTTCTTTCTCACCTCTCAACTCTGCCGGAAACCACCTCTTCCTTCCACCGCCTTTCACCTTCTTCCGGCTCCGCCTCCTGCCTCCTTCCGGCTCTGCCTTTTTGCCTCATTCTGCCGCCTCCTGCCTTCGACCTCTGGCCTCCGGCTCTCCTGCCTCCTTCCGCCACCTCCTGCCTCCGGTCTCAGGCTCCTATCCTCCTCTGATCAATTAAAGCTTAAAGGTTAGCCTTCGTAAGTTAATTTGTTTGTTAAATTTTGCTATCAGCTTAGGTATTTTGGGTTGCCCCCAATTTTTGTGTTGAAAACTTGATTGGCAGCTTGAGTATGTACGTATGTAGTTTTTAAAATTTATTTTATTTATTGGCATAATTTGTGATTGGCAGCAATGATTTTCTCCAATTTTGTTCCTTAATTCGCATATATAGCATATAATTAGTAGATTTGATATATCAGTTTGATTAACAGTTTATGTTATTGCCTAAATTAATCTTATTTTTGCAATGGCAGCTTATTCATGTACATAATTTGAAAGTGAGGCTGATATTGTTAGTCATGTATTGAATCAAATATTTTTGTTAGTCATGAAAGTGAGGCTGATATTGTTAGGCTGATATTGTCATTGGTTGCCTTATATAATATAATGCGCAGTTGTTGGTTGAATGATTGGTATTAGAATTGTCATATTTGTTATTTTTGACGGAATTCCCGACGGAATTTCTGTCAGAATTATTCACTTGCCAAATTTGTGGGCCCAAGATGTATTTATATATTATTTAATTAGTTTTTCAATAATAAAATAAACTAAGTCATTTACTTAGTTTATTACTATTAAAATAAATGAATTGATATAAAATAATTTAATATAAAACAAAAATTGACAACTTTAATAAAAAAAATTAATTAATATTAAAAAAATATATATAATATAATATAATGCAAAATAAAATAAAATAACAAATAATAATAAAATAAAATAAATTTAATTTACTTTAATAAATTAAATTAATTTTAATAAAAAAATTTAAAATTAGATAATAAAAAAATAAAAAATAAATTATTGAAATAAAATAATTTAATTTAATAACATAAAATAAATTTAATTTAATAACATTAAATAAATTTAATTTAATTTAATAATAAAACATAAATTTAATAATTTATAAAATATAATATAATAAAAAAAGTAAAGAAATTAAAAATAAAAATAAAATATAATTTAATTTAATAAATATAATAAATTTAATTTAATAAATAAAATAAATTTAATAAAATAAATTAAAATAACATTAATTTAATAAATAAAATAATTTTAATAAATTATAGAATATAATACATAATAAAATTAAATTAAATTAAAAATAAAAATAAATTAGAATCAAATAAATTTAATTGAATAAAATAAAATAAAATAAATTTAATTTAATTTAATTTAATAAATAAAATAAATTATATAATATAAAATGAAATTAATTTACAAAATTATTTAATATAATATACTACAAAATAAAATAAAATAAAATCCAAAAATAAAATAAAATAATTATCATAAACTGAGTAACATTTACTTAGTTTATCATTAAGAAGAAAAAAAACTTAGTAGCATTTGCTTAGTTTTTCATAATTACATTAAAAATATCCTGAAAAAAAATAAAATATAAGCTAACAAAATAAATTAACATAATTGAAATAAATTAACATTAAATAAATTAATAAACTAAGCAGGATTTGCTTAGTTTTCTACAATTAAAATAAACTGAATAAGTAATCTCCATATTCAAGGTTTTTAAATAAAATACAATAAACAGAGTAGAATTTACTTAGTTTATTATTGGAAAAATTAACTAAGTAGTATTTACTTAATTTTTCACAATTACAATAAATTGCATATATACTTGTGCATGTAGTATACATAGGTAGGACCTTAGAAACCCGTTTGACATTCACTCATTAGGAGTGAATGTCGAATAGTCCCCAGTTTGAGACTGTTACTGGATGTTATGTCTCTCACTTAGGTCGATGCTAATTCACAGGGTGCGTTTTTATAAACTTTTGAGGAATTTTTAGCTGGTGTCTCTACATGTTCTTCGAGTGGATACTTAGACTAAGTTTTCTTGGTTTATTTCGTGTACTTGGAGACCATGGGGAGGTGTTGCTGAAATTTTCTTAAAATAGTAGAAACGTGTTCAAGATTGGCACTAGTGAGGAGACGCATCCAGGAATGGGATAGAAGCCTAACTCCTATAGAGTGGAGATATATACTAGGTAAACTAAATTCATGCTTGGACCACATTCATGATTATTCTTGATCTAATTGGGTATTTTCTGCAATTAAAGATGTCAGCCGACCGGAGTTGGATGTACCGTAGGATACAGATTGATGGAAGGGGATTAGTTAACACGTACCGTGATGGGGTGTCCAATTTTATTAACAAAGCAATAGAACGTGCTGATGATCTGAACGAAAAGATGAGATGCCCGTGTCTCAATTGTAAGGACATGATATGGAAGACTGCCGATGAAGTTAAATTTGACTTATATTCACGCGGGTTTGTGGATGGGTATTCGGTATGGATTCATCACGGGGAATCAGTTGAGTTTAGAGAACTGATAGACAGTACTGTAGACCAACCAGTTCACGGGGATTCGCAATCAAATAACTATGATGTCGTGCAGATGTTAGTAGATGCGTATGGCCCTTCCAATATTGACTGGTCTAAAAACGAGCATGCATCAAGCAGTACTCAACAAAAGTCAACTGATTCAGCAGCTGCCTTCTACAAGATGTTATTTGAATCAGGGATCCCATTGTATCCTGAATATGACAAGCACACTAGGCTTTCTGCAGTGACGAAGCTTTTACATTACAAGAATGAGCATGACTGCAGTGAGAGAGGATTCAATGATTTGCTTGCTATTATCGGGGAGTTCTTACCTAGAAATAATACCCTGCCCGCGAATTACTATGAAGTGAAGAAGATGGTTAAGAAGTTGAATCTCGGGTATGAGAAGATCGATGCTTATGAGCAGGATTGTATGTTATACTATGGGGAGGAGAAGGATAAGGTGCAGTGTGATATATGCAATTTGCCTAGGTACAAGATCACAAAACGTGGGGGGGGAAGGAGAAACATGTTCCGAAGAAGATATTACGGTACTTTCCTCTTGTGCCGAGGTTGCTGCGGCTATTCATGTCTTCGCACACTGCTCCCAGTATGCGTTGGCATAGAACAAGGGATGTCGTACCTGGTCAGCTTACTCACCCAGCAGATGGAGATGAATGGAAGAATTTTGATGCCAATTTTTCACAATTTGCTGACGAAGTTAGGAATGTTAGGCTTGGCATGGCTACAGATGGATTTTGTCCATTTAATAATTTTAGTCAGCCATACTCTGTTTGGCCAGTGATTATGGAAGCTTACAATCTTCCACCGTCAATGTGCATGAGGGATCCGTATTTTTTCTTAACTTTAATCATTCCAGGGGATAAAAGTTCTACAAAAGACATCAACGTGTACGTTAGATCGTTAGTCGATGAACTTAAGATGTTGTGGGAAAATGGTGTTGGCTAGAATTTTTTGATGAAGGCAGGCTTGTTGTGGACAATCACTAACTTTACGGCACTTGGGATGCACTACAACAAAAAAGGTTATTTCCTACTGAAATAATCTCGACGGAATGGATTAAGTCGACCTTAAGACAATTTCGATGGAATATTACGTCGACATTAAATCCGTCGAGGATAAACTAAACTCGACGGACACCCGTCGGAATTAAGCCATGCCTTTGGCGTCTAGCTTTCCCGCCAGCTCGAGTTTTAAGGTCGACGAAATATGGCTTAAAGTCGACTGACTGGTCCGTCGAAGATAGAGTAAATGCAACGGAAGTAACCTCGACGAAATTCCGTCTAAATTATTCTTTTTTTTAAAACAGGCGCACCAGCAACAGCCCTAATCTCATTTCATTTCTTCTTTTCTTCTGCAGCAGCTCCTGTAAGACCCCAACTTTTTTGAATAAAGATTTAATTTTCTTTATATATTATTTTGAAATAGTAAGGTGTTGATTTGATGAATGTGATAAGTTATGGGGTGATATGTGCAAATTTTGCAAAGTAAGCAAGTGGCCATAAAATATTCATTGTGTCGGGGAATATTCGTTTGGTCGGAGAATATTCTTTTTGTCGGGAAATATTCGTACGACGGCGCAATCAGTGGTGGGCCCCATAACAGAAAACTGTCGGATGAAGAAAACGACAAGAATAAGTTTTTCTAAAAATAACGGCGAAGTTGTTACCGTTAAAATTGTTGAAATACCCGGTGGTTAAATTACAGTAATACGCGCTGTTGCACAGTAGCACACAGTATTGCACAGTAATTCTAATTATTGATTCTTAAGTAAGAAGTCACTACTCAGTAATTGTTACAATAATTACTGTTCAATATTTTATATTATGGATTCAATAATTGCTACATTGATAATTGCATAATATTTTATTGATTCAATAATTGTCATTGCACAGTATTTCAAATTATCAAATTAATAATTCATATTATTTGAATAATATTATTAGATAGCATTATTGGCAATATCTAAGGAAGTTTTGTCTAGGAGAGGTTATTTAATTGCGCTCCAGTAAGGAGAAATTCTTATCGGAAGGCCCCCTCTTTCCTATGAACGACCTGGTTGTCAATATTGTAGTTCTGTAATATTATTTGTGAATAATTAAATTTTTGATAAATATGATGAATAAATATTTATTCAATTTTGATATAATGAACGAATTTTGAAGAATGAGATATTTGTTAAAAGTTTGACAATTATCTTCTCCGATAAAATATTCATTTAAATATATTATTATAATATATAATAATTATTTAAATAATAATATTATATATATATATATATATATATATATGCATGTGATAAAAAGGGACGGATGTGAATTAATTTTATTTGAATGTTTTTCTAAGTTGGTGGGCAGAAGAAATTTTTCTGCATATGTATGCTTTATTTTTGGTGGATGACCACTTCATTCTCCTGCGCACCATTTCTTTGTTTCTAACTTTTGTGGGCCCTCAAACATGGAAAAACAAGGAATTTGGCAGAGAAAGAATTGATGGTTAGGCAGGAATGGAAAAGAAAAGAGTTAGGCAAAAGAAAAGGAGAGGTTAGGCAGATGGGCGGAGGAAAATTAGGCAGCCTTGTTTAATTTTTCCTCCGTGCTGCACTATAAATAGAGGGATAACCCTCCTTTCTCAACACACCGTTTTAATATCAGAAATTCTTATTCTATAGTATTGTGAGTATTTTTCTTCAGTATAAGAATACTTTGAGTGTAGCTTTTTGTGCAAGATTTTCTCAGAATAATATTCGATATTCCAGTCAAATTCAGTTTCTACTAAGGTAAAGGATGTTATTTTATTGCAATACTAGTAAGAAATATTATTTTCTTTCATATTCCATATTATGAAAGCGATAATATTTCATTTCATATACCCAAATTAAAACTTGCTACGGTAAGTATTGCTTCTATAATTCCTGAAATGATCAGGAAATTATTCGAAGTTTGCGTTTCATCTAGTATCATGTCATTGGAATGTTGGTACGAATTTTCATTATGAAATTTTTACCTTTTCATGTTGAGGTTACTATTCACATATACGGCACTATTTACGTATACGGTACTATTTACAGAAAAATTAAATTTTCTTTTATTTGTCCAAGTTGACTGTTATGGTTACTATCTTTGATTGTATCCAAGTTTTGATCTTTATTCTTGAATTTTACTCCACAAAGTATTATTATGAAATATTCTTGAACTTGGATAAACTAAATTACGAATCCCTAATCTTTGTCCTTTATCTCACTGGATTCGTTATTTATATTATTTTTCATCATCCTCAGTCCTAAATGGTGATATAACTGAATATCTTTGACCTGTAGAGCAAAGATGAATGATTACCTAATGAATATCTTTGGCCCGTAGTGCAAAGATGGACAGGTGTTGAGATGAACATGACCACTGATGATACAAATGAATATCTTTGGCCCGTAGTGCAAAGATGAATATTTGATTTGAGATGTATATTGATTGATGTTACAGGAATAAAATATTGATGATGGACTTTTAAATCATAGAAGATAATAGACTTCATACTCTACGTAACTCTTCTAATGAATTGATATTTCCGCTGCAGTTGTTGATCTGAAACTTGTTGTCCATAATATTTTATCTGATCTGTTGAAGACTAACGATAATTTATTCTTCATTGTCTTAGTCATAATATTCTTTACTGGGCTAGTTGAGCTCACCCTTTTCATCTATTGTCCTCTTCAGGGAATGAGAATATTGCGGGGACTAGTCAGGGAACAGTGTGATGATCAGAGTTAGATCTGTAGAAGTCCTCACTATTCTATAAAATAGTGGGATAATAATTGTAATGAATAAGGAATGAATTTGAATGTTTATATTTCGTATTATATACGATTTGCATTGAAATTCATAGTTGTATGGTCGTATTTCTCACGACCTTTTGTTATAAAAAATTTGTATTTGGAATTCTGTACTATATATTTGACGACTCAAAATGGGTTGGTATTGAACCTATTTTGGGGGCGTCTCAGCTCTCTCTTCCTTTTTCTCCTGGTCAGCTTGCCTCTTCCTTCTTCTTTCTGCAACAGCTCGCCTCCTTTTCTTCCTTTTCTTTTCTTTTGAAGCTCGCCGGCCTCTTTTCTGATTCTTCAGCAGCAGCAGCTCGCGGATAGAGCCGGCGGTGGCGGCGACTTTGGTCAGTGGTGGTGCTTGGCTCGCCGTCTTCTTCTTCCTCCATAGTTAATTACTTTAATTTACAGGTTAGGGTTTAATTGTTTTATAATTAGGTTTAAGAATTTCTAAATTGTTGTTTGCCTTATAATTTATATAGGTTCAGCATATTAATTTTAGTTTGAATTAGGGATTCATGTTGGTCTTAACAATCTGATTTGCTTTGGTTCAACACTGCCATTTTCTGCTATATGGATTTGGTTCAATTTGGTTATATGTGAAGTGAAATGCTTGTGGGTTTGCAGCCTTTCTTTTCCTTATACTGTATTTGGTTCAATTTGGTGAAACTGTATGTTGTTGAACCCTAAATTTAATTTGCAGTGTTGTTGAAATTGGGATTTTTTGTGATAGTTAAATTTGGAACTTCATTTTATTAATTATTTGTATTGGTATTGATTCTTGTTGTGGATTGCCTTATGTCTTAATATTGTCATATTTGCTATATCCGACGGAATTTCCGACAGAATTTTGTCAGAATTTAGCAATTGCAACACCTTCTTTATTATATTAATGTATAGTTATTAATTTCTAAATCCTAAAATACAATTTAAATAAATTAAATTATATAATATAATACAAATTAAATAAAATAAAATAAAAAATTAACTTAATTTAATTTAATTTAAGATAAAAAAATTTAAATAAATTAATTAATATTATATAATATAATATAATGTAATATAATATAGTATAAATATAATATAATTTAATAAAATCAAAAATTAAATTAAATTTAAAATAAATTAAAATAAAATAAAAAAATTGATTTAATAATTTAATATAATTAAATCAAACTTAATTAAATTTAATTAATTTAACATAATATAATTTAAATAAATTAAATTAAATCATATAATATAATACAAATTAAATTAAAATTGAAATATGATTTAATTTAATTTAAGATATTATAATTTAAATTAAATTAAATTAAAATTAAAATATAATATAATTTAATTTAAGATAATATAATTAAATTAAATAAAAAATTATCTTAATTTAATTTAAGATAATATAATACAAAATAAATATAATTAAATTGAGTAGCACATACTTAGTTAAATAAAATCAAAATAAATAAATAAAAAAACTAATGAAACTGAGTAGCACTTATTTAGTTAATTAAACTAAATAAATAAATTATGTAGCATAAACTGAGTAACACTTACTTAGTTTATATTATTGGAAAAATAAACTGAGTAGCATAAACTGAGTAGCACTTACTTAGTTTATATCATTGGAAAAATAAATTAAGTAGCATTTGCTTAGTTTTTCACAATTACAATAAACTGCATATATATATACTTCATGTGCATGTAGTATTAATTGAAGCTTAGAAACCCGTTCGACATTCACTCATTAGGAGTGAATGTCGAATAGTCCCCAGTTTGGGACTGTTACTGGATGTTATGTCTCTCACTTAGGTCGGTGCCAATGCACATAGTGCGTTTTTATAAATTTTGAGGAACTTTCAGCTGGTGTCTATACATATTCTTCGAGTGCATACTTAGACTAAGTTTTCTTGGTCTATTTCGTGTACTTGGAGACCATAGGGAGGTGCTGCTGAAATTTTCTGAAAATAGTAGAAACGTGCTCAAGATTGGCACTAGTGAGGAGACGCATCCAGAAACGGGATAGAAGCCTAACCCTTATAGAGTGGAGATATATCCTAGGTAAACTAAATTCATGTTTGGACCACGTACATTCATGATTATTCTTGATCTAATTGGGTATTTTCTTCAATTAAAGATGTCAGCCGATCGGAGTTGGATGTACCGTATGATAAAGATTGATGGGAGGGGGTTAGTTGATGCCTACCGTGACGGGGTGTCCAATTTTATGAACAAAGCAATAGAACATGCTTATGATCCGAACGGAAAGATGAGATGTCCGTGTCTCAAGTGTAAGAACATGATATGGAAGACTGTCGATGAAGTGAAATTTGACTTATATTTATGTGGGTTTGTGGATGGGTATTCGGTAAAGATTCGTCACGGGGAATCAGCTGAGTTTAGAGAACTGACAGACAGTACAGTAGACCAACCAGTTCATAGGGATTCCCAATCAGATAACTATGATGCCGTGGAGATGTTGGTAGATGCGTATGGCCCTACCAATATTGACTGTGCTGAAAATGAGCATGCGTCAAACAGTGCTGATCAACAAAAGCCAAATGATTCAGCAACTACCTTCTACAAGATGTTATTTGAATCAGGGATCCCATTGTATCCTGAATATGACAAGCACACCAGGCTTTCTGCAGTGACGAAGCTTTTACATTACAAGAATGAGCATGACTACAGTGAGAGAGGATTCAATGATTTGTTTGCTATTATCGGGGAGTTTTTACCTAGGAATAATACCCTGCCCGCTAATTACTATGAAGTGAAGAAGATGGTTAAGAGGTTGAATCTTGGGTATGAGAAGATCGATGCTTGTGAGCAGGATTGTATGTTATACTATGGGGATGATAAAGATAAGGTGCAGTGTGATATATGAAATTTGCCTCGGTATAAGATCACAAAACGTGGGGGGAAGGAGAAACATGTTTCGAAGAAGATATTACGGTACTTTCCTCTTGCGCCGAGGTTGCAGCGGCTATTCATGTCTTCACACACTGCACCCAATATGCGTTGGCATAGGACAAGGGATGTCGTCCCTGGTCACTTACTCACCTAGCAGATGGAGTTGAATGAAAGAATTTTGATGCCAATTTTTCACAATTTGCTGACGAAGTTAGGAATGTTAGGCTTGGCATGGCTACAGATGGATTTTGTCCATTTAATAATTTTAGTCAGCTATACTCTGTTTGGCCAGTGATTATGGTAGCTTACAATCTTCCACCGTCAATGTGCATGAGGGATCCGTATCTTTTCTTGACTTTACTAATACCGGGCGATAAGAGTCCTACAAAATACATCAACGTGTACCTTAGACCGTTAGTCGATGAACTTAAGATGTTGTGGGAAACAAGGGTTCAGACTTTTGATAAATCTGTAGGGTAGAATTTTTTGATGAAGGCAGCCTTGTTGTGGACTATTACTGACTTTCCGGCACTTGGGATGATCAGTGGTTGATCGACTCATGGTAAGTTCTCATGTCCAATCTGTATGGGGGATGTGCAGGGCACACAACTACGTCATAGGCGAAAAACTAGTTTCTTTGGAACTGCTCGAAGATTCTTGCCTGTTGAGCACAGTTATAGAAAGATGTCGACATAGTTCAACAGAAAGACAGAGAAGAAGGGGGTTATTGGTCGCTTGTCGGGTAGCGATGTACTGGGATGGCTAAATTATCTAACATTTCCACCGCCTGGGAAGGAGCATAGTAAGTTGAGAGCAATAGGGTACGGTAAAACTCATAACTGGACACACTGATCACCCATTTGGTTTGAGTTGCCATACTGGGTCACACTAGCAATTCGTCATTGCATAAATGTCATGCATACGAAAAAAATGTGTTCGAGAACTTGTTTTACACTGTGCTAGATACGAGTGGTAAAACAAAAGACAATGATAAAGCACGTAAAGACTTGAAGGAAATGAACATCAGGCTGGAATTATGGCTTCGACCTAACAACTCAAAACCAAAAGCTCCATTTTGTCTTACCAAGCAACAGGTTGAAAACATTTGCAAGTGGCTTAGTGCGTTGAAGCTACCAGATGGTTACGCTTTTAACATCTCTCGTTGTACTAAGGTTGAGCAGTTAAAAATTACCGGGTTCAAGAGTCATGACTGTCATGTATTCATGCAGAAGTTGATTCCAATTGCATTTTGTGAAGTATTACCGAGGAATATTAATGATGCCTTTACCGCACTTTCAAATTTCTTTCGGGATATTTGCTCAACTGTTATAAGGTACAGTGATGTGGAGCAGATGGAGAAAAACATAGTGTTGACAATATGCAAGCTCGAAATGATCTTACCTCCGGGGTTCTTTGACTCGATGGAGCATTTGCCTATTTATCTGTCATATGAAATTAAGCTTGGAGGACCGGTGCAATATCAATGGATGTATCCTTTTGAGAGGTAATATCACCTACATTGTGCTATAATCATCACCTGAATAATTATTTTAGCCGATATATTGTCATATTTCAGGTATATGCGTCGATTAAAATAGAAAGTTAAAAACAAAGCTCGTGTAGAGGGTTCTATTGCTGAACACTATACGGAGGAAGAGCTTATCAACTTCTGCTCGTTGTACTTTGACGATGTAGTCTCAACGAAGCACAACCGCCTAAGTCGAAATGAGGTCGTCGTCGATCCCCAAACGTGTGCTGATGAGTTCGCTGTATTCACTTATCCGGCCAAACCCTTTTGGACATGAGACGAGAACTTACCTAACAGATAAAGATTTAAAGATTGTATCTACATACGTGCTTTTAAATATGTCTGAAGTATCTTCGTACATCAAGTATGTATTATTACAAGTTGAAAATGATTTATCTAACCTTAATCGACAATTGACATTTTATTGTACGCAGTTCATTCGAATTGGAAGCGCATGTTTCTAACCCAGGGTTGACTACATCACAGATGGAAGCATTCACTAATGAAAATTTTGAACAGTGGTTTAAGAGAAGGGTCGAAGAAGAGAACGCTTATGAGCATTTTAGAGATGTCATTTTAGGCCTGTACAAACTTATTAGTTCATTTCCAGGCTGTATCGTGAATGGGTATAGATTCAAGGTTGATAGCTTGAATGAATTGACATCAGTCAACTCTGGCGTTGTCGTGTTGGGAAGTTGTTATCAAGATTCTGAGTCCAATTACTATGGAAGATTAGAGGAAGTTGTTGTGCTCAATTATCCAGGGGCCAAAAAGATCGTTACATTTAAATGTCACTGGTTTGATACTACAAAGGGTGTTAAAGTTGATAATAATAGAATCGTCATAGTAGATATAAAATCCAAGTTATAGTCTGATGACGTATTTATGTTAGCCAGCCAAGCAACTCAAGTGTACTACGCCCCTAATGTCGTAAATTATAGAACCCCCTGGTATACAGTTGTGACAATGAAGACTCGGTCATTTGATGGTACTAATCTGTCTGGAACTGATGACCCGTTGCAAGAACAAGTTAGCAATCCCAGCCACGTATTGCTATATGATGACGATGTGTTGGTAGATGCTGTAGTTGACGTACCCGATGTTGACGAAGTGGAGGAAGATGTGGTTGTCAGTCCGTATGTGATGGTAGAAGATGATACTAAGGAAGAAATTGATACAGAAGAGGAAGAGACATAATCAGAGGATGAAAATGATTTTGATTCTGACGGGTTTGATGACGTACTACTTCTTCACTAATTGGTGTTTTGTAAATATTATACAACTAAAACCAATCATTAGAATAATTGCAATGAAATTTAATTAATGTCATCTATGTCTGTTATTTCAGTAGTACAGCTATGCCTCGACATAGCGGTGGAGGTGGCCGTGGTGGCGGCCACTCCGGATCGAGTGACGGCTCCAGGGCGGGTCGTCTTGAGATGATAGTGAGTTAATTTCTTTTTTGGCTCAGTAACACTTTTTTCATAACTATATTAAACATTCATTTACTATTTTTTGACAATGTCATTATAACTATATTAAACATACAGATGCTAGACGTCGGCGTCAGCGAGGGTCTAACCTCGGTCGATTAGGTCGTCCGCCGGCAGTTCCTGACACAGTTTCGGTTGATGTCGGCTCGTCCATGTAGGTTTCAACTATAATATATCACTTATGTTCAATTAGAATGATATTATTATGTGATTAATAAATTAAAATGTTCTTAATAAATTTTGTATTCTAGTATTATGGATCATGTCGCTAAGGCGACCGTACACACCATCTGCCTGGCGCATCTTTCGACTGGCTGTATACGATTTAGCCAGTACTCGCGTTACGATGTCGACTTTATGGTGACAGTGTTGCGGGAGTTTCACGTAAGTCGAATTACATATATTAAATCAAGGTCCATGTTATTTACATATTGTTCAAATAATTAATTATACGTATATTATGTCCGTTTTATAGAGATATTACAGATATGAGGCCGGTATCACTGAGGCGGATGGTGACGTCGTTATTATTGCACACATCTCGAAGAACTATGCCAGTTGGCTGTACAAGATGCGACAGAGAGCAGTCCGGGCGATAGAAGAATCGCTCGAGAATACTATACGACAGCATCAGCCGTCGGCAGTATCAGATGCAGCATGGGCTTCCATGTGTATGTATTGGGATGATGCTGCGTTCAAGACCAAGTCCGAGCAAATGAAGAAGGATAGAGGTAAGCTACGAGTTGTACATACTTCTGGCTCGCAGTCGCTTCAGGAGGTTAAGTCGGTATGTATTTATATTTAGTTTAGTTTAATATTAAACTGCAACTATAGTAAAGTAAGGTGATATTAATTAATGTATATGATTTAGGCCATGCGGAGTAGCTTGGGTTGACCTCCTACTATGATGGAGTTCTGGGATAGAGTCCATACGCCGAAGGACTCTACTTTGGGGTCGACGATATCTCCAGCAGCATTAGCTATACGGGTAATACATTTACTATAATAAATATTATTTAGGATCATATTACGTAATTTATATGATGATACCAAGTTAACTCACATGTACATATATTAAATTACAGGACCAATTTGAGAAGCTCCGCAGCCAGCGTATAGTGGAGTTGCAGGCTGCTAGGGGCGATGCTGAGACGTTAGATTCCACCATCCCTCTGCCCGAGATTAGTTTATCTCAGGATGAAGAGACGGCTCTTTGGGTCGCGTATCAGGATACTCCCACTAGCACTACCGGCCGGTATCGAGTGCTTGGGTTGTCGAGGATACCAGCCTATACACTGCTTAGAGGTATAATATTTTAGTTTATTTCTTGTTTATGAATAAAGGAAACTTATAATATTATATATTCATGTTATATTTATTTTTGTAGGCTCTAGCCAGCGTCTACGTCAGAGAGCCCCCGTGGGACCATCACATACGGGCGTTGGATTAGACGATGCTCTGTTCCAGCGGGTTATGGCTGCGTTCTTGGAGAGGTTTGAGATCGATCCGTTATTCCGTCATCAGGACCTGCCCAGCCGTGCTCGCCTTCATCAGTTTGCACATGACGTTGCAGCTGGTGCCACCGCCAAGAGTACGGGTATCCCTTCGGAGCAGTTCACCACGATACTCGACGAGATTATTCAGATGGTGGTTACCTTACTCATGGATGCGTTTGGGCCGATGCTGAGTCAGCCCTCGACTACTTAGGTATACTATTCGTTTTAAATTCAAGTATATATTTTGCATGTTATTTAATTTTTATTTAGTTATCTTTAACTGTTTCATATATATGGACTAATGAGTTACATTATATTGTATCAACAGGGTGACGAGCGGGCTAATGATGACGGCGATTTTCAGACTCCAGAGCAGCGTCGACGCCCGCACGATGATCCTCCTTACACCGGGGCTCTACTAGCTTGACTTAGTTTACATTATTTTGTAGTTTACATTATTTTTGACTTAGTTTACATTATTTTGTAGTTTACATTATTTTGAGTTACATTATTTTAGACGTATTGTAGTTCAAACCATGTCATTAGTTTAGTTTGAAATATCTCTTTACTTTAGTTTTGTTTATGTTTGACATTTAGTTTAGTTTAGCTTAATGGGATGTTTGATATACTTTAGTTTAGATTAATGGGATGTTTTTGACATTTTTACTTCTCATTTAGTTGGTTTTTGACATATTGTTGGCCTTAGTAATTATAATTCATGTTATTGGGCCTTATTAAGTTGATGTGAATGATTTTGGATAGTTAGTTAGCTTGTGTATGTGCTGTTGGAAAAAATGAACAGGTTTACAGGTACAAAAAATGTGGGTAAAAACCCTGAATTTGCAAAAACAAATAAAACATTAAAAAAACACTATTCTCGACGGAATAGTGCTAACCTCGACGGATTTCCGTCGAAATTAAACCCTTACCATTTTCGCCAGCTGCCACGTGGCACCACTATTCTCAACGGAATAGTGTTAAAGATCGACGGAATTTCGTCGGAATTAAGACCCTTGCCATTTTAGCCAGGCTGCCACGTGTCATAGTTAGCCTCGACGGATGCCATTCAGTCGATAATAGAGTAAGTCCGACCGAATATTCGGTCGAGGTTAGTTCCGTCGAGTTTAATTAGCCCCGACTGAAAGATCGACGGACTTAATTTCGACGTGCTTATATCCGACTGAATTTTCGACCGAATATTCCGCCGGAATTAAGTATAACCTCGACGGATTATACTTAATCCCGACGGAATATTCCGTCGAAAATAACTCTTTTTGTTGTAGTGATGATCAGTGGTTGGTCGACTCATGTTAAGTTGTCATGTCCAGTTTGTATGGGGGATGTGCAAGGCACACAACTACGTTTTGGGCGAAAAACTAGTTTCTTTGGAACTGCTTGAAGATTCTTGCCTGTTGAGCACAGTTATAGAAAGATGTCTACACAGTTCAACAGAAAGACAGAGAAGAAGGGGGTTGTTGGTCGCTTGTCGGACAGCGATGTATTGGGCTGGCTAAATGATCTGACATTTCCACCGCTTGGGAAGGAGCATAGTAAGTTGAGAGCAATAGGGTACGAGAAAACTCATAACTGGACACATTCGCCCATTTGGTTTGAGTTGCCATATACTGGGTCACACTAGCACTTCGTCATTGCATAGATGTCATGCATACGGAAAAATTTATTTATTTAAATAAAATTAAAATTGTTCTAATTAATTTATTCACAACCGGTTTAATATGGAAAACCTAAAGGGTCACACCATAAATGGATGAATATTTATTTAAGAAGCAAATGACATAATCGTAATAATAAGTTAAGTGTATTTAATTTAATCAATGGTGATAGAATAAATTAAATAGCTTAATATTTATTATTTAATATTTTAGAAATATTAAATATAAATTAATAAGATGAGGCTTATTATTATTATCATTATTAGTTTATTTCTTAAAGGAGTTTGAGAATTAATTAATAAAAATACTCTCCCATATTCCTAATAAGAGGTGGAGGTAAATTAATTAAAGAAGTTTAATTAATTGATCCTAATAAGATTAGGAAGTCTAATTAAGTAAAAGAGTTTAATTAATTAATATGAAACCCTAATCCTAAAATGGTTAGGAGGGTTATACCTACATCTATAAATAAGAGGAGTCTTATTTTGATTAAGGACTAATATTTTTTCAATAGTTGGGAGAGTACACATTTTCTAGAGAGAGAGAGAAAACTAGGGTTTTGCCAATAACCCACCTTCTTAATAGTTATTCATCCTTGGTGGATTACCTCTAGAGGCCAAACACTTGGGTGACTGACATTGATCAAAGGAATGAATCATACCCGGTATATTCAAGTCGAATAAGGAAAGGATTGGAGTTGAACTCGTACATGAGGAAACACGAATCTTCAAGGGTATGATTCATTCTTCATCTCTTTAGTTAGATTAAATTAATAATTGCGCATAAAGGATGATCCGGGTTAATGGTTTGTAAAATTTTAAAACTTTATTTTTACACTTTCGCTGCTATGTATGTAATTATTGCATGCTATTTTGATCTTACAAACCTAGCAGATTCATCCAAATTGGCATTGAAAGCCCTTCAACCTTCCCTTCTTGCATTTGCTTGCATATTGTACTCCAAAAGATGTTCGGATTGCTTTTCCTTGCTTCTTCATGTCAGTGATGTGTCATATCCTACAAAATAACATAAAATGTATGAAATGCACACAAAGCAACAGAGATTAACAATAATCCAAGTCTAATGAGATCCGATTCGTAAGTATAAAACTCATTCATCATTTATTTATTTATAGATACTGCTGTGTGTTGGGATATAAAGCAGGTACAAATAGATATTGTTGTGTGTTGGGAAATCCCCAACAAAGGCAATTTATTTATTTATTTTAGAATCAGCGACCGCATGCGGTCGCTAATACTTATCAGCGACTTATGAAGATGAGGGAGTGTTAGCGCTCGATTCGGTCGTTACTATTGGTCGCAGACACGTGGACCACCTGACCCCTGAGACCTGGTTCACGGTAACTCAGTTTAACGACGGCATCGGTCGCTATAGGGCTGTCGCGGATATATCGATCGCTAAGAACCACACAACGACCAGATTATATGCGACTGTTATCAGAGACCGTAGTCGATCGCTGATATGGATTTGCAACCGATTACGATCGCTAATATGCAGTCGCAGATAAACCTTTTTTTGTAGTGAATTTGACCATAAAAAATTAATTAAAATAAATAAAATTGAACGTACGAAGAGAGTATATATATATATAGAAGGAAATTCATTACTTCTCTTATCATAAACTAATTAATGATATTGAATTTTTCCTTCACCTACAGATTTCATTTTTTAAATAAAAAAAGTTAACCTTAACTCTATTATATATGTAATTCGGATTCTAATTCTTAAATAAAAATTTCTGACTACATACCACTACTGTCCATCAAACAAAGAAAAGGAGGAAAAAAACACAAACTTTAGTAATCATATTAATTAGCATGTAAAACTTATTTCTTATGAAAGAATTAAGCAAAGTAGTATTGCGTTTTACAAAAAAAGTAAATAAATAAAATTAAAAAAATCTAAAGCACCAAGCATGCATTATATCCATAAAGCACAAAGTCCATTCAAAGTCAAAAGAGTTGACATTTCGTGCCCTCATTCATTTATGAACCCACTTTAGCTTCCACCAAATTAATGTTCGTAGGAATAATTTTCAACTACTTTAATTTTAATGATGTGTAGTTTATGGTAGGAGATTTCACCTAATTATACCTCAATCAAAAAGCTAGAATGATGGTCAAACTATGTGAAATAGGATATTGATTATAAATAAATTAATATAAAGTTAATATAAAAAGGGGACTATGATAAGACTTGTGCAAATGTCGAGGACTTTATTTATATTATATTGAGGTCAAGTAGGATAGGACATGAGAGAGAAGCTTTTATAATCTTTATATTAAAAGTTTTACTTAAGAAAGGCTAGTTTTCTTTTTGCAAACTTTTAATATATAGGAGTGTTAAAATTAGATATATAATTTGATTTTTGAAACAAAACGAAGATAAATTAAATTTTAAAATTAGTATAATTAATAAAAATTTAGAATGAAATAAATATTATGATTAATAATTTTTGTTATATGTTATAAAATAATAATATTTATATCAATTAAAATTATATAACTAAATTTATATCAATTTAAAATTTAATATATTATTATTTAATTTTAAAAATTAAATTATATCTCTAATTTTAAAAAGGAGAGGATAGGATAACATCTTTATTTTTGATGTAAAAGTTGGGGAGGTTCTCTTTTAAAGTTTGGTGGCTTTTCAAATATGGTGTTTCAGTGTGCAAACAGGTAGCTAGGTATCATGAAACGTTTCTTGTGACAAGTATTTTTGATATTTTTATATAATTTCCTATTATGTGAAGGTGAAGTTTACTTTATTTTCATATAAAAAGAATTATGTATAAATATTAAAACGTATATGTACAAATAGTTCTCTTTATAGGGAGGGAGACGTGACTTTTTTTATAGTACTTCTCTGGTGTACAAAAAGAGTCATATTTTAAGTTTATGAATATTAAGAATATAATTTATTTCATGTATATTCCTAGTGTTAATAAATTGTTCATTTAATAGTATAGCATGATGTCATGATGATGAAATTTTGAGAATATTATGCAATTTATATTACTTCATTTTGTCGAATAAAAATAATTGACATATAAGTTATATATATATATATATATATATATATATATATATATGTGTGTGTGTGTGTGGAAAATTTATCCAAAGAATCGGCTATGACTACGGTACGAACCGTCGTCATAGCCGATTCGTCAACAAACCAATTCGTTAGAGAGACGGACTATATATATATATATAAAGAAGACATGTTATATATTATGATAAATCTATATTGAATTATAATTGTAATTGTGAAGCTTATGGATTGGTAAAAATTATAGGAAGACCACACTTATTACATGTGTCTCTAAAAAATTATCACTGATATTTATCTATGTAATCGATAATAAAAAAATTGACATAAACTTTAACAATATATATCACTTTAAAAAAGAAAAAAGAAAAAGGGAAGCGAGTCTTTTGGAGGATTGGGGCCAACCGGCCAATGATCAAAAGGGCATATTACTGACCTTTTATTGTATTTAATAGTACAATTTGAGAATCTACCATTTCTAATCTAACAACCATGTTCTCACCCCCCCCCCCCCCCCCTCCCCCCCTCACCCCCTCCGCGCCTCCCGCCCTCCCCGTCTCTGTGAACATTTTAAGTTTTTGCCAAATTTTACTCATTTCGCCATATTTTTTTCTCTCATTCTCACACACATACGGCATACCTTGTACGTAGTTGTCTTAGTTGAATGGTTTGTGGGAACAGTTTCATGCAAATATAAAAGACCATTTTTAAGATCAAAAATAAAACGGAATATATACAAAAACACATGTCCAGTCAAATAATTCCCCAAATGAAGTTGGAAAATGAATATAAACCCAAAGGGATATATACTGGCCAATTTATTCACATATATATATATATATATATATATATATATATATATATAGAGAGAGAGAGAGAGAGAGAGAAAGAGAAAATTGATATTTACACAAGTTAATTTGATATTTTCACAAGTGGGTTCCAATTTTAACTAAACCACCCTTTGTGCAGTAAACTAACTATATAATTTAGTTCTTATGTCTAAATTACCCCTCACTTGATAAATAACTAAATATCTAGTTGCTTAACTTTATTTGATTATTAGTGTTACTCAATTGAAGACAATTTTTATTTATTTAATTATTATAATAGTAATAATATTAATAATAATTAAAATATAGTTAGGAAATAAGTGATAAAATTATTTACACATAAAAATTAGGATCTAAGCCTTTCCCCAATCAGGGGAAAAAATTATTTTCAGAATTTCCATTATCATATGATATTACTAAATTAAGATCTTTATGAAACAAGTTATACTTAAAATGTGTAAATTTAAACTTTATATATAAGACTGTGTAAATTTAAAATGTATAAACTTTATATATAAGACTGTGTAAACTTTATCATATCATATTACTAAATGTGTAAATTATTTTTAGAATTTCTATTATCATATCATATTACTATATTAAGATTTGTTTACACATTATACTTAAACTTAAAGTATAATGTGTAAACAAATTATAGTTAAATTAAGATTTTTATGAAACAAATTATACTTAAGATTTTTATAAATGTGAAAACTTTATATATACCCTCCTAACTATTTTAAGATTAGGGTTTCATATTAATTAATTAAACTCTTTTAATTAATTAGGCTTTCTAATCTTATTAGGAGCAATTAATTAAACTCCTTTAATTAATTTACCTCCTAATCTTATTAGCAATATGGAAGAGTACTTTTATTAATTAATTTCCAAACTTCTTTAAGAATTAAACTAATAATAATAGTAATAATAATAATAAGACTCCTCTTATTAATTTATATTTAATATTTTTAAAATATTAAAGACTAAATATTAAGCTATTTAATTTATTCTATCACCATAGATTAAATTAAATACACTTAACTTATTATTACGATTATGTTATTTGCTTCTTAAATAAATATTCATCCTTTTATGGTGTAACCCTTTAGGTTCGCCATATTAAACCGGTTGTAAATAAATTAATTAGAACAATTCTAATTTTATTTAAATAAATTAATTAATTAACTATTAATTCATTTGAATAAATATTTATTCTACAATAAGAGTAAGTCCCCTTAGCGCTCAACGACTTTCTAGATAATATAGATTTCAACATTAATCATAAAAGAACATTTGAATAAATAGTTACAGTATAATTCATTCTTTCTACCATACAATGTTCCAATTAAATATAAGACATAGATTTACTATCAAGTCTTATTTTATTTAATTATATGTATTCCGATCCTAAATGCACAAACTCCGATAATGCAAATTAGAAACTACTTTCTAATTTTATTATGCCTTGGTCAAGGACTACTTAGTTGTCATTTATCGAATCACATAGGACATTCACACTTTTTACTAGAAGTGGTAGATTTTTTATTGATCATTCATTATTTTCATGTATAATTAATTATACCCAAGCATATCCTTTGATATACTCTCAGGGTCTTAAGGGACATATCAAAGTATAACTCATCATACATAAGATACTATGATGATCTCAAGTCTAAGGATTACTTGTACTACTATCACTAAAGGAATTTCTATTGATAAACGAGTAAAACTCTATTATGTATTCCTTAGCGAGCCACGTTCAGTGTACTTATTCTCCAATAAGCACCTACATAATTACTTTAGTGTCTCCACACAAATGATCATGAGATCGATTATCCTCTTTCAAAGAGCAAGCAACGTATGTACCAATCTATCCGAATTCACTAATCCCTTATTTAGTAATCCATCGATTGAGAACTATTATAGTTTTAAGCTTTCTAAGAATTTAGATCTCATTAGCATGATCATCATCATGATGCTAAAAGCATTACTTAAAACTATGGGTTTATCACATTTAAATATAACAACATTATGTAGATAATATAAACGCCTTTAAATAAATAATTATTTTATTAATAAATGAATAATATTGTTACAATGTATATGCTTTATCATCATACATGATTGGCTTGTGTGCATACTACTTTCATGTTCTTATCTTGGAACTTGGATTTTATTGTATATCTACTTCTTAGCTTTCAAGTACATTTTGAATCGTCCTAATTGAAGTTCGAATGCGAGAGTTGTGACATTTTTATCAACATAAATCAAAGCTTGGAGTTTTCAACTTGCCATTTACATAACAGTCACTTGAAGCCCAATTTAGACCTTGATCCAGCCATAATCTCTCAATTTTCAAAGAATGAAAGTTATAAATCTCGTCGAGATCTTTGATTTGATAGGTGACAGGTCCCGTAACTACTCCCAGATAAAATGTTATGACAGTTTTACTAAAGGACGTCGCAATAGAAAACTGCCTGGCGCAGCAGCGCATCCATGCTAGGAAATTAGCGCGGTAGCGCCAGAAATAGGCGCGACAGTGCTCGGGTCATGACTAGATCAATTTGAGACGCGTTTTTGCATGCTTTTTTACTCTAAATTGGACTGAGTTTACTCCGAAGCTAGGGTTTTGACTTGTAACCTATAAATACATGATGTGAGACATAAAATAAAGCGATCTTGGATACTTTTTGCTAACCTTATAATTGAAGAAGGATTGAAGGCTTGAAGCCAGGAGACTTGTCACGAAGGAAGATCAACTTACAAGGCTAAGAAGGAGGATATCAAGGAGTGCTTCAAAAGAATTTTTCCTTTTTCCTTTTTCCTTTCTTCTTTTATCTTTTTATTTTGTAATTCTTGGATGATGGTTTACTTGTGGATTGTGGTTATTAATACAGTCATGAACTAAATTCTATTTAAGATTGCAATGGAACTTGATGAGTAGCTTTAATTAACTTACTTATTGTTGATTATTATTGATTATTTAGGATTGTCTATTATATTTTGCGTTTAATTGATTAATTGCCTGATCAACAATTAGCGTGATAATCTATACAAAATTGGAAGATGAATTATAGGTTTAGACTTGGATATAATAGCATAAATTTATGATTTTTGCATGAGATAGAATTTGTAATTTGTGTATAGGATAAAAATATACATATATGCCTTATGTGATCGAATAGAGAACTTGTGCGTGAAATTATTATTAATTCCAATTCATATAGGAATATAGTGGGTTGATTAATTAGAGTGATTTTTCTAATTCTAATTTATTGGATTCAGGAAGAGTTGTTTATAAATCATCGGAAGGTGTTTATAAATCCTAATGAGTTCTTGGTTAACAATCCTTATAAACTGATATAATTCAATATGAAGTACTGACATTAGAGTGAATCATCAAAAAAAATTGTAATCTTAATCTTTTTATCTGAATTCAATTCTTGATAGTTTGTGATTAGTTAGTTTAGTACTTTATTTTCAAAATTCAACAACTTTTATCGAATTGTTTAAATAAAATTAATTTGATTATGAGTTAGTACTTGGTAATTATTATTAAATAATTCTATGTGGGTTCGACATTCTCTTATCATTATATTACTTGTGGACTGCGTATATTTGTGTATTTTGCTATTATAGATTTAGGCAAATAATAAACATCTATACAACTCCATCGATCCATCCATATATTAAAATAAAACCAACACAATATATATAAACATCCACACAAGATAATTGAAACATAAAATTTATAAAATGTCATAACATACAATATAAACTCCGTACATTCAGTCAGTAAAAAAAAGAATAATATAAATGTAGAACAAGAGAAGAGGACAATATAAATGTCTTTACGCATCAAATATCGTCCAAATGAGGCTATAACAACTGAATAAAACATGTTAAATATAAAGTATATATGTTGATACTGGTATGACTTATGCAAAATAAAAAAAGACCATTTCTGATGTATTACAATAACAAAAAGCTAAACATAAACAGAAAGCTAAACATATATTATTGAATGTACGAAGATAAACTAAACATGCAAACCTAAACATAAAACTAAACAATGACAAGATTACTTCGACATCATCATTGCATAAGCTAACTCCTCAGGAGTACTCAGAGACTACAAATGCTTGCCAAATATATGTATGGAGAATATTACAATCTTGATAGTCGGTCATCGTCGATAAAGTTTATCCCCAATATTCCTTGAGAAGTGTAAGCTAGTTGTGGCCCACCTCTCCGTGAAATCGAAAAACATTCTCAGTTTTAAAACCCTAGACATTTCAGTTGTTACTCCTGTTTTTGTAAAATCAACTGACATAAAGTGAATGGTTGCCAAAGGTATCATGATCAGATAATCAACAAAGAACTTTTTGAATTTCCTGCAAAATCAGACTTATTGAAAAATATGAGAGACAAAGGGAGACTTTTGACAACATAACTATCTCAGACTAATATCAGTATAAATAAAATAAAATTTTGCTTTAAACTACCTCTAAGTTCACATCATGATCCGTCAGGCGTGATCTTTGTCCAGTGTAATTCATGGGGGGTACAATTCGACCTAGGATGAGATTATCATCTCAACTTATGAAATTGAGCTCGGCCATATATAGAGCTACCTCTTCCACTCTAAAAAATGTTAGTGTATTATAATTGAACTAATTAAATAAGTAACAGTCCAACAGATAGAGAGGAAGAGAGGGCCATGCCTGGAAACTAGAAGGGAGTTAATGAGCATACAAAGCCCCACCATTCATAGAATTTCTTCTGTAATTTCTGTGTATAGACAAATATATACAAATAAATGAAGTTATTTGTTTCTAAAGTGGACATTCCATTTCAATACACTCCCATTATTTCTTGATGTACATCATATATTCTTGATGCAGAAGATCAACCAGACACTTTCGCTCAATAGTAGAAACAATCTCCCGAGTCTCTGTAAACTTCTTAGCTATTCCCTGAGAGTTTATTGCTTGCAGGGACTCAATGAACTCTCAGGGAATAGCTAAAAAGTTTACAGAGACTCGGGTGATTATTTCTGCTGTTGAGCGAAAGTGTCTGGTTGATCTTCTGCATCAAGAATATATGATGTACATCAAGACATAATGGGAGGGTATTGAAATGGAATGCCCACTTTAGAAACAAATATCTTCATTTATTTGTATATATTTGTCTATACACAAAAATTGCATAAGAAACGTCTAAAAAATGGTGAAACTTTGTATGTTCATCAACTCGCTTCCAGTTTCCAGTCGTGGCCCTCTCTCTCTGTCTCTATCTATTGGACTGTTACTTCCTTAATTATTTCAATTACAATGCACTAACAATGTTGGGAATGGAAGAGTTAGCTCTATATAGCTGAACTCAATTTTATAAGTTGGGATGATAATCTCATCCCACGTCGAACTGTACCTCCCATGAACTACACAGGATGAAGACCACGCCTGATGGATCATGATGTGACTTTAGAGGTATAATTACTAGCTAAGTTTTATTTTATTTATGTTGATAATAGTCTAAGATAGTTATGTTGTCAAAATTCTCCCTCTGTCTCTCATATTTCGTCGATAAAGTTTGATTTTGCAGGAAATTCATAAGTTCTTTGTTGATTAATTATCTAATCAATGATACCTTGGGTACAATCTCTACTGCACATTTAGTACATGCAGACCTTGAGTCAAATAAAGCTATGAGTAAAAAATGTCTTTACTTGGCAAACCCTTCACTCTATGATAGCTGATTTTGCAAAAACAGGAGTAACAACTAAAATGCCTAGGGCTTTTCAACTGAGGAAGTTTCCAAATTTCATGGAGAGGTGTGGGACAAACCAGCCTAATTACATTTCTCAAGGAGCACTGGGGGAAAACTTTATTGTGTTAGTGTTGAATCTACAGTGCATGAGAAGTCGCAATCTATTTGTTCAAAGAATATAATATCATCCAAGACGTTTATATAAAATACTCAAAGATATGTTTATATACTTAAAGATAGGTATATGTACTTATTGCATCATGTATGGTCTGCATATGCATTGGGACATATACGCCTCTGTTCAGTTATTCGACCAGCGAAAAAATTTCACCAGAGTCTCCCCTAAAATATAAACTATCCACATGCACAAAGGCATGTATATATGACCATTTTTAGGCACCCAAGGCACAACCCAAGAGAAATATACAAATTCTTAATATAATAAGAGTAAAATAATAACGAATGGATGTAAAAGCAGTAAAAAGTACCATAAAATTAAAAACTTGCTTTTCATTAGTAAATCGAATATTCTATATATCCCTATGAATCTGTCTTTGTATATATGAATCTATCTTTGTATCTATTAATCTATCTTTGTCTCTTTGTATCTATAAATCTGTCTTTGTGTCTTTGTGTCTCCTAACCAATTCCTCGTATAGAAACCAAAAATATGGCTTTACCGATGAAAATTTCCAAGATTGGAAACTTTATTATTGGATTGATGTCTAAACAGTTGAGCTATTGACATCATGGTGATTTGAAGTATCATGTTACGTAATTATTAATTTATACAAGCTTGAAACCGTTCGAGACACAGACTATCATAGCTTGGAACTGTTCGAGACACAGACTATTTTTTATGACTTTTCTTTTACTTTATTGTGAGATTCGCATGTGTGTGTGTGTATATATATATATATCAAATTTTAATTATATTTGAATATGTATTATTATAATTGTGTAATTTGTATTTGAGAAATATTATAAGCTGATGTCTAAATTACCTATAAAATTATCAACCAAATTAATTTAGATAAGATCTCCTCTTAGAATGTTATATACTTTGATTGATCTTAAAAATTCTTATTTGAGAGGCACACAATGAAAAATAACACTCGTTTGGGGGAAGAATAGTGAATTAAGCTTGTAAGATTTATTATTTCATAATTTATTGACTTTCAAAAGTCAATAATGATATCATAATTTGGAACGGAGAAAGTATTTACAATCAGATGCTTCTTACTAGTGCAAATCAACCATTAATTTTTTTAAAACTCAATTTCTTGTTCCACAAGTGCCTCCTTATACTACAAGAAACAGTGCTATCAGCGACCGCCTATTAGCGACCGTCTACGATCGCACTTGGACATCAGCGACCGGTATCGGTCGCTGACAACCGTCGCATAATATCCGGTCGCTGGAATGTACAAAAGCGACCATTATTTGCGACTGAAAGATCTACGACCACTATTAGAGACCGGTGTCGTCGCTGCGCTGAGTCAGCATTGTTAGGGTCGAAAGGCTGACGTGGACCACGTGTCAGCAACCGCCATCAGCGACCGTAAGCGGTCGCTAACTCCTTGATCCAATATCCGTCGCTGATATATATTAGCGACCGTATGCGGTGGCTAATGTATAAAAATAAAAAAAAATATTTTTCCTGTTTTCTGGATTTCCCAAAAAACTATACCTATTTTTTTTACCTATTTTATATCCCAACACACAGCAGACAGTATATATAAACTTCCAACCAAGTATCGTATAATCCCAACACAAGCACAACAATATAACATCCATCACATACACCAAAACAGTACAAACTATATAAACACTAAAAAATCAATATGAATGAAGAAAAATATACAAATCCATAGTTTGTAAGTAATATACAGTCACCCAAAAAATGAATATAAAAGTACAAGGCTCATATAGCTATACAATAAGACTAGTTATAGGTCGGCCCGTCATACATCTTTATCCAAATTAGTATCTGGATGATCACCTTGTAATTAACAAAATAATAAAACAAGTTACATATATAGTATATATATAGTACACATAAGTGACTAATGTTCATTGATTGTAATATAAATACTAAGATTACCTGGTCGCCATACTCCTGCAGTGATGCTGCTGTTGCCGCCACTGCAGCAGCTAACTCATCAGGATTCAGAGCCCCCAAATGCCCGCCCAGTATACGAAGGAGATCACGATCTCGACAGATCGCTTTCACACAGTCAGCAGGAGTATGTGCTCCTAGATGGATCGATGACTGTGTAGACGGGTAGCAGTGCTGCCTATTCCACTGATGGTTAGGCATCGTCGTTGTCCTTGGCCTTTAAAGTAATTCTTCTTCACAACTGACGCCCTCTCCCACAGCTCTTGATCAATGACCGGACGTGGAGTGCCTTCAGGATAACGCTCGTTCAATAAGCGCTTATAAGTATCCTGTCAGTAGGTTAACAATTAAATAGTTAAAAATAAATATTAAATTCTAAATAATAACATAAACTTGATAAACAACATATATCAAAGTTGTCAAAACTTATTACAGCGATCTGGACAGCATCAGGCAGACCATCATGAGTGGCCACGTACACATCCAACCAATGGATAGGCGTACCTTGAGACTGAGACTCCTATACAAAACATACTCCCATACTAAGGAAACATATGATATTCTACAAACCATATATGATTGTAAACATATTAAAAATATTTTATCAAATATATATTCACAAGTTATTGTACTATTCATACGTACCCTAGCAGTGATATGCTGCACCTGTGATATACTACCGCCCCTGTAGGTTCCTTTCGCCTTCTCGCCATCAGGTACACCCGAGGATCTGTTAGTGGCGACAGTCTTGCGTCTCTTGATCCAGGGATCAGCTCTCTATTGGGCACACATCCCAACCCATATAGACTGGGTGCACCACCAGGGGTTTTGCTCGTGCATGTGCTCCTCTCCCTGGTCTAGATGGTCGATAGATGCATTGTGTAGGGCTTTTATGCGTTCTTTATTCAAATTATCTTTGGTACGGACCGCGTACTTCTGCCAGAATAGTGTCTGTATCACTGAGGCCTGCGCGTCCTCCCATCTATAATGTTTTTGCAAATAAAACAATAATAATAATATTAAAACGGTACTCTATATTAACATATAATCTAACACTACTAAACAATTAAAAACTTACTTGAAATTCAGCCCATACTGCATCCTTGTGGGCGATAGGTGTACTCGCCTACGTAATCACAGGTGTCAGCCAGTTCTGCAGGCATAACTGTGAAATGCACTTGACTATCTTGTTATCTAGAAAGTCACTACAATATACAACAAGTTACATTAAAGATACGTAGAGTTATTATAATATTTAAAGCAATTTACATGGAAATGTAAAATGTTTATATATACAGAAAGCGGATGTACGTGCTGTTAAGAGGAGGACAGATAGAAATAAGAATCCGGTCATCCGGATTAGCCGGGGCCTTCGGTACGTGATTAGGCCCCCGGCCTAAGCCGCGCTTCTTCGGCGCTGCTGAAGACGAAGCCATCTATATTTTTACAAATTTCAAGCTATTATTATGAGTTATATTTGAATATAAAATGACAATAATGACAATACATGCATATATAAATATAAAATAACAATAATGACAATACATGCATATATGAATATAAAATGACAATACATGCATATATGAATATAAAATGACAATAATGACAAAAAATTACATAAAAAAGTTAAGTACATAAACATGACAATGATATAAAGAACATGTAATACTAAACATATATTTTATTTTTTTAATCGCTGTCTGAGTCAGAGTTATCTTCTCTACGTATTGCAGATTCATAACCATAATCTGCTTCCTCATCAGTTTCAGTGTCAGTTAATAACCCTTCCTCCTCAGTATCAGTGTCATCTGGCACAAGTAGTGACTCAGGCTCTAATTCATTCGGTTCATCTCCACCATCTAACTGGATTACATCATTGTCGTCCTCCACATTTATAATTGTTTGTCCATGAAGCATCTGCTCTTGGTAAATCTCCCCGTCTACTATTTCTACACGATTGCGCGCGGGAGTATGAAGTACAACTTACCAATCTATAGTTTTACTAACAGAACTAGGAGTGTAGTATACTTGTACTGTTTGTGTTGTTAACACAAACGGTTCGTTAGCGTACGCGGACCTATGGAAGTCAACATCAACGATTCCATGTCTGTCAACACGCATCCCTTTTTCTGAATCAAACCAACGACACTTGAACAAGTTAATATGACCCCCGTACGTCCCCTTGTATGACAACTCTATGATTGCCTCCAATTCCCCATAAAAGGTCCGACCAAGCTCATTGTAACAATCTCCTTGGACACACACTCCAGTATTCGTTGTTTTTTTACCGCGACCATATGCCTTAGTATAAAATTCACAACCATTGATTTTGTAACCATTGTGGCTCATTTGGTCCCTATCTGGTCCCATAGCTAGGACTTGTATATTAGCCGGAATCGTTGACCCCGCAGTAAAAGCCTACAAAAACTCCATCCTATTATATGAAGTCATAGTTAATATGGAGTATAAATATGTCGTGCTTAAGTAACCTAACTTACTTTGTCCTTTAGCCAAAGTGCAAACTGTTTATCACGACTGCTTTGAATATCTTTATCAATAATGTCGGGATGCTTCACTTTAACTCGTTATCGTATGATTTATACAATGTTATAAACGTTAACATATTGGAATGTATATTATATGTCATTTAAAGTTAAGGGATAAATATGTTATTTACATGTGTACCTCACAAATTCGTCAATTTCCTCGCAATTGAGAAGAATGTAAGTATGTGCCACATGTACACCTAGCAAACGGGCGGGCCGGGCCGGGCGCGGGCCATTTTTGGGCCGGGCCAAAACAGCCCGGGCTTTTATGGGCTGAAAAACTACGGCCCGTGGCCTAACCCGGGCCGGCCCGCGGGCTTTTGCCTTAATTTTTATTTTATTTTTGTAAAATTTATTTTACACAATCTTTTTATGTCATAATTTTGCAAAATTCAAGTTCCCTTAGCTTCATGAGTTAAAGATGTTTGTTAATGCTACAATCAAAACAAATCGAACTCTTTTTTTGGAACAAAAAAAAAAGGCAAATGGACTCTTTTTTTAGGAGCGGAGGGAGTAGAATTTAACATTTGTAATTTTGTATGAATATGGATTACGCAAGTTGACTTTAAGATGAGGAAATTAGAACAATTCATGAATCTCTATGGTGTAAAATTCAACCGGTGCACCACAAAAAGACATTTTGCCATATTCATGAATCTCATCAAAATTATTATTTTTAATCTCTTATGGGTTCCAAATTTAAAATAAAGTTGTACGAGGAATTTAAAACTTGCAAATTTGCTTGGAAATTCATTGAATTCCAACAGAAAGCTCCACATCACATGCTCAATTTGCCTAAATTTTTAACTTTGTTAACATACATATATCAGATTGATTCGTTGTCAAATTAAGATTATTCTTACAATAAATCGTGAACGTCCATTCGATGATCTAATATATATATATATATATATATATGTGTGTGTGTGTATACTTAATGACCCAAAAAACCCCTTGAACTCTACACTTTTTTTTTAATATAACCCATGAGCTCTTTTTATTTCACAAAAAAACTTTGGAATTCTAATAATTGGGCAAAAAATGTCCTTAAAACTAGGCCATGGTTAACTAAGGATGAGTTGTCATCACACATGGCATATGATGTGTATAAAAGAAATATTTCAAACATTATTGTATTGCTAACTTCTTTTTGATTATTTTAAAAAAATTATAAAAAGAAGTAGTTGTTGTAGCTCAGTTAGTTTAACTCTTATTTAATAAGTTGGAGGTCTTGTGTTCAACCCTCACAAGCATCATTATTTTTTTTAAAAAAACCTCATGAACGGGTTACGGGGCGGGCCGGGCCGTCGCGGGCCGGGCCAAAATGGCCCAGCTTTACATGGGCAGAAATTATATAGCCCATAGCTCGCTTTTTTTCGGGCGGGCAGGGCAGGCCCACGGGCCCGGGCTTTTTTTGCCAGGTCTACCCGCATGTAATTCTTGTTCCGATAGGAATATGTGCACCCCTTTTCCATAAGCGCGACCCAATAGACCAAATACAGAAAGCCAACCATTTAGTTCAACATTGCCCCCATCATCATGCCTCGAGACTCGATTGGCCTTTGTCAAAACTTTGTCCTGAAAGTAGTCTGAGACAAACGTAGATATCTCATCGAAACTGTATGCCTCACAAATCGACCCCTCGACATAAGTTATATTTTTCTCCTTCCACTTAAGCTTTCCCATCACCCTCTCGAAAGGGTACAACCATCGATATTGAACTGGACCCCCAACACGAGCTTCATAAGGAAGATGGATCTGCAAATGCTCCATGGAGTCAAAAAAACCAGGTGGGAATATTTTCTTAAATTTACACGTGATCTCTATGATGTTCTTCTCAAGTACGGACATGTCCTTCTCATTTAATGTTTTTGAACATAAGTCTCTGAAGAAATGACTGAGATCCGTCAAAGCATCCCATATTGGTTTATCAAGTAGATCCCGAAATGTTATAGGAACGAGTCTCTCCATGAACACATGACAGTCACGACTCTTCATCCCTTGCAATTTCCCACCCGTAACACACCTGGCAATGTTTGACGCATAACCATCTGGTAGTTTCAGTAACTTGACCCATGTGCACACATCTTCAACTTGCTTTTTGGACAATGTGTACCTCGCATGCGGTTTGACAATCTTACCATTAGGAGATTCATAAAGTTCTAATCCAGGACGCCTACAAATATCTTTCATGTCCAATCGTGTCTTATCATTATCTTTTGTCTTCCCCGTAACATTTATCACGGTGTTAAACACATTGTCGAACACATTCTTCTTAATATGCATCACATCTAGATTATGATGAATCAAATTTGTAGACCAATAAGGCAACTCCCAAAAGATGCTTCTCCGAACCCAATTATGAGATTCGCCAAACCTATTGATTATGCTTGTGGAATCAATCTTACCAAATGGGATGACCGGCAATCTCATCACACGATCTCGCATCTCCGTTCCCGATAATCGCAATGCAGGCATATCATTGTCTACTTTTCCTTTCCTAAAGTGTTCTCTATTTCTTCGAAACGGGTGATCTACCGGCAAAAACCGACGATAACAGTCAAACCAGCAAGGCTTTCAACCTTTAGACAGATTAAAAGACTTTGTATGCTCCATACAATAAGGACAAGACAACTTCCCGTGTGTACTCCATCCAGCTAACATACCATAAGCTGGGAAGTCACTTATAGTCCACATAACCGCTGCCCTAAGGTTGAAATTTGTTTTCGTTGCAACATCCCAAGTCTGTACTCCATCCTCCCACAATACCTTCAACTCGTCTATAAGAGGTCTCAAGTAAACATCTAAGTTCTTTCCAGGACTCTTGGGATCAGGAATTACGAGTGACAGAAACAAGTATGGTTGTTTCATACACATCCAAGGAGGCAAGTTGTACAGAGTAACAATCACAAGCCAGCAGAAGTATGGAACAGCTGAGTGGCCGAACGGGTTGAAACCATCAGTGGACAATCCAAGCCTCACATTTCTAGGTTCCAATGCAAACCCAGGATGTGCTAAGTTAAAATCTTTCCAAGCCTTCCCATCTACGGGATGATTTAGTTCTCCATCTTTAACTGGAGATTTCGCATGCCAACTCATATGCTCAGCTGTTCTTGAAGACATGTACAATCTTTTTAGCCGATGTGTAATTGGAAAATACCTTAAAATCTTAAATGGAATAGTTGATTTTTTTTGTAGTCATACCCTCTTTATTAGGCCTAAACCGATCATGACTGCAAAACGTGCACTGGGTCATCTGTTCATTTTTCTTATAAAACAACATGCAATCGTTGCGACATGCATCGATCTTTTGGTATCCAAGACCCAACTTCTTCACCATTTTCTTACAATTGTAATAATTATCAGGTAATTTCTCACCGTCAGGCAACAAACTCTTAATGGCCTTCAAGAGCGACTCAAAACACTCATAGCTCATGTTGTGATCAGCCTTGATGTTAAGTAATGTGCCACTGCAAACAATGTAGTGTGTTTGGTGCAACCATGCCACAAAGGCTCGCTACGCTCGTCTAACAACTTAAAGAAGGCTTTGGCATCAGAATTCATAGGTTGCTCTCTGCCTTGTTCCCAATCAAACTCTAGCCCTGCAATATCATGAACTATTTCATTCATACGACGAGTACTACTGCCCGGATTGTGTACTTCTGTGATGACACTATCTCTTCTCTGCCCATGTGCCCACCAACATTCTTCATAATTTCTCATGAACCCAGAAACAAGCAAATGATAGTTTACCACGTCTCTGTCCATATAATTTACATTTTTACACTTCAAACAAGTGCATCGTATCTTGTTCTGACCATTCACACATTCCGGGTGACTATACGTATACTCCAACAACACTTGGCAACTAGCTCTAAATTCAGCTGTAACACCTATCTGGGCACTTGACTTTCATCATCTCATCCAACTACGGTCTGAATAGAGGTCCATGATACCACGGTACCTACTACAGACAACATGAGCTTATTAATGTATATTCAAGCTCTCTAAGCATACTTATAAGCAAACTTGTAAGCATATGACTTACATTTAAGCATACTTGTAATTAATCATATGACTTGAGCATACTTGAAAGTATATGACTTACATTTGAGCATACTTGTAAGCATACTTGAGCATACTTGTAAGCATATGACTTACATTTAAGCATACTTGTAATTAAGCATATGACTTGAGCATACTTGAAAGCATATAACTTACATTTAAGCATACTTGTAAGCATATGACTTTAGCCTACTTGTAAGCATATGAGTTACATTTAAGCATACTTGTAAGCATATGAGTTACATTTAAGCATACTTGTAAGCATATGACTTGAGCATACTTATTAAAATCTTATTAATATTTTAGCATACTTACCTAAACATTTGGTAAGATTTCGCCTTTGGTGGAGTTTGTTTCTTATTTTATCCTTTGGTGGAGTTTGTTTCTCCCTAATTTGAAGTTAGTGCGTCTTTTTTTCTCTTTTTGGGAGCTTGAATTCTCTCTGTGAGTTGATTTCGTCGATAGATGGGTGATTGTAGACAAGTTAATTGGAGCGACAAGTCTACGATAGTTGTTTTCTGGTTATTATTTTATTTTTACTTAAGTCGTGAAAGTTTATAATTTAGATTTTACTTTACTTAAGTCGTGAAAACACATTATATGTGTATACTTAGTCAGTCCTTGATAGGCTGTAAGCCAAACCTCCCAAACAATACTTTCTTGGATATTAATACATCATCACCATCCTGTTTGACAGTGTCACTTGAATCATATGAGCTAAGAAAGTCTTTTGTTGTTTTGCTACCATGAAGCAGTACAACATGAACTGGTAAATAAAATTCCTAAAGGGACAAAGTATATGAACATCAACAATATAAACTGCACTAATAAGGCATCAACAGTAGATCCAACTAACACAATATGACCCCTACTGATAAGAAGCAAAACAGGGAAAGAAAAAGGGAAAGGATAATATATAAAAAGTCTACAAATTATTGCAGCAAGATTTTCATACTTATGTTGGGTAATACAAAGAATCAAGTGTCATAACTCATATGCCACCCAAGTTTATAATCAAAAGCTCAAAAGGGGAATAGTGGGAAGCATTGCAGGAATCTCTCTCTCTCTCTCTCTCTCACACACACACACACACATGTCCAGCCCTAGAAATCAGATGCCACAATTTAATTGACGAGCAATTGACTGACTTGAACTAAACTAATGATATGAAGAAATCTTACCTAATTCGCGGGGGTGGTGACGGCGGCGGTGTAGGCGTCAACGGCGGCAATGGTGGCGGGTGACGGCGGCGGTAGTGGCTGGTCCTCTTCTCCCTCCCTCTTCTCTTTCTCCCCTGCTCCTTCTTCTCCCTTTTTTCTTCTACCTCTTTTTTTTTCTTCTGTTGCTGTGTCGAGCGAATGCCTGAAACTGATTAGATTAAAGAGGATCAGCGACCGCCATCAGCGACCAGGTGCGGTCGCTGATTTTTTAATGATGTGGACGTATTAGCGACAGCTTGGTAGTCGCTGATAGTGACTGGTCGCACAAAACCTCCGCGCCAACTTTTCACGCCAATTTTTGGGCGGGAAATTCATACCAGCGACCACTCAGCGACCGCTTATGGTAGCAGATATAATCTAGCGACTAGATTCAAATGCGGTCGCATATAGCGGTCGCTAGTACTAATATCAGCGATCGTATAGGGCGTCGCTGAAAGTGATGGTCGCTGAAAGTGATGGTCGCTGATAGACCATTTTCTTGTAGTGTTATTTGATAATTGCCAGAAATTCAAGTTTAGATAAGCACATAAAGCACTCAACCTTTAAATTTGCAGCATATATATTTCACTTCAGCATAAACCGAGGTGATAATTACTTGCAGTGTTGAGCAAAAATTGCAAACTCAAGTGTATTCAAACAAAAATTCTTCCAAATAATATAGAATTACACTAAATTAAAATATAACATACACAAATTAAAATTAACCCCTTTATAACCATCAACATAAACAAAAATTTAAACAATCAAAATCTCTTTAATTTGCAGCAAAGTTCAACATAATCTGCAGAAACTAATGTTGAAGAAACAAGCATAAATAACACATGCTTAACCAAACTAAGCAAAAGATAATATGAGGAACAATACTAATTAGTTACCAATAACAAACCCACAAATAAACTGAAACCAAGAATTGAGCTTCGATCATGAGACATATACTTATATATATATATATATATATATATATATATATATATATATATATATATACGATCTGGATTTTAAGCTTACCATTTATTCAACATACTTTGCTTTCCCCCCTTTAGCGACGGACTGGGCTACGGTTCAGTCCGTCGCTATATATACAACCGTCGTTATATGTTGTCCGTCGCTAAAAACTATAACGACGGTTGTATATATAGAGACGGACCGAACCGTCGTCCGATCCGTCGCTAAAGGGGGGGTAAGCAAGGTATGTTGGATAAAGGGTAAGCTTAAGATTCAGACCGTATATATATATATATATATATATATATATAAAGAGGTAAATAAACCTATATTCAGACCTACGATGTACTTGGAGTACGTAGGGCAGGGGTTTGAATCACCGACACCGGCGTGGGTCGCTCCGTCTTCTCCCTCATCTTCCCCTTTTTCTTCTTTTTTCTTTCTTCTTCTGATCGATCTGCTCGACTGTCTGTCTGATGATGTATATTAAAAGGATCAGCGACCGCCATCTGCGATCACACGCAATCGCTGATTTTTATTGACGTAGACGTATTAGCGACCATCGTCGGTTGCTGTTTGTCATCGGTTGCAAAAAGTCTCTTGCGCCAAATTTTAGGAGGCAAAATTAGAATAATGATCGATCAGCGACCGGAGGACGGTCGCTAATGTAAATAGCGTACGGTCGCTATTAATGGAATTAGCTACCGAAAATTGAGGTCGCTGATACTACTGGTCGTTGCTGGGCCATTTTCTTGTAGTGATTGACCAATTTTAGCATCAAAATTTATTCTCAAGTTTATTAGATATATACAAAAAATTATTTTTATAAGAAAGTACATTGAATATACTATCAAAGTCAACTTAATTATTTGAGTTCAAATTTTTTAATATATTTGTTTAATTATTAATCTTAAAATTAATCAATTTAACTATAAAAAGTCAATTAGGACAAGTAAAATGGAACTGATGGAATATTACTTTTCCAACTAATTGTTTTTATTAATTAGTATATATGTGAGGAATTTGCAATGAACAACTTAATTAATCCCTTTATGTAATCTCGTAAATTAATTTCCACTAGTACACACGCACACAACTTTTGCGAAAAAAATAAAAATACGAGTTTGAAGAAAAGAGATTACGAGAAAGTGGGAGAGTAAAAATATAGATAAGAGGGTAAAATAGAATGAGAAAAGGCAGTGACAATTTTAAGAAAGCAATTATTTTTTCTACTCTTCTTTAATAAATAAATTATTTTAATAATCAAGAAAAAAACAACATATTTATTGGTAGGTGATAAAAATAATATTCTTACATCTTTTTAAATTACACGAACCCACGTCTCGAGGTGCACCTCCATTTTCATGTTCATTCAAAATTTATTTTTCTTGTAGTTTCTTTTCATTATCTTGTCTTTAATTTGGTGAAGTGCATCACGTTGTTAGATGGAAAATTATTTTTTGTACCAGTATATTTATTTATAATTATATGTTTATATTTCGGGAATATATATATATCTATTAATCCTGCCTGCCTGTCACAATTTCTAAATACAATAATTAATAGGAGTAAGAATTAAATGAATGTCCTTTATTTAAATAATTTTTATTTAAGTTGGGTTTCGAAACGTTTGCCGGGAAATGCGGCTACTTGCCGCCTCTTTACTTTTCCATCACTTGTTTTTTCGAAAAGAATTTTTTTGTAAATTTCTGCATTATTAATTCTTTTAATTAATTACCCGCCACTACTACTAGTATTCATTTCACACTAGCAGAGACACAGAGAAAGGAGATAACAAAAATATGGTAGTAAAATATAAGTTAAAATGAAAGAAACAGTTGCAGAGATTTGACTCTTTTGCTAAAATAAAAATAATGCTACTATCACATAAAGTGAATCACATAAATATCACATAAAGATAATATGGTTGTATGTGATTTGATGTTGAGTTAAGTGAGTCATGTCAACAACAAATCACGTACTGCCACATCAACAGTTTGTAATGTTTATGTTATAGTTTTATGTGATAGTAGCATTACTCCTAAAATAAATGAAATATAGTCATTTACGTATATATTATATATAGGTTGTTTAGGAGCAGGATACCGTTTATTATACTTATTTTATAATTTCTTTCATATACATTTAAGGATGCATATTGATAAAATGTCAAAACAATTATTAGTGAAAATGATAAAATATCAAAATTATCATTACTAAAATCTCTTAAAATAATAAGACACAAAAACTTTTTGTGTTTAAGAGACACATGCATACTCCCCTTTCCCATATTATATTGTTGAATGTATATGGGGATAAATTGGAGGATATATGTAATAAAGCGGATTCTAATCTTCTTGGTATTAATTATACCAAAATATAAATAATGTTGTCTGAATATATATATATATATATATATATATATATATATATATATATATATATGAGGGCGGATCAATGGCACTAAGTTTTTTATACAATTTTTTATATAATTTTTTGATTCTTGGATTTGAATACTCTTAATGGCTAAGATTAAAGCTAATTTTTAATTTATACACTCTATTCTTTGTATAACAACCTATATGAATGCATATATTATCATAATATTGGTGATAACTAACTAAAACTTCAGTATAATTTTATACAAATGTTGTGGAAGCAAGTATGTATATCTAAGCAGTTTTGGTTAGTTATCACCAATATTATGATAATATATGCATTCATATAGGCTATTATACAAATAATAGAGTGTATAAATTAAAAATCAGTTTTAATTTTAGTCATCAAGAGTGTTCAAATCCAAAAATCAAAAAATTATATAAAAAACTTAGTGTCATTAATCCGCCCCTTATATATATATAATTATTTTAACGGCACTTAATACTTTAAAAGATATATATTACTCCGAAAATTTCATTTTTGCTTTAACAATAATAATCGTCTTATGCATATATATATATTAAAAAATCTAATAATAAATTAACTAAATTATTATTTTAGTATATACGAACTTTCTACTGTCTCTCTTTTTCCCTTCCTTTCCTTGTTGCGTATGTATGGAGAAGAGCTGTTTTTTTTGCCAAAAGTCAGCGTCTCTCTCCTCTCTCTCTCACTCCTAATTTTTTCATCTTTCCAAAACCATTCTCTCTTTGTTTGTTTGTTTGTTATTTCAGAAGAACATTATCATCAGTTTCCTTTAAACCCTCACAAAACTGCATGCCCTTTACTTTTTGAGATGAAACTAATTTCTTGAATCATCTACACCCTCTTCATCCTTTTTGACAAATGGAAAATTATCAAGGTGATCTAGCCGACATAATCCGAGCCGGCGGTGGCCCGATAAGCGGAACCCTAGCCGGAACTACCACCTCCTTCTCCCCCACCACCGACAGCTGGCAGTTCCAATCCGATCCCATGAATTATCAAGAAGATTTTGGTCTTCCCTTTCCTAGCCTAAGAGATGACCCACTTCTTCTTAATGAGCTAGATATGAGCTTCTTTACTAGCTCAAATAGTCTTGAAAATGATACCGGAGGATATTTTGGTAATTATGTTGGTCACAAGATTGATAATAATATTGATTATCATCAAGAGGAGATTATTAAGAGACCTTGCAATAATAATATTTTTTCAAGGATGCTACAGATATCTCCAAGTAATGCAAAATTACCGATACCGCCCTTGGATTCTCCGATTATGGCTGCTTCTTCACCAAGGGTACTTAAGGGTCCTCCTCCCAGCTTAATTTTGCCTAATGATCATGTAATTAGTGGTAATAGCTCTAAAGCTTCTAGTTGCTTGATTGACAACACCATCGTTCAGATCTCATCTCCGCGAAATTCGGGTACTAAACGAAGGTAATTAAGAATCACACATGGTTAGTAATATTAAATTTTTCATCTTTGAGAATTGTTGGATTCAATGAATTGTATACGTGTGTATTATTTTATTAAGTTTTACTTAGTATTTCTTAATTCTTATTGATGAAATACCAAGATGATCATTAGAAAGGTTCAAGAAGCTTAATTATTAATTTCCATTGCTTAACATGAATTAAATGTTTATATTTAAGGTTTTTTTTTTCTCTTGTTTGATTGAGCGAAAGATTAATTTCTTCTTTTTTGATTGAAATATAGGGTTTGGTGGAGATTAATGTTTAAGTATTGTATTTTATGTGTAATTAATTGGAAAATTGTGATGACTGATGATTCTTGATCTTTAATTACCTGAAATTCCTTTGTCAACATTACAATCTTAAACATGCACAATATCTAACTGGTGTCACAATTAAAATCACACACTTTGCTTTCATGGGGTGGGGGGTACTGGGGGGGTTCATATGTGTGTATACTTTTCCTCCCAAAACCCACCAGAAAAGAGCTTTATATATGTTCTCAAGTACATGACAATATTATTGTTCCTATATATCACTTTCAAAAAGTAAAGAAGTCATGAACATTCTTGCACTACTAAAAAGATTGATCAATTCAATGAAACCTGAATTATCTTTCATGAACATTCATAGATATGCATCATCTCAATAATATGCTTGCTTTATCTGCATGTAATTAATATAATTATACTTGAAGCCAATTATATATATATCACTTAAGATAATTTCATTATATGTGTACTGAATGCAGGAAAAGCCAGGCAAAAAAGGTTGTCTGTATACCAGCACCTGCACCAGCAAATAGCAGGCCAACTGGAGAAATAGTTCCATCTGATCTCTGGGCTTGGAGAAAGTATGGTCAAAAGCCTATCAAAGGATCTCCATATCCAAGGTATATAACTCAATTACACACACACACACCCCTTCTTTCTTTCTTGATCAAATCTTTAAATTGGACCGCAATTAAAAATAATCAAAAGAATATTGTATTTCCTTGTAGAATGTTTGGAACTTGGAAAATTTGATGGAAAGCGAAAAGGAATTAATGAAATCTTAAAAATTTGTTGGAGTTTTTGTCATCATTTATTACATTATATTTCAACAGTGTTCTTGATATTAGATTTTTTTTAGAAGTATTCATAATTAGATTTATCTTTGTTAAGATAATTTTTTCTTCTTCAATCAACATTTATTTTTGTTTTCATTTGCCTTTCTTTTCCTCCACATTTTCTAAGTTCCAAGCATAATTCCTTATTAAAATATTGTCTTGAGTGATAAAGATTTTCATAATGCATTCTTGATATGTTTTATGTAGGCCATTGATATTAATGTCAAAGCGGACAGGGATTTTGGACAGAAAAATTAGACTAGAAGAACAAAATAAATTTGTTCTAGAGAACAAATGGATTGTACTGTCTAATTGTTCGCTAGAATAAATTCATTTTATTATTCCGGTCTAATTTTTCTGTCCAAAATTTTTGTCTGCGTAGAAGTAGTCGTAAAAGTATTGCAAAATACTTATTGGTTCTAGCATCATAATATTGTACATTTCTGGCATTATAATAGCCTTTATTTATATGCATATCTTATGTAGAATAAATGGAAAAAAAATTGAAGTCCAACTAGTTAAGAGCTTGGATTCTTGTTAGTTCATGTTGTATACTATATATATTAATTGTATTCACTGGGTTAATTTCTACATATGTTCCGGCAAATTTAACCATATGGGAAAAAAATACCTCATATATATATATATATATATATATATATATATATATATATATATATATATTCTCTAGCTACATTTAATTTCTAACACATATTTATGTTCTGATTTTGCATTACTGATTTATAGCTCAAATAAGTTCTTGTTAATTCATGTTATGTTGAATGTAAATGTGCAGGGGGTATTATAGATGCAGCAGCTCAAAGGGTTGTTCAGCAAGAAAACAAGTCGAAAGAAGCCGGACTGACCCGAACATGCTGGTAATTACCTACACTTCTGAACATAACCATCCATGGCCAACCCAAAGAAATGCTCTTGCAGGCTCAACTAGATCAACTACTCAACCTACCAAGAACAACATTAATAATTCACCAGCTGCCTCAAAGAATTCACCAACTACCTCTCATCAGTCTCAAAAGGCGCCGGCCTTCAAGGAAGAACAAAAAGAGTGCAATAACATTATTAATCTTGAAAATACAACGGCGGCGAATTCAAGAATTGTGAAAGAGGAGGAAATGGACGATAAGGAAATTATAGAAATGGAAGATGGGGATCAATTCAGTGAAGGGTTTGCTATTCATGATCAGAGCTACAAGCAGCCAGCATTGCCAGTTGATCAATCCATTAATTCGGACCAGGATTTCTTTGCAGATTTAGGAGAGATTGAATCTGATCCTTTGAACCTCTTGTTGTTCACTCAACGATTCTCTGGAGATGAGGAGAGAGAAAGCAACAAAGGATTCATGGATCCATTCAGTTTCTATGATTGGACAGGGAACAACAACACATCATTTGGTCATGATCATCAAGCTAAGAGGGGTTCATAGCAAAGCCTAGCTAGAAATTAAAGCACTGCAAAATTCATCACCCTAGCTACTTGAAGGATTTATATGGTATAGCTAGCTAATCTTCGATCTCTATGTTGTGAAATTTCAATGGTTGTGTTATATACCTTCACATTAATCTAGCTAGTTGGAGTTTTCTTGAGAAATGATATTTTCAGGGCTAAATTTACCATTTTAGCACAAATATACAACTTTTAATACACATGGTACAATTGTACTAATTTATGTGTGCTGAAGTGATAAATTCAGTCGCAACAGTATCATTTCTCATTTTCTTGTGGAGAGAAGTTTTCCCTTTTATATATACATTAATTTTTCTTCTTTATATATCATAATAGATAAGTGTTATATGAAGTGAAAATTGGAACCATGGACTTTAAAGTTATTCGATCAAGACCTACACTATTTGACTAGCATGGTCTTTTTTGGCTACTCCATTTGATCGACAAAAATAGTCTCATTTGTTGTTGTTTTTTTAATCATCTTACAATAATTTAGGGATAGCATATTGATCTTTTTAAAGAGCTCACATCTATATAAATTAAAATTCAAAATTGATGCGACTTTTTTTATTTGATTTTGATTAGTTTAATTTATACTCCAGTTGATATATATCGTAATCTACTCTAGTATTACTAAGTATATATTGTTATTTCAAAAATTGCATCTATCAAATTACATGACAATTTGAAATTTGAAATTTCGCAAATTAAGTATAATATCAAAATCTCTCTCTTTCCACAAGAGTGAGTACATTTTATTCTTGTTATTTAACAGAATAGTCAAGAGATTAGGAAGGGGAAAAGTAATTAAATTAAGTAGAGAGTGGTGGTTAATATTGGAAGCTGGAGGCCTGGAGCCCTCGTGAGTCCCACATTTATTTCGGAATATTGGTGGATGAGACAGAAAGGTGGGGAACAGAAGGTCTGAACAGTGAAACAATTGCATATCTACATTCTGACATGACTGGAAAGCTCAGTGAAGAGATTGATGTATTGGATGGACACTTCAATTCCCTCCATCTTTCAGAGTGGGAAAAATTATTAAAGTGAAGCTCTTTTTGGTCATATGGGAAACACCAAAATTAAATTTAACCGCATGCATGCTTTGATGATCTGTGGTAAAAGAGATTTTGTTAAGATATTTAAAAAGCTTAATTCACTTTTTGAATCAGTCCCGATGCAGCTTTATGTTTGTTATAAGATCCATTAACAAACATGTTTAACTTAGGACAGTTACCTAGCTAGCTAGGTTCATGCATGCATGTATTTTAGCTACAAATAGATATATTCCATGTTATTATGATAAAGAAAATATATACTCCATCGGTTTTACAAAAAAGTTTTATTTGCAGAACTAATTGGGAATATTAGGTAGGTATCTGCTGGTTCTACGTTTACTCTTAGAAACGTAATAACTTGTTAGTTAAGTAATGATAATACGATAATGAAATCATGATAGAAACAAAATTTGATGAGATTGACTGTCAATAATTTTTTTGTAAATAAAACTTTTTCTTGAACAATTTATGCTCTTAATTATATTTTGATTTTGTTGCTATTTTTATTTTCTCTAGTAGTATTTGTTGGTAGAAACGATCAAGAAAATGCTTTTTTCGAACTATATATAACGTGACCAATTGACAGTGTTTTATTTGAGAAGATAAACAACACTGTACCCCAACTTATTTTTTCTTCTCTTTGTTATTATTTTACTTACCTGATTATTGTTCACAATATATAGCCACATTGTTAGGGAAAAGACATTATATGTGACTGAAAGTTGTTGGGATCATTTTTTAGATAAGTACTCTAAAAGGCTAGCTAGCTACTTGTTTACTCTTCTGAATTTGTGTTGAAAATTGGAAAAGAAGATGGAAAATATAGCAATAATAATCACATTTCTTTAGGGTTAAAAAGAAAGAATCCCTTATTATTACTTGCGGAACAAAAGCTAAAGTAAGTAACATAAAACAAGTTATAGCAAATTACAAAGACTTTTAAAGAAAAACTTAGCAGAAAATTGCCATTTTAGCCCTAAACCTGGCTAAGAAACCCGACGCCAAGTCGCCAAGACCAATATGCATATGGAGGAAAATTGCATATAGGTAAGTTTCATATAATATTTCAGTCTCAAAATATGTACGATATACTCAACTGTATATAAAATCTCAACTCTACTATTGATAACACTCTTAAGAGTATGTAATATTTACATGCTATTGAGACAATAAACAAGTATTTTCAGTGTAGTAATATATATATATACATATAATTGCATGCGCAGAAATTAGTGTTACTAGAGATTGATGGAAATTAAATGAAGTCCCACCACCCCATGAAAGACCTTATCATAAGCCACCGTCCCTACTATTTACCCGGTCGACTCTATCATGACAAGTATAATTAATATTCCTCTTTTGGCAAGTTCTCTTGTCATTCACTAATCCTCATCAAACTTAAGATTATCACCCTAAAGTGGTCCTGAATTATATGAAGTTGTCGCAATCTTGACCTAAAGTTCCTCTTTTTTTACTAAGTATATTTATTATAATAATTAAAGGTTGCATTCATATTGACTTATAAAGAGGGCGTACAAATGACAAAAATAACAGATTCAACTGTTGTTATAACAAATGCAACAACAAAAAATATGAGCATACATACGGTTAAAAGTGAGAACTTCATAAAATCTAAATCATGTAAAGTGCATGTTGGGGGAGGAATTAATAAATCTTCATTTCTACAATTATTAAGATAGATCAGCCCTTCAATTGAGTTCATATTATGAAAATGATATGATATGTAAGCCCATAAAAACTGTCTGAATATTGTGCATATAGAAACGGGCAAAGTTGTCTTTATATACCTTGTAAATTATTAGTTTTACAACATTGCTCAATATTCTGTTATATATATTATTAGTGCCGTGCAAACCAATTTAGCATAACTTTATTTTAAGTTGGGGGATCCTTTAATTTGTTTTAAATTAATTAGTCAATCTACGTGTAATTTTTGTTATTTATTTTTGGGTCTTATCTATCCACAGTAAAGCATGCACCATCTAGCAAATGACAATAAAATTTAGGGATAGAGCTTCTCTGAGTCTCTACAAGTCAGTTACCAGACAGCATTATTGACATTAGATTCTCTCTATATGAAACATGCATGGGATGGGACCTTCATTCGAATTCGCATATATGGTTGTTTATACATTTATTTATTTATTTTAACATCTTTTATATTTTATTTGTGCTTGCAATTATAAAGACGTATGTATTTATATATATATATATTTTGCAATATTGCAAGAATATATTAAGCCAACTATAGTTGTTAGTACCTTTTCATATATTATAAATGGGAGAATTTCAAGAGCATAACTCTTAAAAGACATAACAAGTATAACTCCTTTAGCGACGGACCAAACCGTCGCATGTCCGTCGCCATAGGTCTTATCCGACGGACAATATATAGCGACAGACGGACCTATGACGACGCATTTAGCGACGGTTTGGTCCGTCGCTAAAGGAGAGTTATGCTCTTAATCCTTACTCTATTATAAATAGCATAAAAAATTAAAATATATTTCAAAACATTGTGTTACTTTATAAAAAATATAACTTTCTATTTTTTTTAATCATGAGATTTTTTGTGGGACTGTAAGATCAGCAAGGTCTTGGTTTTATCTTTCATTTAAATATTGTCTTCATATGAATTATGATCCATGTATTTTGGCCATGGTAGTGTAGCAAAAGTTTTTCCTATATGATTAATCAAGAATAGTGACCATAAGTTCTGTCAAATCCATCAACTTTCATTAGAAATTTCATAACCCCACCCCTCTTTCAACTGAAGTCACTTCCCTTTGGAGGAAAAACAGAGTCTAAAGTTATTAGTAATGGGTTTTCCTCGACTTGATAGTGATGGGGTGAGCTACATATAATTATACAGTGAGTGTGTGTGAGAGAGAGAGTCATTATGTGGTTTATGGAGATTCTCCATTCAATTAGGGTTTTATATATTTGACTCACTGTATAGTACTCATACATCATTATTCATTCGTAATGAAAGATCATGAAATGGTGTTAAAATTGATGATGATTACATATCCATTAAGGTAAAGCTTCATGATCATTTTATTCATGATCATTTTAGTCTTTTCCAATCTTTCTATAATACTTTCTTCGTCCCTTAATATAAATCGTTTTAAATAAATATCTTTATTTTTTAATATTTATCGTTTAAAAATTTTAAGTAAGCATTAATTGCTTAGTTTTCAATATCACCTTAAATATTAAATATAACTTTGATTCTCTCACTATTTTATATCCAATAAATAGCACCCTCTTTTTCTAAGACAATGACAATATATTGATAATATTATATTTAATGTTATACAATTATTTTTTTAATATTTGTGCACAACTCTAAAATAATTTATATTAAGGGACGGAGAGAGTATGTATATAATTATATTATTTACCACCGACCATTTGGTCGGATGAGTATGACCATATATTTGCTATACAATTATTTTTTTTAATATTAATTTGTGTAAAACTCTAAAACAATTTATATTAAAATACTAAGGGAATATGTATATAATTATATTATTTACCACCGACCCTTTGGCCCGATGAGTATGACCACATATTTGCTTAGTAAAGGTTATAAATTAAAAAAAAATTTATTCCGTCGGTTTCTGAATACAATATAACCTTATTAAAAATACAATAACAAAGGAATAATTTATCCTTTTGGGAAATTAATTATGTCTGAAACACTTATGCTTTAAAAGTTATTTTGATCTTAATTTTAGAACGAATGGAGTATAAAATTTGATTCGATTAGTCTCAAATCATTAAAATCAAGAACATGTGAAACGTCCTTTCATACTTTCATTTGTTCTTTGGTTAAATATTAATCATATGTTAGTGTTATCATATGATTAGTAACTTGAATTAAATCCCTTTAATTAGTATTCTCTTCATCCTTCAAAAATTGGCTTAGTTTAATTATTTTAGTTAAATTGACCATTTTTATAATTAAAATTTATATTATTTTCTTATAAATATAGGTAAAAAATTATAGTCATAAGAAGCTATATCAAATTTAGTAATACCTCTAATTTTCATGAATTTAAAAATATAAATAAATATGTTTAATTTTTAGTTATAAAATTTGTCAATTCGACCACAAAAATCAAATTAAACCAAAATTTTAGGGATGGGGGTTATATTATTAGTATTAATAATTTGTTATTTGGTTATTTTAAAATTTTATATTGGTTAATTACTAATTGCACCTGCATCTCTCCTTTTCTATAACTAAAAAGTAATAACATTATAAAAATGACATATATATTGCTAATGTTTACATTGATGTTGACCTTATGATTGTCAATTACTTTGATAAGTATTTAGTGGTAACTCTTTTGAAGATATATATATATATATATATATATATATATATATATATATATATATATATATATATATATATATATATAATAAGAGAAATTCTCATATAATTTTATATAATTATAATTCGATATAAATTTATTACAATAAATAACATGAATCGATAATATATTATTCTCGTTTAATAGATCGAAGTATGTAGTAGGAAGTTAAAATTTTAATATTATAATTAAACAATGATATGGACAGACAATTCTGGAGTAGTAAACAATTATAGATCGATCAAAACTTAAGTATTATTTTATTTCTTAACTATTTCAATCATGATCTCTCAGTCTTGAATTAAAAAATATATATATATATATCTCACTAAACTATATATGTATAATAAATCTTAGAACAAAATAGGCATGCAATTACTCCATTGTATAGATTATTTTGTCGGTATTATCATTCTTCTATATTGTTAGGGCGTGAATATTTGGGCTTGGCCATGGGGTAGTCCTATCTATGTAATGGGCCGTATTTAATGTTGGCCCATATATGTTTATTATGTATTTTATTGTAAGAGTCCTTATTAGAGAAGGATTGGGGTTTCCTTATTTGGTGGGATGAGGATATCTAACTTGGGAAGGAAGCAATTGCAGTTATAAGTGGATTTTGACTAGGACTCCTATTCCTAGTAGGGTTTGGACAGACAAGATTTCTATAAATAAGGCTACAAGCAAGGCATGAAGGGATTCATTATCAGATCACACATTATGAGACAAGGGCACAAGAGATACAACACAAATACACAACTTGTACTCCCAATATTATTATAGTGGATTACTCTCTCTCTCCGTGGTTTTTTCCCAATTGGGTTTCCACGTAATTCTTGTGTTCATGCTTTATATTTCTTTTGTTTATGTTTATGTGAGGGTATTTCGTGAGTTTGAATTCACAACGATACAATCAACCGTTGGCGCTGTTTTGGCCCGTCTTTTTGGGTGATTTCGTCGGGCGTACAAAATCAGGCGTTAACATTGGCGCCGTCTGTGGGAAAGAAGACACTTGTTCTAGTGTCAAATTAAAATCATCAATCCATCAAGAAAAAGAGCTTACATATGAAGCTAAGTTACTCTTTATTTTATCAATTTAATAATATATATTCAATATATTGTTAATACTTTATCCGTCTGTTTACATAATTCACTCAGAATGAGAAGAACCTTTTTTCTCTCTCAAATCGATGTACTTTGCATATTTGTACAATGATAGATACTATGTAATTAGTACAACTACAAAGTGGAAAGTACCATTTTAATACTCCAATATGATTTGACGTTAAAACGTGAACAACCTCTTTTTTGCTATATGGCGTTAAAATTGAAGTCCACTTGCATGTGATCTAATATGTGCTGCTTGGGTTTTGTCTGTCGAAGCATGAACGCTTTTTATACAATATTATTTTCAAACGATTCTAGTTGTTGAGAACATCAATATGCTATAAATTATTTATGCGGATTGAAAATCTCCAGAATATTTTTGTCCAGTTATTGTACAGACTGACACAGTTGAAAGACGATAACAAGATGAAGCATCTGAGGAGATGGCAGTGCGATTGGCCGCACATGGAGCGATTGGGAAGAAACAAAGGTGAAAGAGTCAAAGACCTTCGCTGACGGATTACATGAACTATTTGTGCTCGGCCAATGACAAATTCAAAGGGGCCATCAAGCTTCAGCTTCAGGAAAATGAAGCAGATGGGTTTCCAACAACTACAACTGAAGAGCAGAGTCTAGTTGAAATCTAGCATACAAGGCAGGACTTCGGCAGGAATTTGACACTCGAACCGAAAGGATAAAATCCCGAGGATAAAATTTTTACGGTGATAAAATCCCGAGGATAAAATCTCTACGGCGATTTAAATCCTACGGCGATTATTTTTCCTACGGCGATAAAATTTTACGGCGATAAAAATCTTACGGCGATAAAAATTCCGAGGATAAAAATCCCGAGGATAAAAATCCCGAGGATAAAAATTCCGAGGATAAAAATCCCGAGGATAAAAATCCCGAGGATAAAATCCCGAGGAGACTTTTTGTACTCTCTTATTTATAAGTTCCTTATAAATAAGAGACTGGGGGGCAATGTTAGGGCGTGAATATTTGGGCTTGGCCATGGGGTAGCCCTATCTATGTAATGGGCCGTATTTAATGTTGGCCCATATATGTTTATTATGTATTTTATTGTAAGAGTCCTTATTAGAGAAGGATTGGGGTTTCCTTATTTGGTGGGATGAGGATATCTAACTTGGGAAGGAAGCAATTGCAGTTATAAGTGGATTTTGACTAGGACTCCTATTCCTAGTAGGGTTTGGACAGACAAGATTTCTATAAATAAGGCTACAAGCAAGGCATGAAGGGATTCATTATCAGATCACACATTATGAGACAAGGGCACAAGAGATACAACACAAATACACAACTTGTACTCCCAATATTATTATAGTGGATTACTCTCTCTCTCCGTGGTTTTTTCCCAATTGGGTTTCCACGTAATTCTTGTGTTCATGCTTTATATTTCTTTTGTTTATGTTTATGTGAGGGTATTTCGTGAGTTTGAATTCACAACGATACAATCAACCGTTGGCGCTGTTTTGGCCCGTCTTTTTGGGTGATTTCGTCGGGCATACAAAATCAGGCGTTAACATATATGATATGCCATGAATTGAAGTCCCTCTCACTAAATTATTTATTTAATAATTTTAGCTTTTCTTGCTTAATTAGTTTGTACACTTTTCGTATTCTATGATCAGTTCTTTCCATTTTTTTAATATACTCTCCATGCAGTCTCAAAATTAATGACTCTCATTTTCAGAGAAAATAATATTTCCACCATTCTAAAAGAGAATTTTATTTTTAAAAATTTTAAAGATATATTTAATCTATTTTCACCCCGAAGTTAATTTACTTAAATTTAATATATAATAATAATGACATGATAATACAATTGATATGACAAGCATGAAGACAATTTGTCATTTTATGCTACCATGAGAAAAAATGAGACTTTCTTTAAGAACACAAAAAAATAACAAATGAAACTCTTTTCATAAAACAAATAGAGTATTAATTTCTCGTCTAGCCTGTTGACCTAATTTAAATAAAAATATTGATTTAAATGTAATACATTTACTTTAATTTTCAGTTATGTGAAATCTAAAATTTAAACAAATTTTTTTATATTTATATTTTGTAAAAAGACTCATTTCATAACATAAAAAATAAGACAAGATATAATACATTATACTCTTCCTTGTTGGGCTATGAGTAAAACATGGGAGTTTACACCAAGCTTATATTGGATTATCTAGTACTGCATATATGAGTCTTTCTGGGCCACAATATTTGATTTTAGGCTAATTCCTTGACATAGATGACAAGAATTTATTTATAGGCTTAAATATAAATTATTACCTTAAACTATTACCCTTTTTTATTTCGATGATTGACTTTTCAATTTTTTTCACTTTGATTTAATTGAATCTGTCACGTCATAAATTGATGATGTGACTCGCTGACTAGGCTAATTAAGGTTTATGTGTCAAAAAATTATATTTTTAATGATAATAAAAATGTAAAAAATACATAATTTACACAATTAATATAAAATAGAAAATTTTACACAATTAACAAAAAATAGTTAAACAAATGGCATAAAAATTAAAATTAATTATACAGTTAACTTGAAAAAATTACACAAATAATATAATTTAAACAAATTACACAATTAACAAAAACTAAATAAAGTACACCATTAATAATTTGTACAAAAAAAAACAATTTAACAACTTACCAATTCCTCACCACTTTTAGAATTATCCATAGATCAAAAACCTCCATCATCATTCATCACCGTCAACATCTCACCATCGAGCAGGGGCGGAGGGGGCGGTCCCGGGGGGTCACGGACCCCTCTGTCGTCGAAATTTTTTTTATGTATTAGGTATGTGGGAGGGTCTAGCCTGAAATTCAGTAATAACGGGGGGTCCGGGGTGCGCTAGAAAGAAGAAGGAAGGGGAAGAAGAAAAATATAAAAAATATAAAAAAAAATTTATAACTTAACAAAACGACGTCGTTTTGTTAAGTGAAATTGAAAAAAAAAAGAAAAAAGAAAGTAAATAGCATATTAGCATCAGCAGCAGGAAGCCATGAACAGAAGCATGACTTAAGACTTAGAAATTAAACAGAGGAGGAGAGCCGGAGAAGAGATGAGAGAAGACTGAAGAGAGTCGCCGCCCGCCGCTGCTGCCGCCTGCCGTCGCCCGGCGCTGCTGGCCTACTGCCGTCGGTTGACTCCAACTTCTAAGGTTAGGTTCCAACATTTTTTTGATGGATTTTTGTTTCTTAGTTTTTGACTAAAAAATAGGGCTTTTCTTTGATTTATATAGGAGCCCCAAAATTGATATATTTCCATTAAGTCTAAGTGGGTTTTGTTACCAAATTTGGTTGCATTCATTCTAAGTGGGTTTTGTTAATTGTTATTTGTTATCATCTGCTTGTTTTCAGTCTCCAGATAAAAGTCATGGAACCTTTTAGCCGCCTATTCTTGTATAATGATAAACATAATCACTTTGAGTTGCTAATTTGAGTTAGTTACTAAATTAGCCTATTGGGTATTTCACTTATTTGAATTTAGGGTTTCAATTGCTAATTTTGTGTTTCAATTTGTAATTGAATTTTTTGTTTCAATTGAATTTGAGGAACTAATTAAAATGTTGAATTGCTTGTGATTTAGGATTATGATTTTGTTGAATGTTGAATTACTTGTGATTTAGGAATATGAAAAAAAAAATCAACGACTTAAGAGACGGTCGAAAAAAAAATTACATGCATAATCCGGACCCCCCCCCCCCCCCCCCCCCCCCGCTGAAAATCTCTGGATCCGCCACTGCCATCGAGTAAGCAAATCCGCCAACTACTGCTCATATCATTTTAAATCTTTATTTCACCAAATACATCACCAAATCTCTGACATCCACCACTTCGGTAGGAACGATGCACTCATTATAGAAGGTATCATCATCATCGCCGGTCTTCGTCGGAAGTCGGGTGTTGTGGCTACTGTAATGAACAAACAGTATATCTCCGGGACGACCAGATCAGACCAGATCGGAAAGAGCACGATGAATATTTCGGCTGGTTGGCTAAGTATAGGAATCGTCGGTTGCGATTAGGACGTTAATATCTTCGTCAGAGAATTCGTAACGCTCGATCAGCACCGGTGCATCCGCCGGACATCGTTGATGCAGGCTTTTAGCACCTCCTTGGTTCCTTTGTAATTGAAGCCGATTAACACTGCTTTTTTCGCCATTTTTTTTCTTCTTTATCTGATTTTGCTCTGATTTTCAGTCTTTTTTATTCTCTGTTCTGTTTGTCCTTTATCTAGTTTATAAAACTTTTTAATAGAATTAATTGTTGTTTATTGAACCACTATACTGTTCACCTCTCTTAATTATATTATTTGTGTAATTTATTTAAGTTAATTGTATAATTAATTTTAATTTTTATGTCATTTGTTTAACTAATTTTTGCTAATTGTATCAAATTTTTCTATTTATGTTAATTATGTAAATTATGTACTTACCTTTTTATATCATTAAAAATATATATTTCTTTTACACATAAGCTTTAATTGGCTTAGTCAGCAAGTCACGTCATTAATTAATGACGTGACAGGTTCAATTGAACTAAAGTGAAAAAAATTGATAATTTAATGACCCCTGATTGAAAAAATTGAAAGGTCAATCATCGAAGTGGAACAAGAGTAATAGTTTAAGGTAATAATTTATATTTAAGCTTAATTTATAGGGACAATTACATAAAATAGTACATTTTATTAAAATATTACAAAAAAAATGCACAAACAAAATTATTACAAAAAGAGTGCATATGCAATATTTAATTACAAAAAGAGTGCAATCTTATCCCTTTTATTTAGTTGACTGATTTAATGAGTTATTGATAATGGCCCATGATTGTAGGTATTTAAATCTTCTCTCTCTCTTATCAACCTCCATCCGCCTTCTTCTTCCTCCTCGATCGCAACCTTCTTCATCACCTTCGCCCCCCGCCACTGCTCCACCGGCAGCCGCCCCACCCCCGCCACCGCCACTACTCCTCCCGCCCCCGCCCCTGCCCCACACCCTCTCCTTCCCCTTCCCCTTCCTCTGCCTCCCTTCTCCTCCCCCCGCCCACGCCCCATCCCCTCCCTCCGCCTACCACCGCCATCCCCTCCTCCCCCGTCTTTCTCCTCCTCCCGCCCCCGCCCCCGCCCCACCCCCTCCCCCTCCCGCCCCCCTTTCTCCTCCTCCCCCAAATCGATCCAAGGTGGCCGTCGGTGGACGCCCCGCCACTGGCCGCGGTGGAGGCCCCTCCACCAACCGTTGCTTTCCCTCCACCACCGGTCCATTCTCCAACTCCACCGGTAACCAAACCTCGTACATTGGTAACCAAACAGTCATACTGGTATGACTGTGTTGGTTACCTTGGTATGAAGGTAACCAATTCAGTTTTATTAGGTTACCAATTTTATTTTGAATGTGATGCAGTTGGTAACTAAACTTCATGCAGTTGGTTACCAATTATTCATACCAAGGTAACCAACCCTTCATTCCAAGGTAACCGAATCTTAATTTTGAATGTAATGCAGTCGGTAGCCAAACCTTCATGCAGTTGGTTGCCAAACTTACATACAAAGGTAACCAATTCATATTGCAGGTGTGGAGGTAGATTGGTTACCTTGATATAAAGGTTTGGTTATCTTGGTATAAACGTTTGGTTACCTTGGTACGAAGGTTTGGTTATCAACATTACATTACACATCACTCTCTTATCTCTCTCTTTCCTATGCAGTGTTCTTATTTATTTTTTTTGACATGAAATTGGGTCTCACCGGCGAAGAGGAAGAGGAAGATGACCGACGAAGGGGAGGAGGAAGATGACGTTGCCAAATTTTAAATATTTGAATTTGAATTTATTTTTGTTATTAGATCCAAGATATTTGAATTTAAATTATTAATTATGGCATTTATTTCTCCTTGATTTTAGGTTTCCTTATTATTATGAATTGAATCTTATACTAATTCCCTAAATTAAGGAATCCTAATTGCACTAATATTGTAAATAAATATGGAAAGTGTATTAATTGTGTAAATATTTTATGAGTGCACTATTGTTGTAATTAATTTCTAAATGTTGTATATTATTGTAAATTACCCTAATTTATATGCCAATTAGGCCCATTTAAACTATCAACAAAGATTTTCTTCTCTTTAGCAAATTAAATTTTCTTCTTGTATTGTAATGGAAGCACATTGACTGACATTGTTATAAGTTGGTTATAAGTAATTTTTTTACTGTTTGATCAGTGTTAGTGTATGATTTATTTTATAGCTTATAAATTAATTTATAAGTAGTTTTTGAAAAGTAATAATTTATTACTTCTCAAAATATTACTTATAAGTCATTTTAAAATAAGTAGGTTTGACCAAACGTAAAAACTCTTTTTTCCTCATTTTAATAATATGTATAATTTATTTTAACTTGCAAGTTATTTTAGCCAAATGCCTTCACAATTTATTTTAACTTAATTTATGACTTATAACACTTTTATTTATAAGTCACAACTTAAAATGACTTATACGTCATTTTAATTTGTGACTTATAAGTCGATTTAAAATAAGTTATTACCGAATAGGCCCTTAGTCCTCCGCATTTCACAAAAAAAGTTTCATTTGCAAAATGTATAAAGTAAACTTATAAGTCTATTTAAAATAAGTCATTACTGAGGGGGTGTTTGATAAAAACTTAATGAATCTGAATCTGAATCTGAATTTGAATGAGCTGAATCTGAATCTGAATCTAAATGAAAAAAGTTGTTTGATAATTGACATGTCTGAAACATTTGAATAACAGATTTTTATTATTTTACCCCTCTAAAAAAATTCAAAATTGTTGTAAATGTATTTAATATTACTTAATATAATAGTTAATATTGTAAAAAAAGAAGAAAAAAAACTTTATTCAGCCAAAAAAATGACACTAAACCATTCAACTCAAATCGTCTGAATGGCTGACCGATTCAGCCATTCAGACGATTTTTTTTTCAAAACAACCGCACTGAATGGCTAACCGATTCAACTATTCAGTCCTAAATAAACAGCTTCGGAGTCAAATGACAATCTTTGTCACCCTTTAATTTGAAGAATACGTTACTAGATAAATAATAATGTATACACCGTTCGTTTCAAAACATATAATTATTATTATATTTAAAAATTAATTGTTAAATTATTTTGTAATTCAATCTTAACAAAAATTTATTGATTAATGCATATATAAATATTGTAAATTATTTCATGACTATTATTAATTATGATATATATTATTTCAAAATTTAATTAAATATTTAATTTTATATTTACATATTAATACTTAATTGGTTAACACTCTATTTCTGAGTTTGGGATAAAAAAAAACTTAATTGAAAATGCAAAAGAAATGAATAGAAAACATGTACGTTTTCTTTCATGGTATTATTGAGTTTATAAAGGAAAAGAATAAAAAAAAAAAATTAAGGTTCATATTTAAATTATTAAGTTGCCCTTATATTAGTTTTATTATATTTATAATCTAGAGACTATAATAGAAATTATAAAAAAAAAATCTTATGTTATTTAGTTTTCTATTCAAATCCATTCATTTTTGGACCGAAAAGTTTGAGAAGAAAAGTTTCGTCCATTTGTTTATTTATTTTTTTGTACATTAAAAACTCAATAACAATGAAATTAGATATAAAACTTAAAATTTTCCTTTATTTATTTTCTTTTTCTTTCCGTCCATTTCAAAATTCAGAGATGTAAGTTTAAATGTTTAGAAATTGCTATATTTCATATTTTGGTCCATACATGAATTAAATTCATGTATTAGTCATATTAAAGAGGCCCTTCTAATCTTTGGACCAGGCCTTGCAACTAATGTTTTGTAATCATGATGTTCCTTTTTGAAGTGCTAAACATGTGCATTGCTATGCTCCACTTAGTTATTTTCTCCAATCAAAATTAAATATATTTTTATTTTTTTAAAAAATGATTTATAAAATTTTAATATTAAAATAAATTTAGTTTAGTTTAGAAATCAACAAGAATAGTAACTAGTAGTAATTTATATTTAAATTATTCCTAATAGTTATAATTATTAGTATATATTAATATCAAATTATTCAAATTGACTTTAAATTTTAAAAATTTATAAATTAACTTTAGGAAGTGGTCAGGTATAAATTAATTAACTTTAATAAATTGAAAAAGGAGAGAGATAAAAGAATATTTCCATTGTGTAAGATTTTTCAAGGATTTTGAATGTGATGTTACATGCAATCTCTATTTCTATGACATATGAAGAGGAACTGGTAAAGGAGCCGGTATTATTAAGTACTCCCTCCCATTAAAAATTAAAGATATAATTTTAAAATAAGAATTTAAATATATATATATATATATATATATATTAATTTATTTTATAATTTTGATAATAGTGAAATGATAACATCCAGTTTACCCAAAATATAAATAATACTAATATATTAAGAATCTTTTTATCACTTTATAGCTTTTAAAACTAGAATTTTAGATCTAATATGTTAAAACGAATTTTAAAAAATAGAGCTCTAATATCATGAAAAATTATATATTTTTTAATGTTTGTTTTTATTTTTATTTTGTATGTGATACCGTAGATAAATACATGTAATAATCAAAACATACTACATTAAAATTTAATTCGTTAATTTTAGAGTGTTACAAAGTTAAATCGTAAATTTATACTAGATTAAATGTGACAGTTACATTTAATAATAATAATACTTTCTTCGTCCCATAATATATGATGTTTTAGATGATTTTTTTTAAAAAAAAATTATTTGACGTTTTATATAATCTAGGATAATTAACCACAATCTTTTTAAAATATATCCTTCATGAAAAAATATTACAGATGAAAAAAAATAAAAAATAAATATATGATAAAAAATATTATAGATAATTAGTATTATACTTAATGTTATACAATTATTTCTTTAATGCTATTTTTTTATTTCTTACTTGTCAATTGAAAAGGAAAAAAATAAATTAGTGGTTCAAATATCAAAGCAAAAGCAATGAGAATTAATGATGATAAACCTCACTATCTCAGTCACATGCACGTGCACATTCATGCATGTGGTGGCGCATGCAGACCATTATACATTTGAACGAACAGCTATAATACAATACCGCAAGATAATAATTTGAAAGAATTAATTAATTAATTAATTAGATTCCCAAATGAAAGCTCCATCCATGTGTTTGGTTTGGCTATGTGACAGATTAATTTATTTTTAGAAGATGCATTATCTATCTTCACCACCTTTTTGTCACATCTCTATGGACCCTACCCCTCATTTATGTAACTACCATCCCCATAACTTTGTTTGTGAACCAAACCTGCCTTTATAATAATACTCCATTTTGATTATAAAAGATTGAATACAAAAATAAAATATAAAATAACGTGATTGGTTATAACAATGAAAATAAAAATACAGGGAAAAAAAAAAGATTGGACACTTGTTTTGAATTGATAATTTGAGTTTTGATAACAATAAACATAGTAAGTGCATGGTACGCATTATTTTTTTGTTATTTTACGACAGTTGTAACCATTTGAATTATAATTAAAGTAAATTCATATTTTAAATTTTTTAAGAAAATAATTTAAAAAGTCAAAATATGTAGTATTTTAGAAGGGAGCTGAGGAAGTATTATATAGATAAGAGAAAGAAAACCTTGTGCTATTGTTGCACCACCGAAAAACCAAAAAAAATGAAATCACAATACTGTTGCAACAACTTTGATATAATGAGTTTGGAGCCTCAACTAAGAAAATCAACTTCAAGTTTCAAACACATTACATGTTATCTCAGACACGACCAGTCCTCTTCCCTTTGTCTTTAACCAATGCATAATATATATATACTAGCTGTGTCTGTGCTTTCGGCACTACATCGATCGACGGTGAAATTTATCTCAAACTTTGGACGGTCCAGATGATTTATTGAGTGAGCAAAAAATTCAAAATCATTTGTATTTTGTTAGATAGATTGTTAGATAGACTAGCTGTGTGTTCCGTGTCTCCGGCACTACATCGACGGTGAAATTTATCCCAAACTTTGGACGGCCCAGATGATTTATTGAGTGAGCGAAAAATTCAAAATCATTTGTATTTTGTTATATATATATATATATGTGTGTGTGTGTGTGTGTGTGTGTGTGTGTGTGTGTGTGTGGGGAGAGGATCAAGTGTATACCACTTTATTTAAGATACTCTGATCACCACTTTTAGCGATGGACCAGGCGACGGTTCGGATCGTAGCGTATATTAGAGAACCGTCGTCTTAGTTTTTAGCGACGCATCGAACCGTCGCCATAACATATAAACTGTTTATATATTTTATTGCGACGGACCAAATCGTTGCCCGATTCATCGTTAAAAGTGATGAGCAGGGTATGTAAAATAAAAGGGTATGCATCAGAAATGGACTGTATATACATACATATATATATATATATACATACATATATATATATATATGTCACACGTAGGGTAGGTCCCACATGCACACCCTAATATAAATATCAGTACCTCCATTTATGGGCAGGTATAGAAATTTTGTGGTGATGATAAGGTTAGAATTATAATTGATTCAAATATGAAGAAGCAGCTTAACTTTATATTGAACAAGTGCAAGAGCCTATCAAGGCAGGTTGGAAGATCAAAATCTGATCAACTGATGAGCTGCTGGGAAAATATTGATCAACAAAAAGAGTGCCATGCGACCGTGTTTGTGGGACAAACAAGAAGACCGTACGCGATCAGTTCAAAGTACTTGAATCATCCTTTGCTCAATGCTGTCATCCAAAAGGAGTCGGAGTCGGAGTCGAGGTCGAGTCGGAATAATGGAGAAGTTTGGGTGGTGAAATGTGAAGTTGTTCTGTTTGATCATCTTTTGTGGATGCTGGATGATGTTGTTGAATCTGAAGTACTGGCTACTGATACGTTACAAGAGTTGGCAGAGTTTTATGCTATGTGAGACATGCATGTATATTATTACTGATCTTTATTTTTAAATGCACTTGAAAATCTTGTTTGTCTAGTAGCCTTTTAGTTTAAACATAATTTATTTAACCCACAAACGCAGCGTTTGAAAGCTTTGTTTACAGGTCTTCACCACCGTATATTTAGTTGGCATAAAATTAATGGATGGAAACCATGCAACATGAGCCCTTTATATATATACATGTTATTTTACTAAAACTATACTGGAAATCTTGTTTAATGAGTTGGTGGAAATTCTTAATACAAATTTGCATCGATCAAGAAGTAATTTCCATCATATTTAAGCCGTGTGTGCATATATATAACCATAATAGATTTATTTTGAGATATATAATAAAGTTAATTATTTTACTGATCATCGCGTTTTGCTAGGTTGTATAATGGAAGTCAAATAATAAATTTATGTCCATATATATGTGCCTAGTTAAAGATGACCAGATAGTACTCATGATTTGTATAACACTTATGCTTTCAAATTGATGAAATCTTGGTTTAAAACAAAACTAAATATTAATTATCTTGATATTCTATTTTGGGATGGAGGCCAGGAGTTTGGTACGACTTGCACATTATAGTATACATTTTATGTTTTGTTTGGTCAAAATATATAGAAAAAGAATGCTAAATTTTGAGTCAAATACAGAAAAAAGGAATGAACACCCAAGAGCTCTTTATCATTATTCTAATTATTTTCATTATGGTTGTCATTTTCATTGTCGTCATGTCTTGCCACACATACATGTCCTAAAATATCAAAAATTAGATGCAACTGAAAATTAAAATAAACACTAAAACGAGTTAAATTCATCTTTGATGTGCTATTTAACTTTATATCTAAAGAAGAAAAGTTAAGTTGAGACATTATTGATTGTTTGAAATCAATGTGAAATATTGTTAAATTAGAAATTAATTCTAATTATTTAATTTAGTTAATATAATGATAATGATGAATATTGTGTTTGGTGGCGAAACCAGTATATCAAGTGGGAGGGGTGAAAATTTTATGAAAAAAAAATTCAGCACTAAAAAGTTTTAATGTAATATTAAAAATATATAAACATAAAAAAAGCTATATATATATTTTTAGTTTTAACATATATATGATTCATGTATATCAAAGTATTTTAATATTAGAGTAAGTTAAGAGTCAAAAAAAGTTAAATGAATTTCAAATACACATGTTATCATTATATTTGTTTAATATCATAGCAAGTCTTAAAAGAATTTCATTACATACCAAAACAATGATAACATGTATATTTAAACTAATTTGACTGACCAAATTTGTGACACCTAACATTAACTGAAATATTAATCTTATTTCACTACAAAAAAAACAGTCATTGTCGACGGGAAATGCCGTCGTCAATGACTACATTGCCGTCGGCATTGAGTAATTAGCGACGGCAATCCCCGTCGCCACTGCCGTCGCCTCTCAGGTCGTCGCCCCTGGCCCCCGTCGGCCGCCGTTGGCAGCATTATCATGGCGACGGGGTGTCATTGGCGACGGCAGTACTCATTGGCGACGGCCTATACACCCGTCGGCAAACAACCACTATAAATTTTTAGAGGCTATCATTGGCGACGGCAACGCCGTCGGTAATGACAGTTATGCCGTCGGCAATGACTCTGATTTTTTGATTTTTTTTTAATAATTTTAAAATTTCCCTGTTCATTTACAAATATATACATATAAATTGTTACAAACTAATAAAACCCATCAAATATAATACGATTCTCCCATCAAATAGTAATCCAAATTAAATATATAGATAAAAATAGCCGTCTGTATAACTCAAAAACTGTACAAGTACATACATGAAACTGAGAATATATCATAAACTAACTACAACCCAAATCAGGAGTCCCGCCACTCTCATCGCCGGTCCCACCCTATACTGGAGTCTGCTCGTCAGCAGCTCGGCGGTCATCACCCTGTACGAGAGTGTCGTCGCCATCAGCTCGGCGGTCCTCACCTGTGCCTCCACCTCCACCTCCACGAGTCTCGTAAACAAGACCCTACAAAATTAAAATATTAATAACAAAAGCGAAATTAAAACATATTTACATTATTTTAGTTTGTGTTCTTCAAGTTATAACAAAGTAGGCAGACGGGGCTCGAACTCGGGCTCCGTATATCGGAATCGAGTTCCGTCCATTGTAACGTGTGCCTATTGCGTATGCGGTGCTATGTCTGTGTTTGCGTGTCGTTTCGACGACCGAGGCGGGTTTTGGCCTTTTTTGACTATTGGTCTAAGTTTGCGTAAGTTAGGTAGACGGGGCTCCGTATATCGGAATCGAGTTTCGTCAGTTGTAACGCGTTCCTATTGCCTATGTGGTGCTATGTCTGTGTTTGTGTGTTGTTTTGATGACTGAGGCGGGTTTTGGCCTCTTTTTCGACTATTGGTCTAAGTTTGCGTAAGTTAGGCAGACAGGGCTCGTACTCGGGCTCCGTATATCGGAATCGAGTTCCGTCAGTTGTAACGCATGCCTATTGCCTATTCGGTGCTATGTCTGTGTTTGCGTGTCATTTTGACAACCGAGGCGGGTTTTGGCCTCTTTTTTGACTATTGGTCTAAGTTTGCGTAAGTTAGGCAGACAGGACCCAAACTCGGGCTCCGTATATCGAAATTGAGTTCCGTCCATTGTAACGTGTGCCTATTGCGTATGCGGTGCTATGTCTGTGTTTGTGTGTCATTTTGACGACCGAGGCGGGTTTTGGCCTCTTTTTTGACTATTGGTCTAAGTTTGCGTAAGTTAGGCAGACGAAGATCGAAATCGGGATCCGTATATCGGAATCGAGTTTCGTCAGTTGTAACGCGTTCCTATTGCCTATGTGGTGCTATGTCTGTGTTTGTGTATCATTTCGATGACCGAGACGGATTTTGGCCTCTTTTTCGACTATTGGTCTAAGTTTGCGTAAGTTAGGCAGACAGGGCTCAAACTCTGGCTCCGTATATCGGAATCGAGTTCCGTCAGTTGTAACGCGTGCCTATTGCCTATTCGGTGCTATGTCTGTGTTTGCGTGTCATTTTGACGACCGGGGCGGGTTTTGGTCTCTTTTTTGACTATTGGTCTAAGTTTGCGTAAGTTAGGCAGACGGGGCTCGAACTCGGGCTCCGTATATCGGAATCGAGTTTCGTCAGTTGTAACGCGTTCCTATTGCCTATGTGGTGCTATGTCTGTGTTTGTGTATCATTTCGATGACCGAGATGGGTTTTGGCCTCTTTTTCGACTATTGGTCTAAGTTTGCGTAAGTTAGGCAGACGGGGCTCGAACTCGGGCTCCGTATATCAGAATCAACGTCTACCAGTTGTAATGCATTCCTATTGCCTATGTGGTGCTATGTCTGTTTTTGTGTGTCGTTTCGACAATCGAGGCGGGTTTGGCCTCTTTTTCGACTATTAGTCTAAGTTTACGTAAATTAGGCAGACGGTGCTTGAACTCGGGCTTCGTATATCGGAATCGAGTTCCGTCAGTTGTAACGCGTGCCTATTGCCTATTCGGGTGCTATGTCTATGTTTGCGTGTCATTTTGATGACCGAGGCGGGTTTTGGCCTCTTTTTTGACTATTGGTCTAAGTTTGCGTAAGTTAGGCAGACAGGGCTCAAACTCGGGCGCCGTATATCGAAATTGAGTTCCATCCATTGTAACGTGTGCCTATTGCATATGCGGTGGTATGTCTGTGTTTGTGTGTCATTTCGACGACCGAGGCGGGTTTTGGCCTCTTTCTCGACTATTGGTCTAAGTTTGCGTAAGTTAGGCAGACGGGGCTCGAACTCGGGCTCCGTATATCGGAATCGAGTTTCGTCAGTTGTAACGCATTTCTATTGCCTATGTGGTGCTATGTCTGTGTTTGTGTGTCGTTTCGACAATCGAGGCGGGTTTGGCCTCTTTTTCGACTATTAGTCTAAGTTTACGTAAGTTAGGCAGACGGTGCTTGAACTCGGGCTTCGTATATCGGAATCGAGTTCCGTCAGTTGTAACGCGTGCCTATTGCCTATTCAGGTGCTATGTCTATGTTTGCGTGTCATTTTGATGACCGAGGCGGGTTTTGGCCTCTTTTTCGACTATTGGTCTAAGTTTGCGTAAGTTAGGCAGACAGGGCTCAAACTCGGGCTCCGTATATCGAAATTGAGTTCCATCCATTGTAACGTGTGCCTATTGCATATGCGGTGGTATGTCTGTGTTTGTGTGTCATTTCGACGACCGAGGCGGGTTTTGGCCTCTTTTTCGACTATTGGTCTAAGTTTGCGTAAGTTAGGCAAACGGGGCTCGAACTCGGGCTCCGTATATCAGAATCGAGTTCTGCCGGTTGTAACGCGTTCCTATTGCCTATGTGGTGCTATCTGTGTTTGTGTGTCATTTCGACAATCGAGGCGGGTTTGGCCTCTTTTTCGACTATTAGTCTAAGTTTGCGTAAGTTAGGCAGACGGTGCTTGAAGTAATAAAATCTATTTTTACCTGTCGAATATGTGGAGGGAAGATGTTGGCCAAGACGACCGCACATACACGAATGGCCTCCTCCCGGACTACACCCATGAGTCCGTCAACGGCAGCTGTAGGATCTATGGAGCCGTTGACAACCTCCTGAGCAAGCTGGTAGATCCGCTCGCGTGATGGTGCGCCTGACTCCACGACACTGCTAGCCATGCACCCCTCAATAATCCGCCTGAAGAAGTCGTCAGATAATGAAGGGCCGGCGCCCGATCCACTCGCACCACTACCTCCGGTCGGTGGGCGACGTCGAGATCTCGCAGCAGGGACTATAGTGTAGGCTGGGACACGGGGAATGCCCACAACTCTACCCTTCTTCGGCCCCCCTGTAGCCTGCAGCCAGTCCTCCATCTCCTCATCCGCACGCGTAGAATCATCTACAGGAGTATCACCTCTCTGGCTGCTCCGGACCACAGCAAGGTCCTCGAACCGTGTCTGAAAAAAACACAAAAATAGATGAAAAGCAAAGTATAAAACAAAAAAATACAAAAAAAAATCAATATTTTAAATATATACTAAATAAAAGAATTAAATTACTTACAGCAATGCGCTCTGCCTCAGGTGAGATATAACCACCGTCACCTTTTTTCTGGTGAGCGTGCCACCAAAACTCAAGGCGTGAAGGTGGGTGCTTTAGACTCACCTCGAGTCTTTCCCTGTAAAGGTCGTACGACTGAGACCCAGTGCAGTGTGGGAGACGACTCTGCTGTCGGGCAGCTGTACGCTGTGCCGACGTCTTCTTGAACGTCTCGCCCTCCCAAATGCCGCACATCTGCTCCCACACCGCAGCACCAATGAAATCTGGCCGGACATCTCTAAGTGTATGTCCATCAGCCATCTTGGTCTGGGCCTTCTTCTTCCAGTCGTAGACCCACTTGTGCCAGTTCATCTCGAGATACCTCTGGAGAACAGTCATGCCATGGGCTTCCTGCCCGTCCTCAAAGCGGTAATATCTCTGTACATTACACATTAATAAGCTTAGTAGACCTGTGTTAAATCAAAGCGGTAAAAAATATTGAAATGGAATATAAAACTAACATATATGAATGAATGACATCTTACCCTAAACTCAGCAATAATGAGCCCACGTGAGCGGTCATCCACATCCGCCCACCTCATCCACGGGCTTGAGAATCGGTTGCGGACGATCCCAAGCAACGTGTTCCTTGGCGTCGCGTCAAGGATACTAAAATTAACACAGATACATTTGCAAATTACAAAGAATATATAAGAACTAAATAATTAATACAAAAATAATGTCAAATATGAAATTACCTATGACTCCCAATACGACATATAAGCGGCGCCTGGGGGGGATTCCCTAGCAATCCACGTGCTAGCCCCCGCGGAGGCCTACGTCGATCACCTATGTAGTAAAATACAACAATATTTATATAAATGAATATAAATTCAATACTATACAAAATTAAAAATAATAAGATGTATAACAACAAAACATGTAATTATACCCGATGATCCGGCCTGATCATCACCGCCACTACCTCCACAGCCTGAACTACCAGCACGCCCACCACGATCGCCATGTGGTGTACGCGCCATATCTGTATATATACTGTCAAATCATCAACAAAATATTATTACACATTCGTAATCACAATAGTTTTAACAGTAACAACGAGGATAACATGCGGATACAACTATTTGTAATATTTGTTTTTTTTTATAAAATCCACAAAGTTCCACAATATCTTTATCAGAATAGTAACTTTAGGCGGATGCAATATTTTTGATATTTGATATAAAATATGCAAAAAATTAAAAATAAAAATTTCATAATGATCAAGAGTACTTTAACAACTTCATGAAACATATAGTTATTACCAAAGACGGTGTTAACAGGGTTCGTGGCGGCTTGGTTGTAGGCTCCGTCGTCGATGAAACGCTCTGTGTGAGTGAAAGCCACACAAGATGGCGTCGTCCTGTTACCCTGCTCATTCGCAATGATTTCAACGCCGTCGTGTTGCCAAACTCTGACTCACGAGTACGTGATGCTGAGATCTATACCGATTGCAGTTCCTCCTTTCCCTTTTCCGTCTCCTTTTTCGTCCATTATTAAGTAATAGTAATAGTAGTAGGTTACTAGTTTCTATTCAAGAGAGTTTTGGAAAGACATTATTACTACAAGGGTTAAGAAGTTAAAGAGGCGTGCGACAATTTTGAAAATTAAAAAATTTGGAGGACTTGATTTGACTGCTATAAACGTTCCGACGTGTTCCAGCGAATTAATATCCAAACAAGAGTTCTAATTTTGTTTTTGTTTTTTCTTTGTTTTTTTCTCGACTGTCTAGTTTCTTCAAGTTCAACCTATTTGGAAATATATTTGAATATAAGCCTTTGGATTAAAAGTAATCCACGGCTTTTGAAGGCTTGGTAAGGTATGACTTGGACATCTGGTGGAATTTATAGGGAATACTAGTCTCAAGAACTTAGGTTACTTTTATCATCAACTCACTTTACTTGGTCATCTAGCCAATTTTGACCTATCAAAGCTCACTTTAGGCTTGAAAAGTAGATTCGAACTTGGTTTTCTTACTAGCTTTGGTCATGGAAATTATTAGGAACCATTACAAGCATGTATTAGGAACTTTATATGAGCTCATTATAGTCTTTTAAGTCCAAGTATTAAAAATTACACAAAACAGTCCACTTTTGGGCATAAAATGGAATTTTTCACAAGTCTAATTCTCAAAACAGTTTAAGCTTGGTTTCTTTAGTTTGTGTAGCTTACTTATGCCATATTATAACTATTGAAACTTGCCTATATGGTTCAGGTGTGGTGGTTCTTCATTTTGGTGTTCATTGCTATTATAAAGCTTATTTTCATTGATTTTTAGATATGAATTGGTACAACACACCTCCTAGACCTTGGTTAACTTAAGGAACAACTTTCAAATAGTGTATATAGACAATATAGGGACTTTATACTGTCTTAAAACTTCAGTTGCCAAGATTGGCTATAATTGTCCTTATTTAGGCATAGTTTAGGTTAACAACCACAAACAGTCCTTTATTAGGTTTCAAGAAACCTTTAGGTACTCAGACATCTTTTAAAACATGATAATAATATAACCTTATATCCATTAATATATTTGCATCAGTTAGTTATTTTTCCAATACCAAAAACAGTCCACTTTTGACATTTTAGGCATGTTTTAGTTCTAACTCATCTAACAGTCCCCAAGCCTTAAATTATTAGCATTAGCATATTATATGTTTTTGCTATAGACATAATATTCATGGTTTAAAACTCAAGGATGCAAGGCTTCATGCTTCTTATCCAAAACGGCCATCTATAGGCTTTAAATTTCATAAGAAACAAGGTTTATCAACATGTCAACAAAGATAGCATGAATGTGCAACATATAAGCTTGTACTATCTTTTTACATGGTATTTAACATGCATAGCATATGCCCGGATGGTTCAAGTAAGCAGCCATAACAGTCCATAACAAATCCTCTAATTAGCTTCTTGATTTCCTAAGTGATAAAATTAATCAATTATAGAGAAGGATATAAACTGAAAATCTTACATGTTTATGAGAGTACCAAAGATAGCATGAATGTTTATGCAAATAAATAGTTTTAACCCTTACTAAAGCAAACATGTTGCCATTCGAAGTATATTGAAGAACAGAGTGTTTATTGAAGAACATATACGGTAAGACACCGCAAAGTTACTTATTTTCATAACTTCCATAGAAAATTATAAGGGAATGCCTAAACACCAATTTAAGCATAACAAAAATATAATATTCATAGCTAGACAACCTCATACGAACTCACATTTGAACCACTTTGTTCCATACAAATCAAGAAAAGTAAATTAAATACAAACAGAGGATAAATTTTCATGGATAAAGAAAGAGGGCATGGATATCATACCTTGTAATTTGGGGTAAACCAAGAGTAAATAAGAAGTCAGCAGAGGGGAAGTGGTGGCGGTCGGAGGTTCGATCGGCCGGAGGTTGGGTTCGCCGGAGCAGCAGGCGTCGGTTCCTGGCGCAGGGAGAGCAAACCTGCTAACTGAGATGATAATGGGTCGAACTAGGATGGTGATGGGGTGAACTGTGATGATTTATTAGGTAAATGTGTAGGCTAATTGAGCAAATGGCTGACTGGGAATGAAGAATTGAGAGGAAAAATCGAATAGCAGAGAAGAGGGGGGGAAACATAAGAGTCGTTGCCGCCGAAACGAGGGTTTTAATATCAGACTCATTATCGACGGCGTGGCCGTCGTTATTACGCCCGTCGCCATTACATCAATACCGACGGCGAGCCCGTCGGCTATGACAATATTTCCCATCGCCAGTGAGTTTTCCCTCCACCGCGAAAACCTGGCGGCAAAACAAACCCATTCCCGACGGCACTAAATCCATTATCGACGGCCATCCGTCGGCCACCAAACTAGTAAAGCTGGGATCTGGTCATTGGTGACGGGTGTCATTGGCGACGGCATTACCGTCGCCAATGACCTCATTGGCGACGGGTACAGAGCCGTCGGCAATGACGCCGTCGGCAATGACTCTTTTTTTTGTAGTGTTTATTTGACTTTAAAGCTAAATAATTTTTTTAATATTAACCTTATTTGCTTGCCTTTGGAAATTATAATTTGACTTTGAAATGTATTGAAAGTTGAAAATACATTAGATATATTATTTAAGATATATATAATATAGAACAAATTTATATTCTCAAAATATGAGTCCACTACTAAAAATATTTATACAATGTGGGAGGAGCCAATATCAATATTAACTAAAAAAACTATTTTAGGGTAGAGTTAGGGGTAAGAGTAGAGATGGCGCGTAAACTATTTGCAGCACTAATGACTCCAGTTTCTTAGCTTTCCACAAACACACTGGTATAATAGTCAGTTTTTTCTTGATTAACTATCTTGACTTAATTTTGTTGTCCCATATTGTGAGACCTATATATATATATATATATATATATATATTTTGAATGGAGAACTTACTGAATTTAAAGTTTCAACAAAACTAAATCAATTCATTAAAATAAACCCAAAAGGTTACATCAATTGAGGCCTAAAATGGGTTCTTCTATATATAAACCCACACTAAGCATATATGGCCTTCATAGTTTTATTCAAATCTTCGTAGTTACATTACTAAACTAGCTGCTCCTTCCTCGATAGCAAATCAGTGGATCCTGCAGATATAAAGAAAAGCGTTTGTCATTAAATTCATCAAAATCATTTACTTAATTTAGTTATTCCCTCCGTTCCAAAAAGGCAAAAAATAAAAAATAAACTTCTAAAAAATGACAACTAAATTTTAAGGATAATTTTATATTCCTACTCTTAGTAGTATTAGTTTAAAATTTAGTAGCTAGTACTACTGGTCTGATGCTAATTACAGTAAGAAAAGAATAATTACAAATTCAGAATAACCTATATCATGCCACTTTTATGTATCGCATCATTTGTTTTAAACTGACCGATTAAAAAGAAAAATATATCTAGACTGTAATTTTAAACAATTCAGAATTGTTAGTTTAAAGTTTAAATATGTTTCACTATCCTAAACTATTGGTCATATTACACTTTGGTGATCCACGTTTCAATTTTGTCAATTAAATGATTGAACTATTGATTTTTTTTCAATTACACTCAATTGAGACTGCCACGTCAAAAATTGTTGACGTGACTATTTGGGTTGGCCATAAGTGAGCTGATGTGTGTAAAAAAAATTGTTTTTTGTTTTAGAATTAAACATTATGGATATATTGAAGGGTAAAATAGTCACACCCCTAACATTAATACATTCAGACTAATTAAAAAACATCAAAACCCTCAAAACTATCAGAATCGATCGAAGGAAGCCCCTAACTAGATCGATAAAAAGCCCTAGCTCTGAGAATCACAAATTGCTAAACGATTCCGGGGAAGAAGGAATGAGAATCAAAAATTTCTTGACGATTCCAACGGAGAAGGACTGTGATCGTTCATTATGTGCTGAGTCGGCGTTGATACTATGTATTTGTCCTCACTTTCGAAGTTTTGACGAAGTAAGTGTCTCTACCTCATATCTATGTCTATGGTTTGAATATGTGTGGTGTTTCGGTGTTGATATTGTGCATTATGTTTGTATTTCTAAGAAAATGCAGTCTCCCAATTGTAAAGTATTATTCCCCCACACTTTCCCATAGTTTTGTCTCCCTAACTCATGTGAGGTCCCCATTTGTTTACTATATGTATAGTACTTGTCAAATATATATATATATATATATGAATTCTTTTTAATGCAAAAATGGATGTCATTACTTTAAGATTTCATCATGGTGGTAAACTAGTAAATAATGGTGATATAGTTGATTACGTTGGAGGCACTGTTAGTGAATTGTTTAAATATGATCCTGATTATATAACCGAACCTGAGATTATTAATTATGTTTCAACAATAATTGGAAGCAATAATGTGAAGAATGTATATTATCTTATCTCTGGACTAAGTTTAGCAAAAGGGCTTAGGGCAGTAGGTTATGATATAAAGGTGTTATTGACATGTGTGAGTATGCTAAGAAGAACTTTGCTGTTGAGATCTACTCAGACCATGACCATTAACAAATAGTAAGTACTGATGAGAACATAGATGATGATAATGAGGAATTTGTTGACATTTTAAAAGATGTTAACATTGAAGGAAATTCAAATAATGAGGGAGTAGAAGAGGTTGAGGTTGTAGTTAATCATGTGCTTCAGACTGATAATGAGAAAGATACAGAGTATGAAGGAAAATGAGATACAAAGTCTGATACAATTAGTAATTGTGACTGGTTAGTTGAGAGTGATGAAGAGTTACTTGCTCCTAGGGAAAATTTGAGAGCAGCAAAAGAGAGGGAAAAAAGTGAGAAAAAGAGGGACAGAAGAAGAAAAAAGACGAAGAAAATGAAGAAGAAAATGAAGGACATGATGTTGATGAAGGTGGGCAGAGAGTAGTTGATGAAGGTGGGCAAGGACCTATTGATGAAGGTGGGCAAAGAGCACCAACTAAAGCTTGGGAAGAAATTGACTTGGATTCTGATGAGCTGCACACACCTGAAACAAGTGAGAACGAAGATGATGAGGTGAGACCAACCAATTTAAGAAAGAGAAAATATCTTGAGTTTAATCCAAAGACTGACATTAAAAATGTTGAATTTGATGTTGGAATGAAATTTACTAACCATAAAGAATTTAAAGAGGCAGTGAAACAATATGCAATTGGAAAAAAATACAATGTATGGTTTTCAAAAAATGCAAGGGATAAGGTACAAGTGAATTGTACATAGGGATGTCCTTGGAATTTATGGGCAAGTGTGTTGATACATGAGAACACTTTTACTGTTAAAAGGTATAACAATGTTCACAAGTGTACAAATAAACAGAAAAATAGACAAGTAAATGCAAGGTTTTTGGCTAACCACTATTATTATAAAATAAAATTATGTCCATCTTGAAAACTCTAAAAATTCTAATGGGATGTGAAGAAGCATTTAAAAGTTAGAGTGTCACTGAGCCAGTGCTACAGAGCCAGAGAAATAGCACTTAAGCGTGCTTATCAAAAAATTGATGCTATATATGCACATTGATGGGACTATGAGAAAGAATTGAACAGGGTTAACAAAGGTTCAACATTTGAAATTAAAGTGGATAGGCAGTCACCAAAAGAACCAGGGAGATTTCAGAGATTTTATATAGGATTTGATACTATGAAAAAAGGATGGTCAGCAGGTTGTAGGCCAATAATTGGGCTTGATGGATGTTTCCTCAAAGAAATATGCAAGGGTGAGTTGTTAGGTGCAGTCGGGAGGGATGCAAATAATCAAATGTATCACATTGCTTGGGCAGTAGTAGAGGTGGAGAACACAGAAAGCTGGACTTGGTTTTTACATATTTCAATGGATGCTTTAGGTTATCTTGGTGGAGGATATGATCTCATAGTGATAACAGACTAAAAAAAGGTATGAAATGTAATTTTATTTCATTTACTATATTATAAATGTTTGTTATATGAATTCATATATATCTAATGCAATCATGTTTATACGTGACGCCCCCAAAATAGGTTCAATACCAACCCATTCTGAGTCGCCAAATACATGGTACAGAATTCAAATACAATCTTTTATAACATACGGTCGTGCAAAATACGACCACACAAACTATGAGTTTCAATACAAATCGTATATAATATGAAATATAAACACTTAAATTTAATCCTCACTAATTACAATCATTATCACACTATTCTACAAAAAAGTGAGGACTGTTACTGCTCTAACTCTGACCATCACCCCGATCCCCGACTAGTCCCTGCGACATTCTCATTTCCTGAAGAGAACAATGAAAGAAAAGGGTGAGCTCAACTAGCCCAGTAAAGAATATTATGACTAAGATAATGAAGAATAAATTATCGTTAGCCTTCAACAAATCAGATAAAATATTATGGACAACAAGTTTTAGATCAACTACTGCAGCGGAAATAACAATTCATTATAAGAGTTAAGTAGAAAATGATGTCTACTATCTTCTTTGATTTAAAAGTCCATCATCAATATTTTATCCCTGTAACATTAATTAATATACATCTCGAATCAAATATTCATCTTGGCTAAAAAATTAAAATGGTTTGGCTAGAGAATTAGATGTCTTGAAGACTTGGAGCCAATGGTTGGCTTGGTCTTGGAGCCAAAGAATGAAAACTTAGAGCCAAAGAATGGCTTAACTTGGAGCCAAAGGTTGGCTTGGTCTTGGAGCCAAAGAATGGACGTTAAATGACTAAAATAACCCAAGTCTTAGACTTCCTATAAATAGAGACCACTAATTTATTTGGACGAGTTTTTCACTTCCATCAATTGTTAGAAATTTTGAGAAAGCAAGAGAAAGGAAAGGAGAAGGTCACAGTTTTGACAAGAGGAGAAGAGGAGGGGCTAGCAAGGTCAAGCATGCATTATCTAGCAAGAAACCAAAGAAGAAGCAAAAAGGTATAAAGTTCTAAAACCCTATCTTTGTAATTTTCTTGGCTTAGGTTGTATTTTTGCTTGGTTGTTGTGGGAGTTTGATGAAATTAATGGTGGGTCATGGTGGAACGTTGACTATAAGAAGGATTAGGATGTATTATTTTGGCTTATGTTGGCTAATGCTTGATAATCCAAGAGATCATGAAAGTTTTCTTTGAAAACATAAAAGTTAGAAAAACTATTTTTTGGGAAAACAGAACCTCAAATTTGAACAAGCATAACTCCTAGCCTACTTTGAATTTTTTAGTGTGGCCAAGTCGTGGAGTTAGATCTATGAGTCCCCTAACACCTCCAATTAGAATAACTGAAAAATATGTTGTAGATTTCCCGGTGGACAGTTTCTACTAAAACAGGATAAAGCTAAAAAAAACTTAAAACCCTACTGCCCAGATTTTTTCGTGGGTTGTTTGGGCCACTTAGACATTGAAATAAAATTAGGAATTTTGGCACATGAAAATATATGATATAAAGAAGCTCTGGTCCAAAGATGAGTTTATTCCGACTTAAATCGAAAGAGTTATGACCATTTTAATTTTAGTATTTTTCTAACGAAAACGGCTATAACTCGAGTTCTCTAACTCGATTGACCACGAAAGTTAAAGTGAAATTTCAATTTGATATGTATAAGATTGTGCCAAGATTTCAGAATTTTTGGAGTTGAGAATGATATAGTTAATTTTGCTAAGTTACGAACTAAAATGGGCCTTTGAAAAAACTTAATAAAAAGGAAAAATTCTAGAAAAAAAAATTTTGTATATGGAATATATGTATATATGTGTGGCCAGAAAAAAAAATATTAAAGTGTTTAAGAATGGTTTTCAGAAGAAAATATGATTTAATGAATTACGAAAAAATAATTTTAGGGTTATCTGAAAACGTCATAAGGAGTTTACCGGTAAAGACGTGATAAAATAGATCACCTACGCTGAATTAAGGGTAAAATGGTCATTTTGACCATACGATTATTAAAGAATAAAATCTAAGTTGGTTTTAGACCTATAAGAAAGAATACATAAAATACAAGGTGTTTAGCATATCAATCATACAATGACTATGTAAGGCCATGAGATTAAAATGAGATTCTCATATATTAATAAAACTTTCTAAATGAAAGTAAAATCAAAATGTATGATATATATGAATTGTGTATAGGTTCTGAGTATATGATTGGTATTCGTTTATTAAGACAAGTATATAGATCTCTACTGCTATATACCTTAAGTATATGGAAATTAATGTTATCTTATTATGAAAGGATCAAAACAAATAAAAGATTGTCGAAAGGTTAGCTAATGAAATCAATGTTATGAAGAATTAAAATAAAAGCTAATATAAACTAAAATTAGTTTTACATTGAGTATGTGAATTTAGTATGTTACACCGATGTGTGTATGTGCGTATACTTAATCTGTATAGGATTTTGGAAAGCACAGGTCGCTATAAGCTATAAATATCTTGAAAGGAAAGTCTTTTAGTTCCTATGTGCTATATGAACTTGATATTAATTGTTTGAAATTTGTACTGCAATAAGTATGTTGAATTACATATGATGCGCTATAAATTGTGAATGTCAATTTACGACTAAATTGATTGAGTTATGGAACTCAATCATTATATGATATGTGTAACGCATCATGTATGATATGTATAGCAAAATGATTATGATGTATGAACTGAGCATGTAATTATGTGCTATGTGATGCATGAAAACTACTAGATTTGCTGAGCTGTCGAGCTCAATTTTGCAAAAATAAACTTTTTGCAGATTAATGATACAGAGCAATATTATTTGTCATCTGGACAATAAAGATCAGAAGTCGTGCAAGGAATAAATTTTCTTGAGCTAGAAATTGTTTTGAACCATGCTAATGGTTTTCAATGTATGTAGTTGACAATTATGTGAAACTCTGGAATATTCTATAAATAAATAAAGTTTGTTTTGAATTGAGAATGAGTAGTGGTGATTACTATATAGTGACTATATTATATACAAAAAGGGATATGTTTGCGATTCAGGGAACAGATGAAAGACAGAAAGAAAATTTTTTATATTATTCGTAATTTTATCAATTATATTATTGATAACCAGAATAAGATAATCGTTAACGCACAAGGTTGGGATTGAGTTAGTCCTGATTTTGGATTAAGTTGGTCCCGAGTCCCGATTTTGGGGCCATTACATCAGTGGTTTACATTATCTATGACAGCTATGTGACATTGTACATTGTTTGTATATGTTGAACAGAGTAATTTAATGCAAAACTCCTTATTTTTGGAATTATTATTGTATTTGAATGCATCTGTAATTTGGTGATTTTAATATTATGCATTTGTTGGTGTTAATGGAAATAATAGTTATTTTTAGGTGTTTTGCACTGTCCCAAAAATGAGTAAAGTTCAAAGTATGTATTTGACAAACATTTTAAAGTAGAATCTCAGGCTCCACTAACTAAAGGTGTTTTGTCCTATGTTGAATAGAGTGTGTATATAGGTTCAAAGTGTGTATATGTTGAATAGAGTGCTTTAATGCAAAACTCTTTGTCTTTGGAATTATTATTGTATTTGTATGCATCTGTAATTTGGTGATTTTAATATTATGCATATGTTGGTGTTTGGTGTTAATGAAAATATAGTTGTTTTTTAGGTGTTTTGCATTATCCCAAAAATGAGTAAGGTTCAAAGTATGTATTTTACAAATATTTTTAAGTAGAATCTCAGGCTCCACTAACTAAAGGTTCTTTGTCCTATATATCACTACAAAGTGCATCAATGCATCTGTTTGGTGCAGCACTGCTTTGTGTTATATCTCAGTGCAAAGTGCAACAGCTATGAGCTTTTATGTCACCACTCATTGCAAAATAACTTTTGTCATCAATAAAATTAAAGGGGCATAACAACTTACAAAAAACATTCAAAAAAATTTACCATTCCAAACAATTGTAAACTTACAATTAAACAACTTGCTAATTTCATAGGTTAAAACCAACTTGAACTATTCATTGCAAACTTGTTCCTTTATACATAATTCAAACTATAAATTATAATCATTCACCAGTATCATTCACATACAATTGTACTAACATGAATAAAAATATCATGCCTAATAATATGACTTTAACTGAAGCAATACACATTTTGCCTTTCCTTCTCAACAATGCAATCACCTCTCTCAGTCTTCCAACCTCTTCACTTTGCTTTGCACATTCAATTTGAAGCTTTTCATTGCTTTTTTCCAATTCAATTATTTTGTCAGCGCCTCTCTCAATTTCATACTTCTTCCTTTCTATTTTCAAATTCAGACCATTTATCATATATAAGTTTCAACTCAGGTAAAACTTATTTAGACCTTTTACAAATCTCTTGGTCATACCAGCAAAAGAAGTTGCAGTGTTTGCTTGTCAATTTGTCTTGCATGGTGGTTGATAAAAACCAATCCAAACCATCAAAAATTAATACAATTATATTCCAACACAAGTGTATTTCTAATGTTTTCATAAAGTAAGAGAAAACTCAGCCAACCAAAAACTACAGAACTAGTACCTTGCTCTATTGTGGACAACCAAAGAACCTTCTTCTTGGATTACTCTTAGTCCAAGATATCATCATTCGAGCTATATACCCACAATAGCGTCTTGGAGACTCACCCATCGAATCAATAGGCTCACCCAACTCCGGTTCATCTTCCATACCAATAAATTCCATTTTCAGTAAGGGATTTTTTGGGGGGCAGATGAATGAAACCCCTAGCTCGCTTGTTTTTCGTTAAATCTTTTCAGTCGATAGATGATACTACGAATTTTTTGGGGGATTTATAGGCTTTTTACTTTTGGGGTAGCAACTGAGTAGAGCACAATCAAATACTTACTTCATCGAAGCACAGTATCAATGCCGATGAAGCATTGATTGTGATTCTCAGTCCTTCTTCGCCGGAATCGTTGAGCAATTGGTGTTTCTTAGAGCTAGGGCTTTTTGTCGATCAAGTTTGGGGCTTTCTTCGATCGATTCTGATAGTTTTGAGGGATTTGAGGTTGTTTAATTAGTCTGCATGTATTATTGTTAGGGATGTGACTATTTTACCCTTCAATATATCAATAATGTTTAATCCCAAAATAAAAAACAAATAGCAATTTCTGACGTGGCAACCTCAATTGAATGGAATTGAAAACAAATCAATAGTTCAATCATCTAATTGACAAAATTGAAAGGTGGATCACCAAAGTAGAATATGATCAATAGTTTAAGGTAGTAAAACATATTTAAGTCTTAGTTTAATAATTTCTTAGGTATCGCAGTTGACTGTTAGGGAGACGGGGAATCCAACTTTGATCTTGCATGTGGTAGGAATTTGGTTCAAGAACTTGTCCTGAACTCCCTTAACATTTTTGGCACCGTCCTTTAAGCACTTGCAAATAGCCTTCTTATCGTCGAGGGTCTTGGCGCCTTGCGCCAGATGTTGTAGCCCACCTCCAGCAATTTGCAGATGGTGAGCGCAGGCGGCGGCCTTCATGTCAACAGCCCCACACGTGACAGCAGCATCGCTTACATGAGCAATGAGGAAGAGGAGAGAGAGAAGGAAGAACATAGAGGAGAAGAGGTTAATAACCTTCATGGTTAGTTAATATTGAAAATAACTGTCAAAAGTAATTGTATTACTAACTAACTTAAGAGATCTAGTACAGATAGGTATAGGATTTTTGTGGGCTATTGGGTTGATGGAAAATGGATGTTAGGTTGGTGGGGTTTATATAGGGATCAGGAATATTGGGTTATTGGGGCTTGGAAGTTTGAGTATTTCAAGGAAATTTGATGGATAAGTGGGCATGTGCAATTTCCATTGAGGCGGGTGACAGACTGAAATCTTTTTCATTTTGGGATGCCTGGGAAAATTGAATTTCTTATGATTTGGAAATGTTTCTATCAGATGTTATCCTCAACTTGCATTACAAAAATAATATAACATAATTTTTACGGGACTAATAAATTATGGTCAGTGATGGATTTAAGATTTATATTTATGTTGCTTTTGTGAGTTTGAAGTACTAGGATAGGAAGAGAAAGTATAGAAGAGAAAGGGATGGAAAGGGATGTCATTTATTATATTAATACGAAAAGATAATATAGTAATAGTGTAGTTTAAAAATAAAAAATATTTTCTCTTCTTTTCCCTCCTTCTAAACTCACAAACAAACAAAAATATAATTAAAAAAATTAAAATATCGTCTCTTTCCTTCCTTTTTAAAACTCACAAACATAACAAGGGAAAATTATAATTCATTCACATCCCTTTTCGTCCCTTCCCGTCCTATACTTTCTCTTCCCATCTCATTCCTCTAAACTCACAAACGCAACATTAAGATAGGCAACATATTAAAAATGATTATAAAAAGTGCGATTTTTTTTATGATAGTACATTTTTCTAGAAAACTTTAGAGGAAAAGAATAATCAAAATGAAAAATAGAATCCTATATTTTTATTTTTTTTTCCTCGCCAATGATTTTTTTTAAGAACTACTAAACTAGAAGAAGAGCTCATTTTGAGAGAATTATTACACTTTCCAGTGAGGATTAAGACAGGAAGAGAAGTCCAAAACATATTATAACAGTTATTTTGTCAAAACTAGTGATTTAATCTATCCATTTCAAAATAGGAGATACATTTTTTAAGAAACTTTTTTATTATTCAAATATTTCTCTTAACATTTGTTAGAAATATGATAGTGATGGTATGATAATATTTAGTCATACTTCAAATAAAATATAGAGAGAGACGTGTTCTTTTTTAATTTAAAATTAAAAATATATTTCTATGTTTAAAACAAACTAAAAGAAAAAAATATCTCTAATTTTACAACAAAAGGAGTAATTGTCTTCGCTAAATTAGTCTGCTACACATAGACAACGTTTATATTGTAATAATGCAATCTACTTATGTGGGTCAAGGAATTAATAGTTATCTTTGTTATAATATGACTTGGTAAAAGCATTCACAATAGTTTCTTTATCTCTATTTTTACTTTGCAATATTATTGGGTCATTCTACAGAGTAGAGATTCAATTTTTTTACTATGTACCCAACAGGTTCCTTATATTGGTTTATTAAATAATAAAATTAAATCTAAAAGTTCTAACAGTCAAAGCATGTTTTGACCGTTGTAACTATTTTTTATTTAAAAATAATTGTTGTTTGAATTAAAAAAATACTATTATTTTAATTTAAAAATAGATGTTGCTAGAAATCAAAACAAAACAACAAAGTGTCATAGTAGAAAAGAAACACAATATGATAAACAACAAACAAATTCTCAATCTTCAATAAAGACATTCAATAAACTGCAATACATACAAGTTTTCTTAAATCAAAATAGTCACAAATCAGATACTCATCGATAGATAAATCATTTAAATCTTGTATTAAAGCGTCATTTCACGTTACTTAGGTCGTCTGCCTTTATGCTAGATTTGTAATCCTTCATTCACTCAGACTGTCATCGGATCTTCCTTGACCTATCAATGTTCGTCGGTCGAGTTTTATTTGGGTTTCTTGCTCTCTCTATCTCACTCTCTCTATATATGTCTTTGTATCTAATTGGGGTATTTTTTTGCTAATTTTTCAAATTTTCCATTTTTTAAAATTATTGCCCAAATTTATTTGGGATGATTTGGGCAGATGATTTCCTTGATTTCGTACAGTTAAAATGGAAAACATGAGATGGAGAGATTCGAGAGGAGATCTATATGGGTATGATTTGGGCAGATGATTTTCTTGTTGCAAATGACGCTGAATTCCTTTACCTCTTTCTAAAACTGACGTTTCCACTTAAATGAGGGTATGAAATGTCATTTTACATACATAGAGAACGGTCTTTTGACTCCCTCACCCTGAGTAGTAAAATCCTATATAGAGATTAAAATAAAGAGTTAAATAAGGATAAGGATTGTATAATGATTTGTTGATTTATTTTTCAAAACCGGGGATAGAGAGTTTATTGGAAAAACTGTTGTGAATGCTCTAAATGATATTTCAAACTAATTGGGCTATATGATTTCTTAACAATTTAAATTATTGGGATTATAACTAAATTATTGGTTTAGTCCATTATTTGATTTGTATTCCACTTTTATTGCAACTTATCAAAGGAAGAGTAACAAGTTTTTTGATCTCTCATTCTTTCTCTTTCTCTCCCAAAATTTCAAGAGCAAGAGTGTTCGCCTAACTTCTGTTAAAGTTATATAACACGTTATCAGCATGAAACTCTAACTAACTGAGGCGATAACTTTAAATTCTTGCAATTAATTATTATACTACTTGCTTGGCTTTGCCGCCACTGATATAATTTTATTCTTGCAACTGACTTTACTTTGTCGCCGATAGTATGATTTTATTCTTACAACTGGCTTGATTTTGTTGTTGATAATATAATTTTATTCTTACAATTGGATTGGCTTTGCCACCGATAATATAATTTTATTCTTACAATTGCCTTGACTTTGTCGCCGATTATATTCTTTAACTCTTAAATTATATTCATGTTATTTGGTCCATTTTTAAATTTTGTTATGTACACGTGGTATCATTTATCCTTATCGATCTTACAAGGCTTGGTGGGAACCTTTTTACCATTTATTAACTTGTGGGAATAATCTGTCTATGCGGACTACCGCATGCCGAGTGAAAATCCATTTGTAGCTTTGTACATGTATTTTTTTATTATGTGTACAGTAATACTTGTATATACATTAATGATTGCATACCTTACTAGTGGGAAGCCAGACATAATTAAATCCCCATAACGTGGGTTCATGTCCTGGTAAACTCCTCTATGCTCAAGTTTTCTCACGCCCTGGATTAATTATTTGGGGGTAAGTTGAGTTGTGCCAATGAAGATACCACTGAGGCCTCCAAAAATAATTCGATTCTCATACATCTATCTTCTTTCTATCATGCATGCAATTATTTATTACTTGTTTTAATAAATAATGAAAATTATTATGTTTTAACTCAGAATAGATAGCAAACTTAGAAAAAATAGAATTTTTAATTTTGAAAGTCTCTAGAGACGACTATTTGGCTTGGACACTTGATGCAGAATTACACCTTAGAACGAATGGATTAGAAAAGACTACTGAATCGGTAAACACGGTAACTACGACACAAAATGCACAAACCATAATTTTTCTTCGTCGTCACATTGATGAAGGATGAAAAACAGAGTATTTAACGGTCAAAGATCCTTTGACCTTATAGACAAAATTAAAAGAAAGATTTGACTGCCAAAAATTGGTTGTTCTCCCTAATGCCAAATTTGAGTGGCTTAATTTAAGGCTACAAGATTATAAATTAATTACGGAGTATAGTTCCAATGTCTATAGAATAACCTCTACTTTGGCCATATGTGGGGATTTAGTTTCTTAAGCCCAAATGTTAGAGAAAACGCTTTCAACTTTTAATCCCACCAACATGATTTTGTCACAACAATATAGACAAAGAAGGTTCACAAAATGCAGTGACTTATTTTCTATCCTCCTTGTTACGGAAATGAATTATGAATTGTTGTTAAAAAATCATCAAGTACGGCCAACGGGTTCTACTCCATTGTCAGACATTTATAGCACGTTATTCCAGCAGAATAAACGTGATAATAGATGACAAATTAATAAGAAGTCTCGGGGATGAAAAAATAAACAAGGTCCTCAGAATAACAAATCCCAAAACCACAATAATTCAGGCCACTAGAAGTGGCAAGAGTCTGGGCAGGATAAAAATAAATGAAATGTAACAAACACAACTAAAAAACCATATGTTTGTTTCAGGTATGGAATGAAAGGGCATTGGTCGCGCGCCAAATCATCTGGTTAATTTATACCAAGATTCTCAAAAGAACAAAGAAATGGTGACAGAAACAAACTTTGTTAACCATCAATTTAATATTGTAGATGCCCCAATAATGACCAACAATGAGAAAAATATTAGTGGCATTACTAAATCTTCTGAAAGCACCTTTGGAATATCAATTAGCTAGTTTCTGGTTTTAATTAAGCACCCCGCATGTATAATATTATTAGTTTTCATTTTATATTCTGCATGAATAATATTATGTGTTTCTCATGTATAATTTATAAATCAAATATATGTTGTTTTTTATGTGTCAGATCAACTTTAATGGATATGGAAGATATATTTTTAGCAGACAGTGCAACAACTTATACAATCCTTCAAAATGAGAAATATTTTTCACAACTAACCAAAGCTATGGGAAGCGTTGGAACTATCTCTGGCACATCAAATTTAATCAAAGGACTTGGAAAAAGATAGTTTCATGTTACCAAATGAGATACAACTCTTTATAAAAAATGCTCTATATTATAATAAAATAACAAAAAAATTGCTTAGTTTTAAAGATATTTGACTAAATGGTTTTCACATTGAAACAACAAATAAAAATGATAATAAATATCTTCTCATCACTTCTACTATTTTTGGAAAGAAGAAATCCTACAAAACTTCATTCAATTTCTTCTTGATTTATATAATATGAATATTAAAGCAATTGAGTCTCATACTGTTGTGATTCTAAAATTCATATATCCTAAATTAATTGATTTTCCTAGTAGTGATTTAATTTCCTAGTACTAGTCATCCTCTCAAGAATCAGAAAGTTTTTCCTAGTAGTAATTTTTCTTGCGCTGCATGTTCTCAATGAAAATTAATTGTTCAACCATCACATGCAAAAGTTTATAAAGAAACTCCAAAATTCCTATAGAGAATCTAAGGAGACATTTGTGGATCCATTCATCCATTGTCAGGCCCACTTCGATATTTCATGGTTTTGATAGATGTTTCAACTAGATGATCTCATGTTTGTCTCCTCTCCTTTCAAAATTTTGCATTCTCTAAACGTCTTACTCAAATCATCAAGTTACGGGCTCAGTTCCCAGATCATCTAATCAAGTCAATTCAACTTGATAACATAACTGGATTTTCATCAAAGACATTTAATGACTTTTATATATATGACTATTATAATCTTCATTGAGTATTAAGTTTCTCATGTACATGCACAAAATGGTTTAGATGAAACTTTAATAAAAAGACTTCAACTAATTGCACGTCCATTAATATTAAGGGCTAAGATACCTAACTTGGTTTGAAGTCATGCAATTCTTCACGTTATAATCATCATTCAAGTGTGGCAAACGACTCTTCATAAATATTCTCATCTATAGTTAATTCTTGGTAAGACACCCAACATCTCACACCTTCGAGTTTTTGGAAGTGCATTATATGATCCAATTCCACCTCCACAAAGGACTAAAATGGGAGACCAATGAGAAATTGAAATTTATGTTGGTTTTGATTCTCCTTCTATTATTAAATATCTTAAGCCTATGACTGAAGATGTTTTTACTGCACATTATGCAAATTATCATTTTGATGAATTTATATTTCCACCGTTAGGAGGATGAAATTTTTTAAATAAGAAACCCTCTAAAATATCATGGAATGCATCAGAATTAAATTCACTTAATCCTTGCATAGGACAATGCGAAATTGAAATTCAAAAAATTATTTATTTACAAAAAATATTGCAAATCGAATGTCAAATAAATTTAATGATGCTAGAAAAATTATAAAGTCACATACACCTGCAGTGAATACTCCAACAAAGATAAAAATACTTATCGAAAAATCAATTCCTAAAGAACTGAGAAATAAGGAAATAGAAGAATCTAAACCACACCAAAAGCGTGGAAGATCGATTGTTGCAAAATACACTGGACCACGAAAACAAAAGGCGAATAAGGGATACCTGCTCCAAAAGTAGTATTTATTCCAAAAGTGGGAATATTCCTAAAAGAGGTACAAAATCTCATCGAAGGAATAAGAGATGAACACTAAGAGATCTCAATAAATTATGAACATGATGAGAAAATATAGAATCGAAGCAAAGTCATTATTGATGATATATTTGTTACCTCTATAGCATTAAATATTACTTTGATACCTGACATGGATCCTAAACCATAAAACATGGAAGAATGTTGGAAAAGAAAACATTGGCCAAAATAAAAAGATAATATTCAAACTGAGCTACAATCATTATTGAAAAGGGAAGTATTTGGACCAGTAGTCCAAATATCGTTGGGCCTAATCCTGAATAGAAACAAATAGGTATTTGTACGAAAGCGAAATGAGAAAAAAAAAATTGCGAGATACAAAATCAAACTTGTAGCTCAAGATTTTTCACAAAGACTTAGCATTGATTATCAGGATATATATTCTCCGGTGATGGATGAAGCCGTTTTTTTCTTTCTGCTAGGTATGACAACCATGAAAAGTTTGAAAACACGTCTTGTGGATGTTGTAACAGCATACCTATATGACTCTACATGAGAATTCCTGAAGAATTGAAAATTGTTGAATCACAAAAATCTCATCTCATATATTCAATCAAGTTGCAACAATTATTATATGAGTTAAAACAGTTTCGTCGTATGTGGTATAATCGACTTAATGATTATTTAATAAAAGATTAGTATATAAATAATCAAGTATGCCTATGTGTTTTTATTAAAAAAACACAAAGTGAATTTACCATCATTGCTATTTATGTGGATGAGTTGAATCTTGTAGATACTAATGAAGAACACGCAAGAACTGCTACTTATTTAAAAGATGAATTTGAAATGAAAGATCTTGGAAAGACAAGATTCTGTTTGGAAATACAAGTGGAACATTTAACACTTAGAATTTTTTGTTCATCAATCCACATATACTAAAAAGATTCTTAATCGTTTTCATATGGATAAAGCTCACCATTTGACTATCCCGATGGTTGTCTAATCTCTAGAAGTTGATAAAGATCCATTTCGACCTTTAGAAAGTGGGGAAGAAGTTCTTAGACCTGAAATTTCATACCTAAGTGCAATTGGTGCTAGCTCTTATGTATCTTGCAAACTGTATACTATTAGAGTTTATGCCCTAAAGGCCAATTCTTTGATGTAATTGCTTAACATTTTTGATATTATATTTGATTGAATACATGAATTATTTTATTATGGTTTTATTTACTGCGTTATATAAATGTTAACATAATAAAAGTCCTTAGAATAGTGATACAAATTATATGGCTTCAAGTATGTGACTTGAACATGAGATCATATAATTACAATTAGTATCATTACTCTTAAATGCCCTAGTCGAGTGTCATTGTTAATGGGACAACAATGATACATTGAGACTAGTATGTGGATTGACTGATGGCCAAATCTCATTGGTCATAAATATATGAGATATTGAGTCAATGCATAGGTACATGTTAGAGAACAATGTACTGGACAGACCCACCATGAGAATTCTACGTGGAGCATTATGCAAAGTGTCATAAGCAATTCTCATAGTGACAATGATGTAATGATCCTCCGACCTGAAATCACTATATTACTACACGGAAATTTATATACTTTGATATCATCAAAGGTTACCTTTAATAGGGTGGACAATAAAGGTGATTATTGGGTACATCATGAATCGTGTGAGGAATATGAGTGATCTAGATGAAATTTAACCCTCCTATATATTAGGGGTGATATCCATAGGCCTGTTGATTGAGTAGGGCTATGAAATGCATGGTCATGCTCAAATAGTGATTTGTTTCATATAGTCTATTCATCGATCAAGAAAACTCATATTAAATTATGAAGAGGATGATACATTCCATGCCTCGAGTTTAATCTAGGATGTCAAGGTTAAAAGGATTAAATTACATTGAAACATTGGTCACGAAAAGGTTGTATCGAATCACCGATCTTATTATTATTTGGGTAGCAGTGATGCATTACTAAATGTCGCTCACTGTTTATAATTTTATAATAGGATTTTAAAATTATTGCCAACATAATAATAACCTATAGGGTCACACACTTAGAACGTAATTAAAAGAGAATTAATTTAAATTGTAAGGATTTAAATATATCAATATGGTTGATAGTATTTAAATTATGAATTTAAATTAATAGGATAATTTGTATATATATATGTATATTAATTAAGTAAGACTTAATTAAGAATTAATATATATATAAATTCGGATTTTATTTTTCTAATTGGATTAGGTTTTGGTTAATTCCTTTAACTGCTATATATATGATATATCAACCGTTTTTAGGGTATTCATTTTTATCAAAAACCCTAGCCGCTCTTAGAGAGAGAAATTGAAAAAGTCCAGATCCTTGGCGGCTAGTACCGCACCTTTGCTTGCTGCAGATCGTGTGACGATTCGCGGGACGTTCGTGTAGATACCGTAGAGACGCAGTTCCTTTGGATTGCGTTGAAGATTCGAAGCAGTTTCAGAATTTTCATCATCTCCGTTGATGATTGAATAATCGGTAAAACAAATCTAAACCTCTGAATTAATATATTTTTCGCATGGATCCTGTTTTAGGGTTTCAAAAAATTTTAATTTTTGCTGCGTTTATGTGCCGAAATCCCTACATATACAACCCGATATTACTTTTGTTGTCAACTTGCTGGCAAGATACAGTTCTTCTCCGACTAAAAGGCATATTGAGATGGGATCAAACACATTTTGAGATACCTCCATGGAACTATAGATCTTGGATTATTTTATCCAAGGGATTCAACGTCAAGATTGGTTGGATATGCCGATGCGGGATATTTATCAAATCCACACAATGGGAGATCACAAACAAGTTATGTATTTACATATTGTGACACAACTATATCCTGAAAATTCACAAAACAAATCATAACAGCTACATCTTCAAATCATTCAGAGATTCTCGCAATACTTAGCAAATAGAGAGTGTGTTTGGTTGAGGTCAATTGTTCAGCATATCTAAGAGTCATGCGGATTACCATCAATCAAAGACATTCCTACAATTATGTATGAGGATAACACTGCATGTATTGCTCAACTTAGAGAAGGATATATCAAGTAAGATATAACAAAACACATTTCACCTAAATTCTTCTACACACAATTGAGCTGCAAAAGAAGGGTGATATAGATGTGTGTCAAATTCAGTCATGTGATAATCTAGCCGACTTATTCAGAAAGTCAGTACTAAATGCAACGTTTGCAAAATTTTGAAAAAATATCAGAATGCGTCGACTGAAAGACTTATCACAACATTTCATATTCAAGGAATAATGAATTCCTTTTGAGAGGAGACTGTACTCTTTTTCCTTTGTCACAGTTTTTTTATCCCAATATGTTTTTCCTGACAAGGTTTCAATAAGACAATCAATTAAAGTATAATATATTTATGTAAAGATATGTACTCTTTTTTCCTTTGTTAAGTTTTTTTCCACTGAATTTTTTAACAAAGTTTTTAATGAGACATAATCTTCTATCTTAGGAAATTGTTTTTAATAAGACATAATCTTCTATCTTAGGAAATTAAGGGAGAGTGTTATAATATGAATTTTTAATAGATTTCAAACTAATAAGGCTATATGATTTCCTAACATTTCAATCTAGTGGGGTTCTAAGTAGATCATTGGTCTAGTCCATTATTTGATTGTATTACATTTCAAACTAATTAATGGTGTTAGCTATTGGGAAGTAAGCACCATTTTTATCCCTCTAAAATATCAAATTCTGTCTTTGGAAGAGATGGAGTATTGGAATCTTGTTAGTGTTGATACACTTCAAATTTTTTTGTATTCTGTTATTTTCACGTCAATTTTTGATATATTTTTATTTTAGGACTATATATACACAGTGACACTATTCTTAAATTTGTATTAATTTCTAACCTTGTACATCCAATACTAAAGTTCTTGGGATAACTTAAAGAGTACATTTAGAAACAAATTATTTTTTTAAAAGTTCAAAAAAATACATCTCTACACATTAGTATCATATATCTCTCATGTAACACACACATAAATACATGCATTTGTATCGACAATAATTCTTACCAAACAGGGAAAAAAAAAAAAATTAACTACATAATTGATAATACTACTATTCTTGCCCTCTAATTAAAATGACCAGTTAACAAAAACAATTGTGCACTACTGCAAAGTAAGGAAATTAGTTCAATATCACAATCAAACTTCATCTGGACAGTTTTTGCTCTTTGGATGGCTTATGAACAGGAGATGTTGCAGCCACACAAGAGCGACGAAGCCTTGTAATCATGTCATAAATCTCATCTAAACTCGGCTGTTGGCCACTCGAAAGATCTGTGCACATTATACCCAGCTCTACTCCCTCTCTGGCATGATCCAACACATGTCCTATTCTTTTCATTCTTTCATCAATCACTTCCTCCAAATTCCCAGGATAATTCATTCTCACCCATTCAACAAAACCAGATTCACCCCTCTCAAGTCTTCTCCCGGTCTCCTATTTGAAATCACCTCAAGAATCAAGACACCAAACTTGTATATCTCTGAAACACAAACACATTAGAAATATAAAGAGAAACAGGCAAATTCACATAGCAATAATTGAATCTTCCTATGGCAACCAAATGCATATAAAAATGGAGTAAGAATTTTAACTATTCTTTTCCTTTTCCCTTTGGAAGCAAGCATGAATAAGATAAATAAATAAAGAATAATTAAAAAAAAATAACAACACATAGATAATCTTACTCTTGGTGCAGCTGCTATGATCATCAACTCTAAATCTTGAAATCAATGGTTCTTCAATTTCAGAAAACAGAATGCTGCTTGCCTTAAGATCATAGTCGACATCAGGCCATCCCTCTTGTAAATAACACATCCCTTCCACAACTCCCATCAATATTCTAACTCTATTCTTCCATGATGGAGCTAACCTGCACAACCACATTTCTATATTCTCTTCATCAACCCATTCTGTAATTACTCCTCTTAATCTCCGATTATTGCACCAACCAAGAACTTGAACCAGGTTCTCATGGCATAATTGGACAAGAACTTGACATTCTTCAACAAATTTTCGTCGATTTTCTCTCAATAAGTTGTCCTCATAAATCTCAATTCGCACTCGACTTCCATCTCTCAACACACCTTTATATATTTCCATTTCATCATTCCTCCTCACTAATTTCTTCTTGGAAAATCCTTTTGTTGCAGCACTTAACATAGATGGGGGTAAACTTATATTTTCTTCGCAACTTTTTTGGTAAAAAATCCGGCCTACAAAAGCATAACCAACCGAACAACACAAACTAACAAAATTACAAATATTTAAAACCAAGTAACAAGATCACAGCCTTGATCTTAAACGTCTTGTGATCCGGAGGAGCCCCGAATGAAGAAAACTCGAAGAATTAAACCGTTTAAAAAACAGAGAATCGGAGATTTTACTCTCAGAGAAATGATTATAGGAAAGGTTAAGTATGTAAGGTTTTGAGTAAAGAAAAGTTCCCTATTGGAACATCCCCGGATAACTCATTATGGCTTAAATCAGTTTTCGGATTTGTGAACATTGAAAAACATCAAAAGGGAAGTTACCCTTCAAAGAATTGTTGGAAATGTCAATAACCAAGATTGTTAAGGGGCAATATTCCAAAAAAAAGTGAAAGACAAGTAAAGTGGTGCATTTTCGGGCCGATTCTGAGGTTTAGTTTGGGAATGTTTCAACACAATTTGGGTTCTTGGATTCATTGCATAAGTGGCTTGCAACAATAGTGAACTTAAAGATTTCATGGAGATTAAAGGGGTGGTGTGGCAATATCTTAGAGATGGGTTAATTTGGCAGTTTTTTGTGATTGTTTTGTTGAAATCTGGTGGTGGTTTTAAGTTGTTGAGGTCTTCTACAACTGATGAAGAGTGAATTAGAGGAAATTGGGATTGAAGTAATGGAGATAGAGAACAAAGTACTTGCATAAATGGAGGCCATAGAGAAACAAAATTGTGTGTATATTTTTGAGAGAAAGTTGTGTGTTTTTTGTGTGGAAAATACTAATTATGAAGGTAAAATTTAGTAATGGTAGTTTAAGTTGAAAGAGAGGTTGAGGAAGGGGAAGCCATGATTGCACGGTTGCCTAAATTTGAGGGGCAAGTAAATTAAGGATTGGGTAAATGTTTATGCTATAAAGTTGAACTGGTCAAGCTTACAGTTTTTATCTATAACTAATCCCAAGTAACTGCATGTTTTGTCAGCAGTCATATCTAAGTAACCTCTAAACTCGTATCTGTTTTTTATTTCTATTTGGAACTTGAAAATATATATTTCTGAAGAGTCAATGCTTTACATTGCGAAATTTTTTGGGTAATTAATTGGGACGTATAAAAAGAGTCTCACTTTAATTTAGTTTATCTTATTACATATATTTTTACGTTAGTCATGATAATCAACTTCGTCAAATATTTGTCAACATTATATCATTTTCCATGTCGAAAAGAAAAAAAAATCAACATAAAGAAAGAGAAACTCCCTCTGTTCCAAATATAGGATTAATTTTGTTTATTTATTGAATTTTTAGACAATAAAATTATGAAAATTATAGAATTTTAAAAATTATAAACTTAATCTTATATTTTGATATGATGGATTATAATTTAAAAGAGCACTATAATAATATACCGTTAATAAACTTCATAAATTCTTAAATTTTTTCTAGCTCTTTTCCTTCCCTTGCTTTTTCCAAATTCCAAATGTAACTTCTTTTTTTTGGGTTGAACGGTAATGTGAAACACGTCAATCAAGCTTAAATCTCTCCGGACGATCTTAAGAATGTACCCTCCACATCGGTCTGGTATCAAAATTTAAACTCAAGAAGTCAAGGTAGGGAGCAGACCTCTTTGACCACCGAGCCAACGATAATTCCAAATGTAACTTAAGGATTAGTTTTTATGCTTTGTAAATGTAATAGGATAACTCAAGTGTTGAATATTGTATTGTATGAAGAACCAACTTCCTTGCTTTTCTACTTTTAGTTTTATCGCTTTATGGCAAGCTAGTGTTTAGAACCAAATTCATGGAAACAATAAATCATCAATTATTAAAGGAAATTTAATTGCATAATTAAATATTATTATATATATATATATATATATATATATAGTTACTGCTAAAAGGGAATGCAAAATATAAATAAATTAAATTAACGAGAATGTTTTTCAATTAAATGAAACAACACTAATCCATTTCTTGGAAAAAGATGTATTTGCAAGAAAAAAGGAATTAGGTATTGGTTAGCCTCTATAAGTACTAGAAACTACAACGAAAAATTAATCAAATAAATAAACAAAAACAAAAAAAATACAAAATACAAAATTGCAACTCCTAAATAAATCTAGGTCGGCTAATTAATTAAATAATTAATGTGTAGTGGTTGGATGGAAGGATCATAACAGCTGAATAATGTCCTTGATGAGCTGAGGGTTGGATTGCTTTTGGGCTAGGGTTTCAACAAATTTTCTGGGAACCAAACACTTTTCTGCCGAGTAAAGCTTCTCTTGAACCAAAGGAGATGTAACAAGAGCTTGGAGCTCTGGACTATGCAATGCCTCCTCATTTTCCTGCAAATTAAATGTAATTAATTAATATTAATTGTTAAACATGTATTCGGCAAAATTACAATTAAACACAATTAATTACAGTTTTATTTTTCAAAATTTGGCTTTAGTAAAATAAAATACATATAGGGACTTTTATTGCATGGAAGGTGTACAAAATTGGACCCTTTTCAACAAAAAGACCATTAATTCCTTATCTTCATCTTTGTACTTTTTTAATTCAAGAACGATGCTAGAAGACTG